>CM048747.1:464463093-465063093 GCA_026315105.1 Locusta migratoria
ACTTCGTATGCATGTCTGATCAGACGAAAAATGCGGAATAAAATCCCCTTGGAGAAGGGCATCATTAGTAAAAGAGCGCAAGGTTTGGCAGGAGGACGGTGGGGAGAGAAATCGGCCGCGTCTTTCTGTGGGGAACCTCCCCAGCATTGCCCTCAATCGATGTGAGGTAGCTACGGAGAACTTGGAGGAAAGCGAGCCGGACTGCAATTAGAAAGCCTCCCCTCTCGACCGCGGACTGCGGGCATTGCCGAACCTCTTTCGAGGTATAGACGTCTTTGTCGTGATGCATTCGCTGTCGATGTTACATTGCTGAACTGGGTAACAGATATATTACGTAAGTATGAATTCTCTGCGAGAGTCAACGTATGCGGTAGCATACTCGTCACGACGTGGAATTCGTATCTGGCGATATGAAGCTGGGTTTTCAGTTGCTTTTGTTAGTAAGTCGAAAAAAATAATGAGGTGGATCCTTCACCATCGCAACCGCTGGTTTACTCGTTAGTTACTGAGCAGGTGATTTAGTATGTAGTGACCTAGACGGTAGTTGCCGAGTTCTGTGTAGTTTCAGGAGGGGCATCACATGTCAGATGAAACGTCGTGAATGATTAGTGTATTTAATTATAATCGACTGTATGGTACACTGTGATAGACGTGAAAAATGTGAAGCAGTCATCAGTCCAAAGGCTGGTTTGAACACATCAGTGCTGTACTAGGCGTAGTCTTGATGGACTTGGGATGGTGCTGCGTCCTCTGTCCTTTGAACTGACATGCCCAGCCAGTTATATGGAGAGCTCCATTTTGACGTGCATTCCGAACTAAGGTGAAATCAAGCTTCTTCACATCAGCAACATTGCCAGCGATGAAAGAAGTTGAAAGTAATTGATAAAAATCAGGAGATTAACCACGGATCGAACTCGTGACCTTCGTATTTGTTGTGCGAAACTGTTAACACCTTTTTTCCCACTCTGGTGGATCGGTTCATTGCGAACGTGGTGACACGTTTGATCAGGGTTTGCGGGTGAGATCTTTGCTGTTTTTTTTTAATTATTATACACAGAGCGGCCAGTCCTCTGACCGAACATACAGAGCTACCGCATAGACTCATCTGAGTAATGAATATTAATTTCTACGCTAAGCCGACCGCGGTGGCCGAGGGGATTGAGGCGCTTCAGTCACGGTCTGAACGGCCACTACGGTCGGGGGTTCGAATCCCCCCTCGGGCATGGATATTTGTGCCGTCCTTAGTATAAGGTAGTTGATAAGTAGTTTATAAGTTTAGAGACTGATGACCCCGTAGTTAAGTCCCATAAGCTTAACAAGCATTTGAACATTTTTTCTACGCTAAAAATAGAACAATACATTAATTCGTAGTGTATTCTTCCGTGACGTCTCAGACTTCCTTTTAGTAACTGTTTAAAGGGACACAAAGCATTTTGATGTGAGTCAAGTGTATTCCAAGTACCGAGTTTCAAACAGAAAATAACGGGTATATATGTGTATCTAGCGATTTATTAGCGAGATGACGATGGAATGTCAATTTCGTAATATGCAAGAGAATGTCAGCTGGGAGATCGCTTGATAATAAATTATTGATACTATTCTGTCTCTTCATTGTGTAGATCATTTTCACCTTGTTTGGGTATGTGTTCTGACAATTACTGAATACTATCCTAGTGAGATTCCGATACTCATGTTTCTGTTATTCAAAGTAGATTTATGTTATAAAAACAGGAAGCTATCTCGTTCGTGCCGCTGGGTTCCACTGCCTTTAATAGTCCACATAAAACCGGTTGTGAACAGTCCTGAAAATTGCAATTTCGTGTTATGGTAAGTCTTTTTTTAAAAAGAAAAAAAAATCTCGTCACCAAAGGAAGCATTTAACGTAATCGATAATGTATTGGAATAAGGCTCATTGCTGTGTAGAACAGAAAAAAGCAATTACTGAATTTGAATGTCATTAAAAATATTCTTTCACAAAGATGAACGTCGGGTCTGCTGCGTTATTGATTACAGGCTCAGTCCACCGTTACGAATTTGTGAAAAATCGCCAACTAATTGATAACGCCCAACTGCGTACCAACGCAGAAAGATATATGTATAGCGATATTTTAGTATATTAACCTTGATAGATTTACCAACAGTTGGCGGGTACACCTAACGCCGTGGAACACGGGTCCAACGACGATATGCTGAGTGGTTTCCGCATATTTCTGGGGCACACTGTATAGACGATTATTACCACGTTCGCTGCCGTTCACGCTCTGGAGCGATGATGCTAGGTGCCACTTCACGCTCTGGCGCATGATCGTATTTTGACAGTATCTTTTCATAGTTTTGAGCCAATGAATGTTTTGGTTTTAGTTTTCAGTTTTTTTGATACGGTTTTATATTTGCATTTGTATTTTTGTGAAAACCACAAATGATCAATATAAACAGTACATAAATCTATCATGACATAATGAGAAGCGTGTGTGGCTCGTAGCCGGTAATGCAAACGCGGAAATCCGGACCCACGTAAGTGTGCATATCACTTATACTCTTCCCTGAGTGCCTACCAGAGTATACAGCTTTATTAGGCGATGCCAGTTTACAACAACCCATACTAGGATGCTAGGTCGCAGCACGCGCCAGAGCGTGAGCGACACCTGACTCAAGTAACGTTTACACGCGCCAGAGCGTGAACGGCAGCGAACGTGTTAATGAGTACTTTGAGGGTTTCAAAAAATGTTCAAATGTTTGTATAGCTTATGGGACTTAACTACGCGGTCATCAGTCCCTAAACTTACAAACTACTTATGAACTACTTACGAACTAGGACGGCACAAATATCCATGCCCGAGGGGGGATTCGTACACCCGACCGTAGTGGCCGTGCAGACCGTGACTGAAGCGCCTCAGTCCCCTCGGCCACCGCGGCCGGCGAGGGTTTCGGAATACGCCTGCACGAAAACTTCAGAAGTAGAGAAAATTAGTGAATGTAAGGAAAGAGCGTCTGTGCAAGTTTTTAACTGACACTGCAGATGCTGAATATGGACACCATCAGTGATGTAGGAGGTGTCAATACCTGAATGCAATTCATTGAAGTCGCTGGCAAGAATTGCCCGGGAAGGTCCACCAGCCGTCCGCTTTGCAATTTGGTTCGCTGTGTTACCTATCCGCAGGCTCCAACTAATTCGATGCGACAGCAGAAAGCGAACGATTCGTGTAATGTACTAACTCGCGTGTCCATAGTGAAACTGCACTATGGCGCATATAGCGGATTGGAAACAACAAAGAATCAAAGCACGAGTTTGATTATACCTTCTATCGCTTGCAGACGATAGTTGCGGTCTGTAACGTTATCATAAAGCGTGAACACGAAAATTGAAGCACATATTTTTAATATTGATTGTATGGGGAGGCAAATGAAAACTTACAGATTTCGAAACGTACGTTGCCATAGTAGTGCACAAAATTAAAACCACGCATGGAGATGTTAAGAGCGTTAAAAGGCAGTAGATGCGTTCATATCGGTAACTCTGATGTTTCTTTTTCTTATCACGCATTAAAATACCTAATAATAATAATAATAATAATAATAGTAATATGTGAACATTGAAAGTTGAAATGCTACCAACTTCTCCCCTGCGAACGGCAGGGTAGACATGGCATAAGAAAGTAAAGTTTCGTAAAATCGCTTTCTAGGGTGGTTCATGTTTAAGTGGTTGATTTGCAGTAACAGACACACATCGGTCAACTGCAATGCATAACTGCTAGGTCGATGATGTTGACAGCAGTGGAAATGAAAACACTCTCTTTTGTAAATAACGTATCGCGGTGGAGTGGCCGAGCGCTCTAAGGCGCCTTGCTGTGTGTGTAGCACGAGGTTGCTCGCCATCGGTAGTTTTGAGTCCTACCTCGGGATATATATATATATATATATATATATATATATATATATATATATATATATATATTGTGTGTGTTTGTGTTTTTCTTGTAAGCCTAGAGACTTATAACCACAGCAGTTAATTTCCTTAGACGCCGCGGCTGAAAAGCCATTCGGACCAAGGCGCCTTGCTGGGGTGCACGCGGCCGTTCGAGTCCTCCGACGGGCATGGCTGTGTGTGTTGTTCTTAGCGTAAGTTAAGTAGTTTGTAACTTTAGGAACTGATGGTCACTACAGTAAGGCCCCATGACTTTACAAAGGTTTGAACAATGAGGCCCTTAGATTTACAAACATTTGAAAGCTTCTCGGGTTATTAGCCGAGTGGCATCGTCTTTTTGTTGCACCCCTTATATTCGGTATCATCATTTGTACCTGAAGGTGACGGATACGGAAACCACTGAAATATTACTACTAGAGGAAGACATCACTCGGCTGATAACCCGAGAAGATTTCCTACTTTCCAAACTTCACAGAAGTTCTCCTGCGAAACTTGCAAGAATAGCACTCTTGGAAGAAAGGATATGGTGGAGACATGGTTTAGCCCAGCCTAAGGGATGCAATTTTAATCTGCCAGGAAGTTTCACGTGTAACGTAATTTATTGGCTTCATTATCTCGCTTATTTTCCTGTAAAAGTAGGTCTCTGGTTACTTCCCAACGTTAACACAACATTTGGAGTGAGTCCGCTATTTTTTAATTGTTAATTCCAAATCGCTACTACGATGGAAGAAGGAAATGGACAAAGAGAGATAGGAGAGGGAGGAGATGACTAGGGAGAAAGAAAGATGGAGGAAATGGAAGAGAGAAGTAATGAATGAAAAGATGAAAGACTGGGGATGGATTGACACAGGGGGAGAAGATAGCTAGAATGGGAGGTGAGGATAGACATTAGATGGACAGAGTGAGGGGCAAATGTAGAAAACGAATACTTTTCTTGCGGGCAATCATACGAGTCGGTAACCCGTATGATCTTTATGTTCATGTACAGAAAGGGTAAACATAACCTTTAATACAGGGTGTCTAGAAAAGGACTCCCTGATTTCAAAATATCTCGAAAACAAAGATCGATAGAAGAATGCAGTAAACGGTATGTTTATTGTGAAAGCTGTAAGAAGTTTATACAGCAGTTTGAAATAATAGTTACAAAAGCTGCTAACAGATGGCGCTGTAATCGCCATACGTAATGCCTAGTATAAATAGTGATCCGAAGCCCAGAGCGATCAGTTCCACTATTGAAACGTGAAAGGAGGTTAGCGTACCGAAGGAAGAGACTAAAACCACGTACTCCATTGAACAACGCGTTTTTCTGGTGCTAGAGTACCACAGGTTAGAAGAGAGTCCTACGGCAACAAGGCGAAGTTTTCAAGCACGATTTAATGTTCGAAAGGACCCGATGCGAAAACCATTCGTACGCTCTTCGCAAAATTTCAACGATAAAGCAGCGTAACTGATGATCTAGTGGGGCATGTTGGCCGCAAGCAAACCGCAGTTACGCCTGAAAATATCGCCACAGTTTCTGGAATTATTCAGCGAAATTCAATGTCATCCGTCCGTAGAATTGCATCTGAGACTGGTTTGAAGCGTTCCATCACGCAGAAAATACTGAGAAAGAGCCTACATTTGTTTCCATTCAAAATTCAACCGCACCAGGTCATACCCGTACGATGTTTGCAACAAAGGGTTGCCTTTGCAAATCAGATGCTCACAATGATTGATAGTGAAGGATTTGATGTTGGCTGCATCTAGTTTACAGATGAAGCACACTTTCAGCTGAATGGATACGTGAATAAGAAGAACTTGCGATTTTGGGGTTCCGAAAAGCCATATTGCTGTGAAATGAAACCCCTGAATTCTACTAAAGTTACTGTGTGGGCTGCAGTATGCAGCAAAGGCATTATAGGCCCATTTTTCATTCGAGAAACGATCACTGATGCACGTTACGTTGCAATTTTGGAACAATTTGTCGCCAAACAACAAGCGTTAGAGGATCGACCAGGTACTGAATAGTTTATGCAAGATGGAGTCGGACCGAATAAGTGTTTCGCTTTCTTGAGGAATACTTCGGGAATCGAGTAATTGCTTTGGAATGTCCCAAATTTACTGGTGCAGGCATGGATTGGCTTCAATATTCGCAGGATTTGACTCCCTGTGACTTTTTTTTGTGGGACACATGGTGTACCCGAAGCACCCCGCCACGCTGGACGAGCTTGAATCGGCGATCTCTATGGCATGTGAATCCATTTCGGTTGAGACACTACGAAATGTGATGGCGAATTTCATTCTTAGTTTGCGCCACCTCTGTAGTGCCAATGGTGAATATTTTGAAAACATTGTGACGTGATTATTTGCAAAGAGTGTTTTCATACGATTATTTCACTTATGTATGCTGATATGAGCTGTACAGCGTACAGCGCCATCTGTTAGCAGATTTTGTAACTATTATTCCAAACTGCTGCATAAACTGCGTACAGCTTTCACAATAAACATACCGTTTACTGCATTCCTCTATCGATCTTTCTTTTCGAGATATTTAATTTTGAAATCAGGGAGCCCTTTTCTGGACACCCTGTAAATTCACTGAGTTTACTGTAAATGATTTACTGCAAATACAACATTTTTTCTAATTTTCCTCGGATTCCACATAGGAATGGAGGGTTTATTTTATCGGTGCGTATATCTCCTGTTTACATCGGTGTGATACGAGAGCGAGCCGCAGCCGTGTTTGGTGATGGGTGCAGTCAGTCAGCAGCCGGGATGCGCGGTAGCGGCAGCGAGAGTGCGAGGCGTGGGCGGCGTTGGCGGCGGCGGCGGGGTGTCGGCGCTGTGCGGCCCGGAGGCGGCGGTGCCCTGGCGCAGCTCCGCCCAGCACCCGCCGCGGCCCTGCCCTCGCTATTGATTTTGTTCCAGCTGTGTGCAAGACGCCGCGCCCTGCAGCCCATATACCCGCCGCAGGTGACCGCACCGGGTCACACCCATTGTTTGCGTCCCACGCCGCTTCCGCCTCCCCGACACGCTCTCTGCTGTTATCCGCTCCTCGACTCACACCTTGCGGAGGAACCGATACACATATTCGGAAAGGAATGACGCCGTCACGGAAGCTACAAACGCCGACTATACAACACTTTTCTGAAAAACGCTACGTCACATGTGGCGGAAGTGTGACAATGGCATAGCAAGTTAAACATCCTGTAACACCAAAATAAAAGGTCACTATCCGAATATTGAAAATACACCGGTATCCAAAATTAATGCAACAAACGGTAATTTTCTATTTATTTTGCTACAAAATACGAGGCGCGTCCAGAAAGTAAGTTCCGTTTGGTAATAAAATGAAATTGCTCACAGATACAGAAGAAATTTTTATTGCACAAAATTCTACAACCGTTAAACTACTTTTCTACATAGCTTCCGAAATTTTGCAGGCACTTGTCATAGCGTGGCACAAGTTTTTCCATGCATCCTTCACAGAAGGTTGCCGCCTGTATATTCAACCGTGTGGTAACAGCTCTTTATCATCGTTGTTGACCACCAAGGACAGGTTTTAGGTGTAAGAAGAGATGAAAGTCGCTAGGAGAGGGGTCCGAGCTGTATGGAGGACGATCAAACAGGTCCCATTGAAATTTCCGTAAGACTTCTTTGGTTCCATTCGGTGCGTGTGGTCAGGCATTATCGTGAAAAAAAATCTTTTGACAGTAATCCTCTTCTTACACCTAAAATCTGTGGACAACACTTCAACGATGATGACGAGCTGAAAGAACATGTTACCACATGGTTGAATACACAGGCGGCAACATTCTATGAAAAAGGCACACAAAACCTTGTGCCATGCTATGACAATTGCCTACAAAATTTCGGAAGCTATGTAGAAAAGTAGTTTAACAGTCGTAGATTTTTGTATAATCAATATTTTTTCTGTATCTGTACCCGTTCGTTTTATATAACCAAACGGAACTTACTTTCTGGACGCGCCTCGTAGTATAAACTGTTAAAAATCTATAAACTGCAGAACGGAAACAAGTATAACATGCGTAATTATTTCCAACTTAAAGGGTTTTCTCTCACATACCGACATTTCGTTAATGTGCCCAATATGCAGGCTTCAGAATGATGGGACATACTGTGAATGATGTCATCAATCTCATGTTGCACAGTGGTCGGTGGAAGCTAAGGTGTTGCATCCCAAAAATGTTCAAATGTTTGACAAGTTTAAGGGACTTAAATGCGGGGTCATCAGTCCCTAAACTTACAAACTACTTACGAACTACCTTATACTAAAGACAGCACAAACATCCATGCCCGAGGGGGTTTCGAATCCCCGACCGTAGCGGCCGTGGAGACTGTGACTGAGGCGCCGCAGAACGCTCGGCCACTGCGGCCAGCTGTTGAATCCCGTCTTCATAGTGCACTGCAGACATGCCCCATGCCGCTCTTTTCAGAAAAGCGAGCAGGTGATACTGTACGTACAATATCTTCAACTTACAAGAAAAAAATCAACAAATCTCTATCTGTGATGCCCAGCATTGTTGTTTATAAACCTGCTGGACCAAACTGCTTGTTAATCAGTTCCTAGACTTCCAAACTACTTGAACTAACTTACACTAAGGATAACACGCATACCCATGCCCAACAGAGGACTCGAACCTCCTGCGCGACCAGCAATATTGTCCATCAGTACGAAATATAGACCCACATCACGCGGTAACAACCGCACATGGGGTCTCAAGACCTCGCCACGATACATGACTGCGGAACAATTTCATGAGGAGGTGTTCCAGTGGTCAACATAATCCTTGTTCACACCATTAGGAATCCTCTTAGATATCGGTCTCTCTGCACATTGTTGGGGTACCGAAATCGTGTTTGACGTTTCCTCCGCGTGCGTATCCGTCGAGACCAAAAAACGGGATTTTTCTGTTAATGGAACATTGTCCCACTATTGACCGTCCAGGGGGCGGGCATGTTAAGGACTCGAGACGTTCTGTTCTGGGAACTTACGTCAGGTGGAGGAGTATAACAAGTCTCCTAAAAAGAAAAAGAACGGGAAAAAATCACTCTTCCAGTGGATGCTGCGAGATCAGATGCTAGTTGCCGTATGGTACTACGGCGCTACCGACGTGTCGTCACAGTCAAATAACGTTCCTCTCTTTTGATGTCACATGTAGTTGGCCCTGCCCTGATAAGCAGATACCACCGACAAACTAACAAGTTACAGAATTAAACTCTATTTGCGGCTGGGAAGTACTGCTGGCAGCAATATCAATCTCATTTGTATTTACAGTTAGATACGCCAATATTTTTAACATCTCAACTTAATAACTTATTCACTTACTGAATGAAAGAAATGTCAAATAAATCATTTCTATAAGTTCATCATACCTATTGTATGTGTTCACCACTTTACAATGAGAAAAAAAAAAAAAAAGATCACGACGAGCACTCTTTAACACTGAATGCCCGTCTTTGCCTATCTATACCCGTTTTTTTCTCCAGTTTGTTGCGCACACGTTTTCAGAATTATATATAAAAACATAGGTTGACACCTATGATGACGCAAAATCGCCTATCGGAATTGTCCCTACACAGGACACAGTGATTTACTCCCTGAGATGGATTACGATGAAATTAATGATTTGTTATTGAAAAAATCTCGGGAAATTCCTTTTGTTCGATCCTTATTTTAATTTGGTTTATTTCTTATAATTTATTCGAGTCTGAAAATTAATTATTTGTTGTAGCACATAATTATCCACATACTTGAAAGAAAAAATTATTTAACCTATTTACGAAATGATTATAAGCCTCAACTTCCTTGTTTGAGCAAGGCCAGCGACTCTACTAATAATTAACCAATTATTTTCCATATTCATCTGAAACTACTGGGAAGTTTGCATAATGTATGGTGATGCTCCACGGACCACATTCTCTATTTTGAAGTAGGCGACCTTCGTTAGGTACACCAGGTCCCAACGGAGAGTACTCGAAACGTTTTCCATGTCGCGTACAGTGTGTGTGTGTATTGTGAAGCTGGAGTTTTCAAAGTCATTCGATCACCAAACTTATTTTACATCCATATTTTACGTTTCCAGACATAACTTCCTTCTCGAGATGTATAGTTTCAGGTCCCCTCTGCAACCACTACGCATGATACTCATTTTCTAATACGAGAAACGTGGACAGTCCATAATGACCAAAAATATGCACTTAATCGGTTTTTTTTCGGTAAATCCAAATCGTTTCAATTTCGTATCTAGGCGTAACATTGCAAAACAATATGAATTGAAACATGCATGTAAGGATATTTGTGAGGAAAGACGGATTGGTGACTTCGGTGCACTTTCACCAGTCATCGTCCATTGTTTTGAATATTGACTCTGTTGTATAATTGTGGACCCAGGTTTCATTAACAGTTACAAATCGCCGCAAACGTCTTGTGGATTGCAATGTACCATCGCCAGACATGGTGTTGAAATGCTGTGGTGGGTGCTGCCGGAGTGCGTTTCGTCTTCGATTATTTGTTCGACCTCGTTTAAATTCATCAATCCAAAAGTAAATGGTCTTGAATGACAGTGCATGGTCCGCGTGATCTCCATACAACTATAACTACGTTCAGTTGTGGAAGACCATCCCCACTAATGGAAATGTTTAGTATCAGCACGAAAATAGGTTTTCTTTATTTCCAATAACAATAGACACAAAGTGCAATTCAGCCGACAGTCAACAATAAACTGTGCGCTCTGCTTTGTTTAAATTCTTTATATGATCCTTTGAATTATCAAGCTTACCAAACATGGAGGGCAACAAAATAGTTCTGTTGTTTCATGGAAATTTACCAGATTTATCAAACAACCCTCGCAGAAGCAATTCAGTAGGGGGATGCTACATTTGTTATCGGTAGGTTTGATCATACGGCAAGTATTACGGAGTGGAACACGAAAGAAAATGACGAGGTACGCTTTAGTTTTCTTCGGGGTACATCCCCTCAGCCTTAACTGAAACATATTGTACTATTATTTTCCTGCCAGTAATAGATTGGCCTTACTTCACAAGTATATCGGCTGTCAAACAAGTATGCACATCCGACTCTTCGGACTAGAACCATAACTTTTTTTGTTGGCTCATTCTGATGATTCGAATAGTTTAATTTTATCCTTGGTAAATCAGCTAAAAGGCATTACGCCTTCCTTTTTTCTCGCTACCCCTCCGGTAATAGCATTTGAATTTTTTAATTTTTAACGGTAGTAATTTTGTGATAAGTATGGAGGTTTTTCTTTACCCACCATTCATCGCTGAACTCTATTTTTCCAGTAACCTTCATTTTTAATGTAATCAGTGAAGTAATTAAGGTCACAGTACGGGGTAAACGCTGCTAAAACAGAAGTATTAACGTGTTCCGTACCACTGTTTAGCTTTGTGAACTCAAATAAATTAAACATATTTACCGAAATTTAAATCAAAATAGTTTCGTTTGGTGTGTGAAGTACTCATTTCAGTCCCTTGGCCGACAATGTGGGGCGCGGTAGATGTTGATTTCGATCATCACTGGATTTTCATATAGAAAGTTGTTCCTAGTAGTAAAATGTGAGATGAAGAAAAGAAAGGAAGGTATGTTTCCAAATCAGTGCAACGAAAGAAAATACGATACAGTTGGGCAAAGAATCGCAAATTGACACGACCTCAGCCAACAAGGCAGGAAAAAGCAGTAGGATGTAATGAAGCGACATTAATACCGGAAGTACATTATACAGCAACTCTACAATTACATAACAAAAACTTACACTGTTTCTAACCTACACCCAAAGAAAATGTTCAAACCTGGTTTTCCATATTTATTTTTTAGTTTAAGGGACCATTACATACTTTTAGTTATCTGATGTTCAAGGTGTAGGCTATCAGTTTTTTGTCTGAGGTAAAAATTGTCTTAATTGCAGTAATCGTTAGAACGAAAAAAAAAAAAAAAAAAACCGCGGTGGAGTAGCCAAGCGCTGTACGGCGCCTTGCTGCAGAGCGCGGTCGCTCTCTGTCCGAGGTTCGAGTCCTTCCTCTGGCATAGGTGTGTGTGTGTGTGTGTGTGTGTGTGTGTGTGTGTGTGTGTGTGTGTGTGTTGTCCTTAGCATAAGTTAGTTTGAGTAGTTTGTAAGCCTAGGGACTGATAACCGCAGCAGTGAAGTTCTTTAGCTTCACAAATATTTGAATAATGAAAAATAATTTCGAACGATAAGATCTTTATCATAGTGGGCCGCGTTGAGAACTGAACTATGTCGCATAGGATTTCTGATGAGCAAGTAACTTTTCATGAATTTTAATAAGGCGGGGGAAATATTGGTAGGTATGGCAGGATACCAGCATGCCTCGCTATGAACACCGTTAAGATGTGAGCCAATGATTGCTTGCGCGCTCACAAACACACACACACACACACACACACACACACACAGTCAATAATCCTACATCATCAAATGTTCAAATCTCTGTTCAGCTTAAGGGACTTCACTGCGGGGTCATCAGTCCTTAAACTTAAAATTTACTTATGAACTACCTTATACTAAAGACGACAAAAACATCAATGCCCGAGAGGGGATTCCAACCCCCGACCGTAGCGGCCGTGCAGACTGTGACTGGCGCGCCGCAGACCGCTCGGGCACTGCAGCCGGCCCCATTTCATTTCATACACCACAGCACACAAATTTTACTCCTAAAATTTCTTTGCCTCTTTAAAGATATTTATTGTTTTCTTTTTCACATACACGAAAAGTGATCAGGGGCTCATTTAACAGGTCTTACATTTTTACGATCTTCTTTGAACAACGAAATACATTCACTAACATTGATTTTTTAATGGAAGTTTCCTATTTTTATCTCCGTCATTGCAGATGTTCAAATGTTCAAATGGTTGTAATTCTATCGGATCAAACTGCGTGGTCATCAGTCCGTAGCTTACAAACTACTTAAACCTAGGTAAACTAACCTAAGGACAACACACACCCATGCCCCAGGGAGGACTCGAACCTCCACGGCGAGCAACCGCGCATTGCAGATGTTAATGAGATAGATTCGGTGATTCTTCTGTTTTGTGCGTCTGTGAAGAACTCCGGAGAAAATATACATTAAAAATAGTAATTTTTGAGTTATCTTTGTGGCTTGCTGAACGGCGCGCTATCCAAAGTTTATTCCAAACTCCTCAGAAACTAATGCCGCAGATCATGGTTGTTATTTTACTTTAAATGAAAATCTGCATTACGAAGGCAAGAGGTTTTATATCAGGCTTCAGATAAAGCAGTATGATTTTTGGTATAAAAGTGTCTACTCTCAATAATGACTGCAAGGCAACTTCCTGAGGTTGATTTAAGAGTGGCGTTAATGAACACAACACCAATACGAAATTAATATGCATTCAAATCGCATTTTCCTATAAGACGTACAAAAGAGTTACATCTATCTCTGTGATTAATGAAGTTGAGAAAACGCGTTTGTCTTTGTTTTAAGAGAAGTGGCACCGTTTGACGGCTTTTTTAGGTTCATGGTGTACGTTAACTGTACAGACAACCGTCCCCACAGAGCAAGCCGAAAGGCTCTTTTATTGTTTCAGTTCCATTTCTATTCGCGCGGTGGCCCAGTCGGTACTGTTAATCTCGATGGACGCAAGCGAATGCCGGCAAGATAGAGCGGCCGGGCGCAAGATGAAGGGCGGCTTTTATGGGCGGCGCATCCAGTCTAGTTTATTCGGCGGCCGCTTAACCGGGACGGGAACGAGCCGATCGCGCGTCAGCCGCGGCGATACGCCGTTTATGCCGCCTCCTCCCCCCACCGCTCTGTCTCTCTCCGCTCCGCGCTCCATTCGGAACGAGGCTTATTCAATAAAAAGATATAAGGAAGCCGCGCGCCGCGCCCATCAATCTCCACTTTATTGATGTAGACATATCGTCGTAGGTCATTCCGGTCTCGTTTTATGGCGCAGCGCAAACCTTATTACTTCTTTTACTGCTTCTCATTAGGGTGCACATCCTGCGGCTCCGGATTTCAGCTAAGAGGTCGTCATTATTCGCCAGTGCAGCAAAATAGCTCTGTCGAGAGGAACTCTTTCCTTTATTGGACAGTCGCCCCCGACTATCTTTTCAGTCGTAGTTCCTAGTGTACGTCCTTATAAACCCTATAGATTATAGACCCTATTAGATTGTTCATGCTCATTTACAATGCCCAAACCTCTTATAAAATGTTCAAATGTTTGTTAAGCTTAGAGGACTAACTACGGGGTCATCAGTCCCTAAACTTACAAACTGTCTCTTTCCTATTACCACAGCCTATTTGTTCTGTAATGCTCGCAGCCTGAATACTATATTCCCGCATTACAGAGAACAGACCATGAGGTATCGAGACACTATTATATAAGTGGTAACAGGAAAGATACAGCGAGGCGAATGGAGATTTGGATGTGGCGGGAAACGGCCTCGCGCATTGGAGCATAGCGCCTCAATGCGCTCGCCCACTCCGCCGTGGCCAAACCTCTTATACTATCCAATTATATATTTTTGACGACGTTACAGCGTTCAATGACAGAAATAAATCACACTTTGCGATCAGTAATGACTTCACTGTACTAGGTTTAGATGGAATACCAAAGTGCGGCGAATGAAAACTTGTGCCCAGCCGGGATTCGAACCCGGGCTCTCCTGCTTACTAGGCATACGCTTTGACCACTCCGCCACCGAGGACACAGTGTCCAGCCCGACTGCAGAGGACTCTTTCCTGCACGTCTCCCGCCACACACAAATCTCCATTCGCCATGCTGTCTCTTTCCTATATAACAGCCAATTTGTTGTGTAATGCTCGCAGCCACAATACTGTATTCCCGCATCAGGGAGAACAGACCATGAGGTATCGAGACACAATTAATTGTCGTCAGGAGCCCAGCCTCGGCTTGTATACAATTATATATTTTGACGACGTTACAGCGTTCAATGAATGAAATAATTCGCGATATGCGATCAGTTATGGCTTCACTGTACTAGGCGAATGAAAATTTGTGCCCGGCCGGGATTCGAACCCGGCTGTGATATAGGAAAGAGACAGCGTGGGGAATGGAGATTTGGGTATGGTGGGAGACGTGCAGGAAAGAGTCCTCTGCAGTCGGGCTGGTCACTGTGTCCTCGGTGGCGGAGTGGTCAATGCGTCTGCCTAGTTAGCAGGAGATCCCGGGTTCGAATCCCGGCCGGGCACAAATTTTCATTCCCCACGCTTTGGTATTCAATTTAAACCTAGTACAGTGAAGCCATAACTGACCGCAAATCGCGATTTATTTCATTCTTATACTGTCGGTCATGTGCCCCAAAAGTGTTTTGAAAGTTCGAAGCACATCGATTCTTAAGTACCGTAAACAATATGGCGAATGAAAAATATATTAGCTATAAGAGATAAACCATTCTACGATGGAATATAATGTGAAAAAAAAGAGGAACAAAAAAACGAAATAAAACCTGTAACTTTTCTTGCGACCTTTGATTTATCTTATTTAATTACGGTGGTCATTTCTCCG
Organism: Locusta migratoria; assembly: GCA_026315105.1. Lineage (NCBI taxonomy): Eukaryota > Metazoa > Arthropoda > Insecta > Orthoptera > Acrididae > Locusta > Locusta migratoria. The sequence goes on from CM048747.1 coordinate 464,478,549, forward strand.
TATACGAGGGAATCATCCAAACATTTTGGCACTCAAGACGAGTTAGTTGGTTATTGAAACTCCGTTAAAATATCTCGCCGCAGCAAACAAAAACAAAACAAAAAAAAAGTCGTTTGGTTGCTACCAATGTCGCATATCATGTCCATTGAACTCCCCTACCTCCTTTTATAATAGTACGAAACAAGACGCCCTTCTTTAATGGTTTTCATTGTCCGTTAATCCTAATCGCGCAACGGTATACCTTTTAGAGGAAGGACAAGCCTAGTGCAGGCAGTCTCTTTAGTAGGTATGCTGCATATCGTAAGTGTTCTGGCAATAAACTTAGTCTGTCCAGCAACTTTTTCTATGCGTTCATTCTAATACAGTGTGTATGTATCTGTAAATGTAGATATTCAGTTGAAGTGAGAGCCCCAACATTTGTTTTGTTTAACAGATTTTTTTAAAATATATTTTTAGTATTCCTGTGAAGTGCCTCGTACTTTTTTTACTGTTTAAGGTAATCACCATTTTTCTCACCATACAGAAATGTGTAATTGTAATTCATTTTTATCTTGTGATTACTTTACTGGATGGTAAATGGCGGCGGCGTCAGCAGCAAACAATCTGAGAGAGCTGCTCACGCAATCTCCTAAATCATCTATGTAGTTCAATAACAGCAACGGGTGTGCAACGTTGCCTTGCAAGCGCCTGTAATCCCTTCCCTCGCCCCCTCAGTACTGACAGCGTCCATTGTATTAGGAAATTCTCAAGAAGTCTCTGTATGATTAACCCTCTGGAGCATAGAAATTTACATAAAAATAATCGCTTTATTACATTTAGAGTTCAAAGAGTCTCAATAAGACATGAACAAATGGACGCCAAGCTATTACGCTTGAGATTTGGTGCACGATGTCATACAGTTAAATGCAAACTGAGAACTGACGAATACGCCAAGTGTGCGTGTTAAAGTGCCTTTTAACTCGGGAAACCACAGAAAATGTTTATTTGGACGTGTAAATTTCGCTATTGGTCTGTCTCATTTAACATGTCCTCATTAACCATGGGCTCAGAATCAGCCTCTAAGTCTCAAAAGCGCTCAGTTTGCCCACGTTTTCCGTCCTACGTAGGTGTTGCCCGCTTTCAGAGCAAAAATGCAAAAATGCGAAAGGCTGCGAGTCGTCGGCTGGCGTGGCCTCCCCAGCCCCAAAGCGCTTCCGGACACCGGCGCGGTTGATAAATTTCCATTTACCTTGCAGCGCGATTTCCAATTAAAACAAAAGGGCGCGGGAGAGTGGGACTAATGAACAGGGGAAGGCGAGGTGCGACTCGCTTCCCATCCCTGGCCCGCGCTGCGTAGCTCTCCCTGCCCCTCTATCCGTGTCATCTCGTCTGGCCAAGGGGAGGAATTGGCTTTGCTACACCGAGGGGAAGCACAACGGATTTCCACCTATTCCGTTTATGACCTGACTGCGTTGTTATATGGACTCTCGCCATAAATATAAGCTTCTGTCGATGCTTTGACATCAAGTATTGCAGACAATTAGGTAGACGACAGTAGAGGTTGCGAAGGAGTCTGCAATAAAATATACACAGGTATTACTCACATAAATGATCGCCACAATTCCCCGTACCTCTATAAAAGTTAGAGAAAAGCAAAGGCAGATAATCTGCGTGAAAAATTAGAGCCCACTGTACTGTGTTGATATAGTAATTAATCTTATGCTGTTGAAAACACCGGCAAGCCTTGATAACGGTAATGGCTAGTGTTCCATCCTGAATATCCGTGATTTAAGGGAAAAAATAAATAACCGAACAAAAGAGTGCCGGCCGCGGTGGCCGAGGGGACTGAGGCGCTAAAGTCACGGTCTGCACGGCCACTGCGGACGGGGGTTCTAATCCCCTCTCGCGCATGGATATTTGTGCCGTCTTTAGTATTAACTAGTTCATGAGTAGTTTGTAAGTTTAGCGACTGATGATACCGTAGGTAAGTTCCATAAGCTCTAAAAACATTTGAACATTTGACAGAGGTTACACTTCTGAAATCGAAAAAGAGCTGTTATTACCTGGCGGCTGCCTGGCACCACCACTGGACGTTAGATTAATCGGATCAGAGTGTGCAGCTGCTCTCAGCACTGTAACAGACACTGCCACTCGTTCATGCGGTCTCTGTTGCTTATCCAGGGAGAAGTAGCACACGCTTTTCGGGGAAGACCACGGACCATCCTTATCAAAACCATATGAGCTTGAAACTTCCCGACAGATTAAAATTGTGTGCCGGAACCGGGACTCGAACCTGGGATTTTGGCCTTACGCGGGCAAGCGCTCTACCGACTGAGCTATCCCGACACGACTCACGATGCCGCGCCGCGGTGGAGTAGCCGAGCGGTCTAAGGCGCCTCGCTGCGGAGCGCGCGGTTGCTCGCAGTCGGAGGTTCGAGTCCTCCCTGGGGCATGGGTGTGTGTGTGTGTGTGTGTGTGTGTGTGTGTGTGTGTGTGTGTGTGTGTGTGTGTGTTTGTGTTGTCCTTAGGTTAGTTTACCTTAGTTTAAGTAGTTTGTAAGCTACGGACTGATGACCACGCAGTTTGGTCCGATAGATTTACAAACATTTGAAGAATTTGAACACGATGCCGCCCCACAACTTTACTTCCGCCAGTACCTCGCCTCCTACTTTCCAAACTTTACAGAAGCTCTCCTGCGAAACATGCAAGACTAGCACTCCTGGAAGAAAGCATATGGCGGAGACATAGCTTAGCTGCAGCCTAAGGCATGTTTCTAGTAGAGCTTCTGTGAAGTTTGGACAGTAGGAGGCGAGGTACTGGCGGAAGTGAAGTTGTGGGGCGGCATCGTGAGTCATGTCGGGATAGCTCAGTCGGTAGAGCGCTTGCCCGCGAAAGGTTAAGGTCCCAGGTTCGAGTCCCGGTTCCGGCACACAATTTTAATCTGCAAGGAAGTTTCACATCAGCGCAAACTCCACTGCAGAGTGAAAAGTTTCATTCGGGAATATGAGCTTGTGTGCTCCGTCTCTAATGACCGCACGACGTTAAACCCTTATCTTAGTTTGTTCTTCTTCCCTTGTATTTTGCAGGACCTTGTTCCGAGTTGCACGAACCGCGGAAACCTGTGCGTTTTCCTTCGTTTCTAGCAATCCAAGTACCGCTTCTGGAATGAAGCCCAGACGTGTGCGACAGTGTGGGTAGCGCGGTGGCGCGTGCACGAGTATTAATATTAATGAGTGGCGACGGCAGCGTCGGCAGGTTAACACTGCACGCCGCAGCGGTGGCCACGCGCGCCGTGCCATGGCGTCACGCGCCCCAAGCCTTACCCTGCAGCTTCCACATAAATCCCTCCTTTATCGCGTCGGCATTGAGAACCAGGGCTAGTATTAATGATCCTCCTAAAAACTCGTGTGCGAGCAGATTCGTTAACCAATACGGAGCGATTCTCGATAATATGACATACGGCTCCAGGCGGGAGAGAACCTCACCACCACCAGGTGGCAGACTTCAGATCATGGAGAAAGTTTCCAATGTTTGTATAGCTTATGGGACATAACTACGGGGTCATCAGTCCCTAAATTTACAAACTACTTATGAACTAGCTAAGACTAAGGACGGCACAAATATCCGTGCCCGAGGGGGGATTCGAACCCCCGACCGTAGCGGCCGTGCAGACCGTGACTGGAGCAACTCAAGCCCCTCGGCCATCGCGGCCGGCGGAGAAAGTTTAAATTTTAATGTGCTTCCAAAATATTGAATTAAGAAAGAAGGAATAAAATATTCAAATGTTTGTAATTCTATCGGACCAAACTGCGTGGTCATCAGTCCGTAGCTTACAAACTACTTAAACTAAGGTAAACTAACCTAAGGACAACACACACTCCCATGCCCCAGGGAGGACTCGAACCTCCACGGCGAGCAACCGCGCGCTCCGCAGCGAAAGAAAGAAGCCAATGACAGTCTTATGGATGTGAAGTTTGACACTAAGTTCCCTACATACAATGGGAATAACAGAAGAGAACCCTAAATGTAGGATTTCGATAAGGTCTTATAGTCGTAAACGTGTGATGTGGTGGAGGGTTTCGAAACAGAGCGAGAGTGCTAGGACGCTGGCAGTAGCCTCGTCTAATGGGGAAGCAGGGGGAGGAGGGGCAAGCGAATTGACACTTTTTGCTGCGGTAAATGTAAGAGATATCAGCAGAAAAAGGTAGTAAGAATTGGCAATTTATAAAAATTGTTCATTTATTTATCGCACTCACATTTGAAAGTTAATGATGTTGACCCTTGGGGGTGAGCTGCCTCAGTCATAAGGCAGTCATGCATACCGGCAAGCTTAACATGATGCAGTGTAACCAAGGACGGCTCCAGGCGGGAGCGAACTTCACCACCACCAGGTGGCAGACTTCAGGTCAGGGAGAAATTTTAAATTTTAATGTGCTTCCAAAATGTTGAATTAAGAAAGAAGCCAATGACAGTCTTATGGATGTGAAGTGTGACACTAAGTTAAAAATCACCTACATACAATGGGAATAACAGAAGAGGACCCTAAATGTAGGATCTGTGATGACGGTGATGAAACTGCATCACATCTAATCTTCGAATGCATTGCATTGGAGAATAAAAGGCACAGAACATTTGGGACAACCAGACCCGTGGAAATTGTGTGTAATAAAGAACTGGTAAGGGACTCCTTGCACTGTTCAAGGCATTGGTTGGCTTTACTAGATATACAGAGAGCGATACCGCACAATAAACTTAGTTTCGGTGCGGGCAGTGGCGGGTTGGACCAAGACTGTTTTGGCTTCCCCGAGAAAATCAAATCAAGTTAAAAATAAAATTCATTTGGGAAATCTAGTGTCTTACTGGAAATTATCTACGATAATGTCAAACAGATAAGTGAAGCGCCGGACATTGTCACTTAACGAAGTACATGAGCTGTAAAGCCCCTACAGAAGTGAAATCAGAAATAAAAATAAATATCAAAATATGATAGTCTCAGTTCCTTTAGATATAGGAGCAGTATCTCTAGGAAAAACAAAGAAAAATATGCACTGTTCTTCACAAACCACAATCTTTTGAATGCAGATATTGAAACTACGCCTCATTTACACGTAGATAAATGTATGGCATCCTCCCCTCTTACTACCGTTAATCCCATTTACATTTAATTTTCAATCAAATGTTTGTAAACGTATTGGACCAAACTGCTATGGTCATCAGTCCCTAGACTTACAAATACTTTAACTTACACTAAGGACGACACAAACGCCTACTCCCGAGGTAGTACTCCTAACATCCATCGGAAACGGCCGTACAGTTCGTAGTACCATGATGCTTAGACGACGCCGACATTCCGCGCGGTTCATTTATCTTCAACACTAATTTTTCCTGCATTGTCGATCTTTACTTATTTCAAGTTTTCCTCATTCCCTGTTATATCTCAAGGTGGAATCCAAAATCTACAGATGTTAAGATCATTCCAAAAGCTCTTATCAAATCTTATTTTGACGATGTAGCAAATAAACTGAGAAAAATAAAATAAAAATAATGTCAACCTAAGGGACCAAACTGCTAAGGTTCAAATGTTTGTAAAGCTTAAGGGACTTAACTGAGGGGTCATCAGTCCCAACATACTTACAAACTACTTATGAACGAGTTTATACTAAAGACGACACAAACATCCATGCCCGAGAGGAGATTCGAATCCCCGACGGGGAACGGCGTCGCGCATCGGATCATAGCGCCTCAATGTTAAGGTCGTCGTTCCTAGAGTTACATACTACTTAAACCAACTTAACGCTAATGACAACACACACACACACACACAAACAAACACACACGCACACACACACACACATGCGCGCACGCGTACACACTGGTCGAGGGAGGACTCGAACCTCCGATGGGAGCGGCCGCGCAATCCCTGACATGGCACCATTAGACCACACGGTCATTCCCACGCAGCAACTAAACTGCATTGCACGAGATGTTTGTTCAGTTTCGAGTGAATGTGAAATGTGGAAAATAATATGGATGAAAGAAATTTTGGAAGAGGGTGACTATGCCTGAAGGAATCGGGATGGAATGCAAGGGCGAGGGGGGCGGGTCGGCTTGAAATATCACAAGGTGCGCCAAAGTCCCTGAAGTCGAATGATCAGTAGACAGTACCTACTGGCCGAACTCGGTAGTCACTTTCATTGTCTCAGAACTGTGACTCACCATGTATGTAACAAGTTTCTTGTGTCGGCCGTTTTTCGCGGCGGTATTTAGCATTACGCGGTATTTTAACACCGTTTTTACGTGATGAAAACACAAATACACATTTACATAATCATAGATGTAGAATGACAGAAAACTAGTATTAAAAATCATGGATGTTATCATTAAAAAAGACACAAAGAATTAAACTTAAAATGTTATGTTACAATATTACAGTCATTCTATGTGGAAGTTTTAAGTTGCTTTCCACGCATGGGAAATTACTTGAAATTCCAGTAGTGAATAACACGTCTAAATATGTGTACGTTTTCATTTCATTATAAAATAATTATATTTTAAATAATATATAATAATAAAGGGTAAGACAGCAGAGTTGTAGAGTATTTTTTAGTTTATTCAATTTTCATGACAGATGAACCGTTAAGCCGTTATTTTCATTTAAATTTCGAGCAGTCAAAAGCCGATCGAAAAGACCCACTTTGTGTTACTACCGTAACCTAAAGTGGGCCATTTGAAGTAATTAAATAAAGAGAAGATTGTTACGATCGTGGTATGATCCGATGGCTGGATATTCATCTTTATGATTAGGCATTGCAAAGTTTCTCAGTTCAAGGAGATTCTTGTATTTGTTCGCAAGTCCAACACGTTGCTAACTATCCTGGTGAAATGAGGTCTGTATTTGTATATATAGCTTAGCATAATAAAATTTTGTTGTATCGAAGAGATAATGAAAAGATGGGCACTATCAAAAGAAGTAAGATATTCAGACATAACTGTTTCTCGTGGCTGTAAATAAATTGCGGTTCCTTGAGGCATATATTGTTGTCGACTGTGTACGTTGATGTATCGAGTGCTTTGTATTGGCTTTAGAACACGATGGCAATATTATTCTGGTTGTTTAGGTATGCGGACAGCCGGACTTCTAAATATTTGATACAGAGGCATTTAGCGGTCGAAAGTCCGCCTCCGTAGTCTCGTGGGCAACTTGGTGGGTTGCCTCGTAGGGTGCCGCATTCGATTCCCAATCAGGTCTGAGATTTTCTCTGCTCGGGGAGTGGATGTTTTGTCGTCCTCCCCATCATGATTGACACGCAAGTCGCCGAAGTGGCGTCAGGTTAAAAGCACCAGGCAGGCTGAACAGGACCCCAGTTGCGGTCTAACGGCCACAAATGCCACACAGTCATCATTATCAGCTGTCGAAACGTATTTTCTATCTCTGATAGCCGGCCGAGGGGACTGAGGCGCTCCAGTCACGGTCTGCACTGCCGCTACGGTCGGGGGTTCGAATCCCCCCTCGGGCATGGATATTTGTGCCGTCCTTAGTCTTAATTAGTTCAGAAGTAGTTTTAGCGACTGATGACCCCGTAGTTAAGTCCCATAAGCTATACAAACATTTGAACATTTATCTCTGATAAAAAGAAAATAGAAAAGTCAGAGAAGGGTCTTGCCGTCGTGTTGGTGTGCACGGTTTCTGTTTTTCACGGAGATATAGATTTGGAATAATTGTGGGAGTATTCTCCCGGTAGATTGGGGGCAGCCTGCTTGTAATTACGGGCACGGCGGCGGACACGAGAAGTCCAACAGTGATATTTGAGTGGGGTGTAGGGAAGGCGTACGCCAGACGGCAGAGAGCAAACAGCTGTGCCAGCGAGCGGCGGCGCAGCGCTGAAATATGATAGGCGCTAATCCGCGCCCTGTTTGCCGAGCCGCGCCCCGCGGGCCTCAGCCGTCTCCGCCACTCGCAGCCGGTCTGCGCACGCCGCCGGCTTTGTTCCCAGACAACTCGATTAAGGCCGAAGGGCTCTGCCCGCCGAATGGTCAACAAATACACTGCGGCATACTATACAGTACTTTGCCGTCACACCGATAACTGGAGTGAAGGCATCGTCGTGAATCTACTGCAGCACTCATGCCATCCTATCTAGTTCAAAATGTTCAAATGTTTGTATAGCTTATGGGACTTAACTACGGGGTCATCAGTCCCTAAACTTACAAACTACTTATGAACTCGCTAACACTAAGGACGGCACAAATATCCATGCCCGAGGGGGGATTCGAATCCCCGACCGTAGTAGCCGTGCAGACCGTGACTGGCGCGCCGCAGTCCCCTCGGCCACCGCGGCCGGCTCCTATCTAGTGTTTTCGTTGAAATATGTTGTCGTGCGACCGTGATATAACTTACTCTGGATGTACCTTTTCGTACCACATTTGATCCCCTGCCATGATATGTTGAATTAGGAACGAATTTCAGGTTCTGTGTTAATGGGATATTGTAACAGGATCCATCGATGTTGCCACCTACTAGTCAGAGTCAGTGTCAAGAAAAACTCTCGTCCTGCGTAGAATCTTCTGGCTGATAACGTTAAATTGTTCTTTGTTTACTTCGTTACGCTTCGCAAATACACTATGTGGTCAAAAGTATCTGGACAACTGGCTGAAAATCACTTAGACGTTCGTAACGCCCTCCACCGATTACCACTCTCGCAGACATACAGTCAGTCAGGTGCTGGAAGGTTTCTTGGGAAATTGTAGGCCATTCTTCACGGACGGTTACACTGAGGAGAGGTATCGATAAAGGTCGTGAGAGCCGCACCAAGTGGGCGTTGGGCGTTCCAAAACATCCCAAAGTTGTTCTATAGGACTCAAATCAGGACCCTGTGCAGGCTAGTCCAGTACAGGGATGTTATTGTCATGTAACCACTCCACCACAGGCTGTGCGTTATGACCAGGTCGTCGATAGTGTTGAAATATGCATTCGTCATCCCCGAACTGCTCTTCAATAGTGGGAAGCAAGAATTACTATCGTAGCTACCTCAATATGTAGTTACCTTGTTTTTTATGCAATGCTCCGATTTGAGCATATTCATTCACTTTTTTTTTCCCTTGTCCTTTGTCAGAGACTTTCATACATCATCCAAACCGTTGTGAAATCGTGAAAGATAGCAAACCTCGGTTGCACAGTGGTAGAGTGCCAGACTACAAATCCAAAGGTCCCGGGTTCGATCCCGGCCAGGTCCTAGGATTTTTATCTGTCACTTTCCACTTCTTTCACCTCTGGCAGTATTGCTCATGTGAAAAATACCGAGTAGCACCGTGGTTCGGAACCCACGTTAAACTTTAGGTCCCCCTATAACTGGCTGGGTAAGTCAGTTCGAAGGTCGGAGGAAGGCAACGGCATACCACCTCCAAACAGGACCATGCCTAGTAAATCACTGTGGTGTTCAAACCAATCTTCGGATTGTTGACTGCTTTACCTTTTTAGCAAAGAATAGTTCTTGGTTCCATTATGGTTTAAGGGACGTATGTAGTTACTGTCACGATGAATGATTATCGAAAAGAGATCAAGTTAGCAATCCTAGATGTCTCCATACACATAATAAACAAAACAGTAATAGTTTCAAAATGTAGAACTTAGAGGACTTAACTACGGGGTCATCAGTCCGTAAGCTTACAAACTACTTAAGAACTAGCTAAGACTAAAGGCGGCACAAATATCCATGCCCGAGGGAGGATTCGAGCCCCCGACCGTAGTGGTCGTGCAGACCGTGACTGGAGCGCCTCAGTCTCCTCGGCCACCGCGGCCGGCAGTAATAGTTTCATCAACAACTGCATGGAGCTGCGCGGGGTTGGCCGCGTGATCTGAGACGCCATGTCACGGATTGTCCGGTTTCTCCCGCCAGTGGTTCGAGTCCTCTCTTTAGCATGTTTGTATGTGTTGTCCTTAGTGTAAGTTAGTTTGAGTAGTGTGTACGGTTAGGGATCCATGACCCTCGCAATCTGAATCCTTAGTTACAAAAACTTTGAATTGCAAACTAAGAAGTAATGTAAGTAAATGCAGATAATATAAGGAAATGGAGAATATCCAAAAATAAGATAGTAAATGAGGAAAATATACACATGGAATCTCCCACGTAATATGAAATATCTTCTTAGTGAAATATGACATTTCAGATTTATTGACTGTTACAGGGTGTTGATTTAAATTCAGTTCCAAAGTTCCAACTTTGCAGGGAACCGGATCTCGAAGCAGGATTCTCTGCTTCTCTCATAAGGTGCTTTAATCGTCTCGGCAACCAGGGCACGTTTCGCTTCTGACTGAAATTCACAACCTGTTGCCCATTCCCGCTAGATTCCCGCAAGGATCCTGTCAAGGCATATACGGTTACATTAATGGAGTCTGTTGTTCCGGAAAGAACAGACACCACTAATCAACACTAACAGCCAAACATGTCCGAAAGAAAAGACACCATCCTTATAAAAATTTCTTCCTCTTTGAAGTACTGTTTGAGAATTTGTTTCGCCACCTGAAACTTACTTGGTGTTAAGATTCAGGGTGCTCTTGCTCCTCTCCATGGCTCCTTACCCACTGGGTGTTTTTAAGACTCGTCTAGGGGTGATGTATCGTGTCATGTCATTAACTTATTTTACAGGCAAAATGTTCTCTAGCGGTAACCGGCGGCGGCAGACCTAATTTTTGGTAAAACGTTTCTCAACTCATCGTAATTTCTCTCTCGTACGTATATCGATCATACCAAGCAAGGAAAATTTTGTGGTACAGTATATGAATCAAAGAATTACCTACTGTTCCAGAGTTTCACTTAACACGTTAGCTATTAAATTCATTTTGCCATATAACGGTTACTGGCTTCTTTAAAAAAGCTAGAAAGTTATTCACGAAAGAGGCACAAGCATCAGTTGACACCAGTGGCACATCTTTATGCTGCTGTAATTAAACTCTGTGAGTCAGCTCTGTCTCTGAGGAAGATCAGCTTGTGGTGCTAGCATCTCGTACCGCCTCGGTTCCCCACGGGCGTCTGCTGTGTCTTACGGAAACCAAAAGTTGAACGTGCGCGTTAGGTGTCTGCGGGAGCCTTGTGTGAGCTGTCGACAACTTTTCTACTTAGAATTTAAGATGGAAACTTGAGGAAGTTAAAAAGTAATTAATCTGTGTAATTACGCCACTGCTTTCAGCCAGCAGATAACTTAACTCGCGGTTGGAAAGTCATGTACCAGCACAAGGAAGGAGGTTCCTGGATGGAGACCTTAAAGCGGTGGGGTTGCTACCCGGAGAAACTTTGCCACCTGAACTGCCTGCCTTAACTTTTCACTTCACGCAATTTGTTACAGAACACTTCACTTATTTTTATATAAGAAATGTTGTAAAAAGAATTGAAATAAGGAGGAAAATGCAAACTGCGTCTGAGTAGTATTTATCATTTTTTTATTTAAGATGTTCATTGTGAAAATTCCGTAGATAATGCATTTAAATGTTGAGACAAGGAATCATTCTCCAGTTTCCTAACTTAATGATGGTTTCTGGACATGTAGTTCAAATTTTTGTATAGCTTATGGGACTTAACTACGGGGTCATCAGTCCCTAAACTTACAAACTACTTATGAACTATCTAATCCTAAGGACGGCACAAATATCCATGCCCGAGGGGGGATTCGAACCCCCGGCTGCAGTGGCCGCGCAGACCGTGACTGGAGCGCCGCAGTCCCCTCGGCCACGGCGGCCGGCGGACATATAGTGACCTGACTGTACAACAGTTTAGATTTTTTAATTGGGAGGAGGCGGGTAATGAAACTACCTGGATTAATCTGTACATGCGTTTCTCTTTACCACCGGAGTCGAATGAGGCGATGTTTTATTCAGTAAGGCAAACTACCAATCGCAGTGATATTCATCGACGCTATTGCTCCCATTTTTAATCGAAAATTGTCATAACAGATCAGATGATGGCAGTTTCCTCTGCCGAAACCGGTCATCTTGCGAAAGATAATTTGCAATCTTGGCTGCTTTACGTAACAAACGAAATCTGTTGTCTTCTACCAGTCGTTCAAAAAATAAATAAATAAATAAATAAATAAAATAAAATTACATTTTGTTCTCTCGTCGATAGAAACAGAGCACGATTACGAATTATGGACTGGAAATATGCTACGTTATCTTAAAAACAAGCATCCCAACATTCTAGGGGGTAATAGATAATTTGGACAAAATGTCATTATGCTATAGATTAGGTTTGTTGGCCCATACATTATAAAGGTACTGTTTTCAGTGACAATGTTCTTATATTAATTCCGCCACAGAGACATAATTGTAAATTTTTATAGTTACTTATTTTAAATCCTTGTCGAGTCATTGTCTGTGCAACTGTTCGATGTCGTAAAAATGTTCTAGGCAATTAATACATACACAGCCCTTGTCGTTATATACGCCTTAGATAAAATGATACGTAAGAAAACATTTAACTTTCTATGTACTACATGCAGAACTGTGCTGCCTGGTAAATCATTTTTAACAAACGGCTGTAAATGAAGTACATATAACACAGAATTTTAAAATAATGATTTTATTTTTATGTCATTCTGAATTGTTCAAATGTTTGTTAAGCTTAAGGGAATTAACGGCGGCGTCATCAGTCCCTAAACTTACAAACTACTTATGAACTATCTTATAATAAAGACGACACAAACATCCATGCCCGAGGGGGTATTCGAACCCCCGACCGTAGCGGCCGTGCAGACTGTGACTGGCGCGCCGCAGACCGCTTGGCCACTGCGGCCGGCATTCTGAATTGTGCGCTTACAGAATCCTCACAGTAAATAAGATTAATTATAGGTCGCAATTGTGCTTCGAAATCATTCAAATCAAAAGAATGATAAGAGCTACGACTTACTTGAAGAAGTCGTTGTCATGCATTGCTCCCTTCATGTGACGCTTCTTTTTGTGACCCCCACTTCCTGATCTCGTTACTTAAGCATGAAGTCAACTCTACGTCGTAGTAACAGTTCTTGTATATTGATAATTTAGGTTGAAAGGAAATTTACTGAATGGATCTAAGTTACAAGGTTACCTACACAGTTGTACAATTCCGAATGTATGCAAATCATATCAGATGTTCAAATGTTTGTATAGTCTATGGGATTTAACTACGGGGTCATCAGTCTCTAAACTTACAAACTACTTAGGAACTACTTACGAACTAGGACGGCACAAATATCCATGCCCGAGGGGGGATTGGAACCCCCGACCGTAGTGGCCGTGCAGACCGTGACTGGGGCGCATCAGTCTCCTCGGCCACCGCGGTCGGCGCAAATCATATCAGAGCACGCCCTGCTGAAGAGTGAAAGTTTCATTATGTAAATCATGTTTAATACGATATTAAAAGTGTTGATAATACAACAAAATGGTAAAACATAAAAGAGCAAAATGAAAATCAAATTAGAATTTTAAAAAAAACTGACCCATATTTCGTGGTCATATACATTACAAGGTAGCATATGAGCCATGAAAATAAAGCAGAAATTATTTTCTGTCTGCGGACGTAGACTACATGAAATTAAAACCTGTTTTTGCACTCACGTTCTCTTTTACTCATATAAATTGAAATATGGCCTTGTGTGGACAACTAGTATCTGATTCACTGTAAACGTAGCCCTTGTTCTGGTTGAGATAGTTCAGTCACGTACTTTAAAAGGCTGTTTCTAAAATGCATATTGTAGTTCAATGATCACGTATAGCAATTTTGGTGAAATAAGACCAAAGAACCTGACTCCCAAAAAACTTATTACCTCATTTGACATTTCGTTGTGGTAGAGCCCACATGCGAGTTCAGTTTTCGCCATCATAAAAAAAAAAAAAAAAAAAAAAAAAAAAAAAAAAAAAAAAAAAAAAAAAAAAAATATATATATATATATATATATATATATATATATATATATATATATATATATATATCTGAGATTTTACTTGGAATGTAATGTGAGCAATAGGTCGTGTCACAGCATTGACATTCGTTTCCCAATCAGTACCCTGTAGCAGCCATGGCCGCAAATGTCTCTTTCCCTCTTTATCGTAAATATAGTCTAGTTACGATACCCTTCGCATCCATATTTCAGTTCAGAAGCATTGAACCTTGCAAAAGAAGATATTTGATATTGCAGAAATTTACTTGAAAATCAAATCTAAAAACCTCAAGATTTTTTAATAGTAGAATTAAATACAGCTTTTGCCAACGTCGAAAAAATATCAATTAGAATATACATCATTAGACAGACAATTAGATAGACAATTTTTTCGATGTTAACAACGTTTAGTTTGCGGCAAACAGTAGTGTTCAATGTCATGTCTTAAGTGTAACGTTAAAAGTTTGAATGACAAAGTTGTATTAAAACTTAATCTTTTTTTTTTTTTTTTTTTTTTTTTTTTTTTTTTTTTTTTTAAGTTTATGGGACTTAACTACGGGATCATCAGTCCCTAAACTTACAAACTACTTATGAACTACTTACGAACTAGGACGGCACAAATATCCATGCCCGAGAGGGGGATTCGAACCCCCGACCGTAGTGGCCGTGCTGACCATGACTGAAGCGCCTCAGTCACCTCGACCACTGCGGCCGGCAAACTTAATCTCCTATCAGTAGCTTCTAATGTTGAATTATTGTAGTGAAATAGGGATTCGGAATAGCTACTTCATGTGTCTATTCGCCTAGTATTTTGTATTCCAGTCACATGGGAACTGTATTATTCTCCATTTCCTTTCAGCGCCCAATTTCAAAAATGTTCAAATGTTTGTAAATCTATTGGACCAAACTGCGTGGTCATCAGTCCATAGCTTACGAACTACTTAAACCAAGGTAAACTAACCTAAGGACAAACAAACACACCCATGCCCCAGGGAGGACTCGAACCTCCGACGGAAGCAAACGAGCGCTCCGCAGCGAGGCGCCTAAGAGCGCTCGGCTAATCCACCGCGGCGTGCCCAATTTTCTTGCGAGGGTTACTCAATGTACAAGTGATTATCATGTGTAAATATAATACTTTCAGTATTTCGTAAGAATGATTATTTTTATTGCTTGTTTTCCAGTTTCATGAAGTAATTTGATTTTTTTTTTTTTTTTTTTTTCGGTTTCCTCGCTTTTTCTGCCTTTGTCAGAGGATAGTTGCAGTCGAAGATGGCACAGAAACTTTACCATTGCGGATATACGGCGAGACAAGTCCCGTTTACATATATCTAAATGTTGTAAATCTATCGGACCAAACTGCGTGGTCGTCAGTCCGTAGCTTATAAACTACTTAAACCTAAGGACAACGCCGCGGTGGAGTAGCCGAGTGGTCTAAAGCGTCTCGCTGCGGAGCGCGCGGTTGCTCGCCGTGGAGGTTCGAATCCTCCCTGGGGCATGGGTGTCTGTGTTTGTCCGTTGTTTAGGTTACCTAGGTTTAAGTTGTTTGTAAGCTGCGGACTGATGTCCACGCAGTTTGGTCCGATAGATTTACAAACATTTGAACAGTTTTTGACAACCCACACACCCATGCCCAAGGGAGGACGCGAACCTCCACGGCGAGCAACCGCGCGCTCCGCAACGAGACGCTTTAGACCGCTCGGCTACTCCACCGCGGCATACTTATATCTCTGGCACTTTACATTAAATCTTACTTTCCACGGTGTAAAGGCTTTAAATGTGTTTTACTAGTGACAGGCGCCCAACAACTTGTACTAACTGAACCACCATCTATCGAAATATATTTTTCTAGACAGCAGCTGGTGGGAAGGTAACAGAACGCGATGCTGAGAGCACGAAATACGAATTGGAAAACAGTCTGTCGTAAGGTTTCTGGCTCGGCGTCGGGAGGTTCGGCTCGGCTCGCCGCCACGGAGGCAGGCGAAGTAGCCGTTAGGGGGCGTGGCGAAAGGGGAGGCAGAGAAAGAGGAGCGGCGAGAGAGGGTAACGCAGGGTGGGAGGGGCGACGTCGATGAAACAAAGATTTTGCAAGTGTAAGGCGGCGTCACAAAAGCCCCGGGCCGCCTTCTTAGGCGGAGCGGAGCAGTCAAGTGGGCGAACAATGGCGGCCAAACAAAAGCGCGCTGCGCCGCGCCCGCACTCACACAAAATGACTAACTACTGTCTCACCTAGCCCGCCTCTCCCTCCCCGTCCTGGGAGGTGTCACACGCGTCGCGCTGCGCTTTGATCACCATAATGAACTGCTCGACAACAACCCCGTTTCTTTGACGACCTGGACCTACATGCACTCCGCAATCTAACGTCGGCGTGCGGAAGTGTGTACCAGGAGCATTCATCCCTAGTTCAACTGTCTGCAGCTGTCGTTACGTAAGAGGTCTCTTGTAGGAAGTTACATGTTTGTTGGCTGTCATTGTAATCTCAGAATACGGCCTGAGGTTTGCACTGGTGTATGTTGGCATTTCTGTGACGATCTCACAGTGATTAAACGAACTGTGACGAATCGTGCGGATCTTCTTTCATACTTTCCCTTTCGCTCTGCATCCCTCCTATCTTTCTGTCTTACACACACACACACACACACACACACACAGACGTGCCCGAGGGAGGACAGGGCAATCTCCCCTTGGACATGGATATTTGTGCCGTCCTTTGTGTTAGCTACTTCATAAGTAGTTTGTACGTTTAGGTACTGATGACCCCGTAGTTAAGTTCCATAAGCTATACAAACAATTTTGAACATTTTTTTGCCTCTACCGGGAGCGGTCGGTTAAATTCAGATAGATCTCGTGCGTTCCCCATTCTACAAACAAACAGCTCGCTCACCAATACTGTACGCCCCGTGCCTGTGTCTGACTACCGGTCATTTCTCGTTAGTTGATGGTATAGCCTGGACGGGTTCATAATGTCCTAGCTGATCACTGTATTACCCAGTTCCACTGCCAACAAATGTTCTTCTGTAATTGACAGGTCTTTGTTTCTTCATTATCTTATCGGACATCGTGTTGTCGTATTTAGCGTATTACGTTTCATTTGTTAATGTGAAGGGTCGACTCTCAGCCTTTGATTAGATGATGATAAACTGCGTGTTATCTAACAGTTTGTAAACAAAAATTATGACGATGTAGGTCCGTATCTACAGTTGCCTCAGACATGTAGGTCACTGACAGCCTATTTATGTATACGCCTTGTCGTTTGTTTTTTCCGCATTCGCAGTTTTACAAGTAATCTGTGAGTTGTCATCTTTTGCTACTGTATAAATTATAATTTGGACGAGACACGTTTCGCTTTGTTTAAGTGGTCAGCTTTCAGCTTCCTAACTATTTCTATTTATTCTAGTATTCATAGACGTTCTAATTTTAACATAATGCAGTGCACTTAACCACAATACTTCCACGTTTACATGGTTTCTTATACCTTTTTTACCTCCAGGTACTTACGAGCTAGAGATGGAGAAAGAGAGATAACAATATTCCTTATTAGGTCACAAATATTTCAACAGCACAGGTAAACAATGTAGGAGCAAAATTGGAATATTGATTAGGCTTTAACTAAAGTGAAACGCTTTGGTTCCAAAAAAAGACTTATTTGCAGCCGAAAAAAAATGGCATAAAATGTGAAAGACAGCAGCGATCAAATATTTTTAATGCTTATCTGGTTTTCGTCTTTGTCTAACCATCCCCAGTGTGTAAAATGTACATAACACCTGCGTACATTAACACATATTACAGCTTTTACCATTAATGTTGAATATTGAGATCACAAACTTAATACGTGTATACGGAAGTGTTATGTTTTAACGTACATTCACGTAGTGACTAATTGTTCCATAGTGAACGAAATTTAGATCTGCAATAAAAAATACATGCACAGGTCGCTGTTATCTTTTACATATCTGAAAACAGTCGCCTGTCACGTCACATGACACGCTGCTACGCCTGCTGCAGTAAAATTGACTGTACTCTATCGACACTCGCTTTTCTGAAAATTGTGTAAAAATAACGCTTAGTATCGCGCTGAACAAATACATCTTAAAAGGTCCAGAAAATTTGTTTTTGCATGTTCCAGGCAATATCAAACGTGTAAAATGTGTTTGAAACACGCCCTAAAAGATCCAAATGAGATAGCTGTTATTCTTTTTTATTTTTGTAAAGATCTTTTTCATGTAAGTAAACAACACATACGATAATTATTATTCTATTAGGTCACCATTAAGTATCATGCTCTGCAGCTGCAAAGGTGTAAAGTGTTATTATGAACAGATTCGCAAATGTCAACATCAGTTAAGCGACTTCCCTATATGACACGCACACGATTTGTATTTAAAGCCAGATACTAATGTAGTTGCTGTACGTACAAATTTGAGGTTGGTGGTCTGTTTTAATAATTACACTTTTTTTTTTCAAAAATACCTTTCAAAAGTGTCTGATGAATGCATATATTTTTAATAAAATTTGAATTGATCACATAATTTCGACAATAATTCGATCCAATTTCACAGTATCACATTCTACGGCGATAACTAAAAGAGATGGGCAGATCGATTGTTTGCGGTTGAGACTTCGGCTCAGTTTACAGAGAACGTCGCGCTCTCTTGAGTGAACACACTGAGCCACCGCTCCCGGCAAACGGTTCCACTACCAAGCAGGTACAACACTTGAGTGCCCGAGCATATAACCTCACTTGACAGAAAGAGGAAATTAATATTTCGACCGTGATTTTTCTACGAAGATATTTAATGCGCAATATTAATTCCGTATACATAAGAAGTAATCTGAATCCGAACACGTAACTTCATAGTTGCGCATCCAGCACACAATTTTTTTACTGAGGTTACTAACAACACTGTTAATTAAAAGTGAAATGTAGTTGGTACGGAAAGACTGGATCGAAGATGCAAATGTACAAACAGTATTTATAACTTTTGTCTAGAGTCAGTCTGTTGATACAAACAAACAAATGTTTGGTTTAAATGTAGGTATAATTTACTTTAAACGCAATTTTCACCTTTCTTACATACGACACGTAAAAAGTCTGGTTTATTTTCGAAAAACTAAGATAAAATTAACGCATCAATTTTTGGAATGTTTTCAGTATCAAACTTCACATAATTCTTTTCCATTCTTGCACAAAATTTGTAAATGCATTTTGCACCACAAAGAAAAAAGTATACTCAGAGAAACTCAGGAAAAATCTAGTTAATTTTCGCTAACACTGTTACTAAAAAGCACATACATATAACTTCGTCTCCCTCGTACAATGTGACGTCCTCAGAGCTTCAGCCAATAACAGAGCGTGTTCGATCATATGACCTAATCTTGAAAATTAACTGTTTTTAAGCTCAATCTCCGGACTGTAGACCATAACAGTCCAAGCTTTAATTTCAGAAAAATAACAGACAATTTGTAAGGATAATGGCCGAAAATGTTATTTCGACGATATAATATTTCAAAATAATTGTAATCAAATTTTTAACATTGGAAAATAGCCTGTTGTAAAAGATGATTCAAAGTGAACATTTTAGAGTGCTTTCAAATTATTTGAATTTAGTTTCCCTCTCTTTTCTTTTTTACAAAATACTGCAATTCATAAGAGAAAAAAGAATGTTATGAACATAAGATGACATAATTATCCATTCATGATAATTTCCTGAAATCAATCAAATACCCGATTTGACTCGATCCCATAACCATACGTGCCTTTTACCCAGACCACCGGGCCCCATTGGCAGTGACGACCTTCGTGGTCAGTCTCAAATTAAAATGTTGACGATTATAGCAGTAATAAGTCAGAAGGTGTCTGATGGTGAGCTAGCTGTAACAGCTCGCAAAATAACGCCTCATATACATAGAAACGCATTGTTTTCCTGAGCGCTAGATGATAGATTGCGTTATTTCACAGCGGCGAGCACCTTCGATTAACTGCCGTTCTGAGCGCTCTTGCGACGCCACCCATAGTAAGAATGCCTGTGCTCTGGCTGTTAGAAGTAGTAAAAACAGCGAACGATTAGAATTGTCGAGCACGAGCTCGGAAATACGTCGAAGTTGCTCTGTGTGTTTTAGTATGATTTGAAGGTTTTTTATGTGATGCAGAGTACAAATTTGTTTTAGTGGCATACAAAATGCTTGATATGAATAGTCGAACATCATTGTCGTTGAGATGGCTGAACTAATAGTTCTGCTACCAAGACATATTCGGCCGTGCATCACATAAAGAACGCTATGAAGAGTCTGTGCAACATTCACGTAGTCCCAAGTTCTGCCAAATGTAACATAGTTGGTTTGCTGTTGTCGCTACGCTTAGCAGACGTCGCACAGGCCTTGTTGAAGTAGGTTGGTTCTTGACGCTGTCTCTACTGCAGAGCGTGGCACTGCAGTCTTCTCACACATAGCTGCCAGTGAAGTTCTTCATGGTTAGGCACATGCGACTGTTTAGTGCGGAAACAAGCTAGAACCGTGCTTGAGCGGGTTACAAAGTCGCTGAAGGTCCAATCGCCCAATAAAGAGAGTGAAAAAATGGGGAAAATCGTAGCTAGAAGTACTTCGCAAGTACTTCTGAAGGACGCGGGAGATAGAAAACGCCGTTTTAGTTTTAGTGAGTGTTGCTGGAGCTTTATTTAACATTGTCGCTATCGTTGGACACGACTTTGTCTCCTGCGTCACATTTTTACCCTTTTCATTTTACGAGTGTTCCTTCTGAGAGCACGTCACCGGACCTGTTTTGCTTTCTTTGATCGTTAATTTGTCTGGTGCTCAAGGAAGAAACTATAGGTAATGAAGATTTGTATCTGTCGAATTATAAGTCTACTGCCATAATTTGATGGTGTGATCATTTACAGACTCGCCGCTTGCAAGGTAGGCGAAACAGTGGTTTGCGCGCTGCCTTCAGCTATGTTGACTGAGTGAAGAGGGCCGGCCGCGGTGGCCGAGGTGACTGAGGCGCTCCAGTCACGGTCAGCACGGCCACTACGGTCGGGGGTTCGAATCCCCCATCGGGCATGGATATTTGTGTCGTCCTAGTTCGTAAGTAGTTCATAAGTAGTTTGTAAGTTTAGGGACTGATGACCCCGTAGTTAAGTCCCATAAGCTTAACAAACATTTGAACATTTTTGAGTGAAGAGGATCTGGGCTCAAATCCGCCATCCAGATTAAGGTTTTTCGTGATATCCCATATCACTCAATGTAAATTGCTGGATGGTTCCTTTGAAAGGGCACTGTGGTGTCGCAGAAGTCTGAAGTGCGCGCTACGTACTTTCGCCGCGCGCCGCCATGCACGCACGGTGCGGCGTTCTTACGACGTCGTCCACGAGCGCCCTCTGCCGCAACCCCGCTCGCGGCCACCACTGAACTGTATCGGTCACTTGGCACTCAGACAGGCACCAGATAAGATTCTTATCAGTAGGCAGGCCTCTATCTAGTTAAACTATGTATCTGTATTCCACTATTCTTCAGTTAACAAAGTTAAGTATTGTACTATCTCTACGAAATATATATCTTGTTGTAATCTAGCTTAGTGTTTCTAGTTTCTGCTGTCCCACTGGCTGGTCATCTCAGACTCTGTACCCGCACACGCGTGCTTCCTATTTCCTTGTGTCGATCTCTTTCTACTGGGCCACCGACACCTAGGACAACCGGTGGCAATGAGATACAAAAGGCACGACCGATTTACTTTTCCATCCTCTCCCGAATACCACAAACGTGAGCTCCGTGACGAATGACTATGCTGTGGACAGGACGTTAAAGCGTCATCTTTCTTCCTTCCTTCCTTCAGCTGTGCTTAGCTAGCGCGAGGTGGTAGCGGCGATGAGATTTGCCACGGTTTGCGCAGGAAGGGCGGAGCTATGTGGTGCGCACTGAGCGCTGTGCAGGACGGCGGCTGAGGCGGCGGTGAGCAGACGCGGTCCCCGGCTAATGCGCTGGCCCGGTGTGCCCTGCGGCCGCTATCGACCGCTGCCCGCCGCTGTTTGATTACGCAGATGCCACACTGACACGTGTCCTTCACAGCGCGCCGCTGCACACGCGTCTGCTTCCGCTGCGCACCAGTACGTCAATGAAACTAAGAAAATTTTGTATCCCATCCACGTCGCCACTTTTGTGTCTCGTTTCTGCGGGTTATCTTAGGTGTCGGTGGCCGAGTAGAGAGAGATCGACACAGGAAAATAGGATGGGCGCGTGTGCAGGTACGGAGGTGACCAGCCAGTGGGACAACAGAAACTAGAAACACTAAGCTAGATTAGTATAAGAGATATATTTCATAGAATACATTACTTAACTTGGAGAGCAGCAGACTAGTAGAATGTTGATACATAGTTTAGATAGAGGCCTGCCTACTGATGATTCCTAGTGCCTATTCGATAGCCAAGTCTTAACTGATTCCCAAATGGCCGATGCAGCAGTCGTGGCCACGAGCGGAGTTGCAGCAGAGGGCGCTCGTGGCTTTTGTAAGAACGCCGCGCCGTGCGTGCATGGCGGCTCGCGGCGAAAGCACGTGGCGCGCACTTGATACTTGTGCGACACCACAGAAAACATCACACGCAATCTTCTAGCAACTTCTTCTTCTCCTCATTTGGGGAGAAAACTTCGAATACGCTCCAGCAAGATTGGTTCCAGACACGAATGACAGGCCGCTCGCGGTGGCCGAGGGGACTGCGGCGCGCCAGTCACGGTCTGCACGGCTACTACGCTCGGGGGCATGGATATTTGTGCCGTCCTTACTGTTAGCTAGTTCATAAGTAGTTCGTAGGTTTAGGGACTGATGACCCCTTAGTTAAGTCCCATAAGCTATACAAACATTTGAACGAATGACAGAACACTTTTAATCCCTTAGCTTCTTACTATTTACGTTCCAGTGACCTAAACACCATGAACGCTCGCCCTTCGAACCACGGTTCGACAAATCGGTCCGATGTGCACCAGTTAGGAACAACGTATGGATTGTAAGTTAATCTGATGCATTTGATAATCAATAACAACCCCACGTAAAATTTTGTCAGAAGACCGATCCCACAGCCTGGAACGTCCACGACGTTTAAGGCGCCATGTCACGGATTGCGTAGCCGCTCCCGTCGGAAGTTCGAATCCTGCCTCGGGCTTGAGTCTATGTGCGTGTGTGCCGTCCCTATAATAAGTTAGTTTACGTAGTATCCAAGTCAAGCGACCAATGACCTTAGCAGTTTGGTCCCTCAGGTTTACAAACATTTGAACATTTGCGAAGACCCACCCGGATAGCCGACATTGTTAAAGAGCCCGCTTGCCGGAAGGGGAAGACGGACAGCCCGGGTTCGAATCCGCCCGGCGCACTCAGGACGAGGGTGAATCTACATCTACATCTACATGGGATACTCTGCAAATCACATTCAAGTGTCTTGCAAAGTGTTCGTCGAACCACCGTTATACTATTTATCTCCCATTCCATTCTCGAATAGCGCGCGGGAAGAAAGAACACCTTAATGTCTCCGTTCGAGCTCTGATTTCGCGTATTTTATTCTGACGGTCATTTCTACCTATGTAAGTGGGAGTCAACAATATATTTTTGCATTCGGAGGAGAATGTTGCCGATTGGAGTTTCGTAAGTAGCTCACGCCGCAACGATAAGCGCCGTTGTTGTAATGATTCCCATCCCAGATTCTGTATCATTTCCGTAACGCTGTCTCCCCTGTATCGTGACAATACGAAACGAGCTGCCCTTCTCTGGACTCTTTCGATGTCCTCCGCCAAAGCCACCTAATACGGATCCTTCACTGGGAAGCAATACTCCAAAAATGGACGGACAAGCGTAGTGTATGCAGTTTCTTTTGTAGTTCTGTTGCATCTATTAACGGTTCTGCCAATAAAACGCGGTCTCTGGTTCGCCTTTCCCACGACATTATCTACTTGTTCTTTCCACTTTAAGTCTGAAGTAATAGTAATTCCTAGGTATTTTGTGAAGTTTACGGCCTTCACTTTGAATACCGAGGTGCTGGGCTGGTACTCAAGTCTCGCCTGAGTCATACGATTCCAAACATTTAAAAAAAGTTCAGTCACATTACGGCATATATTACGCTGTATGTAGACAGTTGGTAACACACATTTCCTCCAGGGGAGGGGAGGGGGACTTTGTCAAGTCTTCAAACTAACAATGCTGCTCTCACATCAATGCGAAACAAACGCAAAGAAAGAAACAATTCTGTCAGAAGTACCACAAATTATTTTCTTATCAATATAATATAAATCGTGAACAATTGTCTCCAACTTATTCGCAATTCAACTAATTTGTACATTTACAAAAATGAACAACAAAAATAAAAAATTTTCCAGGGTGTTCAAAAAATGTTCAAATGTTTGTTAAACTTTTGGGACTTTAACTGCGGGGTCATCAGTTCCTAAACTTACAAACTACTTATAACCTAACTTACACTAAAGACAGCACAAACAGCCATGCCCGAGGGGGGATTCGAACCTCGGACGTGGGTTTCACCTTCATAGAGCAAACAACAGTTCAATGAAGTCGAAAATTATAACGAAAACACCATCGTTAAATGGATTATTGAGGTTACAAACAAAACAGTTTTTATCCGTCAGTTATTCTCAGCTAATATCTATTTCGCTAACCTGAAATCTTGATACTGTGAAATTCATGCTACAAATTGTTTCATTTCCACATCCTCTTTTCTCTTCAATTAGGCCTATTGGATTTAGTGGTATATAACTCAGTAACTCTGATATCAAAATGACGCGGCTGAACTATTTCATACTGTCATAGCATTAATTGTGGACTGAACTTCATTTCCTCTACGTCCAATGACCATGTCGACGGGACGTTAAACCCTTACTTTCCAGGGTTCTGAATGTTGGTAACACGTTTTGATTTCGGACGTTGCCCTGTGCTTGTCAGAGAGGCAGTCTCGCGAAGGCTTTTACGCTGCACAGATTTTCGCCCACCTTCACTTGGTGGGCACATTCCGCTGGGATGTACTCTGGAGCTGCGCTCTTTTCACCCCACGGGGTCTCGCGCGCTCTAATTAAATTTCAGGCGCGTTAGCACGACAACAGCAATGTCCACCGTAGAGTGACGCTTTCCTTTTCACTGGCTGCTGCAGATAATACCTCGACTTGGGGTATATTTCGCCTTTTTTTATCCCCCTGCCTTTGAGTCTCTAGTTTGGAAGAAGTACAATGGGCTATTCCTGAAACAGGAAAACGGTGACCTACAAGAAAGCATTCCATCCGACTTCGCATTGACTCATTCTCCTTTCAAACAGAAAATGATAGTGTAATGGAGAACAATATCAAAAGATACAGAAGAGATATCTTGCTGGGAAAGTATGAGTTAGTCGCATAGTCATCGAAAAGATCTTTTACAACAGTTGTTCACGCAAACCAGTAATACTTACATTATATCCAGTTTCTTTCGTTTGTAGTTCACCCAAACGGTACGGAGGTAACCATAAAATTTATTTAAAAAAAAAAAAAAAAAAAAAAAAAAAAAAAAAAAAAAAAAAAAGAACGTAATGAAGACGCTGTGTTTGCTTGTGCGTATACTTGTAAGTTCACGCGCCACGGTACTGGAGGAAGCTGCTGGAGAAAGCGCGCACAGAAAGTACAGTTTCGTGAAATATATAGTTCCGCCAGAAGCAGAAATGTTACTGCTGCGTCATGACCGTCCAGATGAGGTCATTTCCGGCTTGTGAGGATTTCTTTGTGTAGCAAGACTATAAACGAACAACCAGATAAAATTATTAAGTAATTTTATTTTGAAGTGATGACATTTGAAACTTTACGTCTACCCCTCATAAGATGTGTTCCTTTCATAGCACGGTTTGGTTCAGCTATCGACGGGGAGGGACAAGACCGTTGACATCATTACAATTTCCGCAGTGTTTCCGCAGTGACAAACCTTAAGAAGTGTTTCTTCGGGGCTTCGGAATACAGAAAATCAGAGTACCCCACCATTCAGTTAAGACCAGTAAATGATTAAATAAGATAGTCTGCAGGAAACGGTAATATGGAATGTATTCCCAGTCGAACGTCCTACATTAATGTGCAACTTCTACAAACCTGCGCAAAGAAGTAAGAACATTTCCGTTTGCGGAAGATATTTGTATATTATCATGCTGTGTAAGAATTGTGTTGGGTTACAGAAATCGAAATCACAAAGAAAGCATTGTGTCAACTGTACGTTAGTATTATCTTCGTCCTTTGACGACAGGTATAGCTTCACTCATAAGAAAGATCTCATCTTTTGAACACAGAGTTGACGGTCAAGACTAACTCGTCACCAAAGATGAATACAACGCTTCTTCAGTCGATGATCTGTTAAATCTAAGAACATACTTCCTTTTCTAATTTTGTGCTTCTGCTTCCATAGTTAACAACTGGGGCTGAGAAAAGGAAGAAAGGGAAACTAAACAGATCTATTGGAGTGTGACATCCCACTGATGAGGCAGGAAGGAAGCTTGGATATTAACGTTCCGTCGACAGCGTGGTCATTAGAAACGAGCTTACGCTCGGAATGTTTGAGTAAGGATGTGGAAGGAAGTCGGCCGTCCCTTTTCAAAGGAACCATCCCGGCATTTACCTGGAGTGATTTAGGGAAGTCACGGAAAACCTAAATCTGGATGGCCGGAGGTGGATTTGAACCACCATCCTTCAGAATGCGAGTCCAGTGTATTACCACTGCGCCATCTCGCTCGGTCCACTGATAAGGAGAGACGATTAACGAAAGAGCGCTACAATGGGATTATGATGTATGGCAGTGACCTTTTTAAACAAAATACTGCACAAGTTACATCAGAATAATTTTAAAAAATCTTTGGGAGGCAGTATGAATGAACTAGCGGGATTCTAACCACACGACTCCCCAAAGTGATTGTAGTGCCTTAAGCACTGCCTCAATCTCTCGTGGAAAAGTTACTTAAACAACGCAGATGAAGAATGCTTCTTCAGAACACCTTTATCACGAGTCACTATGTTTTGCGTATACGCCTAAATTCACTCCATTATTGCTTGTGTTCTCTCGGGGATACGCAGTCGACGTGTACAATTAGGGTATCGGAGTTCCCTGTCTGTTTTGGAATAGCTAGTATTGATCGTCGATTACATATTCATGAATCAACAATGCATACTAGACCGATAACGACTGTTCTATATAGTTTGCATGTCTATCTACCACATGCCGATATGCCCTCGGGACGATTCCATCAAGTCTCCGTATTAGCGGCATCGATGCTCTGTTAATCTATTGATGATTTTGATGGTTCATAGCGTCAGTCTTCATACAACACCAGCTCCTCAGCGACCATTTTATGAATTAGTAATGGGGGTAAGGGCACTAGTGAACCATTATTCATGTAAGAGATTATTATGTCTGGTAGTATAGGAAGAGGAAACATTATACAGAACGGGGATGAACGCTTGAAAATTGCAAGTATTTTTAAACACGGTCGGAAAGTTTTTGACTTACGTTCTGAACGCTGAAGTAATTGAACATTGTATTACCTTTGCAGTGAAGCGGCAATATTTGTTTCTTCTTTTAGGTTTTACTTGCATAGCAACGACTTTAATATGAAAATCCAATTTCCGAAGGGAACTGGCGAAGAGAAATGCAGAAAATCACTATATACATTGTTCGGAAGACCAAGATTCATTATTTCAGCTGTCTGTGTAGCAAAACGGAATTTCCTTGGCTCGTTTACTGTCGTCCTTTTATACTACGTTTCGCATAAAGTTGAATAACGAGATCCAAAACCTCTAGGATAGTTTGCAGTTCGCACGTTAGATCCCCCAGAAAATGACCGAAACGTACATATGATGCATTGGCTACACAAGTATGCAATAACGAGTTTGTCTTTTACTAGGTTTTCGCGAGAAGTAAGTATATCTCACGATAATCGATCTTAACTTCTCTGAAGAGGTCAGACGCGGTATTGCGGGAGCAGTATTACCCGAGTTCTTAACATGGAAAAACAAAAATGTGAAGAGAGTGCCTTGTAATTTACTTCAATGCTTTTTGGTTTAGGAATAGAATTTTGGCATTTTTGCAAATTGTTTAGAGTTGGAAAAATTTGTAATTATTAAAGTGATTTACGCGAGAAAACGATTTATTAAATTACTTAGCAATATTAGGATTCCGCCATGGTGCATTACTGGTAGTTGATCTGTATGTAATTTTACCGAAAAGTGGATCCTTTGAAAGTTGAGGTCGCGGCGAAGTGGCCAAGTGCACTGAGGCGCTATGCTCCGATGCGCGAGGCCGTTGCCCGGATGGATGTTTACGCTGTCTTTAGTATAAGTTAGTTTATAAGTAGTTTAACAATTTATTAACAGGACAGGTTACAACTCACCGCAAAGACGTGACGATGAGCCGCGACAGGCACATAAAAGAGAATCACACAACACTTTCAACTATCGGCCACGGCCTTCTTCAGAAACAGGAACCTTCACGCAATCACACAGGCACTTCGAAGTGCGGCAGCCGGAGATGACGGTTGTGTGACAGTTGCATGCATGTTCCTATTTCTGAAGGCCATGGTCGATAGCTGAAAGTGTTGTTATGTGTGTGTCTTTTTTATGTGCCTATCGCGGGTCGGCGTCACGTCTTTGTCCTATTACTATATTGTTAATTCCAACCTGGACTATCCATTATTAGTTTATAAGTAGTTTGTAAGTTTAGGGACTGATGACCCCACAGTTAAGACTTATAAGCTTAAACATTTAAATTTTTTTTTTTGAAATTTGAAATGTAAGTTAATTCTAAATGAATGGTACTGTGGCATACTCTAGGCGTTCTCTTCAGTGAATATGAGTTAGGGGTACGCATCCAGCAGGCTACTGTGCCGAGGCAATCTGTAATCTGTTTGCCTCGGTACAACTCTTCCAGTGGGTGCTGCGAGGTCAGATGTCAGTTGGCGTGCAGTACTGCGGCGGTTCCGACGTGCCGTTGCAGTCAAATAACGCTCCTCTCTTTCTGAAGTCACAACGGTCGGCCCTGCCTTGGTCTTCGGGATACAATTTCATGCTCTATAAACCGTCACCACAACACAACAGTTGACATTTAGCCTTCGAATAAAATAAATAAATGTTTGTTAAGCTTATGGGACTTAACTACGGGGTCATCAGTCCCTAAACTTATAAACTACTTATTTACTACCTTATACTAAGGACGGCACAAATATCCATGCCCGAGGGGGGATTCGAACCCCCGACCGTAGTGGCCGGGCAGACCGTGACTGGAGCGCCTCAGTCCCCTCGGCCACCGCGGCCGGCTAGCCTTCGAATCACACGGGTTTTAAATTCTTCCGATGGCTCTCCCACCGCAAAGAATCTGGTAGGCGTTTTCTCTGTAAGGTTGTTTTTCTAGTGGCGATCTACAGCCACAAGTATTTAGAAGAAATTATTCTTGCGCCAACAGCTATGCAATATGTTTATTTATTATCCTCGGTCGGTTTCGTCACTGTATGCCAACGACAGGAGATTAAAAATCTCCGTGGAAAAATATGTCATGGAGTTAGATATAAAACTTAAAAAAATAATACATTTTGCATATAAATTATTGTAAGTGTACATTTCTGTCAAATACGGCAACATGAAAATTAGAATAGCGATTATTCATTGGAAAACATTATACATTACACATCTGCTATAAAAAAAAAGTAGTGGCAATGACGCTATTATTCATAATATGAGTCATGTACAGTCAACAGCATTGGTATGTGCTCAATTTGATAATTAACTGTTACTAGTGAGCACATACCAATTGTACATGAATTTCATATTGTGAATAATAGCGTCACTGTCAACTTCAACTGCAGATCGTACGGTGAAGAACATTTTCCAATAAATAATCTCAATTTTAATTTTGATTTTGCCGTATTTGACAGCAAGGTTCTTTTGTAATTCAAATTCAAATATTTGTAAATCTGTGGGACTTAACTACTCAGGTCATTAGTCCCTGGGCTTACAAAGTACTTTAACTTCCGCTAAGGACAACAAATACACGCATGTCCGAAGGAGGCCTCGAAACTTCGACACCCAGCAACGGCGTGCTCTGCCTTAGAACGCTCAGCCTCTCCTCCGCGGCAAGTGCAATGTGTAAATATTATTTTTCAGAGTTTTATATCTGACTACATGTTGTGAGATTGTATGTATAGTACCACATACGTATGATGTATTTTTTTCCATGTAGCTTTTCAATCTCCTGTTGATGGCAGACTGCCGAAATCTGTAGAGGCTAATAAATAAAAAAATATTGTACAGCTGCTGTCGCAAGAATGATTTTTTTCTAAAATGCTCCGTTTGTGAATGTGTACATAGCGATTGTGGAGGCGAGACTGCCCAACCAAACACTATCCCATTAGAAAGGTGCCCTCACCTCATTGTTGGCATGGTTGTAACTTGACTGAAATGCCAACTCCTGTGCTGAACACGATGGTAAAGACTTCTGTTGATAAGTTTGTGTGATTAAATAATGAATTCGGTTCAGGCTTCTGAAATAGCGGTTTGTTTAATTTTGGACAGGAATACTTTTTTTGTGACATTCGTCGGTTCGTATGTTGGGCTACGTTATTTTTGTTGGTACAAGACGTTGTTTGTTTGTTTACGTAATTGATCTCTGTAAATGGACACGCTTTTTCGACGAGTTGTTCCTTAGTGTTCATCATGTTGCAAAACTGATCTGTTCGGCCGATTTCCAGATCAATGCTATATGTGCCATTTCCAAGATTTATAGTAGAATGTTTAATGACATTTGAAAATAATCGTAAACATTCAACAATATTCGTGAAGGTTAGTACCAGACACGAAAACAAGTGATATGCATAATCGTTTAAAATATTTTGCTGTGTGATCCAACACTTGATACTTTCTTTACTTATTGTAACGCCTCAAGAAAAATTCGTTGCACACTTCTAGTGCGTTGGATACAGTGTGCACGTATAGCAGTCCCAGGGATCCCTAGAGAATACGAATTAATAGCTCTTAACTCTGCCTTTTTGTTAAGTGATATATTAGTAATAAGTCAATATGGGAGAATCTGTACACTAGTTTTAAAGTCCTTCGCTATCTTTTGTCCTGTTCTGGGGCATCGGATGTCTGTTCACGACTTCCAACGTGACATCGTCGCGTGATTCTCCTTTTTGACAAAAAGACACCTGTCATTGCACTAGAACCGTGGATTACTTGCACTCACTACATTGAATGTATGTTTTTGCACTAAATGCCTTTGCGTGAAATCTGTATTTTGGTATGTGACTATGGCATGAACAATGGTCACAGAGAACTCTTGCTGATGAAGTAACAAAGTTGGCAGTGATGCCGTCACGAGATGCAACTACTAAGCCAGCAGTTACATGGATATAGGCCAGTGTTCGCTGGGAGCTATAATGCTACCGCCTATAAGAATTGGTTTAATCTACTGATAAAATTTATTCGAAATTCAAGGTGGTGGAAAATGGTCAAAAATTGTTAAATGATTATACTTTTACTCATAACTTCAGTTTAAAGGTTGTACATAGGGCGGCTAGTAGCATTATAAAAATTAGGAATGAAGTTACCTCGTATGTCTAGTCGATGCTGGTTCTGCAACACCAATCTGTCGACTATGATGAAATTAAAATATCTTTTTATTGGTAACTTATTCCTAAAGTGATTTGGATCAGTTATAGTTTTTAGCCGGCCTAAACTTACAAACTACTTATGAATTACTTACGAACTAGGACGGCACAAATATCCATGCCCGAGGAGGGATTCGAACCCCCGACCGTAGTGGCCGTGTAGGCCGTGAGTGAAGCGCCTCAGTCTCCTCGGCCACCGCGGCCGGCCCTTTGTCTTTGCCGGCCGCGGTGGCCCAGGGGACTGAGGCGCTTCAGTCACGGTCTGCTCGGCCACTACGGTCGGGGGTTCGAATCCCCCCTCGGGATGGATATTTGTGCCGTCCTTAGTCTTAGCTAGTTCATAAGTAGTTTGTAAGCTTAGGGACTGATGACCCCGTATTTAAGTCCTACAAGTTCTACAAACATTTGAATTTTTAGTTACAGTTGTTATGTCATGCACAATCGGAATATGTAAAATAATCAGGATTATGTTGCAACAATATGAACAAAGAATAATTTTTACATTCACTTATCGGACTTTGAAAAGAAAAGAAAATGCGGCGGTATCGAATGATTGCAGGCTCTTCCGATACTGTGACTGTGAAGTAAGGAATTGCCGCTATTTACTGACGAATTTATGCAACCGATTGTACATGATACTTTTTTACCATAATGGTGTCCGAATCACTATAAGATTAAGTTCTTGAACATTAACGCCATATGGATAGGGATAAAGCTGAAATGACTAAAACATTTGAGTAAACTTCAACCCTACTTTATTCAATTTTTATCTCGAAAAACAAATTACTCACATTAACAGCTGTAGAATTGAATGCGCAGTAATGCCTGCGTCCTTCCAAGACAGCGGATCTAAAAACAATGAAAACAAGTGAACATCATTCTTTTCTTTCCAGAGTGGAAATAATAAAGGGTTGAAAAATGTTCAAATGTTTGTATAGTCTATGAGACTTAACTACGGGGTCATCAGTCCCTAAACTTACAAACTACGTATGAACTACTTACGAACTAGGACGGCACAAATATCCATGTCCGAGGGGGGATTCGAATCCCTGACCGTAGTGGCCGTGCAGACCGTGACTGGAGCGCCTCAGTCCCCTCGGCCTCCGCGGCCGGCATAAAGGGTTGATTAGTGAGGTATCTGTGCAGCGAAAAGAATGACGCTAACTTGCAGAAAAGTTATTACTACGACCTACCCGATGAATCGTGTATCGTTTCAGAGCCGTGGAAAGGAGTAGCGGCTCAACTCGGCGGTGCGGTCGCGGACGCCACCAACTCGAGCGCCCCTGCCCTCCCCGCCGCGCGCCACGCATGCGCTCTGACCGTGTCGCACCCTTCGGCGCTTTGCATTTGAATGGTGTCGTTCGCCACCAGGATACTGTCGTTCCTAGCGATCGCTCGAATGTGCTCGCTTTCTGTTAGGGCGCGTTACTAGCCCGTCACGCTCCCCTCGGGAGCCAGCGCGGCGTGTAATTCCGCGATTACTCTTAACGGCTTAATTTGAGCACCGCGCTACTCGCTCCGTTTAACGCTGGCGGGTGCCGTCCTATGGACCTGCTGTTTCCAGCTAAGCAGTGCGTATGTCAGGCGTCAGCGTTAAATCGCTATAAACACATATCAGTGCTCTTTGCGTCCCCCTAGATTTTCAAGAAGATGTTCAGTTAGGCGACATTCACTTCGGTTTCGATCTCTATACATTTCCGTTAGTGAAACTTTTACGGCAAGATAGTCAATTGTGACTGAAAAGAGCTTTACATTACACGTCTCATATATGAAAGAAGATGATGGGATTACGAACTATACATCATTCCTAGACTTTAACCTGTCTTCTTTCATTCCATGTTGTCTTCCTCTTGAAACTGAATATGGTGCAAAAATAGTTAAGCAAATAGTATGAGCTGGCCGTCTTGGAAGGAAGATGGCGACACATTCATTACTACGCAAGAGCGGCGTTACTCTGCTAAAAGAAGTACAGTACTTCAGAATCTAAAACCATCAGATCAAATGTTCAAATACCTTATGGGACTTAACTACGTGGTCATCAGTCCCTAAACTTACAAACTACTTATGAACTAGCTACAACTAAGGACGGCACAAATATCCATTCCCGAGGGGGGATTCGAACCCCCGACCGTAGTTGCCGTGCAGACCGTGACTGGAGCGCCTCAGTCCCCTCGGCCACCGCGGCCGACTCTAAAACCATCATCAGATAGTCCAGTACTTACGAATCTAAAATTAATATATACAAAGGCGTCCGAAACAAGCACATCTTGCGTTTGTCCAGTTTACTACTAAACAAAATAACCCCTCGGGCATGGGTGTTTGTGTTAATTTACTTTAGTTTAAGTAGTCTTTAAGTTACGGACTAATGACCAAACAGTTTAGTCCGATAGATTTACAAACATTTTTTTTAAATAGTATGCAGCCAGTTGTGCATACCAAATTGAAGCGCGGCTCGTTCGGGAAGGGCAAAATAGGAGTAACAAACCCAACACTTAGCACTCCTAGGATGAGTTGAAAAAATGTTTCAATGTTTGTAATCCCAAAAAACCAAACTGCTGTGGTCATCGGTCCCTAGACTTACAAACTACTTAACGAACTTACGCTAAGGACAACAAAACACCCATGCTCGAGGATGGACTCGAACGTCTGACGCGAGCGGCCATGCAATCCCTGACACGTTGCCTAGAACCGCACAGACATTCCCGCGCTGTTATGACTTGAAACTGTCCATTCCAGTCTGAGAGGCACCGTAGGTTCCTGATCAGTGGGGGTCAATGTGATACCGCCTATCTGGCAGCTAATGGATTCGAATCAGAGTTATAGAGGTCTCCAGTCCACTCTGTACTCAGATGTTCAAAGAGCTTACGGGACTTAACTACGGGGTCCATCAGTCCCTAAACTTACAAACTACTTATGAACTAGCTAATACTAAGGACGACACAAATATCCATGCCCGAGGGGGGATTCGACCCCAGACCGCAGTGGCCGTGCAGAACGTGACTGGCGTGCCGCAGACCACTTGACCACCGCGGCCGGCACTCTGTACTCATATGTACCGTTTGTTAAGGGAGGCGGCGAAAGTGGAGCTTATTCTGCACTGTGACCAAACTGCGTCGTTTTAAGCAATGTCCTTCGTCATCGACACACATTACTGACGTAAAATCAGGCCACGTACAAACAAATTTTACGTTGTGAGAGTGAGTTAAGCTCACCTAGCAAAAACATTAGTCGCCCAACAGCGCAGATGTATCGTTTAGACATCAAAGTTGTCGCAGCGATCAACCGCTCGCACGCTGCTCGACGTGAACATAAGGCAGTAGCGACCCGTGCGTCAATTAAGATTCAAGAGGAAATTATATGTACAAATGTAAGGGCGTGACAAAGCTACTATAGTGTGTGAATATGCTGTAACAGTGGTGTTCCCTGGGGGGCAGTTAAAGGTGTTTGCAAGCAGTGGTGTGACACGTGATCACGATACGCATCGGAATTGTGGTCGGCATTAGAAGAGCCTGACTGAGAATGATCAGAGACGCATTTCACGGCTTATGAATCAACATAGCTTCCAAACCCGATACTAATTGCTCCAGGCAGCGAATACAACCTACTAGGGAGGAAAAATTGTGTGCCGCGGTGGAGTAGCCGAGCGGTCTAAAGAATCTCGCTGCGGAGCGCGCGGTTGCTCGCCGTGGAGGTTCGAGTCCTCCCTGGGCCATGGGTGTGTGTGTTGTCCTTAGGTTAGTTTACCTAGGTTTAAGTAGTTTGTAAGCTACGGACTGATGACCACGCAGTTTGGTCCGATAGATTTACAAACATTTGAACATTTTTGAAAAAATTGTGGAGGAAACTTCTGAAATATGGATATGGAGTCTGTCACTTTGCAAGAAGCACTTATAGCTGACTGTTTTTAGTGGATTAGAAATAATCGAATATGGGCAGTAGCTAATTGTTGGCTGACAGATCACGTTCTTAACAATATGAAAATGAAGTTGACACCAAATCGAGCCAAACGGGAATTATCGTGCAGTCTGGGGCGTCCGTCACGGATTGCGCGGCCCATCCCGTCGGCTCCCCATCGGATATGTCAGTTGTCTTTGGCGTAAGCGGCATGTGTGTTGTCCTTAACATAAGTTTAAGTCTAGGGAGCGATGACTACAGCTGTTTGGTCCCATAGCTTTACAAACATTTGATTTTGAATCGAAATCGACGTCCACGACTAAATGTCTCTCTGAACCGTGTACATTAGATAATGACCAAGAAAAGTGGATACAGACCAATCTCATCGGGCTCCTCGCATTGGTTTCGGCACGCTGTAGCCAGCCAAATTGAAGCACCTTCCTCCAAAAAGGTAATACAATGTCCTATCACTGCGACATCTCACTTTTTGCCACGACATTTGAATTGCTCTGCTACTGAATTTTAAAACATGTTATTTGGTATAATTATTGAAATTCAATTACGATTTTATTACTATAACTTGTGGGATAGTCTCTGCTTCAGGAATATATCTCATTAAGATATCTTGGTACGCAGATAAGTACACAGCCATCTGCGTTGCTGTAGATGGCCGATTCATTTCACAGCATTACTGGGCGGACTCTGTGCAGTTTCAGTATGGCGTTGGCAGGTCACAGGGCGCGGGCGTCTCGCGCAACGTCGATAGGGCCGTGAGCCTTTGTTTACAGCATCACCTAGCAACTGCGCTACACAGGCCGCTCTCCAGCTGACCGCTCTACCTGCAGGGTCACTGGCCACCGCACACTACATACGTCATTCCCTCTTGCTTTCCGTTAAGTAGTGGCCTTGGGGCAAAGCGTTCGACTGGAAACCGAAGGGTTCGAAACTCGGTCGGACCTCGGATATTTGCACTCTGCGTTTTAACCCGTCCTCCTGCTCTCAACGATGTGAAGAGTCGCCAAAACGACACGTGGTTGGGATTCCAGGTTAAGACGTAGGTCCCCTTTCCCCGGTTGGGTAACTAGGATAGGCTAGGGACACGCAAGTAGCCGAAGAGACGTCCAATTGAAAGACTTGCATCAGGACAATGAGCCACACGAAATTATTATTACCACTTCTTTCAGCTGTGAACCCTATCGCAGTAGCTTGACTCCACCAATCGTGTCAGGTTCATATCCGCAGATGTAATCTAATTTTGAACTGTCTTCGTTTCACGCTGCTAAAACTGATGGCAGAATTTGCTGAGTCTTAAATTTCAATAGTCACTCTAAGCAACATCATTATATTCTACTAAAATCTGAAACAGAACTATCACATCTCTAAGAATTTTATATTTTTCGTGATGAGAGGTCATATTTACAATTTTCGAGAGACGCCAATAATTTGATTATAGATGCTGAGCTGGGATGTGTGTATGAATAAATGACCGCATTATTCTTCTTAATAGTAATGTAAATGTATGAAAGCTGTTGTTTCCACAGTCTTGAACTTTAAGCTCTCTGCAAATGTCTGCTTAGAGCTCAGTATTAATGTACAGGATTCATGATCGATCAACAATTCTGGTAACTGATATTTATATTGTTGTAGACTTACATACATTAACTCAGGTGGAAACGTTATATCCACTGTCTCAGTAAATACTTTTTCGATAGGAATTAATACTCATGGTATAATTTCAGGTTTATAGTTATGTGCGTTATTCTAACAACTGTTAGGGAATAAACACGTCGTCATTTAAGATATGACATAAAAGGCAAGTCATTTAATTACAATTTGCGCCATGGCTAGGATTCTAAACTTATATTCCGTATCTTTTGTATGTAGAGACTACATCCGTCTCTTAAAAATGAATTTACCAAATAATTAATCAGTGTTCAGAAGAGTATTTTGTCTCGATGTATATCAAAGATAATGAACTGAAGGAGAGGCATTCAATTAAAATTCAATTAAAATCTTATTTCAATGCCTCTCCTTCAATAACTTCATTATCTGTTACTAATTGCAAGAATTACCTGTATGTAGGATTTGAGTCTTTCATTATAACAGAAATATCTCCAGTTTACAGCCAATAAATGAAATTTGCCATCCACATTGGAAGAAACCGCAAAAATAATGAAAATACTCAGTTCCTATAGTGTAATCGTAATTTTAGAATTCGATTAATAAATGTTGTAAGCTTTGGAATGTGGAATCTGATAAACTTTCACTAGAGATTAAATCTTTGTGCCAGACCAGTTATTTGAATTCTGATCATTGGCTATTACGGATACTGCCTACTCTATGCGTTTGTATCAACGCACTCTTTCTAATGTTAATCTGGCAGTAAATCTCTCTAACTTTTCATACGGTGTTTTGAAAGGCAATGTAAGATGCGGTTTTAAGAATAAGAACTTTTTTCACTAAGACTCAGTACGGGAATCTCTAGGCGCCGGAACATTCGTTCGTGTGTTCATCTAGGTGCAGTAAATTACCTGCGCATTTTGTCCTACTTAATTTTAAGATGGTGGCAGTGCATTTGCCGATTTTTAAGTCTCGCCAACTGCAAAGTCTGTATTTGGAGTGCAAAAATATTTCATAATTTGCGGTTAACAGTAGACGTAGTATGTTTAAAGGTGAAAATTTTGCGAATATGGCCACTATCCGGTACATGTTTATGAGTTTAAGAAGAGACGTTCGTGAGATTAGAAGATTCTGGGAAATCAGCAGGCATCCTATTATGATTGCTGAACCTTTCTACATTTCGTCAGGTGCAGCTGAAGAATCACATCTATTTTTTGGTGTAGATATTTCTAGTACTTTTTTTACTTCTGACGATGCTTTCAATAACTAATGGAACAGAAGATGGCCGCACTGAATGAAGTGCCGCATAAAATAATTCATAGGTGCGATAAATGCCTATATGTTGACAGCGGCAGTGGGCAAGAGCTGTTATGTAGCACACGATGAATAACCTCATTTTTGTAAATATCTTCGTATGAGAAAAGATTCTTTTATGTATGATGCACCCACAATGAAGAGTTTCACGTCCAACAATATTTGCTGATGTGAAAAGTGCCGAGTTGCATCGTATCCAAAAACTGACTCGGTTAATTCAGTTGAAGGTCGGAGGAAAGTCAATCATCAGACTAGTGACCGCCTTACTTTAGTCCACATCTACATATTTACTCTGTGAATCACATGCGCCCGCTTTCATGAAACGAGGGTCACTCAAAAAGAAATGCACGCTATTTTTTTTTAATACAGATTTCATTTTACAAGTTTGAAAATTTTACAATGTATAGATACATCCTTCCCGCTTGTTTTCAAGCTTAGTTCAACCTGTTCCCGTGAGTGGCGCCGTCACAGCGTGCCTTCAAGATGGCTCTTAGACTTGACGTTCGTCAGAAGCAACATGCTGTCTCTGAATTCCTGTGCTGTGAAAACGAGACAGGTGTATGGAGATGCTGCTGTCGATCGCAGTACAGTTAGTCGGTGGGCAAGCAGGTTACGTGATGAAAGCGGCACGGCAATATTGAGCATCGTCCTCGCAGCGGGTATACAAGCGCTGGTTCCAAGATGGCGTAAGGCAGTTGAGAGGGGTGGGGATTATGTGAAGAAATGAAAATATTGTTCCTAAAGGATGTATCTACACACTTGAGAACTTTCAAACATGTAGAATAAAAACTGTATTAAAAAGAAAAAAAAAAATGTGTGCATTTATTTTC
The DNA here is from genome assembly GCA_026315105.1 of Locusta migratoria. Taxonomy (NCBI): domain Eukaryota; kingdom Metazoa; phylum Arthropoda; class Insecta; order Orthoptera; family Acrididae; genus Locusta; species Locusta migratoria. The sequence goes on from CM048747.1 coordinate 464,517,736, forward strand.
GAGTGAACCTCGTAGTTCTCTACCGTCTCATTCTCTAATAGTGCGAGGGAAAAAGGTTCACATAAATATTTCCGTTTTCGGTGTTATCTTTCTTATTTCATTATGGCGTCTCCCTATGTAGGTAGGTGCTAACAAAATATGTTCGCATTCGGAGAGCTGGTGAAAGAATTTCCCCACATAAATCTCGCTACAACGAATAATGCTTTTCTTTTAACCATTTCCATCCCAACTCGTACATCATTACCTTGAAACTCTTTTCCCTGTATCGCGATAATACGCGAGTTGCGTTTCTCTGAATTTTCTCTGATCTCCGTCAGTCCCACTTGGTGAGGATCCCAAAATGCGCAGCAATACTCCCAAAATAGGACGGACAAGTGTAGTGTTGGCAATTTCTTTAGAGAATTGTTCTATTTTCTAAATATTATGCCAATGAAAATTAGCCTTTGGTTCTCCTTCCCTACGATATTTTGCATGTGTTCCTTCCAACTGAAAGTTATACTTACATGTAACCCCAAGGTATTTAGTTCAATTTATGCTCAGTGTAAATGGAATTGAACGGATTTCTTTTAGTGGTCATACGTATGACTCACTCTTTTCATAATTTAGGGTAAATTGCCATTTTTGCAAGATGCTGATATCAAAATCATTTTTCTGATGCTTTTGTTCTTCTGTTGGTTTCAATAAGCGATAAATGGCAGCATTATCCATCACCCAGTAACAGTCTAAGAGAGCTGCTCAGATTGTCTTCTAAATTCTTTATAAAGACCCGGAATGGTAGGGGCCATGTAACGCTTCTATGGGGATCGACAGATATCACTTTGTCTTACTCGATGACTTTCCTTAAGTTACTACGTAGTGTGTCCCTTCTGACAGGATACTACGAATACACTCGCACAATAGAGACGGTATTCGATAAGCACGCGATTAGAAGCCGTTTGTGAGGTGCAGTGTCAAAAGCGTACCGGAAATCTAGAAATATGTAATCGCTTTGAGATCAGTTGTCGGTAGTACTCGTGAGTTTAAAAGACATTAGTGTTTGTCGTACAACTTCGGATCATAGAGGTGGATTCAGTAAAACCGGAACAAGTTGTTAACGTGAAAAAGAAATTTTAGACTGTGTGCGAGAGCCACGCCTTGTCTGTCTTCCCTTAGTTTGGCAGCGCGCTGACTGCGGGAAGTTGAGATGTTGGTCCTGCAGAGGCGTCCCTCGTGTTTTCCGCCCTCAGACTTGTATCTGTGGAAAGTGAGTTAGGGCGCCTTGATTCGAGAGTAAACGTAGGTTTCTTTTCGTCCCTTTTTGTGGCGCTCTCCGGACGTTCGACCACCGGGGACGTGACCGCGGCGACACGCCAGGTTCACGTACCCTCCTCTGCCCGCTGCCCGCCTCCTGCCGCGCTCGCCTCCGCCTCCGCCTGCGCCGGTGCCGAGGGACTGACTTGTTGCACCCAGCCAACACCTCACTCTGCCTGAAAACACTCTGCCTGACTTGACAGCTGTGCTGTCGAAAAACAGTTGTCACGCAAGTCGCTGGCCAGAAGTTACATGTTTCCTGCCCAACTCGCAAGTGCAGCGATAGAGGAATAATTGACTAGATTCCCCTGTAACAGTCCTCACCGCAACGTTTAAGCTATTTAAGCACCTCTCATACTTCGGCGTCCCGACAGGGATGGTCAGTTTTCGAGGATATCACATCTAGTTATCATTCGAAGCCAAATATCTAGTAAAGATGAGCTTCAACACGCATACCTCAAGAGCTTATTCAGTAGTAGAGATGAGTTTCGCAACATCGAAGTTGAACGAGTGTTCATATTTCCTTAAGCATTTAATGCATAGTGTAGCTGATCAGCTACACACCTTATTTTTTCTATTATCTCTCAGACTGATCAAAATTTTACCACAAATTCATTTGTAGCTACTTGTATATGCTAGCAGCACGTCCTAGAAATTATCAATTGCAGAGTGCTACTTAATTATTTCGACAGTTAGCTCCATTGCGTTACTCCTAACATGTGCGTTTGTTTACATTAGTGCTAGCGACAAGGGATCTCAAATTGATTCCGTATTTCTAGATTTCCAGAAGGTTTTTGACACCGTACTTCACAAACGGCTTTTAATCAAATTGCGTGGTTATCGCCCCAGATTTGTGACTGGGTATTGGATTTCCTGTGATAGAGGAAACACTTTGTAGTAATCGATGTTTAGGCATCGACTAAAACAGAGGTGATATCCAGCGATCCACAGGGTAGTATAATTAGTCCTCTGGTGTTCTTTATCTACATAAACGATTTGGAGAAAATCTGAGCAGCTATATATTTTTTTTTTTGGTCAGATGACGCCGTCCTTTATCGACTAGTAAAGTCATACGAAGATCAAAACCAACTGCAGAACAATCTAAATAAGTTAACAGTTTGGTGTAAAAATTGGCAATTAACTCTAATGAGAAGTGTGATGTCGCCCACATGAATACGAAAAAAACAAATCCGTTAAACTTCGTTTACAAGATAAATTAAACGAATGTGAATGCCGTAAACTCCACTAAACTCCACTCCAGACTTAAACTGGTAAGAACACGTAGATAATGTAGTGCGAAAGGAGAACCAGAGACTGCGTTTTATTGTCAAAACCCTAAAAGATGCAACAGAACTACTAAACAGACTGCACACACTACGCTTGTCCGTTCTCATTTGGACTATTGCTGCCCAGTGTGGGATCCTCATCGAGTGGGTTTGAGTCCAAAGAAGGCCGCCCGTTTTGTATTGTCACGATACAGGGGAGACAGCGTCACGGAAATGATACAGTATCTGGGATGGGAGTCATTACAAGAACGGTGTTTATCGCTGCGGCGTGGTCTACTTACTGAACTCCAATCGCCAACATTCTCCTCCGAATGCGAGAATATATTGTTGACTGCCACCTGCATTGGCAGAAATTATTATCAGAATAAAATACGAGAAATCAGAGCTCGAGCGGAGAGATTCAGATGTTCTTTCTTCCCGCGCGCTATTCGAGATTGAAATGGTAGATGAATAGTATAAAGGGACTTAAATGTGATTTGCAGAGTTTCCATGTAGATGTAGTATTCCTCCGTTGCCCTGTGAATGTAGTCAATACTACTGTTGCATTATGAGTTTACTTTCTGGAAATATGAGAGCATAATAGTGACATTTACTACATCGGGTACATCATGGAAGCACTATATAGCTGACCAGCTATTAACTTTTTGTTGCTACCAGTGAATAATAATTTTAAGGACTTTTTTTCCAGTATTTTTCTCAGTATGTACGCACTATACATTAATCGTGGTAGTTTTTATAGCTTCAAATAAAAAGTCATGCATTAAAAAGTTAAATATGTATGGTTGATCCTTATACATTGTCGGTGCGCGACTCATAGTTCATGGTAAATGATGTTACAGACACTGCGATGTATGTCACGTTGCCGATTCATACGTGACGTTTTAATTTATTACTGTTTTACTTACTCTATCTACAGAGCATTGCGCGGTTGCGTTATATCGCTGTATGACACACAGTTCAGAAGATGTGACATCATAAACAGCGAGCCGGTTGAAAACGAAACTGCACGGCGAAATTCAGTCGTAGAGTAACATATGTCCAACACACAATTTTGAAAATGAGAAATTTTGCCTCATTTTGAAAAGATTATTGCTTATCTTATATCAAGAGCTCTTTTGCTTTTAATTCAGTATATTGATGTACTACCAATAATCTACGGAGGGATAGGTGAAAATTATGGTTTCGCACAAGTACTTTCTCCGCGCGCCGCCATGCACTCACGGCGCTATCGGCTAGGCACTAGGAATCATCAGTAGGCAGGCCTCTATCTAAACTATGTATCAAGATTTTACTAGTCTGCTGCTCTCCAAGTAATGTATTATTTCTATGAAATATATCTCTTCTACTAATCTAGCTTAGTGTTTCTAGTTTCCCGGCCGCGGTGGCCGAGGGGACTAAGGCGCTCCAGTCACGGTCTGCACGGCCACTACGGTCGGGGGTTCGAATCCCCCTTCGGGCATGGATATTTGTGCCGTCCTAGTTCGTAAGTAGTTCATAAGTAGTTTGTAAGTTTAGGGACTGATGACCCCGTAGTTAAGTTCCATAGATTATACAAACATTTGAACATTTGTTTCTAGTTTCTGCTGCCCCACTGGCTGGTCACCTCCGTACCTGCACACGCGTGCATCCTATTTTCCTGTGTCGGTCTCTCTCTCTACTCGGCCACCGACACCCAGGACAACCGGCGGAAACGAGACACAAAAGAAATGTTCTCAGTTGCCTTAGCTTTTAGTTTGTTTGGGTTACATATTAACAGCTGTATCTCTGTGCTCAATAAAAATGAGATATTTCTATTTTTAAGGGATAGCACCCTTTCACGCCCACATCAAAGTGGTGACCAACTCAGAAGTTCTAGTGGCAACTCCGTATTTGTTACTTTTTGTTAGGGTGGATCACGAGTTCTGGGAGTCGTGATGTTTATCCGTACGATTGGGTATGATCACCCATTAATAAAATGTCCAAATGTTTGTAAACGTTTTTAAATATAGATTGAGAAACCCTGAGACGGTTTTTCGTCTCGAATATGTCCAAGACATTAAAGATAAACGTCAAGCAATGAATTAAAATTTGTGGTGCGGCCGGGAATCGAACCCGGACCTCCATGCTTACTAGTCAGACGTCTTACCGATAGACAATTATCTATGGAACACAGAAGCAGAATTAAAATTTGTAACGTGCAGAGAAATCGTACTTAGACTATTCCGAGGCGCCTTACACGTTAGAGGTGCGTTGGTGTAACGGTAAGACGTCTGCCTAGTCAGCATGGAGGTCCGGGTTCGATTTCCGACCGCACCACAAATTTTAATTCATAGCTTCACGTTTATCTTTCATGTTTGTAAACCTGCTGGACCAAACTGCTACAAACTACTTAAACTAAGTTACACTGAGGACATCACACACACACACACACACACACACACACACACACACACACATACACCTGCCCGAGGGAGGAGTCGAACCTCGTGCTGGAGCGACCGTCCCGTCCGTTGCATGATGCCTTAGACCACGCGTCCACCTCCTCCCCATCCCCCCTTGATACGGTGCGTCCGGATATTTAAGTGGTCGACAGGTAACGAAGGGTACGTAGGTAAGGTCAGAGGGAAGAAAAGTGGCACGGCAAAAAACCTCTGCGACAGTTGGAAAGATGAGAGAGATGTTATAGCGTTTGAATTTGAATTGGCCTGTACTAGCACTTCCTAAAATATTTACTATTTCTCCTGTAATACCCTGTATGTGTGACTGATGCAGTGGTTGGTGTGCGCGAGTGTGGTAGTGGGTAACCGCGCGGCACAGGTGCGCTGAAAGCGCGGCGCTTTAATCTGGGGATAAGGCGCGCGACAAAGGCGCACGTGCCCGCGTGCGTCGATAGAGCGAGCGGCGGCTGCGGCAGCGGCAGGGGTGTCGGCGGGGAGGCTTTGTGGCGGGGCGGAAGCGATGACGTCCGTATTGGGTCGTCATCCGCTCTCCAGATTGAGAACGGCGCGAGGGAGAGGGAGAGGGCTTCTGACTGCCTGCCGGGGCCGCGGCGAGCCTGCCTGCTGCCTGCTGGTGGCTGCTGCCTGCTGGTGGGGCGCCTGCAACCGCACTGCCCAACCTCTCTCACTGTGCCACTGTGCATTCAGTTAACAACTAATTCACAGCCAGTCGTCACAGCGGTCCATATAAACCTCTGTCCCTTACAAATGAAAATATATGAAACTCACAAGTAGCATAGCCATCTGTAGTGTTTATAAACATATCAAATTTTAATCAGAGTTGCGTTTATTTATTACTAGCTTAAACCCGCGGCTCCGCTCGCGTGTTGGTTGATTATGATAGGTAAGCTATCTTTCAGTAGTGAGCTATTTATTTATTGTTATATTTCCTTATTCGTATACTTATCCTTACAGAGAAAGAGCTGAAGACATTGAAGCACGCATAGACCAAAGATATGGTCTGTGGCATCACGTTTCGCTGTATGTAACCTCTTTGCTATAGAGTCGCAAACGTCATCGCTGGCCTTCAGTCCAATTTTTTTTTAATAATTTGTCAACTTTCAACCACCATATCTTCCACCCCCTTATAGTTAACGGCATGGAACTGCTGTGGTGTACAACGGGAGACTTAAGTTCCCCTTATACTCCACCCTTTTATCATTATCAACCCTCAAGCAACAATGCAACCAATAAAACCATTTTCAAAGAGTAATTATTGTTCCGCATTTCGCGTTATGTTCTTCAAATTACTAAATATTTATCAGATCGCTATAAAACCGTGCCTAAAACCTTCCTCAGGTATAAGTTAGTAACCGTACAAATACTTAAGTCTCTGCGTCTGGTCGTTCGGACGTGATAAGCGTACACCGTACAGACATTCACATTAATATATATACATAAAAAGCTATCCGATCGCCATAAAACCGGGTAGACATTATTAACTGTACAAATTTTTAGCTCTTTATCTCTTGTGGTTCAGACGTGATAAACGTACACCGAACAGACATTCACATTTATAGATATAGATTTTGATACCGGTGAAATTTTCCCGTCTGACGAAATGCTTCAAACTCAAGAACTACCAGTGTTGCCAACGTTGAGAGACGTTTTTGGGTTTAATCTACTTGAAAAATATTCCGAAAAATCGGCCGGAAAAGATATTTGTTTAACCCTTTAACTGCGAATGACGTTGTTATGTGGCGCGTTGTGTGGATAATAGCTTGTGAAAATGACGAGATTTCGCCCTGACATTGCAACTGTCGTATGAGACCAGCTTCGTCCTCTACATAGCACTCTGTTCAGGCAACACAGCGTGTTCTGGACTAATTATAATAGTTTGCTCTAGACCACGCGTCGACATTTTGCGTCCAGTGAAGCAGTCGAGTTATCGAGTGATCTTTTGCAATGGCAAAAACAGGACGTTTACCAGATTGAGAGATAGAAAGTGACTATATTATCAATGACAGTCCTGTAAGTTTTCAAGACACGGATGTTGAGGCTAGTGAAAGTGCCGCGGTGGAGTAGCCGAGCGGTCTAAGGCGCCACGCTGCGGAGCGCGTGGTTGTTCGCCGTCGGAGGTTCGAGTCCTCCGTGGGGCATGGGTGTGTGTGTGTGTGTTGTCCTTATGTTAGTTTACCTAGGTTTAAGTAGTTTGTAATCTACGGACTGATGACCACGTAGTTTGGTCCGATAGATTTACAGACAATTGAATATTTGCTGGTGAAAGTGACTTCGATTCAGAAACAACTGAGGACGAGGCACTACTATAATAAACGTTAGCTAGTGCAATTGTGCATGCTAGTTCAATTCGTAATCAACATTTGTTCACTGGCACCACTGGTATAGTTATGCCTCTGAAATAGTAACACCTACGACTTGTTTTGAATGTATTGTGGATGATGCTTTGTGCAAAATAGTGGCTGAAGAGACTAACTTATACGTACAATAATTCATAGCTTCTCATCCAAATTTAGTACCATGCTCCACGTTTCGCCATTGACAGGGTACTACAATGATAAGGTAAAATCCCTTATTGGCATTCTCGTGCTCCAAGGAAATGTTCACGAGCCAGGACACAATATTTACTTATCAAAGAGAAATTCGAAAACGAAAACGTGAAGGAGAACTTTTATGTGCAGTGCAGCGGCAGGGGCCTCCGGCACCTAAGAAAGGGTCGCGCACGCGCGCCAGCGGTTAAGAAATGTATTTTCTTTTTAGCATATATAAAATGCTAAGTACGATATATTAAATGCACGCTGTTCTTTTATTTGCACAATTGTTTTTTATTCAGACTAGTGAATATAAACATTTTATATCACAATAATACTTTTCTAATTATAGCACGTGATTTCTCTATGGAACAATTTACTCCATATGAAAAACAGCTTTACATTAGTTAGACTATTTTTTTATGCTGAGTGAAATGCTAGTTAAAGCCTTGCGTCAGACGTCACGCAAGAGGCAATAATAATCAGAATACTGATTCTCAAACTGTGGACGGACTAAAAGTCCATCAAAATATTAATTCCATTATTATCTCAATGGAATTTCTTGTTTGAATGTTAATATATTAATAAAAAGGTCAATTAAGTTGACTTAATTTAATTACTTGACTGCACTTATTTTATTGAAATGCAGCAGCACCAGAACTCTGCCAGATTTTTGGCTGTCGGCCAACATGAATATATTCTGGTTTTAAGGAACGCAAATCGGTCAGAATCACCCAAAAACCGACTGAGTTGCCATCAATGGGAACCACTCACTACTATATCTCGCTCGTTTACGAATGTGAAGACCCGTGGTTTGCTTGAAGTTGGGTTAGTTGCCCTTCACTTCTTACCTTTGTCTCTAAAGAATTCTGAAATTGGTTCATGAAAACATTTGGGGATATTCCGTATTTCACCTTGTATGTTTGTTTCTTGTGTTGGTCATTTGTGGAGACAGCCATGGATAAATTACACTCCTTAGCAGAATCCGCCATTACATCTTGCACGTGAAGTTTTGAAAATACAAGCTAATTAAAGACATTAGCTGCCCGTGTTTGTTTAATTATATCAATAAGGAAAGTAGAAAATTTTAGCCGGAACGGGACCAGAACCGCAGTCTCCTATTCACTAGGCAGATGCACTAACCACTGTGCCATCCGGATAGAATGGTCACCACAAGTGCACAGAATGCGCTTGCACGCTTCCCGACAGACTCAAAGTCTCATCTTCACCACTCACTACTGACACGTCGTACTGCCACTGCCCATGATATTCATTAGTTTTCAACAATGATTGCATTTCTGCTAGTAAGTATATGTCCACTCATGTCAAGGTGCTGCGCGGGAGTAGCCGAGCGGTCTGGAGCGCCATGTTTCGGATCGCGCGGCCTCCCGCGTCGGAGGTTCGAATCCTCCCTCGAGCATGTGTGTTGTCCTTAGGTTAGTTTATCTTAGTTCAAATACTTTGTAAGTCTAGGAACTGATGACCAACGTAGTTTGGTCGCATAGAATTAAAAACATTTGAACACGTTTATTTTGATACTAATTCTCGAAATTAGTTGCCATGTTAAATATAACGAAGGCTTGCGCATAGACAAGTTTTGTGAATAACGCAGAATTTTTCTTTTGGTAAAACTCGATTTAATTAGATTCATTACAGTTAATTGCTTATGTGGCCTGTTGTTAAGGTTTCTTATATTGCAGGATAAAACTGCTCATTTCGTACTACCTTTGGTTCCAATCAACAGCGTACTCATTAAAGACGAGCACTAGAATTCTCAAATTGGTTCATGAAAACATTTGGGAATTTTCCGTATTTCACTTTGTATGTTTGTTTCTTGTGTCGGTCATTTGTAGAGGCAGCCATGGATATAATACACTACTTAGCAAAAACCGCCATTTACATATTGTACATGAAGTTTTCAAAATAAAAGTTAATTAAAGACATATCTGCTCGTGTGTGTTTAATTATATCAATAACGAAAGTAGAACAATTTAGCCGGAACGGGACCAAAACCGCAGGTTTAGCGAACTATGAGGAAGATTTAAGCCATGTCCTACTCAAAGTAGCCATCCCGTAATTTGCTTTAAATGATTTAGAGAAAACTCAAAATACCTAAGTCATTATTTGAACCATCATGCTATCAAATGCGAGTGCAATATCTTACCACTGTGCCTCGTCACGCTAGCTTAAATTGTATCGTTGATCTGCGTAGTAAATAGAAAGACAGCAAACAGAGAGATTCACTATTACATTAATTATAATTATTATCAATCTACCAAATACTTACCTTTAGCTATCTGAAAATTAATCTGTTCCTGTTTAAAGGCACGACGGCTACACGGAAAGTCTTTTCTTGATGTTTACCAAGAATAAAAACTTTATGTTATCTTACTGACGTCCGTCAGCTGCATGGCGACTGATGGGCGATGAAATTTTCCGGAGGCTGCTTCTCTGGCTCTCTCATCAATGTCACGCGTGTCGGTGACAGGTTTCTCAGTTCAGTTCAAAGAAGAGCGGAGTTTATTAATCCCGGCAGCTGCCTCCCGCGTAGAGCGGCAGAGCAAAGAGGTCAGCGAGTTAGCAGAGCCACAATGTGGGCCAAGGATCGGCAAACTGGGCGGCGCGCACTCGAGCCGCGGCCAACTTGCTCCGCGTATTTTGAATAATGAAGGCGGCGCTGCTTATCTCGCACAAAGGACAATCCATTAGAGCCGTGTTTTGCCCGTGTCACTCACCCCCCGAACTCGCTCACTTCTGATAAATTGAATGTGCGACGCAGACTTCCAAGTTTCCGCGCCCGGCTTCAATGAAATTTCCGTCCTCTTGTACTCCGCTTCCTGCCACAGCGCGACCGGGCTGAGGAAAAAGTGCGTTTCGCGGCCGTAATGTTTCTCGCTACTTCGTTGCTAATTTAAATGCGGCGAATGCGTTCTGAAACTACCTACCTGAGAAGCTTCATTTTTTTGTTTCTCCGCTGTTTCCTGTCCTGGTTTTCGACGAACCCGGCAATTTCTTCAAATCCTTTTGCTTGTTACTGGAATGGTGAATACTTTAAATGGCTTTTCTTGGTGGCAGCACCTCTCAAATTGTATAAAGAGGGGAACTGAGAGGAAGTTCATTTTCTGACTCCAACGATTTGCATTCCTTTAATTTGATAACAGTGAGATTCATATTAGAAAAAGAAAAGAATTGTCTACTAAAGACCCGCGCGAGCTTCTCACAAGTGGAATTTATATTCTGTATATTTGTAAATCGACTAGATGACGCGGAGAACTTCGTATCACTTACCTCTTAATATAAACCATATTAATTTAAATCATATGTATTTTAGACCCAGTAGCTTTATAAAGGCATCATCAGATAGTATTAAGCATCGGCTCGATAGTGGGCGGAAAGAGTGGACAGATCACGCACACATGTCCAGGATAATGTTCATGTCACATTCGTCGAAGTTCATGGAAGGTTTGAACGGTGATAAAATATGAAATAATTGCGAGGAAAATTTAGATTTAAAACATGTAAAATAACGACTTGGCTGTTGTGTTATCTAGTCGACCCGGCAATGCTTTGCAATTGCTAATATGTATGTACTCTTGCTTTGAACGTCACATGTGTAGAATTTTGTCGCAATCGTACGAATAATATTGATATCCTAAAGAAAAGAGCTCTTTCAATTTTCCACAAATTTTCCTATTTTCTGGTCAACTATTCCAAACTTTTACTTCACAAAAACCTTCCTCTCGTTTTGAATGTCGTATATGCAAAACTTAATCGTAAGCAGACGAATGATATTGATATTCCATTGAAAAAAGCTTTCCCAAATTTTTAGTCCATCAGGACGTTCATCTTTCGTTGGACGTCAAATGATAAAAATTTTATCGCAATTGGATGATCGTTTCTCAACTTAGTGTTGAGTGCATTTAGAAACACAATGAAAAAGGAAATTGTTTCGAATTCTGCGACTTTCCTTTTTAACTGTCCCTATTTTTTTTACTGAAAATTTTTCTAAGACCATAATGAACAAACAAAAAAATTACCCCTGTCCGTCGTCCGAATAGTCAGTTATAGTGCTGAATATAATAAAAAACACATTGAAAAACGCACTTTCAGTTTTTCTCAAATTTTGCAATTTTCCAGTAGATTTTCCAAAAAAAATATTTCATACAAACCTTGTCCATTTAAGCCGTACTCAAGTGATGCTCTTACGACCTTGTGGCAAATAATTGTTATTCATAGAAAAAATCTCTTTCGGTTTTTCCTAAATTTTCCTACATTCCGGGTGACTTTTCGTAATTTTTATTTGATGCGAATCTTCCTCTTGCTCTCAACATGAAATGTACAAAATTTTATCGCAATTGGACGAACGGTATTTGATAGCGCACTGGAAAAAGCTGTTTCAGTAATTCACGATTTTCCTCTTTTTCCGGACAATTTTTCCATATTTTATCACCGTTTAAACCTTCCGTGGACCTACACGAATATGTCAAGACTAAAATTATCCAAATCGGTTCAGCCGTTCTCGAGTTTTAGCGAGACTAAAGAACAGCAATTCATGTGTGTGTGTGTGGGGGGGGGGGGGTGTATGTATTTTATTTACCTCTGGCACTTGGAACAGCAATAGCATCACTAGTTATGAACTACCTTATACTCAAGACGACACAAATGTCCATGCCCGAGGGAGCATTCGAACCCCCAACGGGGAACGGCCTCGCGCATCGGAGCATAGCGCCTCAATGCGCTTGACCGCTCCACCATGGCCATTTAAGTCTCTTAGATTTACAAACATCTGAACGTTTTTAACACTGTGCTTATAGAGATTTGCAGAACAGAAAAGCAAGCTGTTGACAGAAGTCTATCGAGAATTATTTTGTGTACCTATTTAAAATATCCTTCTGTATTCTTCAACAAGTTCTTTGCTGCAGTTGTGTTAGGTTCGTGCATTTTTAAGTTTTATTTCATTCCTAGTTCGTAAACCTTTCTTATCGACCTTATTCAAACAGTAATGGTAGTAATTACCACCTTCAACGCCGCAAATTCAAGTGTTGTTTAAATTATGAGACAATGTTCAATACTGAGCTGGTACAAATAGTTCCTCTCTCTTGCGTTCAAAAAGTGTTTCGCTTCTGCGCTTCTTTGTGAAATCGTATTGCGTACTCTTTTATAGTTAAATTCTCAGAAACACTTCTTTTGCTTGTTGCTATTGATATACGCTCATATGTTTAGAAATCATATTATTCAGCACAAGTTATCTACATTTTTAAGCTTTAATTTCAGTGTATCCATTAAATACCAAGCAACGTTACTTAAAACATGATTTAGTTCCAAGAGCTGTGAATTATTTTTAAATATGTACAGATACGAAGCGAAGCAGTGAAGTAACACTCAATATTTCGGGAATTTTGTATTTGACTATAGCTAACAAACGGAATACAGATTTGCGCGTTTATTTAGCTGACCGGGCACCGAAAGGAATGGCCTTTCAGAAGTTACGACCTGTGCGAACGAACTAACTTGGACATTGCAGCGGTTTATTAGGAAATTAGATCCCGTATCCGCATTGCAGTGTTTTCGGACTGTGTATTTTCTCCTCACAGCCCTATTTACCGGTTATTTTCCCGAAATAATAATTCTTCGGGTAAGCATAACTTTCATTATTATTTTTTTTTATCTGATTGTAAGCCGTTACGCGTGGCGCATGCGGTGCTGCGATTTTATTACCGCTTTGCTCGTTTTGGCTCACTGCACCTCTAAATAACGATTATAGTTTTGTCGCCTAGACCGCTAGGAAGTCCGGTTTCCAGCAGCAAAACACGAAAAAAAGGCCTTGCGGCAGAGGAAGGCAAACAGACAACGGTTGGCAGAGCTGCGGTGCCGGCACAAATGTAATCGCTTAAATGCGCCGTTTGCGAAAGCCGCACTCCCACTGCAAATCCCGCGCCCCATTTACTCTCGCATGCGTTCGCTGAACACACAGTGTAGAGGCCGGGGGCAGTGTTACAAATGACGTATAATAACCTAAGGGGAGCGTCGTGAAGCACAGCGTAGTTCGATCCTAGAAAATACTATGGACATAGAACTTCCTTGCGTACAACATTCACTGTTGTTTTACCGTTTCATATTTCGATAGGAAGTGAATCCTGCAACAGGCTGCGGTGGCAGCCGTAAAAAAACTCGAGAGTTAACATGAATTGGAGAAGAAAGCGCACCGAGCAATTCTTTTTTAAGGAAAAAAAGAAAAAAACGGCTTAAGTTTTCTATGCCACTACTGTCTATTACGGTAATTAACTGGTGACATTAGAGTAAATTCTTTAGTACTTATCAAATTAAGGATAAAAGTAACCATAGCTTTAAGGATTTACTGGCGGATTATAAATGTTGCTACATACAGCCTTTTAAGTCTGTTTCAGCGTTTCCTGTGGGATGTGCATTTCAGAAGTGAACTTAACAAAAGGGAATGTTAAATGTTCGGAACACACTGGCTGATAGGTAGTAGCCGAGGGCTAAAAGAGGCGTACTCCTCGAGGGGCTCAGCATTAATTTGCTGAGTACGGGCTTGGCGATCCCGGGGTCTCGATCTGTGGACTGTGTCGCGCAAACAGTCCGCCACACCGTAAGCTCTGAGCATGCTTCAACGACCATCTTTCGGTGCGATGGTGGAACGTTGTACTTTTCAGAGCCTGGGGATATTGGCGTAATCGCCCGGGTCGCGAGGACGGTAAAAACCTCTGTAAAAATAAATAAATAAATAAAAATAAATAAAATAAAATAAAATAAAATAAAAACTTCAATCTTAACGTGTCCTACGTGCCGAGGAGATGCATGGCTGTTGGCGTTGAATAGTCGCTACCGGGCAACCTCTGGGGAACCTGCCGCACCTCAGTTGTATAAGGCTTACCCAGGCAAGCGGGTCTCTGGCTGGGTGGAGACGTATAGTTCCCTAGCTGCTCGTGGGACGAAAATGAAACGAGCAAATAACAGCGTCGGCGCACGCAAAAACGCCGTCTCTAAGCGGGGAAAGACAGAGTTTGGCGCAACAGCACATGACCTAAAGTCATCCCGCTCCCTGGCTACGCCTTGGAAAGAATACAGGGCACTTCACAGATATGAGCCATATTCGCCCCAATATCTGGTGTGCACAAGGTCCAGGGGAGAATCTTTCTTATCGACAAAGCCGCAGTTCTTCGTCGAACACCTGGAAGACAAGTTTGGCAAGGTGTCATACTTCTCTAAGATGCGAAGTGGGGCTGTATTGATACAGACGGCATCCTCTGCACAGCGAAAGGCGTTACTCGCCTGTGATAAGCTGGGTGATGTTCCTGTCAGCATCACGCCCCCACAAGACGTTATATATGGTTCAGGGCTTCATTTACCACCACAATCTCCTGTCGCAGACCAACGACGAGTTGCGCGAAAACCTACAGCGACAAGGTGTTCATTTTGTCCGGCGCATCCATAGGAGACCGAAAGACCGCAGGGTCGTCACCGGTGCTTTCATCCTGGCCTTCGAGGGCCATACACTGCCGGAGGAGGTCAAGGTAATGATATACCGGTGCGACGTTAAACTGTATATCCCTCCCCGTATGCGATGCTTCAGGTGCTTATACCTTCCTACGGATGTGGTCATGTCTCTATCTGACCTTACTGCTTTGGTCACACAACTTCGTCCACCATTCCTCCTTTTGAGGGATTTTAATGCTCACCACCCATTACGGGGTAGAATACAGACCACAGGCCGCGGTAGGGTTGTTGATCCCTTTTGTCACAGCAAGACCTGAATATTGGTGCCCACACGGATTTTTGCGTGGCGCGAGGCACGTACTCAGCCATAAATCTCGTCATCTGTAGCCCAAGTCTTCAACCGCATCTTAATTGGAGGGCCCACGATGACCTATGTGGAAGTGACCATTGCCCTATTTTGCTGTCGCTCCTCCAGTATCAACCTGCAGTACGCTTGCTGCAATGGTGTCTTCATAGGGCAGATTGGCCATCGTACACCTCGACCTCTGTCCTTGCTGCTCCGCAAGGGACTGACATCGATGCTGCGGTACAACAAGTGACCTGCAGTATTGTCTCTGCTGCTGCGGCAACTGTTCCACAAACCATCGGTTCTCATTGGCGCAAGTATGTGCCCTGGTGGACTCCGGATATTGCTGAGCCATCCAGGACCGACGGCGCGCACTCCAGCGCCACCGACACCACTCTTGCATTGAACACTTTATCGCATTTAAATGTCTCCGGCTCCAGCCCGCCGGTTGATCAAGCGGAAAAAGCAGGACTCTTGGGAGAGGTACGTGGTCACCATCAGTTTTCGCGCCTCACTTTCACGAGTATGGTCCTAAGTGATATTTTGGCTACCGGCCACGGACAGGAATACCCACTCTCCCAATTCGGGGTACCATATGCACAGACCCAACCACTATCGCTAAGTACATGGCGGGCCATTACGTCACTACTTCTGCGACAGCAGCTTACAGTGCAGATTTCCAAGCCCACAAAGAGAGGGTCGAACGGCAATTATCATTCCGCACCCGACGCTTATTCCGACGGACTTCGGTAGTTCCACCAGGACAATGCGACACTCCGCAAGTCCAAGCTCCAGAAATACTCATCTGAGTTAAAACACCTTCGCTGGCCACCAAACACCCCAGACATGAATGTTATTGAGCATATCTGGGATGCCTAGCAAAATGCTGTTCCCCTCGTACTATTAACGAATTTATGAAGAGTCCTGAAGAATTAGAGGAGTTATTTTTTCCAGCATTACTTCAGAATTTAGACAGTCCATGGCACGTCGTGCTGCTGCACTTCTGCGTGCTCGCGGGGACCCTTCAGTATATTAGGTAGGTGTACCAGTTTGCCGTGGTTACTTTTAAGTAGCTGTTAAGGTAGATAGATACGGTTGTGGTCTTAGATCGCCGTTTGACGAAGGATAATCTGAAAGGTCGCGTGATCTTGATAATCCAGAGCAGAGTCTTCTCTGGCGAAATGGAGTGGCTCTCCTAGTCCTTATAATCGCTTCTCTTTATAGTGCAACTATGGAGTATGCAATCCTGCAGGGTGCACGAGATGCACTGTGCGGAAAATGGCGCGGCGGTTGCAGGCGGCGGCGCTCTGAGGAGCTAGCAGGAGCAAGTGGCGGGGAGCAGGAGCAGGGAGCAGGGCGCGCTGATAAAGGACGCGCCGCTCGTTCGGTCAGGAGATAATCAATCTGGCCACCGCGCCGCAAGAAAGAAGGCCAGGCCCGCCGCGGCCGAGGACGCCGCCTTTGTCTGCGGGTTACACCGCGGCCTCTACCTGCACGCCGCACTGCGACGAGCGGGGCGACACCCTCTCCATATGCACTGCAAAGGGGATTTCACTACGACCGTGATTTCAGTATAAAGCAACGTTCCGAATTCCTTACTTCAAATTAATCTCAGAGTTGTTCCGATTTTTTTACACCTTCTATTTCAAAAAGATGTTTACAACATAACACACATTCTCATCCCCTACATCTGCACCTGTACTTCGCAAGCCATCTCAAGTTCTAAATGCAGGCGTATTCCAAAAGTAGGGTCTGGTGAACAATACGTTGCAGATGATAAGCTTGAATGACGTTTCACGCCTGCAGCGCTGTCCACCAACTCCTGAGGAACCCACAATGTAATTGGTGTGCCGTAGTCGGCGCTTGCCATTCTATAAGAACAAATCGAAATGCCCGCGACAATCGTAGTTCCCCGCCAGCTGTGAAGAGCGCGATATGATTTAGAGTTGTGCTGGCAGAAATGTAGCCAGCTGCGTGAGTTGTGTCTGGTGTGTAAACTAACAAACATAATGAGTGACAAACATGTTCAAAACTGGCCCACAGATGTCCACGATTAACAGCGGAGTCGCTGGCGCACTATCCGGACCGATGACATCATTGATCACGTTAATCAAAAACTTGGAAGAGATCGGCGTTTGACGAATACTGGGCTATCTGTGTAATTCCGAAATGTTGCTCGAACCTCACTTTACAGGATTGTGACTGAAGGCCCCAGCGAGAGGCCGACCGGCAGACATCTGTACTGAGGGGTTAAGGAATCTGGTGAATCAAATGTTCAAATGTTTGTAAATCTATCAGACCAAATTGCATGATCATCAGTCCGTAGCTTACAAACTACTTAAACTAAGGTAAACTAACCTAAGGAAAACACACACCCATGCCCCAGGGAGGACTCGAACCACCGACGGCGAGCAACCGCGCAGCAAGGTGCCTTAGACCGCTCGGCTACTCCACCGCGGGACTGGTGAATCGTTATAGAAATTGTATAGATGTCAACGGCGATTATGCGGTAAAGTGAGTTACATATGTCGTCACATACTGTCAACAAAAAACTTCTCTCACGAGGAATATTTTTATAACGATCATAAAGTTCCTTAAATTTGGAATACATTTCGTATAAGAAATTCAAATCAAACTGTTCAAATGTTTGTAAATATATCGGACTTAACTGGGTGGTCATTAGTCCGTAGCTTCCAAACTACTTAAACTAAGGTAACTCTACCTAAGGACAACACAAATACCCCTGCCCGAAGGGAGACTCGAACCCCCGACGGCGAAGAACCGCAGGTCGCCTTAGACCGCTCGGTTACTCCGCCGCAGCGTACAAGAAATTAATTCGAAATTGCGAATATGAGTTACATCAGCTGTATGATTTAATAGTGACACATTAAAACTTATCTCGGGACAGGTACTCTTAACCCGGATTATCCGCTTTTCGCGTACGGTCACGTTAACCATTACGCTACCTGCGCAAGTCTCCAAAAAATGTTTGTAAAGCTTATGGGACTTAACTGCGAGGTCATCAGTCCCTAAACTTACAAACTACTTATGAACTAACTTATACTAAACACAGCACACACATCCATGCCTAGGGGGATTCGAACCCCCGACGGGGAACGGCCTCGCGCATTCGAGGGTAGCGCCTCAATGCGCTCAGCCGCTCCGCCGCGGCGCGCATGTCTCCCAGACCGACCCAAACTTCCCATATGCCCTACATTACCTACTACCCATCAGTGCTCGTACATTTCACTGTGTAACAGACAGACGTTTACAATAATAGTCGCCTCCTTTGCGATGGCTCGTTTAAATACGATGTGCGATGTCCGTGTTTATTGATGGAACCAATGCAAAGGTCCTTAAGACACGAATGCATGTCTTAACGAACGGACACTGCGGCTACTATAGCTGTCAACTTAAATAAAAGAAATGTACTCACATTTCAGAATATAAATTACCATCAGCTGTATGATTTATTGTTGACACATCAAAAGTTCTGCCGGTCCGGGACTCGAAACCGAATTTCCCGATCTTTCCAAGTGGTCTGAAAGATATATGCATTAGTTCCAGTAATAAACTCGGGCACTGTCGATCGTATGTCACGTTGTGACTCTGAGGATACTTTGTATTGCACTGTCATTTAATCCTTTTTATTATTATTATTATTATTATTATTATTATTATTATTATTATTATTTTGTTTCAATCGCTTATTGGTTCGCGAGAAAAAAACCGGATGTCGATAAGCCTCTGTGTGGGCTTGATATAACAGATTGTATCAACATTTTCTTTTATTGAGATATACAGGAGAAATCAGTGTTGGCTGACTGTTCAAGAAACATATGATCTTTGTACGTCTTCCACTGGAGTTAGCCGATTAGCTCCAGGGCGTTTCTACTATTGCCAAATTAAACCAGTAAGGAACTGTGTTGCTCTTCTGTATCTCTTCTATCACTTTGAAGAGCAATGTTAAACTATAGGTGTAACGAATTTTGGAAGCTACTTCCTTTATTGATGAAGTACACTTCCTGAGTATTTTCCATTGTATCTCAGACTGGCATTTGTTATCATCATCTACATGGGATACTCTGCAAATCACATTCAAGTGCCTAGAGGAGTGTTCATCGAACCACCCTTATACTATTCATCTCCCATTTTATTCTCGAATAGCGCGCGGGAAGAAAGAGCACCTGAATCTCTCCGTCCGAGCTCTGATTTATTCTGATGACTCTTGAAGAAAAGTACGGCCTCGTAACTTTGAAAGCAGCCCATACCGTGATACAGAACTCGTCTCTTGAAGCATCTGCCTCTAGAGTAGTCCGAGGACCTCCCTGACTCTTTCGCGGTTACTAAATAAACCTGTAATAAAGCCTGCTGCTCTTCTCTATCATTCTCACTCCGTTTATTGATGGAATATACTTCCCGAATACCCTTCCAATGAATTTCAAAAAAAATGTTCAAATGTTTGTAGAGCTTTTGGAACTTAACTACGGGGTCATCAGTCCCTAAACTTACAAACTACTTATGAACTAACTAAGACTAAGGACGGCACAAATATCCATGCCCGAGGGTGGATTCGAACCCCCGACCGTAG
Source organism: Locusta migratoria (assembly GCA_026315105.1). Taxonomy (NCBI): domain Eukaryota; kingdom Metazoa; phylum Arthropoda; class Insecta; order Orthoptera; family Acrididae; genus Locusta; species Locusta migratoria. The sequence continues at coordinate 464,537,673 of CM048747.1, forward strand.
TGGTCGTTCAGACTGTGACTGGCGCGCCGCAGACCCTTCGGCCACCGCGGCCGGCTCCAATGAATTTCAATCTGACTTCCTGCTTATAGAGGTGACACATAAGAAACGTGTCTATTTAGCAGAGCCCGCTTCGCTTTAGTAAATTCTCACTTTTATTCTAGTCTATCAGCGAGATGCTGAAGTTCGCCTTTTGCGTATCCTGAACTTCGCAATGGAGGCATACTCAGAAACAAATCGTCTTCTTCGTCAGAAATGAGTTATTCACTGCGAGAGAGGAAAATATCTAAATAGCCTAGGTGGTTTTTTTTTTTTTTTTGTTTTTTTTTTTCATCTATTATATACATATCATTTTTTTTTCTTCTTTTAACAAGAAATTAAAACAATTGTATGTAAACAAACGTGGAATAAACAGCAAAAACCATTAAAACCAGCAAACTTAACCTCCTCCGTTTGAAATGTGACAAACGGCTCTGAGCTTCCAAACTAGTACATACAGAATGTACTCCAGGCAAACGTTAAACAAAAACACCACTTCTGGAGCACGGCCTGCCGCGGCTATGGTGTGTTGGGGTGAAAAGTGTGAGGGACTCTTTGCTACCTCGGCGGCTGCGCTGGCAGTGCGGGCGGCCTACACAGCAGGCGCATGCAAAGGCGGCGCGGAGTGACTGTGCAGCGCGGTGGCCGCTTCCGCGCTAGGGACTCGGTTTCACGAGTCAGTGGGCGCCCGCGCCGCTGTCGATCGCAGGCGAGCATCGATCACTCGACCGAAGCCACGGCGTTACACGCGCTATTAATCACCGCGCGGCCGGCCATGTGTGGCCGCGCACTTTCCCTGGGGAGGCACCGACTGCGGCTCCCAGCCGGGGGGAGTCCACCTGTCCACAGGGACAGCCACCGCAGGCCTGCCGCACAGAGAAAGACAATAAAATGAACCACTTCAGAGTTACACTCAAACTGTATGGTGACTACTGAATGGAAACTTCCTACCTTACGTTTTGGGACTATATATGTTGCCAACAACATATATATAAACATCTTTGTTGGGTCCGCTAGGGTTATCTTTGGCGGCCGGTAGGCGGGGTTTTTCGGTGTGTAGCCGCGAGAGGGAGTCGGAGAGTAGTAGCGGAGCGTGACGGTTGCACTGGAGTTCTCGGTGGACACAGCCCGGATTTCTTCATGATGCTGCTAATTTTTTGGTAATTTACTTTAAATGTTTTTCGCATTGCGCAAGGTCGTTCATTGCATTTTATTTCACTTCATATCACTTTCCATTCAGTAAGAACCTATACACAACCTTGATTAATTCGTGACTCGTCAGCCGCGGTCGAATAGTCGAGCCGGCCGCGGTGGCCGAGGGGACTGAGGCGCTCCAGTCACGGTCTGCACGGCCACTACGGTCGGGGGTTCGAATCCCCCCTCGGGCATGGATATTTGTGCTGTCTTTAGTATTAGTTAGTTCATAAGTAGTTTGTAAGTTTACCCCGATAACCCCGTACTTAAGTCCCATAACCTTAACAAACGTTTTCTTTTTTTTCGAATAGCCGAGCGGTCTAAAGCACCTCGCTGCCAGCGCGCTGTTGCTCGCCGTGGAGGTTCGAGTCCTCCCTGGGGCATGGGTGTGTGTGTGTGTGTGTGTGTGTGTGTGTGTGTTTGTCCGTAGGTTAGTTTACCTAGGTTTAAGTAGTTTGTAAGCTACGGACTGATGACCACGCACTTTGGTCCGATACATTTACAAACAATTGGATGACCAAGCAGTTTAGTCCGATAGATTTACAGACATTTGAACATTTTTTTTTGTGACTCGTCACTGTATTTACTGTAATAACATAGATAAGACATTAACTATACGTAATAATAAAAAGAGCAGTTCCCTTTAACTTTTTGACATTTTGATCTTTTATAATTAATCCTTTCCTGAGGGTAGGGCTGCATCCCTGTTTTAGAAACTGCCTCATTGCACGACTTCGCAATAATATGCACATTCTTCATTTTTTATACTTTCTGTTACTTGTGTCGAATTTCCTGGTTGCTAATTTTCTTTAATTTAGATTTATTCAGTTTGATTGGTTTAATTTTGTTTGTGATTATTCTTGACGCTGTAAGTGATTGTAAGTTAATGGTAATAAGTACATTGTAGCGAGTGGGTGACATGAACGATATGAAGTGAAGAATGTGTGTTGGTGTGAAGCGAGGTGTCACTTCCCTTTTTAGAACAAAATAATATTTCTGATTGTATAGTAATACTACGACAGGGCCAACAAGTACAACACAGTACGACATTCTTTTATTGTTCTCGAAAGTGAATATCAGACAACCAAGATTTTGCATATTTTTAATCCTTCTAATTTTGCAGTAAGATAGCGTAAGTTTCGACGTGCCTAAACTTGCCTTATGTTGGTCAGCATTACGTTGCGCACTAATTGTCAAGTTAATCTCCTAGAAGTATTGCAGTTAGATTCATAATTTTAGTAGCCCAATACGATCTTTCATTTTTGTAGACCTCTGTTAGCACTGAAGGCAACAAACAAACAAACAAACACAAACACACACACTTCTCAATCAGCCTCGTCACATACACACAACCAGGCCCGCTGCAAAACTAAGGCAGTAATAAACCTTATACATCTACATGGGATACTCTGCAAATCACATTTAAGTGCCTGGCAGAGGGTTCATCGAACCACCCTTATGCTATTTATCTCCCATTCCATTCTCGAATAGCGTGCGGGAAGAAAGAACACCTGAATCTCTGAATAACAATGAATCCCTATTTCCCCTTGGTCACGCCGTAACTTGATATGGCTCGACCGATTTGGCTCATCTTTTTTTCTTTGTTGTGTTCGTAATTCTCTGGACAAGGTTTTATGTAATAACATTTTTGTAAGATACATAGGAAAATTGGAGATAAATAAAAGTGCGCTTTTAAATGTGTACTTCTGTTTTTATTGCAAACAGATCGACACTTTCATTCAGATTTTGATTCTGCACACTTGTTCTTCAAAATTAGCGTAATCTCACTGTCTACATAAAATTTCCTTCTATGCGTGGCGGAGGGTACTTCCGCAATTTGACAAACAGCGTCTGTGATATACCGGTAAAATGCGTGCACTATACACGCCGGGTCTGTCCATCGAAACTATCTGCATTCAAAAATTTTACACTGCCTTTCCTCTGAATGCTGAAGACATACGTTTAATGGCAGCTTATCTTTGAATCCCTGTTTCCCTTGGTCATGCCATAACTTGATAATGGCTCGACCGATTTCTCTCTTTTTGTTGTGTTCGTAATTCTCAGGACAACGTTTTTATGTACTAAACATTTTGGGGTATCCACTGGAAAACTTGAGAAAAACTGAAAGTGCGTTTCTAATATAGATCTTTAGTTTTGTTCTCATTTTGATGAATTTGTCCAGACTTTACCTTAAAAGAAACAAGAAGGTCACTGCCTACATTAAATTTCGTTCGACGAATGGCATAGAGAACTTTACTTACTAACTCTGACAAAATCCATTCATTTGCCCCGGTCTTAATGAATTTTTTCACACTTCACCTTTAAATCAAAAGGAAGATCATTGTTTTCATAAATTTTATACGATGCTTGGAAAAGGGTTTCTTCGAAAAAAAATAAAATAAAAATAACTTTCTCTTTCTGTCACTGATAATCACGAAAGTTGAGAGATACGAGTTTTTCTAGATTAACGGGAGGGGGAAGAGATGCGAGGATGGAGGAGGGGGAGTGGAAGAAACGGGCCGGGGGAGGGAGAAGAGGAGATGAACAGGGACGTGGGAGATGGAGAGGGAGGATAGGGCAGATGGACTGCAGGAGTATAGACTAAATAAATAACCGGATAACGCCGGGTTTTCACCTAGTAAATAAATCAAATAAAAAATGAGAAGGGGCGGTAAGTATTACACATAGCTGTTGGATATAAAATGACTAATCAGCTGCGATATGCTGTTGCGTAAGTGCAAACGGTACACTTCTCCTGAAACAGCATATCTGTTTAACTTGTCAATACGTTATGGGGAAATGAACACCATCTGGAAGGGCAGTAGGAAGGAAACACAATGCGTAGATCTAGACCTCTTATCCGAAGGAACATAAGGTTATTTCCATTTATAACGAAAATTCTAATGCGTTGAACTAGATGTCTGACTGAAGGAACATGATGCTGTTCTCATTTATAAGATAAGAACTAATCAATCTGCAACACTATACTGATTGGCGAAATGTCGGTACGGTAATTAGGCAGAATGTGTTCTGGACCTTCATATTCGGATATTTAGTATGAATCCTCGAAGAATTAGTACCCAGTTTTTGGCTTCACCTACAGCTTTATTTACATACGTACTCCGCAAGCGTCACTCTGCTTTTGGCGAAGGGCGCCATTCCACTTATAAGAGTAGGAAGAGGAAAGGCACTGTCTGTCTGCCGCTGTACAAAAATTTTTAAAAAATTTATTTTGTCTTTGAGATCCTTACGCCTAGTGTACGTCGGCTGTAATAGAATCGTTATGAAGTCAAATGAAAAACGCCGTTCTCTATTCTTTCAACCTTCAAGGGTTTCCAACTTGAGTTCAAGAAGCGTCTCCGTTACATTCGCGTGTGGGTCGAACCTGGCGGCAATAAATGTAAATGTAGCAACAATCATCTCATTTTCTTCGATGTCTTCCTTTAAACTGGCCTATAAGAAATCCCAACACTTTAATAGTAGGTATTCAGGAATGGTTCGAATCACCCTTCCATCGCGATCTCTTTTGTACATCAGCTACACCTTTCTAGAACTCCCAATAAACAAAAGTCAATCATTTGTCTTTCTACTGCCACCCTTACGTCTTCGCCCCATCTGATGCCACTTTGTTACATAACTCCTACACATTTCACTACACAGCTCACTATCAATACTGTATTCGAATATTAAATATTGTGTTTCTCATTCGTCTCCATTAATTATATTTTCCATCTTTACCAGCAAACTGCCATTGATCACTCCACATTAATATGTTATTAAGTTACCGTGTATCCTGTTACAGTCACTCCACACAACAAGACTTTCACATGTACCAAAGCATCACCAACAAACAGTAGCAGATTGATGCTCACATTACCCGTTAGATCGTTTACTTATAGCGACAACAAGAGCAGTCATAGCACATTACCATGGGACGCTCTCTAAATACTAGTCGTCGAGGACGACGTCCTATGTGATATTGCTTATGAACTTTTCAAGGCACTCACATATCTGGAACCTAATTCAGCATGCTCGGACTTTAATTATTAGTCTACAGTGGGATACGATGTTAAACGCTTTCCAAACATCTAGATTTGTGAAACTACCAATTAACTCTTCTTTTGTGATTCACATGATGTAGTGCAATAAATGAGCAAACATTCTTACACAAGTAAAATTATTATTTTCGGAGTTAGAATATCTTCAAAACTTTCACCAACCGATATAAACAACAATATAGACAATTTTCCTCTTTACTCATACACTTCTTGAATACATCTGCTGCTTTTGCCAGTTGCTTGGGACTGTACGCTGGGCGAGATTTTCGCGATGACTGCAAGCTAAGTAAAATTCGAATACTGTAGATTACCCTATGTAAAACCGAACTGGCATTCCGTCGAGATATGGCAACTTATTCGTTATGAAATCTTTCAGGGTGTAAGGAACTTTTTGGCATCTGTTTATTTCTGAAGACCAGTCCTATAGTTCCCAAGAGTTGGCAGAATTACATGTAAAGTGTAAAAGTTTTGTGTGGATTCGCAATTTCATATGCTCTTCTTAGGCGGCTACACCGTAAGAAGCAGTGGCGTAACTATGGGGGCGGGGGGGGATGAGGGGGATAGAATCCCCCCTCCCAGAACCCGAAAAGAAAGAAAAAAAAGCTGAAAGAAATTGTATAACAGCAATCTGGTAAAGGTAAAGATTGGAAACTTCGGGAGTTTTACCATAAGCTTTCATTGGATGGGAGTCAATTAGTTTCTTCAACGGGAGTGGTAGATGGTAGTCTGTCTGGAAACTGACTAAAATTTTGCACATCAAGCAGATCTATCCCCTCCCAAAGCCAGTCCTAGTTACGCCACTGGTAAGAAGCCACTGGAGAGTCTTGATTGCATTTTACGCAAGGCGCGCTCAAATTTCGGCAGCAGTGTTGTGTTGATTTGTGTCTAACAGGACACTAAGGTTTCTTGTTCTAAGGGATGGATATGGTAGTTTTTACGAAATGAATATGGATGTCTACATAAATGTTGTTGTTTGTAGAGTCTATGGGACTTAACTACGGGGTCATCAGTCCCTAAACTTACAAATTACCTATGAACTAACTAAGACTAAGGACGGCACAAATATCCATGCCCGAGGGGGGATTCGAACCCCCGACCCTAGTTGCCGTGCAGGCCGTGACAAGCGCCTCAGTCCCCTCGGCCACCACGGCCGGCACCCCGTCTACGCCGAAACCATTAACGACAGACACCAACTTCAGTTTATCCAAACTGAGATTTCAAATGTTCAAATGTTTGTGAACCTAAACTACTTAAACTTACGCTAAGGACAATAGACACACAGAATGCCCGAAGGAGGACTCGAACAGAATATTTCCACTCTGCTGTGGTGGTTGTTTGGAGACCTTGGCTGAAGTTTAGAAGGTAGGAGACAAGGTACTGGCGGCTCTGAAGCTGTGAGGACGGCCGTCAAACGTGCCAGAGTAGCTCAGTGGTACAGCGCTTGCCCGCCGAAGGTAAGGTTTCAGGTTAGAGTCACTGTCCGACACACAACTTTAACCTGCCAGGAAGTTTCTACATCTACATACATACTCCGCAATTCACCGTAAGGTGCATGGCGGAGGGTACACTGTACCACTACTAGGCATTTCCCTTCCTATTTCACTCCCAAATAGAACGAGGAAAAAAAGAATGCCTATATGCCTCCGTAGGAGCCCTAATTTCTCTTATCTTGTCATTGTGATCACTACGCGAAATGTAAGTAGGTGACAGCAAGATCGTACTACACTCAGTTTCAAATTCCGGACCTCTCAATTTCCTCAACAATTCACGAAAAGAACGTCCTCTTTCCTCCAGCGATCCCCAATTGAGTTGCCGGAGCATTTCCGTGACACTCGCGCATTGGTCGAACCTACTAGTAACAAACCTAGCTGCTCGCCTCTGAACTGTTTGTATGTCTTCCTTTAAACTGATCGGCTGCGGGTCCCAAACACTTGAGCAATACTCAAGACCAGTGGCTTTGGGGGAGGGGGGGGGGGCGGAATAGATCTGCTTGACGAGCAAAATTTTAGTCAGTTTCCAGACAGACTACTATCTACCACTCCCATTGAAGAAACTAATTCACTCCCATCCAATGAAAGCTTATGGTAAAACACCCCAAGTTTTCGATCTTTACCTTTACCAGATTGCTGTTATACGATTTCTTCCTCTCTCTCTCTCTCTCTTTTTGTGTGTGTTCTGGGGGGGGGAGGGTGTTCTATCCCCATCATCTCCCCCCCCCCCCCCCCCCCCCATATTTACGCCACTGCTCAAGACGTGGTCGTACAAGCGTTTTATACGCGGTCTCCTTTACAGAAGAAGTACATCTTCCCAAAATTCTCCAAATAAACCTAAGTTAAAGGACTAGCTTCCGACGGATTGAGGTTCCTTCCAGCGGAGATAAATCTTCGTGTTTGTTTTCACATCATTGTTGTTTCCGGACGATGTACAAAAGATAGAGTGTATTTTTAAAAAATTGAAGTTGGATTTGCTATATACCAGGTGGTACTTTCTCCTAAAGAATTTTCGGCCCGAACGATTTGCGACTCAGAAATAGGAGCTTGGAGACCACTTTGTACGTAACTTACACGAAGCAAAGACTAATAATTTCGCTCGTGGATTCGGGCAAGGTTGGTGACTGTTATTCAGTTTCATAAATACAGTAGCTTTAGAAGCTTTGTAAGCCTATCATTGATTAAGTACGTCGCCTAACAGCAACTGGCACGTGTCACTGCGTGAACGATGATGGTCAGAGACTGCTGAGGACTCGGCGGGAGAAAGGTGAAGGGGGTGAGCTTGGCCGCTGGTGCGACGGCGGGTGGCCGCTAGATTGCCCGCCCCCCGCTGTTTCTTTGTGCTCGCAAACTTGCCCTCATTGTGTCGCTGCCTCCTCCGCCAAAATGTGATTTATCGCGCCAACTTTCGTTTCCCCTTGTTCGCCAGAAAAACTTGATTCTTTAGTTCATAAGACGCCAAGAATTATTGTTTCCTGCAACCTCTGCAGGACTGAACTTCAAAAAGCGTGCCTCGCTGTTTCACAGAGTCGTTCTTTTTCACAGAGATAGCTTACAAAAGTCCGTGGTCCCCTGTCGGCCACAAAGCGCTGTACGAGCCCAAGAAAAAAAAAACTGCAACAGTTCATTTGTAACTGCTAGATTGAAATTCTAAAATCGGGTAATTGATATAAAAACAGAAACAATATATTGAGGTTCGCATGATATGCAAAAACTGTGTTTTCTTTTTATCCAAACATATTTCAGCACTCCTATGTCATCACCAATGGGTTTTTATTTATTTACGGCTGTGAAAATTAACTAATCTAGTTGTGTAAATTAGGCCTAAATGCAGTACAACGTAATATGGATATTACCTTAGTTTTACATTTGATGGTAATGTAGAACCATTTCGTCTAAATCATATATTCGTAGCGCTTTCATCTGCAACCGGAATAATCTATGTGAACATTTTGTGATTAGTTAACACGAGACTTTGTGTATGAATACGTAATTAATGTGTGTAGGAAACTTTAGGGCAAGCTAACACAACTTATTAACGCTGTGTAACATAACAAAACATTGGAGAAAAAAAGTGTATCACTTTAAAGTGATTGTGGCATGAGTAATTTGCGAAATACGTGTACTGTTTGTGTGTGGCTCACAAAAACGCAGAAGATGCCAAAACGAACTGTAAGTAGTAGACAACAGAAGCTGATGCACGAAAGTTCTCTACACACCAAAATTACGTTTTTATACAAAAATTAACGTGTTAAGTCATCAAAAAATGTATCCATAAAATTATCTGTCTACAGATTACAATGCTACCAATATCTGATGTTATAAAAATGGTCCTACACAAGCAAATAAAGAAAAGTCACGTAATAATCGAAACTAAAAGGGTTAATTTCCACACACGTAAATAAATAGAAACCTACTGATGATGGCACAGACGTGCTTCACCAGGGTTCGGTATCAAGAAAAAACATTTTTTTGACTATCAGGCGGACCTCATACCCAATATTTTTACTTCAAACACTGAAAATCACAATGGCTGCAAACTCCAAATGATGGGACACTTTAAGATTTCTCGGCAAATATCTAAGGTGGTCAACAGTATATATAATAGTATCTAACAGTATACTATATAGTACATTCAGTATACTGGCCGCGCGGGAATGGCCGTGCCGTCAAAGTCCTACGTTATGGATCGCGCCGCCGCTCGCGTCGGAGGTTCGTCATACCTTGGGCATGTTTGTGTGTGTGTGTGTGTGTGTGTGTGTGTGTGTGTGTTGTCCTTAGTGTAAGGTAGTTTGTAAGGCTAGGGACCAGTAACCTAAGCAATTTGGTCCCTTAGGTATACAAAGATTTGAACATATATATAATAGCTTACTCGATTGCATCATTCATTGATGTTTACGAGAAAATGGGAAGAAATAAGTAGTTCAAAAAAGATACAGGAACGAGAACCATTCTTCCAGTTTTTATGACGTTTTCCTGTGTAACCGTCAGTATTTCTTGTTTCTCGTGAAATTCCATGGCATCAGTTAAAGGGACTGTCGATTTAAGTCATGTCTTTCAAAATTTTAGTTCTCTTGAAGAGCCTTCTTTCCAAATTCTTCAAAATATGCTGCATAAGCGTCAATAGAACATACCTTAAATATGTGCTAAAACCTAGTTATTTATCTGGAATAGACACAAAAAAAAAAAAAAAAAACAGAAAAAAATTGATTTATTTCATACAAGAAAAATAGGTTTTTTTCGTGACCTCGGCGATATTACAGAGTAATTTACTTCGTGTGTGATACTTAAAAGTACGAAAACATTTAACCATCTTTACGATCCGTGCATTATCAATATTTCGTGATACAATAGAATTGAAAAACGTTACATTTGAAGATTCCATGGCTTGTCTTCTATGTAAACGGGATCTGCAGAACGAATTCTGCACTTTGACACATTTTCGCCTTGTGATGAAAGTTTTCACAATGGGTGTTTGTTGTGTTGCAGGAGCGAACCATGGGCAACGCGAATGGAACCAGCCCGCTTGACAACATGCGCAGCCTCGAACACTACCTGAATGAAGTGATGCGCGGCGCCGGGGACACTCCAGACCATCTGAAAGGTAAGCCGCCGCCTGGCCACAACTCTCTTCTGGCATCACAACTGTAAATATTCCCTGAGAGGAAACTTGACGACGAGAATGTGTGAAAGAGTTCAATGGTTGATCCCTTCAGTTGCTTATTCATACAGAGACCTAAGAAATTTAATATTACAATCTTTACAACCGGGACCATAATAAATGATTGTTTCCGTAGACAAACTGGTAGTCTTGCAAATCTTCACCTTGTAAGTATATGATCTGACAAAATCAGAATTGAAACAATCGAATGGTCAAGCCAGAGAGTTGATCAGGTACGTGCTGAAAGTCCCCAGGAAGAGATACGACGCCACTTCATGAAACAAAACTGTTATAAACAACTCTCAAAATGTTCAAGTTGGTGCTGAGTCGGCAGGTAGTATCGGGAGGTACCAATCGATACTTTCTGCATATTAATAGAAATAGGTACGGGGTATTTATACACACAAATGATCCCAAATAAAATAGAATCGAACGACTCATTAGCTGTATTCTTATTTCAAATTCGATTGGTAGCCCTAGATCATATACGAGGCGTGGTTATACTACTTTTGAGCTTTGTGAGAAGTACCATTCTCTAAAAAACCGTTTGGAAATCTTGTTTGTACTGAGCAGATAATATGCAATTCAAATCCTATGTTTTCTTAAATTAACATCTCGACAAAAGCAAATTTTCTTTAATATGCGTCTACGGAAACATTATTATACATATCGTCGCTTGAAACTGCATACTCAAAACGTGCCGAAGAAAGGTACGTACAATTAAAACAGAATACTTCTTCCCTTGAAAAGTTACATCATTTAGATGCTGGGTGTGCTATTTGGACGAGGAAATATTTGGTTGCCGGTTCTGTAACGATCGTCAATTAAAACATTAAAAATGTTCGTCTGAACAGAGGGTTAATCATGCAAATAATAGTGATAAGTATTACTGTAATAATTATGGAATATTCAATAACATGTTTGTAAATCTACTGGACAAACTGCTATGGTCATCAGGCCAATGTTCAATGTTCAGTTGTTTGTATAGCTTATGGGACTTAACTACGGGGTCATCAGTCCCTAAACTTACAAACTACTTATGAACTAGCTAATCCTAAGGACGGCACAAATATCCATGTCCGAGGGGTAATCGAACCCCCGACCGTAGTGGCCGTGCAGACCGTGACTGAAGCGCCTCAGTCCCCTCGGCCACCGCGGCCGGCGGTCATCAGTCCCTAGATTTACAAACTACTTAAACTAACCTAGGGGCAACACACACTCACTCAACCTCTAACGGCGAGCAACTGCGCGCTCCGAAGCAAGGCGCCTTAGAACGCTCGATCACTGCACCGCGACAATGAAATATTCCGTTGGTACTTGGAGGAGCATAGACATATTAAGATACCGAATACGTTTATTAATGTTCTACAATCTTTTTATTTAGCACTTCGTTATGGAACCGGCTTTTGTCTTTTTAAGCATCCTCAGGAAACTTAATACTGAACAGAGGGTGTGGATTATCTCCATTCTATCCATACAATATACTGCTCACCAATACAACGCATTTTGTCTCTCGAATTCTTAGCCATTTAATTCGAATACTTAAACTAATGCAATATAATTTATTGAAATGTTTCTCTCGAATTTGTCCAAGTGAGTTACTTTCGAAGCATAATACAATGTTACCTCATATTATCCAACAACGTTAATATTTAAATTCAGTTTAATATAAGACATATTGATTTAAATTCCATTTGTGTTTTCTAGTATCGGTGCACAGTCTCAAAAGCCACATAGCTATGTATTCTCACTGTTATTGCGTGGACTATCTATTCAGTATCAAGGTAATTGACGCTGGCCTAAAAAAGCGCCGCGTTGGAGTAGCCGAGCGGTCTAAAGTGTCTCGCTGCGGAGCGCGCGGTTACTCGCCGTGGAGGTTCGAGTCCTCCCTGGGGCATGGGTGTCTGTGCTTATCCGTAGGTTAGATTACCTAGGTTTAAGTAGTTTGTAAGCTACGGACTGATGACCACGCAGTTTGGTACGATAGATTTACAAACATTTGAACATTTGCCTAAAAAGCCAAACTAATAAATAAAAATATTGTGGAACATAAATACGACATATCCGAGTTTTTAGTATTACGGTGGTACTTCAGGAACAAGTCGAGGCTCGTACCTGATTAGGCGCAATGAAGCTCCCTACTAGAGATAGGTTGCTTTCGTTTGACATTTCGATAAATCTGTAGTAGCCAATGAGGCGGTCGGGTGAAGTGGTACAGTTTGTTTTTGACGCCAGAGAGGATCTGGAATTACTGGCACTCGTCTCGAGTGGCGGTGGATGCGCGCACGTGCGGCCATAGGGGTGGAAATAAGCTAATTAGTGCGTGCCGCTATAAACACGTCGCAGGCAGCCTGTATTCACTTGTATATTCGCCAAGTCGCGAATTCAATTCCGGGCGCGGAATTAAGTGTATTCTGTTTTTTCCTTTCAATGATCATGGCGCGCGGAGAAGAGAGGAGGCTGGCACCCTTCAGAGAAAGGGCTGCTCTCTCGCTCTCAATCAGACGGTGAGCTTATTGCCAGAGGGACTAATTTCGCACCCTTTATCGCCGGTCCCCTCCGCGACTCTTTATATCTCGGCCAAGTGTGCATCGCGGATCCGGGGCCATCAATCTCTTTCACGTAACAGGCGGCCCTTAATTAGGAAGCGCCTTTCTCTCTGACGGGGCGGCTCCTTCCCCAGCCATCCGTCTCGCCGTTTCCTCCGCACTGCGCTTCCGGGCGGGGGGCCCGAGAACAGGCGGCGATTTTAACCCGCACCCAAGTCAGTCGAGACAGCAGAGGCGCCGCTGCCGACGCGCTGCCTCGCCTCTGTCTCATAACGACCGAGGGAATTAACCTATTACTGGTACAGTATTTTTATTCCGGATCTTAATTTTTTTAAATACATATTCTTCAAATCTAAAAATTATAAACCTACAAACTTATGTCAACAATTATTAATACTTAACTCTGGAGTTTGAGATGACGAGCCGCGGTGGAGTAGCCCAGCGGTCTAAAGCACCTCGTTGCGGAGCGCGCGGTTGCTCGCCGTGGAGGTTCGAGTCCTCCCTGAGGCATGGGTGTGTTTGTTTGCCGTAGGTTAGTTTACCTGGTTTTAAGTAGTTTGTAAGCTACGGACTGATGACCACGCAGTTTGGTCCGATAGATTTACAGACATCTGAACATTTGAATTTTGAGATGACGACCTACAATGAGCGGGCGCACGATCAGTCTCGCAGATTTGACTCAGATTTTGTGAGTAGTCACAGCTAGACGACCGTTTCAGATTCTTTGAATATCTTGCCCGCGTGTGTCGAAGAAAAAGGAAAATGAAAGATTTTTCCCAGCTGTGTGAGTCAAGTTTTTGAGCAACCAATATGCACTTAATGGTGTGACCAAATGGTAAAGCGCACTACATGGGTTCGATTCTCGCTGCTACCTCGTTCTTGTTGCTGTTTATTTCATTATAAAGTTTAAATACAATTTAACAATTCAATTTATATACGTAAAAATAATGTATTCAGTTTATATTCACAGAATATACGACATCAACTGCGAATGGGCAAAACTGAAAATGTGTACCCAGCCGCCGGCCGCGGTGGCCGTGGGGACTGAGGCGGCCTGTCACGGTCTGCACGGCCACTATGCCCCCCTTGGGCATGGATATTTGTGCCGTCCTTAGAATTAGGTAGTTCATAAGTAGTTTGTAAGTTTAGGGACTGATGACCCCGTAGTTAAGTCCCATAAGCTATACAAACATATGAACATTTTGTACCCAGCCGGGAATCGAACCCGGGTCTCCCGCTTTTTAGGCGGTCGCGCGGACCTCTACACCACTGGGGACACAGTGATCACCGCGCCTCCAAGGACTACCTAAGCACGCCCCCCGTCAGACACAACTTTCCAGCTTTACCCTGCTCACAGTACTCAAACTCGTAGTCACTATGTACTAATTCCCGTAAGAGTAAGGGCTTCAAACTTTGCCCAACTCTCCACACTAACGAAAGGATCATTGCCCGTCACCGGCATATTATATATGTACATGTGGCGTCTGTTCCGAAAGAACAGACGTCACTTCTGATCCTACAGTTGTTATTTTTTCATATTTACAGAATATATGACATCAACTGCGAATTTTCATGCCCTTACTCTTACGGAAATTAGTACACAGTGACTACGAATTCGAGTGCTGTGGGCAGGGTAAAGATGGGAATTTAGCCGGCCGCGGTGGCCGAGGAGACTGAGGCGCTTCAGTCACGGTCTGCACGGTCACTACGGTCGGGGGTTCGAATCCCCCCTCGGGCATGGATATTTGTGCCGTCCTTAGCCTTAGTTAGTTCATATGTAGTTTGTAAGTTTAGGGACTGATGACCCCGTAGTTAAAGTCCCATAAGCTATACAAACATTTGAACATTTTTTTTGAAAGATGGGAATTTGTGTCTGACGGGGGGCGTGCTTAGGTAGTCCTTGCAGGTGCGGTGATCACTGTGTCCCCAGTGGTGTAGTGGTTAGCGCAACTGCCTAGAAAGCAGGAGACCCGGGTTCGAATTCCGGCTGGGTACACATTTTCAGTTTTGCCTATTCGCAGTTGATGTCATATTCTGTGAATATGAAAAAATAACAACTGCAGGATCAGAAGTGACGTCTGTTCTTTCGGAACAGACGCCACATGCATATATATTGAGTTTAGTTACAATTAGTTTATTATGATATTTGAACTTTCATTTACATAATTGCGTGAAGCCTTGAACGAAACCAAAGTATCGAAAAATAGTAGTCTTCACAAACCGTCGTAAGTGTAAGAATGATAACAAAATATAATGTTTATAAATCTAAGGGACCAAACTGCTATGGTCATTAGTTCCTAGAGTTACAAACTACTTTACCTTACACTAAGGACAACACGCCCAAAGGAAGACTGTAACCTCCGGCGGGAACGACCGCCCAGTCTGCAGGATGGCGCCTTTGGCCACGCGGCAGTTCAACATTGCGATCAATAAAATAAATTAGAAAAGCAGAAAATAAGTTGACTGAGACTCTAACTTGAGCGTAAGAATTACCATTCAATACGTTTGACTAATGTGCCACACCACTGACTCTATGTTACTTGCTCAAAAGTCCCTTTCACCCTATTCGAGAACGTTTTCTCTTTACCCTATAGCTCACTCACTCGAGATATTGATGGATCCTCTACCTGCTTCTACCCATACAGTTTCAGCCAGATCGATTAGAACACCCCTTCGACCGGGAATAGAGCAGCCTCTAGGTTTCAGTTCGTAGTTAGAGACCATATCATTAGGATCGTTAGGAGATAGGCTTACTGAAACATTAGGAAAGCCATACTGTATGTAATCACTGTAACATATTATTCGTTTAGCAAGTGAACGCATTTCCGAAGGGACTGCTGCAGGCAGCAAGCGTTTGTTCCTAACCCACATTGAAGCTTGCTACGTCACAAACGGTGCCGATATTAACTGTCTATGATGGGTGTGTCAAATATTACGAGAGAAATAAGTAGTTGTGTACTGAGAGAGGTTCATAGTAAGTGAGGATTAATTAAAAGCACAGTATTATCACATTGTGTATGACACTGAATTATGAATACGTTACTTACCTCTCCTGAAGTTCTGAACTGAAAATGCAGTACCGTTAGGGCTTTGTGAAGTTGGTTACAGTCGAAGCAAACTGATTACAGAACCTGTACTATAAGTGACACGATACTCACCCTTGCGAAACAATCACGAAGGTATAGCGGCTACCGCTAGGCAAATCCATTTCAGTAACACCAACTGCAGTGCAAGTATTGACAACGTTACCTGGCAGTTTGCGTTACCTCTTTCTATAATGTATTAGCTTAGGAAACTTAACTAAATTATAAAAACGTTTAAAGTGCTAAAATATGAGAAGCTAAATGTTGAAACATCAAATTACCGAGACTTTGATTTCATTTCTTAAAACCGGAATATTTCGGCGTACCGGCAAAGCCCGGAGGTGAGAAGGAGAAAGGACTCCAAAAAATCGGAACTATCCCGGCCAAATTGGGACGTATGATCGCTTTAATAGAAATAAATATCACGGGCAAACATGTCCATTATAGTCATTGTTTATTAATTTGGTCTCCTAAATAATTTTTAGGTTATACTTCTGTTTGTGTTTCATCACATATTTTTTAGCAGTTTCGGATGGAATGTCTGATTTTATTTTGATGGTTGTTTTATAGACTGGACAGAACGGAGCTACATCTGTGGCTGACTAAATGCCGTGGTGTGCTCAATAATTGCATTTTACTGTAACAATCGAACTGATTTCGCTGTGTAATTTCAGAGGTATTGTCAATCTGAATTGTGAGAAAATTAGCTGTTGCTACTGTCGAATCCAGCCCCGTGGCACACTGTGGCTTCATGTCACACCACTGGTGGCGAAATGACAGCCAGTTAATGAATCATTCTTCCATCAAAACTCAATACTGCTTGAAATTAGGTTCTGATCAGATGTTATTGTCATATCGCGGTAGGTACAAATATCCTGGGAAATTGTGTCGTAATTATTCGCGGTTTACACATCGTGGGTATAGATTTCTGATGGACGTACTCTTTATTTACCAACTACAGCATTTGTGTATGTTTCCTGCGTATTACTTGACGACACGTTTCCCCTTCCTATAGACTCCTACAACATAGTCGGTTTATCTGAACATCTTTTGCACCAGGAGAAATTTCCACATCTCTGAACATTTGTATTACATGAATAATGGTCCGTGGTCTGGAGAATCCATACATGCTTTACCACTCCTTCGGAGGTGAGTGTGATGCGTTGATGGCAATGAGGTTGGTAGATTTTTGGTATAACTGATTGCTGTGTTCGAGTAAAGTTTATGAAAAATCATCGTTTTCATCTGGTACCATAATCATATATAAGAGATAACACTATTCAGTATTGGGCACACCAGTGCAGGCATTCGTCACTCATTTTTGGCTCGAAGTAAATCTTTAGATAACGGTTTATCTTCTGGAAGATGATGAGGGACAGAATATTGTAACGTACAAAAAACATGCAGATTTGCTTGAATCGATACTCCTGATCGAACACGGTCTGCAGTAAAACTGCCTATATGCCAGGGGAGCAGCGCTGGCGAAGCCTTTTAACCGTTTGACAAGTGGAGCGGAATTTGCGGCGAATAATTGGATAGGGAGCGCTACAGGCGAGGAAAGTAAAAATACCAGCAGCTCTGTGGCACAGGACGTTGTATATGTGTACTGCGATGATGGAAGCATGCCGTCTCTCTATAATGTGACATTTAGTAAGGAAAACAGATCAATGTCTAATGGTATAGGGGAAACAGTTTAACCCAGACACAGTGTGTTTGTGAGCGTGTGTGTGTGTGTGTGTGTGTGTGTGTGAGAGAGAGAGAGAGAGAGAGAGAGAGAGAGAGAGAGAGAGAGAGAGGTGCATTGATTTTGTTACACCATCTTGAAAACCGCGCAAGATGGCTATTGTCCTTGAGAAACGAGAATAATATTTGGGTAGGGATGTGAAGTGTACAGGTTTAATTTACAAGGCACTTGTCAAGTTAACTATGTCTTTAATCGTAACATAACGGCTAATTTCTAGAGTATAGCATCCAATAGGTAGCAATTTTTGAATGCAGCCTTTCAGAAGTGACAGATACCACGTTTATCGTTTTATTTTTGGATTAGTAGGAAGACAGATCAGTCTAGATAGAGAGCGAATTATATATGTAAAGTGATTATAGATTGATGAGCATCAACGTAAAGTATGCAGTAAAACCCGACTGATAGTGCCTCTAGTTTCTTGTATTATTAAGACCTCTCAGTACCACCTTTATTCTCCTTGTAAGGAAACTTTTCTTTGGTTTTGAGAAATTAGAGTAAGGAAGTAACTTCTGGGTGTAGCGTATCTTCGGCGATGATACTATTAGTGATGGAGCAGAAGCACGCACAGTAACTTGTAAGGAAATTATTGTGGCGCTTTCACTATTCTTGGTGTTTTCAATGAAAGCATGCTGACACTTGCCTTAAACGACTTACGAAAATAACTGAAAACTGAACTCGAGGGAGACCAACGGTAATTTGAACTATCGTTATCCCTGCGCAACATGCTTGGTCATAAACCACTGAAAAATTAAGTATATTATAGCCAAAAGTTAATACGGTTAGTGCTGGAAAAATGTAACCCTATGTTACTGTTCAAATACTATGATAGAAAAGTGCGAACCAGCTTTCTCAGTTGTCACCTGCCTATCCAACAAAAAGTTTCACATGCGAACATACTCATCTACATATATACTCCGTAATCCAACAAAATGTGCATGGTGAAAGGTACCTAGTACCACTACTAGTTACTTGCTTTCCTGTTCCACTCCCAAATAGAACGAGGTAAAAACGAATACTTGTATGCATCTGTACAGGCCCTATTCTGACCTTATCTTTGTGGTCTTTACGCGAAATTTACGTTAGCGGCAGTAGAATCTTCCTGCAGTCCGCTTCAAATTTCTGCCCTCTAAATTTCTTCAACAGTGTTTCTCGGAAAGAACGTCGCCTTATTTCCAGCGATTACCATTTGAGTTCCCGAAGAATCCCACTAACATTCGCGAACTGGTGTAACCTACCAGTAACAAACCTAGCGGTTCGCCTCTGAAATGCTTCTATATATTCATGCTCTTTTGACACAGAATATTCGAAATCCTAAATCTATTTACCCAGTCTCTCTTTGTAATGAAGCCTTCACACTCAACATATCTCCTTTTCTTCCCATTGGTACCTTATCCTGTATCTCTGTTCCACTGTCATTGTCTTGCCACTCTCGTTCTCTGCTACTTTCACTGTCTCTAAGCCATCGTCTTCGTCCCATCCTTTCTCTCTCGCTGCCATTCTCTCTTCCTTATTCACTTTCACTCGGTTGTCTTTCTCTTCAGACGCCGTTGTCTCCTTTCTGTACGTGTTCTATGGAGTGGTTTTTCTTGCGATTCTTGGGAATAGTTTGATTTTGTTATCCAACACGAAAACTTTCACTTTCACAAGTGAGTGAAAGTGGGCAGATTTAAGTTATTCCTCCCCCGTCCCCAAGCTTATGTATGGTGTCCAGTTATCTCTCTTTTTCATTTCCACCGTCTACTCTTTTCTTGTTCCCACCGCTAAAATAACACCATGCATCTCTCTTTTTCCTTTACTGCCACTGTCTCTCGTCGTCCACTGTCATTTATCTCTCTCTCTCTCTCTGACCGCCTCCCTTCCCACCCTCCTCCAACCACTGTGTCTTCTCCCTTCTGCCTTTCTCTCTGTTAAAATCTTTCAGCTTGAAAAAGCGCGATTATGTTCCTACACCAACATTTTTGTGCAAAATGGGGAATGACGAATGAGGTAGCTGGTATGGTCGTAGTTCTTTGCTTCTTGATGTTCTCGAAGATCGTTGATCTCGGTAGCGGCTGGCTGAAATTTCATGGGGCAAAATCTAACCCACTCCAAATAACGTAGGAAATCCACAGACTTATAGTTCTTTGACACTTTTAATGATCCATAAGTACCCAGTTGTCCCCATTTCTGGCCAGCTTACAAGTCCCATTAATTACACATCATATTAACAGGTATGCACATTCCACACATTAATAATACGAATTTACACAGTTCTCGTGTGGAATACACGAGTCTGGGGTGTACAGTGTGGCACAAATATGGATTAATAACGGTAGATACACTTTCTGCACACCTAACATTAAGACATTTTATTATGCTGTTCAAACAAGACTCCGAAATAGTGTGGATTGTGCCTCGTATTACGGACGAAACAATGCTCTATTACTTGGCTCGAATGCATCCTATTTATATCTTTCAAACAATGATACTGGAAACTGCATATTGTTGATTATGTACATTAATTATAATTATAATGGAAAAGTAAAGCCGGCCGCTGTGGCCGAGGGGACTGAGGCGCTTCAGTCACGGTCTGCACTGCCACTACGGTCGGGGGTTCGAATCCCCCCTCGGGCATGGATATTTGTGCCGTCCTTAGTTGTAGGTAGTTCATAAGTAGTTTGTAAGTTTAGGGACTGATGACCCCGTAGTTAAGTCCCTTAAGCTTAACAAACATTTGAACATTGTTTGGAAAAGTAAACAATGACATACAACTGGCTATAGTAAAAGGTAGCGTAAATAATAGCGATTAAATAATATACAAATCTTGGTTCAATTAATAGTATTTCATTTACGTATTTAATAAAATAGTTTTATCAACGATACTTTCGTTATTAACGGTAATTATACAGACACTAATGAGAGCAAAACTTTCCTGACATTTGTTATCTGCAGGGCCCACAGTGTTAGTGATGTCGTACATCGACATTTTAATAATAACAAGCTTTACCTCATAGATATATATTCTCTGTGCAAATAATATAACCATATTACATCTCTGTAGAGCTGTCAAGTATATGTCAAAATCTGTTAACTTGATATAGATCTTGCATGAGAGCACAATATTATTAGTTACGTGATATTAATATTGTATATACATAAAAGAAGAAAAAATAATAATAAAATGTATCACGTCACAATAATACTGAAATGAACAACATAAGAGAATGTGGTATGTAGCATTCCTCTTACATCTGTATAAAACAAGTAGGCAGCATAGTAGTAAAGTTTATAAAAACTTATGTATTGCAGGCATAACACCTGAAGATGACTATTAAGTCGAAATAAGCTTATTGTGTAAATAATAGGAATTAAAATATACAGTGTTGAAATTATATAATTGTTATTATTAAAATTTCCTGACATTATTTGTGAAACATCATAATACCTACTTTAATATTATGAGAAAAGAATTTACTTATTTTTATCAGGAATACTAATTAGCATACTATTTGAACTACGTATATACCTCTGGCACGAATTAATAATATTTGCTAATTAAACAAACATCTGCGACACCAAATAATAGAAAATAACTCCAGCTAGTCATGTTGGAAACACAGAATAACAAAAGTTTTGGAAAAGAAAATTATATAAATACTATAAATTTGAACATCAGATAAAGTTATCAGAAGGAAATAGGAAGTACCCTAAAAACAACATCTTAATGACAAGGTTGCAATAAATAGAAATAGAAATTATAAAAGCGGCCATTCCTAACGAAGCCCTCGTAAACAAAATGGTATATTAGAAGCCGACTGGAGCTCGCCACAGATCACTTCTGATGCAAAAATATACCTATTGTCTTAGTTTGCTTCTTCCGGAGGAAGAGTGTAATGTATAAATTTGACCCTCAACTGCAGGATGGATGCAGTTCGCCTTTTCTTGCGCCAGGTATACAAATCGCCAATAGGACAAGGGCTATCCACAATAGTTGACCTCCTATCTGTGTTATTAATAGAACATCAAATATGGTCACTCTGCGCTTTATATGGATCAGGAAGATAGGGTACTTCATGCCTACGGCACTGCAAAGGGCCATTTTCCCAAAACTGCAGCGCAGGTTTATTCTACATTGCAGCAGACAGTCACATTTCCGATTTGTTATTAGCTATCCGACAATCGGTCTCGTAACTTTCTATACACGTTGTATGTAGTAGATCTAGTGGTTCTGGTACTTCTTTAAATACACTCGCTGCACTCTTAAATCTAAAAACCGTAACATTGTTTCTTTTTCTGCCTTTTTATGCTTGTCGTGCAATTTAAGACGCTCAGATTAAATTTCAGATCATTTATACCCAAGAACATTAGAAGCCGCAGTTGTTCCCCTACAAAGTAATCAATAAGATTGCTTCCGTAGCAACTACTTCTTATTACAAAACCTAGTTTTTGAAAAAGAACTCAGTTTGTTTCCGTGTCAGCGCTGATGACGCAGGTGTGGCGTCACATTGACTTCATGCTGAAATGTCAACTTCGTGACGTCACACTGCACTGTGCTGTGTTGTCAATGCTGCTGCTCTCTCTCTCTCTCTCTCTCTCTCTCTCTCTCTCTCTCTCTCTCTCTCTCTCTCTCTCTCTATTGGCTAAGCTATGTTTGCGCCACCAGTCGAGTGGACTGGGTGGTCGCCATGTTGGATTTGCAAACGTAAGCCGTGTTTGGTGGTTTTGTGGCTTTTCTGTAATCCACTTAAAATTCCTGTTCTTTTTTACTTCCACTGTAAATCATCTCCGTGGCAACGTACCTCTTTCAGTTTTCATGGGGATGACGAATACATCGGCATCTAGTGTGTGTTGCCGCTAATCCACTTTTTTTTTTTTTTTTTTTTTTTTTTTTTTTGTTCTACTTAGTCCTGGACGACGTAGTTTCTGTGTGTTCTAGTGTATTTTTATTTTGTCAGTCGCATTACGATTGTAGGAATGACGTTTTCTACTTTTGAATATTGTAATAATGCATTCCTTGACATTTGTTTTGTCATGCTGTGTTACGTACAATGTCAAACAACGAATTGTCAATTCTTTATCGTGGAAATGCGTTCGATCCTAACCTCTAACGATTTGAGAAATCTTCTTAGGTTGTATGTGTAATAAAAATATCTTTGTCTCAAATACAATCCGCCTCTAACGACCACGCTGTCGACGGTGCGTTAAACACTAATCATTCTTCCTTCAGATAAATGTAGATATGTGAAATATGCTGTGCTCTCCCGGAAAAGTGTCCCCGAATGCCTGTATCCTCATGGTATGCAAAATTAAAACTAAACATAGGAAGATATGCGGTGTATAGTGGATGTAGAACTACGACGCCATCAATTGTCTTAATTATAGCTATCCCACGTCCGCCAATATGTGAACAACCGTTACCACACACGCATATATAAATGAAAGCAATTTCTGCTGCAGCATTCCTAACCTTTACCATATTACATTTTTGCAGTTAGTCTATTCTTTGTTGTGTTCACATTTACGCAGTCGAAAACAGACAGCCAATGTTTTACTTGCTGTTAATCTTCCAGCCGGGACGTAAAATATTCCTGTTTATTTTATCGTATCGTAATGGTATTTTCTTAAGAGTTTAGACTGCTAACGTGACAATATGTTGCTTTCATCGCGTATCACGTAGAAGGTGGGCAGTGTTGTGTGCAGTAAATAACGCTTGTCTTGTCTCGTTCATTAGCGTCCTGGAAACACTGTAGTGTATAACGAGAAACAAGAGCCGATGCACAATGGCTCAATAATTAGGATATCCAGTTTCGGTTAAAATTTATGAAAGCTTCTTTTCCTTGTCAATTAAGTGCCACACAAATCAGTTTAATGCTGCACGTCATGAGCCATGGAGAAAATGAGTGCTGGGGAAGATTAATTCCCTTTTGTTCTACTAATCACATTTTTACTTAGACTTTTATATTAGTTCTGTTCAGTTATAACTATTACTGGTTCTATGCCCGATGCTGCCTGAAGCATTATTGCTCGCCTATTTAAGACATGAAAAATCATTGTTCTCTTCTTTCAAGGACTATCTTAAGAAACTCAGCCGCATCAAATGGCCGCGTGGTCTAAGGCATCATGCTAAGAACTGCCGGAGGCTCGAATCATCTCTCGAGCGTGTATGTGTCTGTGTGTGTATGATGTCCTTAGTGATCGCTAGTTTAATTACTTTGGAAGTCTAGGGACTGATGGAAAGGGAGCCTTACTTAGTTGACAAGTTGTCAGATCCAATTAAAGAATTCAGAATGTATATTAGGAAACTCACGTCCTTGCGTAATAACACTTCTGCACATATTCGTAAATGTACGGGACAGAACTGTTTAAGGTCATCGATCCCTAAACTTACAACTACTTAAACTAACTTAAATTATGCTAAAAACAAAACACACACACACACACACACAAACGCACGCGTGCCCGATGGAAGACTCGAACCTCCAATGGGAGCGGCCGTGCAGTACGCGCCATGGCGCCCCAAACCACGCTGCCATTCGCACAAGGCAACACTTCTTCAAAACGCGGTTTGTATATCTAAAAAGAAGCGGTAAACAAGGAAAAAGGAGTAGCTTACAAGCAAAGGTTTGTCGAAAGGAAAGGCGTAAGTCACGGTGGCTTCGTAGTATCAACCACTAAGGAATGTATACTTCTGTTGAAATGTCATTGTATCCAGCCACTCACTAAATTATAGCCTTTTATGTTCACATGAAACGGTCATAAAACGTTTGAGATTATTCGTCGCACGGCTTTTTGTCTTGCATGTGAGTTAATTGTGGTCTCTGAAATGATCACATACCTGCTTCAAACTTCCCAGAGTTTAGACAGACGCTGAATCATTGTGGAAAACTTCTCTATATTCTAATTGCCATATAAGCAAGGTGTAACCTTATTACCGTTATGAATCGTCATGTCCTGTGGTTGTGGACACTTAGCTTTATTGGCGGTTACTCGCAGCACAAGTGTGAACGCTGCCTCAGGCAGTACTTGTACCTCTACCGACGCAAGTCATATTAATATGTTGACGACCTAATGTGCAGAGACGTCATACAAGATATCTGAAGATGCCCTAACCGGGCGAAACGCGTCATTGTAATAAAAAAAAATATTTGCAATCAAGACGTTCTGTTATTCAAGAATATTACTTTTTTGTTCGATTAGCGTTACCACAGATGTTTATGCAATGACATTGCGTTGAATCAGCTGATTCCTGTCGACGCATCTGTCATTCTGATGGTGTTGTAAGAGTATTTCAGCGCTCGACATCTGTGACCTTTAGGTCTTCACTGGATTAGTGAAGGCCGAATGTTCTAGTAATAGTAAAACGTTCTTTTTCAGCAGCAACAGCAGCTATTTGAAATATACTGCTGGATAAATACCTCGCAGCAACCGATTGAGGTCTCCATCTGCTCATCCACAGTTATTCACTTATGTTCAAATGCTTGTAAATTAAAGGGAGTTAATTTCTGTGGATATCAGTTCATAGGCTTACAAACTACTTCCATGTAACTTAAACTAAGTTAAGAACAACAAATACACCCATGCCCGAGGGAGGACTCGAACCCCGACGGCGAGCAACCTCGCAGTACGCAGCAAGGCGCCTTAGCGCGCTCGGCCACTCCACAGCGGCTCAGTTGTATTACTTCTGCATGTTTTCTAATGTTATATACGCACCTTCCGTTAGAAAAAGTACTCGATATTGTCAATTATTGGTCGTACTCTCTTATTTATTTAAATGTTTTTATTTATAAATGAAGTCTTGGGATTATACTGTTATTTTCATAAATCGATTGAGATCTTGTGTACCTTCACCTTCAGATTTCCATTACTTATTCAAAGTGTACATTTATTACTGGAAGTAGCTGAAATAAGAAACATAAAATTAGTTTTCAGTAGTCTAATCCTACAATGGAGACGATTGAAACTAGTAGTTTCAGTGATGATCACCACCGCTAATTGGGTTTGTTAGGGAAAACTTCAACTACCACATTTCTCCCATATAACCTCCATAAAACTGAAACAGAAGCCGCTAAAAATCCACTCAGTGTGTTTCACAGTTAAACATATTAAGGTGAATGTGTCGTATACTGAGAATCCGAGTCGTGTGTGTGTGTGTGTGTGAATAATTACATCTTTAAGTGTTGCTGTCTATAATTTGAAGTATATCAAGTATTGGAAGCTGCTAACTGGATCATGTGCAAAGGGTATAAATAAAATTATACGCGAGTGGCTTAATAACCGAAGCAAGTCAACTTATATTTTCCGTACCTCTGTGCAGTGCTTAGTTAGGTCCAGGCTCTGTGCAATCACCAATAAATGGGCGAAACTGTTATCTTTATTAGTACACGTGAACACGGAAAAAATGATTTCTCTCTCTCTCTCTCTTTTAAAAAGGAAAATGTAAAATGTAAAGATGAAGCACATGTAAACCAGGAACTGGTCTGCAGCCCATGAGCCTGCCCCCCCCCCCCCCACCCGCCTCGGCTGCGCCGCTGTTTTCAGTATGTCACGTAGTTACTACCCTAATTAAAAAAATTTAAATGCTACCTCATTCTAATCATTGTCAGCTATAAACATCAGTTAAAAGTTTAATACGACAAGAGAAGTATTACGGTTAAAAACTGTTTTTTCATCTTAAGGCGGTATGAATGACGGAGCGCAACTAGACGCACTTCACACTGACGTGACAAAAGTCACGTGATTCGTCCTAATATTGCGTTGGGCTCGTTTTGCCAGGCGAAGTGAAGCAACCGTACGTGGCATGTACTCAACACGTCGTTGGAAGAACATTGCCTCTATAGCGGTCCGTAACTGCGAAATTGTTGCCGGTGCAGAATTTTGTGCGTGAACCGACCTCTCCCGTTTACTTTTGATAAATGTTCTATGGGATTCGTGACCTGCGATTTTCGTGCGCAAATAATTCGCTGGAACTCTCCAGAATGTTATTCAAACCAATCGCGAAGAACTGTGACCCGGTGATGTGGCGTATTATCATCCATAGAAATTCAGTCACGTTTGGGAACATGAAGTCATTTGATGTTCAAATGTTTGTATTTCTTATGGGACCAAACTACGTTGGTCATCAGTCCCTAGACTTACAAACTACTTACACTAAGTTAAACAAGCCTAAGGACAACACACACCCCTAGGCCCGAGGGAGGATTCGAACCTCCGACGTGAGAGGCCGTGCGATCCGCAACGTGACGCTCCAGACCGCTCGGCTACCCCTGTGCGGCGTCATTTGATGTCTGCGGAGAGTAAATCTGCCTCCAGAGGAAAAGGGTTTGAGCTTTGTCAGGAACTGTGGAACACCGACGACACCGGTAGGAGAACTCACCAGTTTCTGCCCAGCATACAAAAAATGCTCACCTTGAGCTATTTCCAACGACTACACCTTCTGACAGGAAATGGGGCCCTACCCGGACATATCTTTGCCGGTTTGGGGTACAAGCATCACCCGCGTGTGAATGTGGAGTCGAGGAAGGCAATCCAGAGCAAGTCGTTTACGAGTGCTCCATCTTCGACGACGTGGCGCGAGAATTGCGAAAGCAACTGCCCAGCAACATCATATACGAATTGCTGAGATCAGAAAACACCTTCAGTGTCCTCAACAACCTCGTGGATGCAATTTCCAACAAAGCGAGACAAGACTACATTGGAAACTATTAAGTAACCACCACCCCAATCAGGAGACCAACATAAATAAGACAACAATCACCCAACCAAGACAACACACCAAGTCAGATGCCATACCGACTTTGACAACCACCTACCAGGCTGACCATGCCACCAAAGGACAGACTGGTCGGTCACTGGCTGTTATCTGCTGTCCTCTGGATTTGTGGGTAGATCTGGCACAACCGATTTTGTCCTTAGAAGTAGTTTTAGAGAGTAAGTTAGTAGTTTTTTCTTCATAATCAAAATGGGGGAATCAGTAGTTGGGGGAATGCAGCGATTGTAATCAGTCTGGGCCGCCCAGTGCCAGGGGCACGCTCATCGGGATTAGCTCGGTGAGCTGGCCATCACCACCATCAGGATTGTAACCACTGGCACACCTGCAACACAGCAGTAGTAGTTTAAGTTTGCTAATCTTTTGTAAGTAAAATATAGTAGTGACTAGCGGGTTACATAAATGAAATGAAGTTGAATTGTATAAAGCTGTATTTCAAAGTAGCATAAAATACCCTTTGTAAATTCTAGGTATATCGTTGTATTGTAGGATAGATAAATATTTTTAATAGAAAAATAAGAAAAGAAAAAAGTGATCTCCTAGTAGCCAAACAATCATTTCCTGTTTAGTTAGACCAGAGGAACCAGTCCATTGCATGTAAAAACAACCCACACCACTGAGAAGTCGCTGACAGCTTTCACATTGGCTTGCCAACAGCTTGGGTCCACCAGTTCGTCTGATCTGCGCCACACTCGAAAAAAGGAAGAAAGCCTTAATGTCCCATCGACAGCATAGTCCTTACAGACGGAGATGAAGCTTGGATTTTTGGGTAAAGACGGAGAAGGAAATCGGTTGTGCCCTTTCAAAGGAAGCATTCCGGCACCTGCTTAAAGTGATTTAAGAAAATTACCATCCTTCCGAACGCGAGTCGAGTGTGTTACTACTGCGCCTCCTCGCTCGGTGCCATACTTTAACTCTGCCATTAGCTCTTACCAACTACAATCGTGACTCATCTAGACATTATTATTCAGTCATTTAGTGTTCAACTGATATGGCCACGAGTTCAAGAGACTTATAGGCAACGTTGAAATGTTTATAAACCAAACTGCTGAAGTCATCGGTCCCTAAACTAACAAAATATTTCAAGTAACTTCTGATAAGGACAATATACACACCCATGCCCAGGCCGAGGCCCAACATGTGACGGGAGCGGCCGCGCACTCCGTAACATCGAGCCTCAAATTTGGCGGCCATCCCCGCGCGGTGCTACAGGCGACATCGTGCTATTACCACAGGCACTCGAGTCGGTCGTCTGCTGCATTAGCATAGTAACCCTTATTTCACGCTGTGTTGTCTGTCTGTTAGCACTGACAATTCTACGCAAACGCCCCCGCTCTCGACCACTAAGGGCTTGTTGAAAGGTAAAGAAAGATATTTGCTATTCTCGGCACAGTCTTGACGCTTTGGGTCAGAGAATACAGCATTGCTAGCGCTTTCCGAAATGGAATATACCATGCGTCTACCTCCACGTTCATAATCTGTTAATTACCGTGGTGTGGGCAGAAAGCTTACCACATGACTTACTGGAGCGACAGCCCTGTTCATGAAAATAATGTTCAAACGTTTGTATAGCTTATGGGACTTAACTACGGGGTCATCAGTCCCTAAACTTACAAACTACTTATGAACTAGCTAACACTAAGGACGGCACAAATATCCATGCCCGGTGGGGATTCGAACCCCCGACCGTAGTGGCCGTGCAGACCGTGACTGACGCACCGCAATCCCCTCGGCTTCCGCGGCCGGCTCCTGTTCATGTACAGTCCATTTATACATGGTGTACTCGAGACTTCCGCCTATCTGTATCTATCCAAATCGCTTTCCCACGACTTTTGTCACCTTAAGATATTGATTCAGTATTTGTGGATTGAGAGCACCTACCGAATTCCAAGGAACTTCAGGCATAACAAAACCTTTATGAAAGTTTTCCCGGTGACATTCGCACAAAATGGTGAAAGGAAACAGTACCAGCTGTTTGTACTTTTCTGACCGTGTCTATAGTCGTCTAGTTGTATTTGGTGTCATCACGATAGGCAACACCACTTTTACAGCAACTATATTCGGAACACAGTTTGCAGACAGAGTTATACATATTTCACAAAGTCGCAACAAAATTATAATGGTAGGAGTCATTGTTGCGGCGCGCTACGTGTTAATAACTCGCTTTTGGAGGTTAGACGGTGGAGGGTTTGTATTGTGTGGCGTGGGCGCGCCCCCCGGTGCGGCGGTGCCACAGGTAGGACGCGGTGGCGGCACGTGCCGGCTGCGCAGAACTGGGTCAGCGCGCCCCGGGCTAGAGCTGCCGCCGCGCCCACACACAACGCGCCCCCGGGAGGCGCCCCAAACACTAAGCCTTCTTTTCCATCACCCCGCGCTTCTTTTCCCCGACACCGATAGCTCCGTACCTAGTTACCACACACAACCGCTCACTCAGCCAAAGATCCGTTCCCAAAGGCTGGAAAGTTACACGACTCATTCCAATCTATATCAATAAATGTGAATGTCTGTTCGGTGTACGCATATCACGTCCGAACGACAAGACGCAGAGATTTAAATATTTGTACAGTTACTAATTTATACCTGAGGAAGGTTTTAGGCACGGTTTTATGGCGATCTGATAGATATTTAGTAATTTGAATAATATAACCCGAAATGCGGAACAATAATTACTCTTTGAAAACTATATTTACCCTTTGAAAATGGATTTATTGGTTGCATTGTTGCTTGAGGGTTGATAATGATAAAAGGGTGGAGTATATTGCGATGGAAAGTTACCGGTGTATATAAAATTCTGTGTGTGTGTGTGTGTGTGTTAATATTTCGCTCTGCAGCGAAAACTACAGAACGCAAACGAATGATCTGTGTGTAATTGTTGTCCGAAGTCTCCCGTTGTACACCGTAGCAGTTCCATGCCGATAGCTATAAGGGGGTGGAAGATATGGTGGTTGAAAGTCGTCAAATTATTAAAAAAAATATCGGACTGAAGGCCAGCGATGACGTTTGCGACTCCATAGCAAGGACGTAACACAGCGAAACGTGACGCCAGAGGCCATATCTTTGGTCTGCGCATGCTACAATGTCTTCAGCTCTTTCTCTGTAAGAATAAGCATACGAATAAGGAAATATAAGAATAAATAAATAGCACAATACTGAAGGATAGCTTATCTATATTAATCAACCAACATGCGAGCGGAGCTGCCGGTTTAAGCTAGTATTCAATAAAGGCAACAGGAGCCAAACCGAAAATTACAGACCTACATCAGTGACGACAGTTTGCAGCAGAATTTTAGAACATACTCCGTTTTTTCTAATATTACGAACTACTTCGAAGAAAATGACCTATTCACTAATACTCAACACGGATTCAAACAGTAGTTTTCTTGCGAAACACAGACGGCTGCTTACTTACATCGTGTGATGAGTGTTATTGACAAAGGATCTGAAGACGATAGCATATTTCTAAATTTCCGGTAGGATTTTGACTCTGTACTTCACAAGCAACTTCCAATCAAAGCCGTGCTTATGGAATATCGCCAAAGTTGTGAGATTATTGATTTCCTGTGAGAAAGGGCACAATATGTAGCAGCTGACAGTAAGTGGACAATTAAAACAGACGTGAGATATGACGTTACACATGGAACCGTTATAGGGCCCATACTGTTCCTTGTCTTTACAAAGCTACTAGGTATGTCCACAAAGTAAGTTCCGTTTGGTTATATAAACCAAACGTGAACAGATACAGAAAAAATATTTGTTGTACAAGAAACTACAACTGTTAAACTACTTTTCTACATATCTGCCGAAATTTTGTAGGCACTTGTCATAGCGTGGCACAAGATTCTGTATGCCTTCTTCATAGAAGGTTGCCGCCTGTGTATTCAGCCATGTGGTAGCATGTACTTTCAGCTCTTCATCGTTGAAGTGTTGACAGGACAAATTTTAGGTGTAAGAAGCGGCTTTGCATCAAATGATGGTGTTTGTTTCCACGATAGTGCCCGACCTCATGTGGCGAATGTGACCAAACAACTCTTATTGGAATTTCACTGGGACGTGTTTGATCATCATCCGTACAGCCCGGGCCTCGCTCCTAGCCACTTTCACCTCTTCTTACAACTAAAAATCTGTCCTTGGTGGTTAACATTTCAACGACGATGACGAGCTGAATGAACATGCTACCACGTGGCTGAATACACAGGCGGCAACCTTCTATGAAGAAGGCATACAGAAACTTGTGCCACGCTATGACAAGTGGCTACAAAATTTCGGCAGGTATGTAGAAAAGTAGTTTTAACAGTTGTACATTTTTGTACAATAAATATTTTTTTCTGTATCTGTACACGTTTGTTTTATATAACCAAACGGTACTTACTTTCTGGACGTACCTCGTATTCAATAAAGGCAACAGGAGCCAAACCGAAAATTACAGACCTATATCAGTGACGACAGTTAGCAGCAGAATTGTAGAACATACTCCTTTTTTCTAATATTACGAACTACTTCGAAGAAAATGACCTATTGACTAATACTGAACACTGATTTAGACAATAGTTTTCTTGCGAAACACAGACGGCTGCTTACTTACATCGTGTGATGAGTGTTATTGACAAAGGATCTGAAGACGATAGCATATTTCTAAATTTCCGGTAGGATTTTGACTCTGTACTTCACAAGCAACTTCCAATCAAATGCGTGCTTATGGAATATCGCCCAAGTTGTGAGATTATTGATTTCCTGTGAGAAAGGGCACAATATGTAGCAGCTGACAGCAAGTGGACAATCAAAACAGACGTGAGATATGACGTTACACATGGAACCGTTATAGAGCCCAAACTGTTCCTTGTCTTTATAAACTACGAGGTATGTCCAAAAAGTAAGTTCCGTTTGGTTATATAAACCAAACGTGAACAGATACAGAAAACATATTTATTGTATAATAATCTACAATTGTTAAACTACTTTTCTACATACCTGCCGAAATTTTGTAGGCACTTGTCATAGAGTGGCACAAGTTTCTGTATGCCTTCTTCTTCTTGAATCTCAGTCTGGCATCTGCCTTACTCATGACTGATTTTATTCGGTCGTTTCGAATCAAAGGGTTCCTTATGTCTAATCCCACATACTTTATGGGAGTAACTGCTTGCAGTTTTTGTCCTGCTGTTGGGTAATTATATAATAAAGGACCTGCTTCCTATGTAAACGCAACACTTTACACTTGTCGATGTTGATGGTCAATTGCCATTCCCTGCACAACGCGTCGATATGACGCACATCCGCTACCTTTTTCCAGTGTTGCGAATTCTCGAAATACTGCATCATCTGCAAAAAGCCCCACTGAAATTCCAAACTTACCTACAAGGTCGTTTATATATATTGTGAAAAGCAACAGCCCTTGGGGCACGCCGAATATACCACACTTCCTTCTCAATCTGCTGGGCAGATTGAAACTAAACTTGGTGCACATATTCCTTACTGTCACTCAACAATCAATGTCGTGTTAAGAACCACTTAGCTTCCAAGGGATGGAGGTGGGGGTGACGCGTTAGTGATCACAGTTCATTCACCCACGATTTGAGAACGAGTACTCTTGGCAACTTTCAACAAACTTTACGATAAATCAAAACCAATCCGAAATAATTTCTCGCTGACAACCCTTGTAAAATGATGGGGGGAGGGAGGGGCAACCATGTGTCAGAGCTTTTGCGCTGTTCACGCAGTAAAACCTGCAACAATCGGAGCAACGTCGCAGTTTATTACTTCTACACTGCTAACTGTAGTCGTGAAATATTTTGCCGACAGTATGCTCATATACCACTGAATGTGCCCTCGAAACTGTATCATAGTACAACACATTGACCAGGAAAGATGAGGTCATAAATAATGAAATAAGTGAAAAATTGCCTCATCATACTACGTACGGATAAGCAGACTTTATTCACCCGCTATTTAAGAATGACACCACTGAACAACTTAAATGTCTCAAACATATCACATCATAAACAATGGCGTGAATAAGATGCTGTGTCGCGTATAAGGTGGGTTAACCTCAACTGTGTGACAGAGCTCGGACTGGAAGCGCGTTTGAGCAGTTTACTTAGCGATAAAGCGACACAACAGAGGTGAGTTTGTGGCTCCGTCAGCAATATGACACATTCTACGGTGACCGTGTCAACAAACTGGTCTGAAAAATTGCATGGCCGATGTGCATTTGTGAATTAACAACATTTTAGGATTTTGGATTAATAATTTCGAAGTCTGATATTTTGCGAATACCATTGCTCGGCGTTCAACAAGTAGTATATTTATCTCTTATGAAAACACATCTCGGAAATAAGCATTAACGTAAATGTTAATTTTTTTTGTCTGATGCCTCCGTGCAGGCGTGCAGCCCATAGTGGCTAGAACTATCTAAAAAATTGTTTTAAATTTTGTGACGTAAGATTTACAGCTGAGTTGTAACTTTTATTCTGTGACTTGTTTTAATTTATAATTTCTGATGAAGGCAATCATAGTTATTGCCGAAACCAGGTTAAATAATTTTAATTATGCGACCTAGGGCTGCATTTTTATCCTTTGACGTAGTCAATGTTGAGCTTTATCCAATTTATTCAAGAATTACTTTCTTGTATCAATTACGTGATGTAATAACTAGCCCGCGGCTGATGTGCTGATGATAAAAAGAAAGACTGATTGTGATAAATTGAATTAACTGATAACCTTTTTGTTAGGTAGTAATCTAATAGCAACAATAAAGTACACCTACACTATCCATAGTCAGATATAATTAACGTGTAGCCATTGGGTGGGAACTTTCTGAAAATTCTATCGTCTGTCGAGTGAAACACTACAATAAAAGAAATTTAAGCGAGACTTGCGGATGATTTACAATTTTAATTTCCAACTATCGTACTATGTCCTACATGGGCACGTTCGCTACAACTTTATCTTTTTTATCCTGCCCTTCTGATCGAATTTTGCTGCAAGCTATTCCCATGTACATACGAGTAAGGTAAACTAAACATTACTAATTTCAATCTATTGCCCACCACATTCACACTAAGTAAACGATTTCTGATGGATCGGCTATTCACAGATCTTTTGCAGGTAAAGGAATTTGCGCAGAGGTGTGTATGTGTTTTGTGAATATGTATGTTCAATTTCTCCGAACAGTAGATGATTTTAAAAACAATCACCCATTTTGAGTATCCAGCTCGCCTAACATGTCGTTTCTTCATTGGTGAACCGTTTGGACGTATGTGTAGAAGACCAGTAAACATGTGATCGAGGAAGGTCAGAAGCCAGTGCTAAGAGCGGCCGTCTGTCCATCCATCGGAGACAGGCAATAAGCGAATATCTGACTGCCAGTGCACCAAAAAACTTATATTTTGTAATAAATGTTGTCGGTGCACTTGCCGAAACAATTCTCTGAAACAATCAGAGTTCTGAAGCACAATATTTGTACTCATCTGCTGTTCAACAATTATAATAAAGCTGGCACATCCGCCACCCCGTTCCTTTTTTGTTTGCCATCTGTAACGGAAATTGAAGTTTATGCGTTGCGAAACCTGATACCCAATTCTATCGACTGGCTAGAACAGATAAATCTGTTTTCGCGGAATTGTGACTGGAGATACTGCTTGTTGAAATGTGTCTCTGCAGGGAACGATTTGTTCTTATTAAAAGAGCAGAGTAGCGAATCCCATGTACTTTTAGTATACGTGTTTTATGTAGTCTGTGAAAATTGAAATATTATTGAGTATGACAAACAATCAAAACACGCTTTTTTCTGAATAGTGACAGCGTTGAAGTGAAACATTCTGTGAAAACTGATCTGAAAATGACAAAGCTGTCAGCGGAACTGCGACACTAGAAAGAGCTAAAAAAATACGTAAACTGTAACAATAATAAGTAGTACTACAAAGTATCTGCTCTGTTTGGTTTTACGGGACAAGGAATAATTATATGACCAGATGCAGACTGTGAACATGCATAATAACGCGGACCCACTAGCAATGAACGGTATAGTCGACAAAATAAGTAGATGAATATTGACTCTGGTTACGAATGTGGTCAGACTGACGCAGCTTCAGCTACATTATAGGCAGTGGTATATAGTATATACAAAACAGAAATAAATGACAATTGATATTAAACAGTTTTTACGGACTTCACAAAATGTTAAAAATTCAAATGTTTGTAAATCTATCGGAGCAAACCGCGTGGTCATCAGTCCGTAGCTTACAAACTACTTAAACCTAGATAAACTAACCTAAGGAAAAACACACACACCCATGCCCCAGGGAGGGGACTCGAACCTCCACGGCGAGCAACCGTGCGCTCCGCAGCGAGACGCTTTAGACCGCTCGGCTACTCCACCGCGCCACACAAAATGTTATCAAGTAAATTAGCACACCTTTTTTAAATGAGTGCTCGATTGAAACTAAGAACAATTATGTAGGTGAGAATATTCTGTCCAAATGGATTTGCGATTCGAAATTGATGAGAGAAAAAACTAACTTAAACTATAGTCGGGACTACAGTCAGCGCAAAGGATTTACCTCATCCAATCACGACTTTTAAAACTAAACACTACCTACATAGGCGTAGAAAATACAGTTGCAAAGCATTTTGTGAACATTCCTTAACTGTCAATACTGTTTCGCCCGTCCGAGAAGATGATGTGTACCAATATCAAGTTAATAGTCGGGATAGTTAAGTGATCGGCGTCAGAATACCAGTCCATAAGTCCGAAGTTGCATACTCCGTTAGCGATGGATTTCGTCTCTCTCTTTATCGTCTCTTTCGTTTCTGCCAATGACTTTTTAATGTTACAAAAATGCCAAGTGTTATGGGGCTAGAAGATCTTGTTAAAGTATAATTAGTGTAATTACCAACAGAATGACATGAAGTCACCTCAGAGGTGGTACCAAATGTTCAAATGTTTGTAAAGCTTATGGGACTTAACTACGGGGTCATCAGTCCCTAAACTTACAAACCACTTATGAACTACTTACGAACTAGGACGGCACAAATATCCATGCCCGAGGGGGGATTCGAACCCCCGACCGTAGTGGCCGTGTAGACCATGACTGAAGCGCCTCAGTCCCCTCGGCCACCGCGGCCGACAGAGGTGGTACCATCAAGACATAAAGAATTTAGAAACATTAGAAGGCGGTGAGCACTGAATTACCGTAGATTAATTGGGGAAGTTGAAAATTAGGTTCCAGCCGGGTCCGAAGCTGACTCCTGCTCAGTTCGAAGCTGACTCCTGCTCAGTTCAAGGTGCGCTGACCACTATGCCATCTAGACACAGTGGTCGCCACAAGTGCACGGACTGCCTTAGCACGCCTCCTGCCACACCCAAATCCTCAACTGACCCACACGCTGCTGACGTGCTGCCCCTTTCCATTAATGTCACTGCTCCTACCGTCTATTCATCGGCCGCCGCGGTGAAATGACCGAACGCTCTAAGGCGCCTTGTTGCGGAGCACGCGGTTGCTCGCCATCGGAGCTTCGAGTCCTCCCTCCCTCGGTTATAGATGTGCATCTGTGTGTATGTGTTGCCCTTAAGCTAAAATAATGTAGAAGCCTATGGAGTGATAACCGCAGCAGTTATGACCCTCAAATTTACCAACGTTTGAACATTTTCATCTGCCCTGAAGGGGTCACGGGCATGTCACATGTGGTGTCCGAGAGAACAAACACCACATATATGGGAAACTACAATCTACACCAAACAGTCGCGAAACTCTGTAAGGGTAAAGTGCAACCTTTTCACAGCGGAAGCGATGCTTAGTACCCCAAGCGGCCAGTAGTCGGTAATGGAAGAATTACATGATAGACACGGATAACTTTTATTTTTAATGCTGCTATTTTCATATTTCCTAGTCACTAACTTGGTGGTTAAATTTCTAATGCAAATATGAAAATGTAATTGAACTGATATCACTTCACGAGTTAATGACAGTCTATAATAAGAATATATTAGTGCGGTGTAAAACATACGGGTGGTAATAGTAGAGTACTAATCGTAGTGTCAAAAACTTTTAAGACTAGAATTTCATTGCTGCCTAACGTGTTCAGGTTCAAAAGCGTGCTGACACATTCCACGAGGGTTTGGAAACTAGACGCTACGTCGCCTTATAATGACCTTTTTCACTTTGTCTTTGGTCCTATGCATTGCGCACCATGCTTTTGTACCTACATACAAAGTATCAAACTGTATATCTTCAAAAACGTTACCTGCTAGTATTAACAATTTCTTGACAGGTTATACACGGCTACATGAATTATTTGCAAGTACTGTAACACGCACAGCAGTACCGTACTTCCACCAAATAGCTACTGCTGACAACAACCACTTACCCCAAAAGTATGACACAACTATAGTGTTAACGTAACAGGGATTTTTGTTGACCATGTAAACTACCTAGAGATAGGCATCTAAGATCAGTGTGTAGTCACAGAGTTTACTTCGACAGAATTCAGGCACTGAATTATCAACCTGCATAGACTTCCCACTTTTGCACAAGCATAATAACTAGTTCAGATTACTGCACTAATTAACAATCGGTCGACAGCCTAATTAGGCAAAAACAAGTTTCTGCAACATGAATGCACTAATATGATCTTAATGTGTTGCACTTGGTTTTGTTTAGCAAAGTTATTACAGTCTGCATAAATAAAAATAAAATAAAATTGAGTATGTAAAATTTTTTCAATGAGATTATAATCAGTAAAGGATTAGCAATAAAATAATAAAACTATGAACTGCCCCCTCACTATTGTGTATTATGGTATTCAATCACTACTTTTTCTTTAATCCTCAGAACCTTCAGAAAAGGAAACATTAATTTCTTTCAGCATTGATCAAACTAAAAAAAAAAAAAAATAATAATAATATATCATTTAAATTTGCATTTCTAGTAATAAAATACTCGACAGACATTAAATATATGTGGTTTCTCTTAATCAACAACACTGAGCTCTATCCAAATCTGTTATTTCGTCAGTTAAACCAACTAATCTTTGGTATCTTATTTTGTGTGGTATTATACTGATCAACAAAATTCTATTAAAATCTGTTAATTTCAAATTATGCAAACGGACCTTGAAAATATGCTGACACAAAACTATTTGAATTCCGTTAAGGTTAATGTATTTAATTCAACTAATGCAATTGTACATGGTAATGTTCCCCCCCCCCCCCCCCGAGGGGGGTTCGAATCCCCGACCGTAGTGGCCGTGCAGAACGACACAGGAGCGCCGCAGATCGCTTGGCCACTGCGGCCGGCCATGTTTCTTTCAGGCTGACGATATTTCACCAGTCTCATACAGCTTGCACACCATGTGGAATATTTTGTTAAGGCTGGCTGTCCCGGAGACTTCAGTAACTCCCTCAAGGAGACTCTCGGTTCTTTCGTGAGTACGCGAGTGGCGAGCAGTCCCCATCGTCACCGGGGGACTGATGAATCATCCGATCCCAAACAACCAACCAACCATCCAACTTCACTAGGGAATGTCTTCTATTTCAAGGACGTTGTTTCGACTCAGATCTTTCAGTGCTGACTTCAGAATTTGAATGAGTGTATTCCAGTCTACGAAGATAAGAATTGCATTTTAAATAATTGTCTTTTTGACGATGGTGAAGTGTGTCCTACGACAGTCACTACGTACCATTCTAGAGATGTGAGAACTTGCCGATGATGGAAGTGTGGAGGCCGCGGCTGTTGTGAGCAGCGCCCGCGGACGACCTCGCCGAAATGAAGGGCGCGGCGCGGCGGCCAACTGTCGCCTGGGAGGAGACGCTTAAAGTTTAACCCCTGGCGGCGCTTTGACGGCCAGCGGGGAATCAACAAAAGAGGTGGGACGGGAGGAGAGCAGAGGAGGGCGGCAAGTTGCGGCGTTTTGTTTGCAGCCGGCGGCGGCTGAGCGCGTGTTTACGCGGCCGCTGGCCAGTCGATAAGCGCCGCTGCTCGCCGCTGCGCCACGCCGCGCCCGCACTTGCGTCGCACACACGCCGCTACCTCTGCGCACGTGCCGTGAGGTCGCTTCTTCACGGCGACGCAGCCACATGTCGGCTCTGGGGTATGACAGTAGCATATCGATGCGAGTAAACTTAGAGGGACTGCAGAACATGTGTTACGGGGACAGGAAATGGCAAGTCTGGAAATGTCATCCATGCCCGGTGCAGAATCGGAGTTGGAGACGACGCCTCCCTCTAGGCAAACTTCAGTTTATACGTATACTCGCGCACCAAGCAATGCTTCGCAATTGGTAAATTTGGATGGGAATTGGATATACATCATACACTTCTTTCTTTTATCTCTCGGCCCATCACTTCGCCATCTCTATCAACATTTTGTATCTCTTATCACCGTATTAGCTGCTGCATTAGTCCATCAACTTCTGTGGTGTCGCACAAGTCTGAAGTGCGCGCCATGTACTTTCGCCGCGCGCCGCCATGCAAGCACGGCGCGGCGTTACTACAACGTCAGCCACGAGCGCTCTCTGCTGCAACCCCGCTCGTGGCCACCACTGAAATGTAACGGCGAGTTGGCATTAAGACAGGCACTAGAACGGTCTCTCATCAATAGGTAGGCCTCTACCTAGTTACCCTATGTATCTGAATTCCACTAGTCTTCAGTTAACAAAGTTAAGTATTGTACTATCTCTACGAATTATATATCTTGTTCTAATCTAGCTTAGTGTTTCTAGTTTCTGCTGTCCCACTGGCTGGTCACCTCCGTACCTGCACACGCGTGCATCCTATTTCCCTGTGTTGGTCTTTCTCTACTCGGCCACCGACACCTAGGACAATAGGCGGAAACGAGACACAAAAACTTCTCCGTCTTCTCCTCTGTACATCCTTTCACGCGACCTGACTGTCTACCTACCTCTGCCTCCTCCTCCTCATCTTACGCCTCTTACGTGCCATCCTCCTAACTCTGTCATCCCCCCCCCACTCTCTTCTAA
Source organism: Locusta migratoria (assembly GCA_026315105.1). Taxonomy (NCBI): domain Eukaryota; kingdom Metazoa; phylum Arthropoda; class Insecta; order Orthoptera; family Acrididae; genus Locusta; species Locusta migratoria. Next base: position 464,578,205 of record CM048747.1, read on the forward strand.
TCTCCTCCTAATCTGTTTGAATAGTTGTAAACTTTTGGGCCAAACTACTATGGTAATCGGTCCCTAGAATAACAAACTACTTAAACTAACTTACACTAAAGACAACACACACACACACACACACACACACACACACACACACACACACACACACATGACTTCCGGCTGGAGTGAACCCCCTCAGCCCGTAGAATGTTTAACTTCCCTACAAGCAGCATTCCATACAAATACCCATGACGTCTTAGACCATGCGTCCTTTCCGTGCGGTCTGGCTCTTATTCATTCCCTCCCTCTCCTATATATGAAAATTACAATATCTGCAAAATTCATGGTAATCGGCCAAACAGTGTCTAATTATCAAAGGAGATACCCTCCAGCACGAACGGTACAAAATTTTATCTAGACAGTGATGTTTCTCTTGTTTTTTAAGCTCAAGAGTGAAAATTTTATAATCGTCGAATGAACGGTATGGCAGCTCATAAACTACGAATGTCATTCCAACTGGCGACGCCCCTTGCCAAATAATCAATGTCTATTTTTTCGGTTTTTCACCTGTTCCTTTCAGTTCCCCTTATCATTTTCTCTAAACCACCGCTGTATTAAAGCGAACAAAACAAACTGAAAAATATTATTCAAATTGGTGAAACTAGCAGAATTAGAATCAAATTCAATACACGAAAAATTTAAAAAGTATGGTTACTCCTTATGTAAAGTTGGAAAATGTATACGGCAATGTGAAATAAACTGTACCATCAAGCAAATTTCCTAAACAATTTCATGTTGCTCAATTACCTGGTGCAGGTCTTTCAAGCGGACGCCACTTCGGTGACTTGCGTGTCCCTAAGCTACCATAGTTATCCAACCAGGATGACGGGACTTACAGTTTAATGTGGAATGCGAACCACCTGTCGTTTGCGGCGTCTCCTCACATCGTTGAGAGGTGAAGGCTAGGTTAAAACTCAAAGTGAAAGAATCCGTGATTCCAACGAGTTTCGAACCCGCAAACTTTCGGTCTCCAACTGAACACTTTGCCAACAGAGGCCCAGAATTGTAGTTCATGAACAGGAAAAATTATTGGATATTCACCCAACCTTGATAAAACATTTAATTTAAAATAAAAATAATATAGAGATTTAACTATCCTAACTTTTAAGTTGGACCAAATCACACACACAGTGCAAAATTTAATTAATAATATTTGTTCACTTATGAGTTATTACCAATCCCACGGAATTCAAAAGCAATAGCAGTGTACATAACTACAACACTAGGAGAAAGAATGATCTTCACTATTCAAGGATAAATCTAGCTTTGAAACAGAAAGGGGTGAATTATGCTGCCACAAAAGTCTTTGGTCACCCACCAAACAGCATTAAAAGCCTGACAGAATAGTCGCCCTTGATACCTACTGACATGTTTATTGCAGACTGTGTATGGTGCACTAGTATAACTCTTGTACCTGGTTTTATCAGGATTGTATGAGAGTAACGAAAACGGAATAAGTTTGGAAAGTGAGAATTTCTGTAAAATGAAGTCAAGCCCAGGTAGATAACCGTTTGGTAAGAGGTTGTTCACTCTGGTTGAGCGAAAGGGATGAACGGATTATCACACAACACAATCCATACTCGAGTGCGCTGGATATTGACTAACTGGAATTGTTCGTCTACTTATCTCGGAGATGTATACACAGTATAACAGTACGTCTTTCTCGTAGATAGATGCACGCCGGCTGCGGGGGCCGAGGGGACTGCGGCGCGTCAGTCACGGTCTGCACGACCACTACGATCGGGAGTTCGAATCCCCCCTTGGGCATGGATATTTGTGCCATCCTTAGTGTTAGCTAGTTCATAAGTAGTTTGTAAGTTTAGGGACTGATGACCCTGTAGTTAAGTCCCATAAGCTATACAAACATTTGAACATTAAAATAAAATAAAAAATAGATGCACGCTCCGTGCATAGCCTATCTGCTTTGGTCTTGCGCACCATCGACGCCTTCGTGTTTTCCAGTCGCTCGTGGGCAGCAGGAGACGTACGATAACGCAGACATCTTCGGACAGGGAAACATTGGGCGGCACCACGAAAAAAGTAGATTTCTCGAAGTTTCGTCCATGTGTAGCGCTTCGAGGTACACTGTAATCACAAAGCAAGAATTACAGCGGTACATGCTGTTTCCTGATTCAGTAGGCAGCCTATCACAATATTATGTGAGTCAAATAATAGTAGTGTAACTGGGTGGGGTAGGGATAGGGAGGGAAAGAGACTTAGGCTCTCTTAATATGCTTTGCTACCACCCTGTTGCTTAGCGAAATGTACCTGTTGTAGTGTCCGTTCATTGCCCGTCAGTTTGGAGCGATGCGCTGTAGCGTCACGTTGCAGGCAGCCCAGCCCACGTGATTGTAGCGGCGGCGGCACATAATGGCGCGCGAGGCGTGTACGCCGGCGGCGCCGCGCCTAATCCATAATAATTGCTTGTCAGCAGTGATTAGCGCGCACACGTGACGCTAATCCCAGCCGCCACATTCTCTTCCCAGGTTCGCCACCCAGCGCCGCACGCGGTCTACTCCAAAGCGTCCAAAGGCGAGCTGCACGCCTGCGATCTCGGCTGTGGTGTGGGTGTCGTCTCGGGAGATTACTGAAGCCTCTCTCGGGCAATGAGTAACACGGTACAGCTCAACAGTCTGCTCGGAATGTTCCAGGCTGAGTTTCTATCGAAACAATGATAGCGAACATCACGGCTGGAGTGTACAGTGTTGAATTAAATGTATTAGTATTGCGTGCGGTCGAAATTTTAGCAACTGTGTTAACAAAGTAACTTCTGATTCCTTTAACCACTCTTAACAGCCGCCTACAAGATTTCTGTTTTGTGCAACTTTAGTAGCAACAGCAGATGACCACAAAGCAATTTTCTCAGGATAAGACGCGAAATAGCTATACCAAGAAATAACTTTATTCCGTTACCGCGAAGTTTTTATTTCCTCTGCTGACAAAACTGTCCACCAATTGTACCACTACATGTTTGTGTTCAAATTTTTGTAAATCTATAGAACCAAACTGCGTGGTCATCAGTCCGTACCTTACAAATTACTTAAACTAAGGTAAACTAACCTAAGGACAAACACACACACCCATACCCCAGGGAGGACTCGAACCTCCCACGGCGAGCAACCACGCGCTCCCCAGCGAGGCGCCTTAGACCACTCGGCACCACTAGATGTCTGTCGTGCTAGATATATATACTTCGCGGCGTATCGTCGTCTAATACAGCTTTAGATACGATAACGTCCATCTCTTCTAAGCACTGCTAACGGTTTCGTATTCATGTGATTTTTGTTTTGTGCAAATCTATGGCAAAGTCTCTCACGAAGATATGCAAATATTTTAACATGTTATTTTACAAGTAAAACTAAAGTAAAAAGTTGATATAAACATAGGACGGCAAATGTTTAATTACGGAGTCACGTTCAGTAAAAGAGATTGCCTCAAATTTAGGAACCTTGCTAATGTACACCCACAGCAAAACTGTTACAGTAAAGCGCGATTTCCATTATTTCGTTGTTATTGATCTGGTGTATCAAATAAATCATGTCTCAGACGTGTATCTGCATCACTTTGCCAGAAATTCTAGAGAAGCAAACAATTTGTAAATTATTAACTACTCCGCCCATTTTCTTGTTAATTTATATTTCAGATGATTGCACAAAATTTCAACAGAAGTTGCAGAAAAATTAATTTTGGTAAATGATGGTAATAAAGTTAACTAAAACTGTAAGAATGCGTCAGATAATCTGATTTTATTAATACCATAGCACACAAGAATACATATTAAACCGGAAAACACAAAGCTCAGTGTTAAGGATGTCGTACAGCGTAAATACAGTTTCACAATACAATCTCTTCAATGTTAGGAAACGACTGAAACCACTCACTACGGTTGGCAGCATTCTTAATGTAAAGTATACAAATTTATTTGTATAATCTCAGGAATTTACTTTTGTAATCTGTGGAATTTCCGGAAAACTACTGCAGACACACGCCTCGGACATATTTTATGATATTCATCTGATCAATAACAACAAAATAATTGGAACTCTTGCTTTAGTTTATTCTTGTACATTTTTGCAATGGCTTGATATGAGTTACGTTGCTAAATTTCTGGTAAAATCTTTTATTAGTCGTAACTCCGTTAGTAAACATTTGCAGAACTATGTTTATATGTACTATTTTCTTTAGTTTTACTTTTATAACAACATTTTAATGTATTTGCATATCTTCGTGAATCATAAAAGTTTCGCCTCATTGTATAATTAATATTTAAAATTTGTACTTTAATTTCCGTATCTATTTATTTACATAACCCCGAGAAATAATGTTGTTTCGCTACTGCGGTAATCTGATTTTGACTGTTGACAATGTGGTCGAGCTCGTAGTCCCATATGTTTCTCACGCCGGACCTGTACCTCTGGCGGCGGATCGTCGTCTAGGCGCTTATTACACTAAGCCGCCAAGCGGCGCAGCCAGCTACGTCACGGCGGCGCCACCGGTGACGCTGCCTCACTACACAAGGCCATCAGGCGGCGCAGCCAACTGCGCAGTGGTGGTTCTTCAGGCTGCAGTAATTCAGTCGACCAGTCTCCTGTTTTCCCCTCATTCTTGCCTGAAATCGTGAGGTGTCTAGTGAGATTCAGACTGAAAGAAGGGAAAGTGTAGACATGACGAAAGAGGAAAACAAGAAGCTGCGAGAAAGCCTGAATGAATGCCAGAAGTTATACCTTGAATCAATTTCCTTTGGACGTATTAGAATATAAATACTGAACGAAAATATTTCTAAGTTTCAAACGTTAACTGTTTGCAGTAATAATATTTCGCAAAGCAAAAACGTTAATAAATTACAATACAATTTATTGGTTTACTTACCTCAATGTGACCACGAGTTTTCCTTTACGTGAGAGACACTTTCTCATTTTCGAATCTTTACCGGTAATATCTCCCTTTATTAACGACAATAGATCAAAGAGAGGCAATTTAGACATTCGTAAGTAATTGAAAAACTTGTTGTCGTCTGAACGCAGTTCATCAAAAAGAATATAGTACAACCCTTTAGATTCCCTTAACAATAGAATAGGGCAGTGTTTTTCAACCTGTGGGTCGCGATTCCCAGGAGGGTCGCAGTCTTGTTCTGGGAATCGCAGTCAAATGAGGAAGAACTTGCAGCATAAAACATCGAAATTAGTGCACGTCTGGGTACTCTGTCATTGCGAAATACGTACTAAAATTGCCTGAGAGAAGTGCAATTTATTTTTTACAAAACTTAGCGTAAATCTTGAGATTAACTGACATCGTCTGGTCTGGAGGCGATCAATTCGTTTCATAGTTTCCAAATGATAAGGCAAGATCGCAAACTAACAATTTATTAAGTGACGACCGGTTTCGGTGCACTGTGTCACCATCATCAGGTCATATATATATTATAATCTGATCATCTTGTTAAAAAATTGGGTATAAAATAACAAGTGCAACATTGCACTTCGTCACTATATAAAAAATACTTAAGTATTTAAGTATATCAAGGGGTTGATGTCCAATATGTTGTTGTTTTTGGTGGCAAGATCATCAGCTTAACATCTTTGTTTGGGAGAACTCCATCTACTCGGCCACGATGTCATTTCTGTAGTCAGCACGTCGCAACATGTTCCCTAATATTTGAATTACACGCATAAGATTAATTCTCTTCATGATATTACTACACTGCACACAGTTTGGACAGTTACTCGCTTGCGAACACTCCAGAGGCACGTACGCATTGCAGCTATACCACTCACACAACTGGAGCACTCTTAGAGTAGCTACACTATGCCACCATCTAGTGGCCTTAGCAGGCGAGTGCGGCGTTTTACGTGGAAATGACGCACACCGCTGTTTTGTTTATGATCTCTTGTTATTCTAAGTATGGTTTCGTGTGGTTCCGAGCGTTCGAGGTCAAAGGTCTCATTAAGTCATTACAAAATACTAATAAAATCTCCTTATCTCCGCCAATTGGGAATAACAGATAAGTAACCACAGATTGTTTTCTAGTTTTTAATACACACAATCATTTGCAAACTAAACAGCCCCCACACAGAAAAACAACATAATTTTAGCCAGCTCTCTTATTTAAGAGAAACCTCCAGTTCCCAAGATAATGGGTTTCCGGCTACAGTAGTAAAAAAAAAAAAAAAAAAAAAAAAAAGACTTAACTACGAGGCCATCAGTCTCTAAACTTACAAACTACTTATGAACTAGCTAAATCTAAGCACGGCACAAATATCCATGCTCGAGGGGGATTCGAACCCCCGACCGTACTGGCCGTGCAGACCGTGACTGACGCGCCGCAGTCCCCTCGGCCACCGCGGCGGGCGCTACAGTAGTCCTCGTCAGTCGACCGGAACCAGCAACTAGTTATCAAACTGACATAAACGTTTTCTGGGTATTACCCAGATGAAGGCCACTGTAACGTTGGCCGAAACGTCGGTTATTTAAGTAATAGCCTTACATCATGACGCGGTACAAAACCCAGAAAACTTTTATGTCATCTGACTGTGGCCGCGGAAACCTACGTAATTATAGTTATCAAACTGTTTATTTCCCTTCAATTTCCGTTCTAAATTTTACTTGAATATGCTGTATTGTGTTATATTGGTGTAACTGCCAATAATTAAGCTTTGTAATACATTAGTTTCCTATCAGATTGTTTTAAATATGGTGACACGTAAGTCTGAGGCCAAGCCAGGTATGACAACGAACTGTATTGTCCGAAACTAGTCCTGAAAAGGAAACGGCTACATACAAATGTGACGAACATTTAGGAGAGAGAATTTCATAAAATGTTTAATGCCACTCGAGTTGACTTTTTTCCTCGAGGTACCGCCTGTCTTGTATCTCGAGATGTTGGAGATCCCGCGCTGCATATGAATGTTTCCTGCAGTATAAGAAATGTTCCCCATTCCAGGAAAAAATTATTTGGGCTTTAGCTGACACCGCACCACACATCACCCGCTTTTGCCAGCAGTTTATACCTCTTCTGCCTGGTTCTGCAACCATTTCCTCGCTGGAGCAGCGATACCACTTGGCTTATACTTCTGTGCTAAAGGTTGCGACGCGCTGTGCAGTCGTACAGCAGTCAGCTGATATTTGTAAGCGTGGCACCGGCTGAATATTTAGATACCTTATTCCCCTGCGTCATTAGTTGTTCTACTTAAGCGCCGTTATTTACTTTTAATTCTAGGGGTCTTTTACGATTACTTTTATTGACCGATAAACTGCTTTTCACCGCTAATTGACTTTGATCCAAGGCCCTACACTCTTATACCTTCAACAATGAATCAAGTTAGTTTCAACTTTTTCTGTTGTTTCCTTATTTCATTAAAGACGAGGTTGTGTGTAATTGAATGACTTATAAATTAGTCGAACAATAGTTCCAAGTCAAGCAGATTGCTTAAAATTAGGGAACATATTATTTTACATTTGTTTTCTGGCCCTGAATTCCATTCAAAGAAATAACCATATTCAATTTAACTCACAATCACAGAACCATATCAAATTATTCACTTAAAACTGTTTTTCATAAAATTTGAAAAATATACAGATCGGATTAAAAAAGTTGCAATAAATGTTGTTTACCTTGAAGATTTATTAAAGCTCGTGCATCCCCCCGGGGGCGGGAAGAGAGGGGGGATGACTTTGAAGTATTAAATAGGAATCCCATTTTTTTATTGCCGTTTTGGATTCTCCATGAAAAATATGTATTTTTTTTGTATGAAACGTTTCTTTCGTTTCAAGATGGATAGCTCTGTAATCGACAAAAATGAAAATGAATTAAAAATTGCTTAAAAATGGTAATCTCAAACAAATATACATCAGATTAGGAAAAAATCAAAATACAGTTTTTTATATTTTAATAATTTTTAATGATCATTTGACACCTCCCACAATGGAAAGAAACACATAGCTTGATCATGCTCTCAGTTCATTGTACTGTCCACATCTTTACGCAATTGTTTCACGACGTTAACGACTGTAGAGAGAGAGAGAAGATATCATTTCCTTATACTATGACGCTCATAGAAATGTTAAGGAGTACGTCAAAGGTACGCTGATCTGTTCCTTGATAGGAATGTCCCTTCTGTGAGGACATTTCGCAGTATTGTCTGACTCTTTGCGGAAACTGTAAGCGTTAAACCTAGAGAAAGAGTCAGATGTCTATTTGTTTCAGATATTACCACTTTTCTACAATTTTCATCTTACTTTAATTTTGCTGATTACAGTGCCATCTACCATGAAACTAAAAAAACTTTTCATACAAAAGTTACAATTTTTCCATAGGGAATCCAAATCTGCGATAAAAAAATAGGGGCTCCTATTTAAGATTTCAAATTCATCTCCCTCCCGCCCCCGGGGGCGGTGCAGAGGGGTCCAGCTTTGTGTTAATGGTTGCCTCTTTTTGAGGAGAAGAACTTTTATTGCAACTTTTTAAAATACGATATGTATTTTTCCAAAGAATTCGAAAGACAAGTTTAAGTTTGTGACCTCGTATATGTTCGCTAACTTTAAGCAACATGTATGATATGAAACGATTGTACGACTAATTTAAATGTTTTTAAATCTACCAAACTCAACTACTCTGGTTATTAGTCCCTAGGTTTACAAACTAGTTAAACTAACTCAAGGACAAAGACACACATTCATGCCCGAGGGACGAGTCCAATCTCCGACGGCGAGCAACCGCGCGCTCCGCAGCAAGACGCCTTAGAACGCTCGGTCACTCCACCACGTCGCCATTCACTGAAAGGCATTTACTTTACTGCGGACCCGATTAAAAATTTGCAAATTTTCTACTCCGTGCATGTGTTTCGTTTCTCTGTTTTCACTTTAAGTCGAACAGCTGACATGGGATTTAGGTGGTCAGTAAAATGCTTTGTGTATCAAACCTGTTTGTTGTCAAATTTGTATATATTTAATTCTCTTCGTATATATTCAGCTCATACGTCTTTTCCTGAAGAACCACTTACCTGCTGGAAGGAATGACAGTCTACTGGTATATCGCAACGTCTCATTTCCGAAATTATTTCGAACTGAATTTTCATGCAGGAGGACTAGGAGGACCCTAAATATAAATTTATATTCGCTTCCCTCCTTCGCTTGCTCTCCAGTGATTTTGTTTCTTCCACGTATTAGCTGAAATTTGTCTTTCGCTTGACGTCAGTACCTTGATTGACTCTTAAATCCCATCCTAAATATGTGGATATTGACACTTGGTCAGCGGTATGAAATTGTAGAAATCGTAGTAGCCCTTACCGTCTACATGACTTGACAGTAGATCTTTATGTCTGCAGATCTTTACATCTGTTGTATTTTTAGGTACAGTCAGTCCATAATCCAGTATATTACAAGTAGCAGTTTATAACATGATGGCCGGTCGCGGTGGCCGAGGAGACTGAGGCGCTTCAGTCACGGTCTGCACGGCCACTACGGTCGGGGATTCGAATCCCTCCTCGGGCATGGATATTTGTGTCGTCCTTAGTATAAGGTAGTTCGTAAGTAGTTTGTAAGTTTAGGGACTGATGACCCCGTAGTTAATTCCCATAAGCTTAACAAACATTTGAATGTATTTCGTGTGTGCGTTGGGTAGAACGTAGTGACGCACTGTGCACGAGAAGAGAGAGAGAAAGTTGGGTGGCGCACGATGCTGTGGCGCAGGCACAGAAGGGAAGCTTTGGGAAAAATAATTTTTAGCCGCGCGTCAGTGCAGGTCGCGCTGCGCTCCTTCTGAAGGCGCGGGCTGCTTTCGCGTATTTTTAAATCGCGGCGCAGCTTTCCGTTTGATGTCTGCGCACGGAGCAGGAAAGCAATTGCTGCAGAAGGGCGGCCATCTTCCGCTCCGATGAGCGCCAATCACGGCAGTTATTTTTACGTCGGCTGGCGTAAATAGTCGCGCGACCGTGCCGTGCAAACCGCACACCGCGCCGCGTTCTAGGCGTTTACAGCTCGCTTTTACTAACCTCTCCGTCTGCTTTGCATCCAATTTTGCATTAATACACGGCGTTATGCATAGCACGTCAGATTCGACGGCTATTAAAACTACAGTTCTAAATTTACAACTACTTTCCCAAAGTTACCTTTTGGTGTATGGCAAAGGGTGGGTATCCCTACCTTTCTGCGAATGGTTCGCGAGGGCAAAGATTTTTGGTGGATCTCGGTGTGATCTAGAATCATTTTCTGTCTGGGTCTTTTCACGATTACGTAGAAGGCAGGGATATACAGGTTGAGTCTCCTATTAATGTTCACCGAGAGAGGTGGCGCAGTGGTAACACACTGGACTGGCATTCTGGAGGACGACGGTTCATCCCGTCACCACTCATCCTGAACTGGGTTTTCTGTGATTTCCATAAATCACTCTACGCATATGCCGGGAAGGTTCCTTTCAAAGGCCGCGGTAGAGCGGCCGAGCGCATTGAGGCGCTTTGCTACGTTGCGCGAGGTCGTTCCCCATTGGGTGTTCGAATCCCTCCTCGGGCATGGATGTTTGTGCTGTCTTTAGTATTAGTTCATAAGTAGTTTGTAAGTTTAGGGACTGATGACCCCGCAGTTAAGTCCCATAAGCTTTACAAACATTTGAACATTTTGATTTCCTTTTAAAGGGCACAGTCGATTTCCTTCCTCAACCCTCACCAAAACTATCCGAGGTTCTGCTCAGCCTCTAATGAACACGTTATCGACTGGACGTTAAACCCTAATCTTCCATCCTTATCACTGCCCTGCGCGGTATTAATATGTTCGTAAACGGTGCGAGCGAATTTGCGATTTTTTACGGGTCCATATTTCAGGTTCTATTCATCTCAAAGTGAAGTCGTAAAGTTTTCTCGATAGATCTTGGCCTAATGATCATTTGTGTAAATATTAGAAGAATGGGTATACTATAGCTATCATACAGTAAATCGTCAAAATGACTAAAATATATGTGTTTATCTGAAAAACCCGTTTTTGGATATGTGTATTCGTCATCGCGATACGCTACAAAAATCATAATTCTTGGTATCAAAAGATCCAACTGTGTGCATTGTCAAATCTACACTTCTACTCATGGCAAATCTTTGAAATTTTTACGATGCGTTCTATTAAAATACTATCCAAATGTTACCGTTGATTTCATTTTATATAAGCAGTACACTCTGATGTGACAGGAAAAAGACGGAAACCAGCTGAAAAATGCTCCTGCCGGAGCACAGAAAAGGCGAATATGTTCTCCGACACAAAATTGTGGAAGCAACTGCCTCAATCCTCATTCCGACTTCCTCACCAAAATTTTGGCACGCGAATATATTCGTGCTTTTTTCGGCTGAATGTGAGTACGACAGAGACAGTGCAACAGGCAGAAAAAGCCATATATGATGGAAAAGAATGTCAGTTCGGGAGAAAGGCATATGCATGAAAACAACAGTGGGAAGCGAAACGAGATGTAGGAAACTAAGACAGATGCAGATAATAGCAACTGGAGCAAAAGAGAAAACAGTGGGAAACTGAGACGAATGGAGACCATACACAAAGCATGAGCGTGTGGCTCTCCAATACTATAGAACGAAACAATTTGTCCAATTTTCCCCATCCCCAGTACCCGCGTGCTAAAGTTTTCCGGTCTACAGGTCAAGCCCCAAGCAAACCATCCCCATGGACATGTGTGTAAAGGAGACAATCGTGATTGAAGACAATGAAAGCCGACTCTGAGTAAGAAAGGATACTGCCAACAGGACAGGAAGTGAATGGGACAACATCAGTGAGGCAGAGAGACGATGAAGACATGGAAAGTTTGACACAGACTGAAAACAAACGGACAGACACATATATAGACACTGACAGTGAGTCGACATTGCTGACTATGACGGCTTAACTGGGAAAAAGTATTATGCGCTAAAAGAGCGCAAATATGTTAGCATGCCAAAATTTTTGGTGAGAAAGTCGGAATGAGGATTCAGACAGCTGGTTCCACACTTTTGTGTCGGAGAACATATTCGCCTTTTCTGAGCTCCGGCAGGAGCATTTTTCTGCTGGTTTTCCTATGAATGTTTTCTCTCGAAATTTTAACGTACAACGGTATCTTGGAACGTATGATACTAAAATTGGATGATCATCTTTGACACCTCCCCCCCCCCCAAACCTAGTACGGATTTGTGAGTGAATGCTAAAATTACCTATTTCGTCTGTAGATTACGTTTCTTGATGATTCTTGCAGTTAATTTGAGACTGGAATCTACATAACCAGCGATTAATTTTATGTGGTCGTTCCGTCCAGATGCTTCCAAATACACAATTTATAGAAACGTGTCGGGGACTTCAGAGCTTTATTCTTTAGATAAAAAACTACAAGAATTTCTTGTGAACATGGATCGGACAATCCTTCATTGGGGTTAGTACGAAAGGATTTATAGCACGCATTTATCGACTAGCAGTGCGGAATGGCCGTCTGGTTTAAGGCGTCATGTTACGGAGTTTCGAGTCCTCCCTCGGGAATGGGTGTGTGTGTTGTCCTTACTGTAAGTTGGTTTAAGTAATTTGTAAGTCTATGGACCAATGCAGTTTTGTACAATAGGTTTACAAACTTTTGACCATTTGATTTAGGGACTAAATTTACATTTTCACAAATCGTTCGATTAACCACCCTCAAAGATAGTTGTCCTATCGTGTGATCATATAATATTGTTTCTTTAAGCTTGTTTACTGGCCAACTACCAATCCTTGTAGCAAATTTGACCATCCACAGTCCTGGAATTTTGTTACGGTTACGGCTTTGTTGTTTGTGGCTCCTCTCCGCTAAAATACTTCTGGTATTTCCGACGATATCCATAGGTCATTTAGTTACTACATCTGAATATTTGTATCTGTTTGCTGTACTCTGTTCTCTAGAAACTCCTGAAAACAATCCCGCAGCTTATCTGACTTTCCGTATATTTATGTCCTAAATATATGGATTAACCTCAAAGACTTCAGGTTACCAATGTGACAAAAACTTATTTCATCGCGGCAGAATAGCCGTAAGCCCTAATGCGCCCAACTGTGATGCGCGCGGCCGTTCGTCGTCGGGGGTTCGAGTCCTGTCCTCGGGCATGGGTGTTTTGTTGACCTTAGCATAAGTCACTTCAAGTTAGTGTAAAGAGTTTGCAAGCCTAGGGACTGAAGACCAACATAGTTAAGTATTTTATATTTACAAACATTTGAACATTTGAGTTTCTAGTTTCCACTCGACGAATATCCTACCACCAGAAGTATCACAAACCGTCATTCCTTGAGGAGAACGCCTCCTCTGCCTCACGGTTATAGTCGCTCTACCTACAACTTTGGCTTCGACTATCGGTGGGAACTTTCAACCCGTGGTTGGGAATCCTGTTTGATCAGCACTTCGGTTATGTATCTCGCCGCAGATTTCTTGTAGGCGTCTTGTTATAGCATAATTCTCGTCATCGTCAGAAAATGGTTTATACAAAACATTATTGTTAAGCACGGCTTCAGTACTGCACGTGACCATGGCAAGCAAATATTCAGCAAAACTTCTTAAGCAGGCGGTTTCTTGCGTTGCAGTATGATCTTGGGCGAATCTCGCGCCGTTTTCATCGCTGCTCGGCGGTTCTGACGGTTTTACGCGCGTTTTTGTCATATCTATTGTTTGTTGAGAAAAGATACAAACAACTCTAAGCTTTCGGAAGCAGTAATATGTACTGTAAAAATAACTGAATAACTGTATTACATTTGATTTATATTGATAGGCCTAGTAGGATTTTATTGGTGAGGCGAACGTACACATATGGCTTAATCGGTAAATCAGTGTTCCAGGCTCATTTAAAAATATTTTCTTTACTTTGTTATATAGGAATAACTGAAAAAATTACAATTCCCAATTGTTTGTTGTTACCCATATGTGCACATGCAATCGCTGTTTTGATGTACCCAAACGTGAACCTAACGGATCAGGATGTTTGTTCGGAGTATTATTGGTAACAACCTAGCCTCAAAATAGAATGTGAAATGTCACGTGGCCATAACAGTTGATACACAACTCAAAATATATTTTTAGTACCTACAGAATGTTCCATTATGCATGTGAATGGCGTTCTTGAAGCATACAGAGCAGTATAGTACAGGCAGCTCGAAATCAGTTCGCATAACACGGCCAAGGAGTTATAGTCCAGTGAAGTAGGAGATATACGTGCAAATGGTGGAGTAGAATATTTTACTTTTAATTCGTTTATTTGTTCGGAAAGATCTGAAAACCTAGTTTTGCCAACAAAATGCAGTTGGCCAAACTTTCTGCAGTCAAAAAACTGAAAATTTCAAACTTTTTCAAGTTTTCCCCCCAAAGAAACATCCGTTTTTTGTGCTCCTCCAGCTTTGACATCTGCTTTCTTCTTAAGAAACCGCAAAATCATGAACAAATTTGATTACTAACGTTTTCTCTGATCCTAATACCTAAGACTTCGTCAAAGAATATAATTTTTTCCAAATTTTTTACAAAGCAGCTAATTAGGGGCCTACCTAGTTTTGAACTTGCTTCGGCTTTTGTTTGTTATATTATGGAATTTAATATCTCATTTTGAGGTATTCATTTTCTCTGTATACAATTGGGTGATTCCTGGGCATCGATCTTTACTGTATAAAAAAATCTCGAAGAAAGGAAGGAATCTTAGAGTTTAACATCCCATCGACAGATTGGTCATTAGAGACGGAGCTAACGCTCGGAGTTTTGGGTACGGATGGGGAAGGAAATCGGCCGTGCCCTTTGAAAGGAACCATCCCGGCATTTGCCTGGAGTAATAAAGGGAACCTAAATCTTGAGGGCCGGAGGTGGATTTGAACCACCGTCCTCCAGAATGCGAGCCCAGTGCGTTACGACTGCGCCACCTCGCTCGGTAAAAAATCTGGCGGAAAGGACATACGGAAGGGCTTTGTTTTCCTACTACTATCGAGATGTTTTCAGTTGCCTGATTGATCGCTTGAATAAATTGTTTCCGGTGAGTGACCATCTTGTAGTACTGAACTACGTTTTTCAATCATATGCATGGCAGTTACAAATATTTTCGTGACTTGCTCGAATCCTGGGCCTCTTACAGTACTGACTGACCACAAGTAGGAGCCATGTCATTTCATGTCGCACGTTCATTTTTTGTTAGCACAATTTGATCCCACACTAGCTGCGAGTGAATGGCCGGGTGGTCTGGGGCACCATGTTACAGATTGTGCGGCCGTTCCCGTTGGAGGTTCGAGTCCTCCCACAGGGATGGGTATGTTCATTGTCCTTATCGTAAGTTAGCTTAAGTAGCTTGTAAGTCTAGGGGCCGAAGAAAAGAAAACTTCAAATGTTTGTATAGCTTATGGGACTTAACTACGGGGTCATCAGACCCTAAACTTACAAACTACTTATCAACTAGCTAATCCTAAGGACGGTACAAATATCCATGCCCGAGGGGGGATTCGAACTCCCGACCGTAGTGGCCGTGCAGACCGTGACTGGAGCGCCTCAGACCCCTCGGCCACCGCGGCCGGCTAGGGGTCGAAGATCTCAGCAGTTCGGTCCCTTAGGTTTACAAACATTTAAACATTTGGGATGTGATATCACAAAAGCATGTGACAAAGATATGAACAAGAATGTAGAACAATTTTGAAAAATGGTTTAAATAAGAGGAACTTCAGACACACAAATAATTCCAATGAAGTTTTAGAAATAAATAGTCGTCCCCTATCTACTTGATTGAAGCGGAAAAGAACTAGATGTCGTATGAGAAAAATAATATGCCATTGCAGTAACGACAGTGATGAGGAGAGACGAATGAGCGGCCCGGCCTCCTCGTTTTACGTCAGAGCGCTCCTCTCGGCGTGTGAGCGCATTCGCCGGCGGCAGTGTGTGTGTGGCAAACAGCAGGCCCCGAGCACCGAGCCATCCGCACGTCAGCGCTGGCCGGGGCAACGGCGCGGAAGAAAGCTGTTAGCGCGCCCGACCGGCGCCAGATGGCAGGCGCGTCGCTGCCACACTTCCCATCCCTCACCCTACTCCACAGGATCCACTCATCTGCGCGACGCGGACGCTGCGACTACACTACAAAGGGAGATGCTGTACCAGTAGCCGTATTTTTCGGAATTGATTTTAATTTCGACGCTGGCGAATGAGCGCACACGCCGAGAAAGGCGTTCTATCGTAATTTAAAAGTATATATACTATACTATCTAATATATAAAGCAGAGTGTCCGCATATTTGTACGTGTTGCATATAAATCTACAGGGCTCTCAGAATGACGTTACAATTTATAATTTGAACACTACAAATTGTAGCGACAGGAAATTTTACAGACAGTATACACATATGTAGTTGAATGTAGCTTTTAAATTGTATCACATTCCGACACGTATTTCATGAGATATGAGCACATAAACAGTAACGTTGCGCTGTTCATGGTCTAAGGCTACGGCATTGGTCACGACGTTACAATTTATAATTTCTGCACTGTAAATTGTAGCCGCAACAAATTTTACAGACAATATAGCTGAATGTACCTTCGAAATTGTATCGCAGTATGACACGTAGTTCATGAGATATGAGCACATAAACAGTAACGTTAATGGAAAACCGCCCCATCACGCACCAAGTTTTAATCTATTACGTCTGTACTACTAATAGTATTCTCAAGAGGTTTTACAGACATACAACCCAGATACGAAATGAATATATACCTTAAAAATATCAGGAATAAATAAATACCCGGGCAACGCCGGGTTTTCAGCTAGTACATAATAAAATAAAAAGATCCTAGTATCAATACTCAGTTGAAAGTCCTCAAATAGGGGGGGGGGGGGAGGGGAGGCGGAGGATCGTCGAATCTGAAGAATATCGGCCCGAGGAATGTTTTATAGTAACAATTTTTTCGTCGCTATAGCAACAGTGTTGGAAGCGAAAGGAAAATAACATAGGTGTTCATTGTTTTCAAGAGGATTTGGCGGATGAATGCCAATAGACTAGTTGTTTCGATGTGAATACGTATGTAAACAACAGAAAACGTTCCAAGATAGCAAATTATGATTTTTTTCGAGTTATAAATTACTCTAGTGAACTTTGAAGAGATAGAAAATGTCTCCTGTAAAAACTAACGTGAAAATCCAATTAAAATAAGTGGAACGTAATAAGGTGTTCGTGTTCTTGGCACAGAAAAACAAAGCTTCTAAATAAAAATACGGCTATTTACGTCAAGTATTTTCATACACGCAAATTCATTGTTCAAAATGTACGGGGAACTACCGTTGACACAGAATAATGAAATTTAATCCCAAGCTAAGTTTCACAGTACAAATGTAGGTAAAAGTCAAAAATTGTAAATCATATCACATAATATTTTTCCCATTAAAAACTTACATTCGAAATCAGATACGTAAAAAAACCCAGGAATTACTGTAGCGATTGTGATATGCTTTTCAGTAATGAGGAAATTGTTACACAATGAACGTTTGTGTGTATTATGATAGATAAATATTTCTGCAGCCACATCTTTACTCGTGAAATCGTATTGAAGTGCCTGAAAGATGATTCACTGAACCACTTTAGTACTATTTATCCACTATTCTACTCTCGATTATCGCACTAGAAGAGTGAACACCTAAATCTCTCAGTTTGAGCTCTAATCTCTCTTTTTGATCATCATTTTTCACTATGTAGGTGGAACTCCACAATATATTTTCGCAATCGTGATAGAAATATCGTAAGTAGATCTGGTCGCATTGAAAACCGCCGTTGTTTTAGTGATTCCCACTCCATCTCCTATATCATTTCTGTGACAATCTCTCGCCCGTATTGTGATGATGCAAAACGAACTATCGTTCTTTATACTCTTTGAATGTGCTCCGCCAATCCTACCCGACAAGTATTCCATGGCGCGCAGCAATACTCCAAAAGAGAAAGGACAAGCGTAGTGTATGCACTCTTTAGTAATGACGGGAAATCTTAAGTCTTAAACCAATAAAACGCAGTCTCTGGTTCGCCTTCCTCTGAACATTTTCACTCTGTTCTTTCCGTCTTAAATCGAGCGTAATGGTAATTCCTCGTTATTCAATTATATTTAAGGCCTCCAAATTTGATTGAATTATCATGTAAACAACTTTTACCGAATTACGGTACTCGTATGGAGGACTTCACACTACTAATTATCCAGGGTCAATTGCCAATTTCCGCACTATACCGGTTTCTTACCTAAATCGTTCTGCAGTTGATTCTGATGTTCTGCCTTTCCATCAATTATTACGAAATGCGTCCTCTCTGACAGGAAATCTCCAACAATCGCATACCTGAAATGTTATTCTATAAGCACGCAATATAATTAAAAGCTTTTTGTGAGGTACAGAGTCAAAAGCCTTCTGGAAATCTAGAAATACGAAATCGATCTGAGATCCCTTGTCGATAGCACATATCAGAAGAGTTTCACAAGAACGATACTGTCTAAATCCGTGTTGATTATCGGCCACTAGATCGTTCTGTTCGAGGTAATTCTTGACACTGTACTAAGTACACGTTCCAAATTCTTACTGCAAATCGATCTCAGTGTTACAGCACTGTTATTTAGTGGATTACCCCTTCTATTGCATTAGCTTACTCTTGTTGGAAAGTAATCGGAAGGCCTATACAATCTGGACCGGAACACTTGTTTTGTTAGGCTATTTAGTTGCTTAAGTACTCCGAGGATATCTACTTCTATGTTACTCATTTTCGAAGTTGTTCTTATTGTAAATCTGGAATACTGACCCGTCTTCTTTGCTGAAAGAATTGTTTATTAACTCTGCTTTAGCAGCACTGTCATCGGTAGCATCACCATTACTACTGCGTGGTAATTAAATGAACTACGATGAAATAAAGTCCTCTGCCGCTGTATATATATTGCCTCCTAGAAGTGATAGCCGAAAGGGCGTCCTCTACGGTGCCGACTATCTACGACTCTTACAGCAGTACTGATTATTGCTACAGGTCTTCAATTGCATTGTTTAGGACGAGAGTCTGATACCCTATGAAAAGTTTCACAGTACAGTTCGACATTTGGGAAACAACATTAATCTTATATGTGGTTGTTCCATTTTCTTCTCTGGAGACTTCCATTAAGTCTTACCAGTAATTGCAACACGGACGAGAACTGACCAAGTCAACGCATATGCAGTGTCCAATAGGTGTAGCAGTAAGTCAATTTACGAATAAAAATGGTCGTGTGTCCGTATATTTCAGATTGTAGGTGAAACGTAAGTTGAGACTAATCGCGTTTATGTATGAGAGTAGCCTTGAGTCTGGCAGTGAGAACTAGGGTGTTTGGTGGTCTCGGTGCGTGGTAGTGGGTGAGCGTGGAGAGCAAAAATCTGCGAAATATGAAGCAATAAATACTCTTAGGATAAGCTATAAACTCCTTGACTTGCGAGCAAAGTCGGTCACCCCATTGAGATTAACCTCCTTGGACACTCTCTTCCACCATAGATATTGGTACACGGAGCATGAAATAATTTTCATGGCACCAATATCTCTACAGCAATACCACGTAGCAGTTGGTAAAACAGTGGTTTTATCCATCTGTGCTTACAATTGTACTGATCTTTTTTTCGGAGGACCCTAACGTCACATTTCACGTGTAAGTATTACTAGTTTGAAATGGTGTCATTTCTTGAGAACTGCTAAACTGTTGTCTATATCCGGCTAATGTTTGGCAACCGTCACGTAGTTCTATGTTGCTACCATGGCATGTGAATAGCCACTCTGTTGCTTGTCCGGTCTACTAGTAACTATGGTCGAAGGTCACTGCAGTCTTTAGTCTCGCATTGAACACTGGGGTTATTTGCCTGGTCATGGGAGTAAGTGGGTGAAAGATTACGGTTCATCACTGTTTCTTACATTTACTTAGCGTCAGTAATCGCAATACTGCATGTGACCGAATAGTTCTGCCTAGCGCACCTTGTACTGATCAGCTGCCACTGCTTAGATTTAACACAAAAACAAATTTAATTCGTGGTTGTGAGTTTCAGAATGAAAGAGGTACTTACCTTAAAGAGCTCTAAAATTAGTATCAAGGAATACCACAATTTCTTGCTTAACTTCTTCATACTGGGAATGTAGTAAGACAAGTGTAAGGTCGCTGGTATTGGTACACATGTCATAAAAAGGACACTTGTGCCGAAACGCATTGGCAGTTTCCGTTCCAAGATGTTACCACTGTCTAACGTATAGTCACGACATCCTTTGCTGTGAAAGATGTTACCATATGACAGTTGAAATGACAATGCTGCCCATAGCGGTGGTCAGCCTTCTGTCATGCGCCTATTTATTTTTTTAAAACGTAACAATTCGGGATGCAGTCTAATGATTCGCACCTTCTAACAACTCACTCTGTTACATACGAATATATTTTGTAAGTATAGTTAGTTTTGCTTGGAAAGCGAATATATCGAAAATTCTAACAGTTTTGTAAATGAGACGTAGCAACAGTTGTGCAATTTGTCTCTTCTGTGTTAGGAAATAGTTTTATTTCTCTTGACGTCTATGTGGTTTTTCTTTCGATGGCAGTTTAATGGATTGTTCGGCTCGTTAAATAATGTAGGCACTGGTTCAATACACGTTTCTTTCGTTCCACGTGCACTGATTTGACTGCAATTATTGGGACGAAAACTTAATGTTTCTGAGTACATAAAGACTTATTTCTGCAAAACTTGAGGTCTTGTAGTGTTTATAAAGCAGTTTTTTTTCTTAAGAAACCGATGCAGCAAAATATCTGTAGGTTTTAAGAGAATCTATGTAACCTGTTGTTGTGTCTCGAGATTCGTACAGAACCAAACAAGGACAAATATTGGGTTGTTTTTGGAGTTATTGCTAATTTTTATGCCAATATATACGTTTCCTATTGTAAAAACCGTTACAAATGAATTTAAACGCTATTACTCTCACTTATGCTATATGGTATTCAGAAATGAAGCTCGCCGGCCTCTTGGAACGCTGCTGTTACAGTGTATAACAGTATTGAGGGGAGTGTGACCGTATATGTTAGACTGTGGTTACACTGCGTTTTCGTATCACAGCGCTAGCGCCTATGTTTGCGCAAATTGTTTATGTCTAAAGTTTGAGAATGCTAACAGACAATTAACAACCCAGTGAAACGGGTTATTATCAGCTAGCATAAGTCTAAAATTGATAAACTTGACGAAAAATTACAGTACCAAATGCGAAATTACACAAAAAAATTAAAGTATTATCGATTCCGGGGGTATGAACAATATATTTTCACATTAAAGTTTTGACGTAACCCTCGATGTGTGTGTTATTCTCTCATTCACCAGGATTTTACTATTATTATTATTATTATTATTATTTTATTATAGTGGGTTGTTATGTTCTCCACCGAACATACTGATTACCGCACCGGTTTAGCACTGAGCCAAACCACACTCAGCAGTGCTGTTATGACATATGCGGACTGCACAACATTGATCTACATCTGTACTCCGCAAGTCAACATTGATCTACATCTGTACTCCGCAAGTCACCTCAAAATATGTACATTTCATGTAGCAAAATAATTTCTTCCTTATCGTGCACCAGTCGCATGTGTTTCGCTGGTAAAACGTCTGCCAGTAAGCTTCCGTGCCAGCACTAATTTCTTTAAATTTATTCTCATGGGCTTTGCGCGAGATGTACGTAGAGAGAAGAAATATTTTGGTTCATTCCTTTAGAAACATACTCTTTCGGAACTATGACAATGGTCGAAACCGTGATGTAGAACGCCTCTGCCGCGGCGGAGTGCCGAGCGCATTGGAGCGCTATGCTCCGATGCGCGAGGACATTCCCCGTCGGGGGTTCGAATTCTCCCTCGGGCACGGATGTATGTGCTGTCTTTAGTATAAGCTAGTTCATAAGTAGTTTGTAAGTGTAGGGACTGATGACCCCCTAGTTATGTCCCATAAGCTCTACAAACTTTTAAATATTAGATAAATTACTTTCACATCATTTCTGTTCATTGAGAAAGACATGCTTTATTCTGTCCGCTAGAAACTCTTCAATCTAATCAGACAGTTAGTCTGATGTTCCTTATGCTCTTATTTTATTCATTGGAGAACACTGGGGAACTGTAGAACGCTTTTAGGAAGTCAAGAAACATGGAAATATGTGGGAGCATCTTCTTCTTGGTCCACTGGACGAAAAGAGCGAACTGGTTTTACACGATTGACCGTTTTGCGATTTTCGTTCTCCAGAAATGACATACTTCAGTAGCGTAATACATGTTCCAAAGTTATAGTTTCTTGAAGAGGGAAGTAAATAACATCATACAGTTCGCGCCTTCATATGTTTGTTGTGTGTCTGTGTGTGTGTGTGTGAGAGAGAGAGAGAGAGAGAGAGAGAGAGAGAGAGAGAGAGAGAGAGAGAGAGAGAGAGAGAGAGAGACGGGGGAGAGAGAGAGAAAGGGGGCGGGGCGGCTCCACGACTGATAGAGACAGTGGAAGGAAGATAGTAAAGACGAAATTGCGACTGGTCATCATGCCGTCCGCAGAACTTTTGTTGCAAGCTTTTTGTAGTACAGCGAAGGGGGAGGGACATGATTGCTAGAAAATAAAGCTCGCAAAAAGAGCCATCGCACGCAGAACAGCGACCGGTCCAATTTGCAATTAGCAATCGAAACGGGCACGTGATTGCTTTAATACATTTCTGGCTTTGTGGACTGTCGGACGTATTTCTCGCAACCCTCGCACCATGTCCTCGCAGCGATCGCTTTTCATTCCGTGAATATTTCGGCGAGCGCTGTAATTATTAGATACATTGTTCTGCGCTCGGCGATTCGGCATGTGTTTGCGCGCCGGCGTCTAATATAGATGCCTGTTAGTGCCACTCCTGTCGAGAAAATGATGTCCATTTTTGGAATCGAGTTTTTACACCACTCGTGGCGCATGTTTAATACAGCTGCCGCTCCTATAAACAGACCGTAAACAATAATGCTGGCTACGCGCAGTCAAGCTTCGCGTCAGGAATAAAAATAAAGTGCGCTGGGAGTGCGTGTGAGGGGTATTGGGACTGTAGTGGTCGGCGGGCAATAACATCGATTGTCTGCCCGTTTATGGATATTTATGCGCGAGCGTGCACCAGCTGTTGTGGCAGGGAGAGGCCGCATAAATACGCCGTCTCGTCCGCGTCTGCTTCGTAGAGGTCCGTAACTCACTATCTGTGGACTGTAGCCGAAACAGCTGATGTGCTAGCGCAGCCCAGGTTCCGGAGCACCAAGTTTAAAACTATCGGTTAATGTGCTGAGTTCTCTCAACACGGCCACGCGCTGAAGTCTAGAAAGGCTCTGTTTTCATTTGGTAGGAAAGTATCTGCTTGCTGCGCCTGTCCTACGTTTAGGATCAGTCGTACGAAACGACATGTATATTATACTTCAAAGGAGATGGATTGGCTGGCCAGTACTTACCTTTGTGCTGCACCGCCGATAATCACACAAAGAAAGAAAGAAAAAAGAGAAGAACAAGCTTTCGGAACAGGGTTCCTTCATTAGGTAGGGAAGAAGGGAAGAAAAAAGGAATGGGAACAGAAAGGGGAGGTAATTCACGACCTAGGTCATCCTTAAATATCATCCTCATGACCCAGGTCGTGAATTACCTTCTCCTTCTGTTCCCATTCCTTTTTTCTTCCCTTCTCTCCTACCTGATGAAGGAAACCTGTTCCGAAAGCTTCTTGTTGTCTTTTTTCGTCATTCATTCTTTCTTTGTGTGACTATCGACGGTACAGCACAAAGGTTAGTACTGTCCAGCCAATCCATCTCTTTTCAAGTTTAATTTATCATCTCTGTGGAGAATTTATATCAGTAATCGAAAACTACATGTAAAATTTTATACTGCTCCCCAGTCCTTTCAGTAAGTAAGCAAAGGCAATTTATCCACTTTGTCAGTTATATTCACAAGTATTTTAAATACTTGCACTAAGGCCTTGAGCAAACGAAGTAATCAAGTCATTGCACAATTTACCCGCTCCCTTGCCTTAAGTGGACAAATTTCAATGGCGCACTTCCTGCCATTATGTAAGTAAACGGTTCCGCATCTAGCGAAAACAATCTATGATGGATATGTTGCGGCAAGTTGAACAAGATTTTGTGGTCTGCGGTTCCTGATTATCAGTTTGTGCTCTAGTACTGTGCAATGTTACAGAAGGTCATGGCCGCGCCTCTGAATGAGAGTGCTGGTCATCGTTTTGAAGACATAAGCATTTATTTTCGAAGAATAGTTTTCAAGATAAAAGGAATCATGGACATTAGTTGAAGCCGGCCGTAGTGGCCGAGCGGTCTGCGGCGCGCCAGTCACAGTCTGCACGCCCGCTACAGTCGTGGGTTCGAATTCCCCCTCGGGTATGGCTGTTTGTGCCGTCTTTAGTATAAGGTAGTTCATAAGTAGTTTGTAGGTTTAGGGACTGATGACCCCGCAGTTAAGTCCCTTAAGCTTAACAAACATTTTTGGACATTAGTTGACACAAACAATGAATTATATAAACGTGGGAAGTTATAAAATTGTGCAGAATTGGGATTCGAAGCCGCGTCTCCTGCTTACTAGTCAGTTGCGGCCAAAGAGGTCACCCTAACACCACCATGTAGATCTAAATTCTTATCTTGTCCACACACTGTTACTAACGTAAAGGATCATTGGCAGTCTACGCCGTAAGTATGTCCCAAAGTACATACAACTCACACACAAAATCGTCTATTAGCCATACAACCTGTCCGTAATGCAAACTTTCTGTAGTTAAATACTATCTCAATTTGTTAAATATCTGTAGGAGAACTGAGCAGATGTATCATTAAAAAAAACTAATTTTCGGCGTTCAAAACAATGTTTATCTCATAATCGTCTCGAGCGTAAAAAGAATTAACTGGAGACTTTTTTTCCAATAACTGTGGCACCAGAGTGGTAGTACCGGTTGTGCACGGAGAACAATTCCAATTAATAATGTAATATGATATGGTGACAGTCACGAACTTGGCTAATGTAAAGAGAAAATGTGAGTAATACTTCTCCTCTGTCAGGCATTACATTATATGTATAGGAGACTTACTCAAAGAAAAGAATGATGTTTCATCCACACACCATATTTTCTAAGTGATCGCTTGTGTGGGCTCCATTGCAACGTGAAACAAAGGTATAAATGCCCTGTAGATACCAATCATTGCTTCATCAATGTGTGAAACACATACTCGTCGCCCTCAACATGTCTTCTACGAATGGCATCCTTCAATGATCCAATGGCGAATGGCAACAGCAGCTGGCTGAAACATGCTAAGCGTAACAGCAGCGGATGGTCTCCCCGGGTACTGCAAAATACTGGAGTTCTGATGACGTTCACTCTCTATGACACGCGACTAACTGTACCCTAACGACAGCAGGTGCTCCACAGACTTTGCACATGCACTTGCTAATATTCCCCATTTGCTTCTCCGCAGAGAGAACATGTTCAAATTTTTGTTAAGCTTATGGGACTTAACTGCGGTTTCATCAGTCCCTAAACTTCGAAACTACTTATAAACTACCTTATACCGAAGACAGCACAAACATCCATGCCCGAAGGAGGATTCGAACCCCCGTCGGAGAACGGACTCGCGCATCGGAGCATAGCGCCTCAATGCGCTCGGACACTCCGCCGCGGCACGACTGGGTGTAGCAGAGTCTTAACCTAGATATAGAACTGAGAAGTTTTCACGCTCAGAGGGCTGTTGTGAGTTACAAATGCCGCGTATACAATGCTGAGAGCGTCAGTGTCTGAAAGTGGGGCAATCTCTCCGATAGACGCGCTCTGCGAGTTTAGACCTCTCTTGTAAACTGCATCTGTCATATTTTGAGAGCTACTCGTTGCAGCTCTCACATTAAAAAATAAGAAAAAACTACACGGCATTGTCATGAGAGCTGCGAGTATTCGGTGAGTGACGAGCTGCCATATCGCGTTCAATATTTATGCCGTATTTCACAGGTTTCACAGTACGACATCACAGTAATACACTTTGTCGCACTCGAGCTACATAAAAAGAGCATACGAAACTGCGTGTTCTAAAAGTATAAGTTGTGGCCATGGCTTGTTATTCAGAGGAGAAGTATCCTGATTTATCTCCTACACGAACGGCATGAGGAGTTAGCCTGTTTGGAAAGTTCCAGACTTTAACAATGCATCGCACCAAATAAATCACAAAAACATCGTAGGCATTATAAGAATTAATAAATGAAGAAAAAAGGTCAACAACGAGACTAGACTCACGCAAAGCGCTTAAACCGAAGCGCAAACATAGACAAGGCGGCGAAATGCTAGATAAACATGTTTCGGCAAAGAAACCGACAAAGAAAGATGCCAAGAAGTGGACTCGCAACGAAGTTGTACAATTAATCAGTTTGTGCGAGGAAATGCCATTATTCTGAAACCCATGATCCTTGGATTACAGGAATCGAGATAAGAAGGAAACAGTTTCTATTTCGAAGTAAGTTCGCAGTATTGTTACTAGAAATATATTCGCAGTAGCATCAGCTGTACAATCTGTTGATGACTTGTGAAAATTTCTGATAGACCGGAACTCGAACCCAGATTTGCGGCATTTCTCGAGAGTTAGCCTTAGCGTTCCTTGCACGCCTTCCGGATCCATCGAAACTGTTGTCTGCAAACCACGAGTGCTGGCACATGCCACTCTGTGTATCCCGCACCGGGAAACACTTATTTACTGTTGGAGCCCTTTCTTTGACTTGAAATATAATGGGCATTCTGCTTTGCTTTTACGATGTGACAAATAAATTTGTTCTTCAGACAGCCTTGCATGCATGTCCGGGTGGCGTGCAAGCCTTGCCTGCTCGCGTAAAGCGAGGGATCCCAGTTACAGTTCCGATCCGGCATAGATTTTCTACCGCTACACAACAGATGTATTCGCAAATACTAATGTGACTGTCAGTCGTATTCACCAGTGTGCGTTTTCCCTAGACGCGCCTGCATGTCTGAAAGACATTGTTAAACACAAGATAACGTACACTGAATGTTGATACTATACAAAACGCCAAGAAATGACTTTTCTTCTTGCATCTAATGATACTAGTTTCATATAATCTGAAATAGTGTCTGTCAATTATAAACTTATTAATAATTTTGACCCCCCAGGAGGCTCACGGTTCTTTCGTGAGTACGTGTCTGGCCAGCACGGGGCCCGGAGCTAGTGCAGTCTTCTTTCCTTCTTTACTTCCCAGACTGCATTTCCTTTTCCCCTCCCCTCCTTTCCTATCCTCCCTACTTCCCCTCCCCACCGGGAGACTGATAATCTTAGAAGTCCCCCTATTCCAAACAAACAAACAACCCAATAATTTGGAATCGAAATATTGCATTCGATGTAACGACTAATGTATGAAATATTAACTTAATGGTAAAGAAACAAAAAATCGGAACAGCTCCACATCACATGACTTTACAGTAATAAATTTGCGCAACTGAACATTGAAATTAATGTTGTACGGGAAAGAACACATCCGTCTGAGCTGCCTGTGCACGACTCACGGCCCGTCTGATTGGTTTAGATCCGCTAGTACCTCATTTCCTGCCTTGCTAACTTCACAACAGTTCTCCTGCGAACCTTACACCAGTCATATCATACAAACACGGGGCTAAAACGCAAATCGTCATGTAATTCTGATTTTTTTATATGTTTTATGTTTTGTGATATGTTGTTAGTATTTTGGAACCAAGTTTGCAGCTTACGGCCCGTCTGATTGGTTTATATCCGCTAGTACCTCATTTCCTGCCTTGCTAACTTCACAACAGTTCTCCTGCGAACCTTACACCAGTCATATCATACAAACAAGGGGCTAAAACGCAAATCGTTATGTAATTCTGATTTTTTTTATATGTTTTATGTTTTGTGATATGTTGTTAGTATTTTGGAACCAATTTTGCAGCTTAGAAAACCGTATGCTTCCCAACTTATAAATGAAAAAAATAAAATAAAATAAACACCACACATGGTAATGTATAGCAGTAGTGTATCTGTGCGTGTGTATTTTTTTTTTTCCATGCCGTCTATAGCCGAGCGGTCTGAGGCGTCTAGTCACGAATCGCTCGGACGTTCCCTTCAGAGGTTCGAGTCCTACTTCAGGCATTGTGTGTGTGTGTGTGTGTGTGTGTGTGTGTGTGTCGGCCTTCGAATCAGTTAGTTTAAGTAGTTTGTAAATCTAGTTGGTCCCTTACGTATATAAATATATGTACTTCAGTTATCAAGCAGTGCTATTTAGGACGCCTTAGAAATATAAAGACCGACTGATAATTTATTAATGCGTTTAGAAACAATTATCATCAATCTGGGCCTTGGGTAAAGCTGGATTGTGATGATGGTTGTTTAGAAACACGTTAATAAATGAACAGCCCTATCACCACCTGCGGCCTTTATATTTCTACAGCCTCCTTAATATCACTGTTTCATAACTGAAACTCCTAAATGAGCACATACGTCATCAGAGTGTTGATGTCAAGTTTTAACTTTTTCTTATATACGAGGCGCGTCCAGAAAGTAAGTTCCGTTTCAATTTATCTCCGCTGCAGCACTGCGACTGCAGTTCCGCACATGCGCTGTAGACGATGTGTATCAAGGAGAAGAACGTGCGCCATTTGGAGATCGCTGTCAGAAACGTACGCTTTGTTGTGCTTGTTTGAAATGTCGGCTTTGATTGAAAATGCCGCCGCCTGTGAAATCAGGTCGGTGATTCGGTTTCTGAATGCGAGGAAAGTGAAACCAAGTGAAATTTTTTGGCAAATTTGCGGTGTTTACGGACCAAATGCGATGAGTGATTCGATGGTGAGAAGATGGGTCCGACAGTTCAATGGCGGGCGTAGTGATGTGCACGATGAAGAACCAAGTGGGCCTCCACCTTTGGTTCCAGAAGAACTGGTTCACGCGATTCATGACAAGATCCAGGACATCTCAAGTCTTTCCTTGGCGGTCATCACTTCACCAATGACGATGAGCTGAAAGAAACGGTTTCCAACTGAAACTTCCTGGCAGATTACAATTGTATGCCGGAACCGGGACTCGAACCTGGGACCTTTGCCTTTCGCGGGCAAGCGCACTACCGACTGTGCTATCCCGACACGACTCACGATGCCGCCTCACAACTTTACTTCCGCCAGTACCTCGCCTCCTACTTTCCAAACTCATAGAAGAAGCTCTCCTGCGAACCATGCAAGACTAGCACTCCTGGAAGAAAGGATATGGTGGAGACATGGGTTAGCCACAGCCTAAGGGATGTTTC
This sequence comes from Locusta migratoria, assembly GCA_026315105.1. Taxonomy (NCBI): domain Eukaryota; kingdom Metazoa; phylum Arthropoda; class Insecta; order Orthoptera; family Acrididae; genus Locusta; species Locusta migratoria. Next base: position 464,607,528 of record CM048747.1, read on the forward strand.
CAGAATGAAACTTTCACTCTGCAGCGGAGTGTGCGCTCATATGAAACTTCCTGGCAGATTAAAATTGTGTGCCGGAACCGGGACTCGAACCTGGGACCTTTGCCTTTCGCGGGCAAGCGCACTACCGACTGTGCTATCCCGCCACGACTCACGATGCCGCCTCACAACTTTACTTCCGCCAGTACCTCGCCTCCTACTTTCCAAACTTCACAGAAGCTCTCCTGCGAACCATGCAAGACTAGCACTCCCGGAAGAAAGGATATGGTGGAGACATGGCTTAGCCACAGCCTAAGGGATGTTTCCAGAATGAAACTTTCACTCTGCAGCGGAGTGTGCGCTGATGTGAAACTTCCTGGCAGATTAAAATTGTGTGCCCGCGAAAGGCAAAGGTCCCAGGTTCGAGTCCCGGTTCCGGCACACAATTTTAATCTGCCAGGAAGTTTCATATCAGCGCACACTCCGCTGCAGAGTGAAAGTTTCATTCTGTTTCCAACTGGTTGAAGACACAGGCGGCAGATTTCTATGAAGAAGGTATACAAAACCTGGTACCACGCTATGACAAATGTGTGCAAAATTTCGGCAGTTATGTGGAAAAGTAGTTTAAGAGTTGTAGAATTTTTTGCAATAAAAATTTCTTCTGTATCTGTGTACAATTTCATTTTATTACCAAACGGAACTTACTTTCTGGACGCGCCTCGTATTAAGTTGCTATTTAGAAACGCTTGGGATATTTGGCCTCGCGCGACCCTCAGCAACAAACAGTAATTCGCCCATAGTGTAAACTGTTCTGCGAGCACTAGTGAGAGCATCCAAGTGGCGGAGAGCAAAAAACTGTCTCGCGCATCGCAGCCCTCGGCCCGCCAGTTGGGAGCGGCAAACAAAGGCGTGGGTGGCCGCGTCGGCGCCTTTGCCATTCGGCGCACGCCGGCGGCGCCCGTCGCTCCCTCGCCGTCTTTGTGCCGACGGGACGGACGGATAGTGCCGGCGGGCCGGCGATATTTATTCCGATGGCCGGCCGAATCCCCCGAGGATTCTCCGCGATTCGATGAAAATATCGAGCACGTGCCGGGGGCGCGTGAGCCGGACACGTGCCGGGGTGGCTGGCCGTAAAACGCCCCGCCATTTTACTACTGGCGGAGGCGCCGCAATCACGCGGCCCGCGCCGACAAAGGCCGCCACCCGCTGAGGCAGCGACTCTCCCGATTTGACCCTGCCATCTTCGGAACCCCATCTTTACACCGTCTGCATAACTCTACTGGTAAACAGCAAGTCCTGCAATACATTTGTTCCTCTTGTGATTTATTGGTAAAGACACTGCCAAGTATAGACGCCTTCCACAATAAAGCATCCCTGAAGAAGATAAATCAAATGTTTGGAAATCTATCGGACCAAACTGCGTGGTCATTAGTCCGTAGCTTACAAACTACTTACACCTAGGTAAACTAACCTTAAGGACAAACACACACACCCATGCCCCAGAGAGGACTCGAACCTCCACGCCGAGCACCGCGCGCTCCGCAGCGAGACGCTTTAGACCGCTCGGCTACTCCACCGCGGCTCCTGGAAGATAACATCTGCGCGATTGGTTCGCTGAGGTGGCGAAAGTAATTGAATAAGGGTACACAAGCTGATATCCCAGGCTATGAAAGGGCGCGCATTAACAGAGCTGCAGATCTATCCAGATCACCCACAGTCAGCAGTGCCATCCATGTACGCTGACGATGCAGTCACAGTTCACGGGCGCCTACAAGCCACCATCTGGAACACTGAGTCGCGAATTGCAGAGTGAACTTAACACAGCGAAGTCGCCAGTCATGATCGTAACTCACAGGTGTCCATGTATTGTGGAATCTCCTCCGAGTGGGACTGATGGAACATACAGAGAAAGTTCAGACAAGGGCATCTCATTTTGTATTATCCCCAAACAGGAAAGAGTGTCGCGGAAACAACGCATGAGCTGCGGTGGAAATCATTAAAAGAAAGGCGTTATTCGTTGCGGCGAGATCTATTTGAAAAATTTCTTTAGCAACTTTCTCTTCCAAATGTGGACATTTTTATTACCACACACCTACACAGGAAGACATGTTCATCATAATAAAATAAGAGTAATCAGATCGAAACGATATATTTAGATATTCATTCTACCCGTGTGCTATTAGAGACTAGAATAATAGAAAAATTATATGAAAGCTTTTCGGGGAGCTCTCTGCCTTGCATTTAAATTCGATTTGCAGAGTAAATATGTATATGTAAATGTACGTAGATGTAGAGATCCCCAACATCACTCTCTTTGGAACAGCCATCCAGTTTACAAATTCGCGTAAATAGGTACTTCTGGGTGCTGATTGATATCCAAGTTAACATCGAAGTCACAAAAGGTTGTCGCAGCGAGCTGGGGTAGTTTCACCCCTCATCAATGTACCGGTAGAGTGTAGCCTCCGACTGTACCGATCGTGCATCAGGCGCGTCCTGAACTACGCCCGTCAGATGTGGGCAATTGCTGATCCCTCACACATCAAAAGACTACAAGGAGTCCCATAGGTTTGCAAACATATGAACATTTTTGACTGCCAGTTGGGACGTCGAAACAAGCCGCAACAGTTTGGTAGATGGACTTAAACGCGTGGGACATTTAATGTCGTAAATCGTTTGGGCATTCAATTTTCCTAGATCCACAGTGTCTAGAATATGCCGGGAGTACAAAATTTCAGGCCTTGACATACCATGGACAATGCAGTGGCTGCTCGCCTGTACTTATTGAACGAGTTATCCGTGCTAACAGGGAAGCAACACTGCGTTAAATAATCGCAGACGTCCATATGGGACTATGACGAACGTATCCGTCAGTGGGCCTAGGCAGCAGATGACCAACTCGAATGCCTAGTATATGAAATCTCCTGCAGCGACCTCTCGTGGGCTCGGGAACATACTGGTTGCATCCTAGACGACAGAAAAACTGTGGATTGGACAGACGAGTCCACATTTCAGCTCATAAGAACTCTCCGTATGGTTTGAGTGGGACGCAGACGCTATGAAGTCACGGACCCAAAATTCTCAACAAGGTACTGTGTGATGATGATAGCTCTATAGATTATTTTTGCTTGGAATGGATTGAACCGTTTATTAACTGACGACCACTTGCAGCCATTAATGGACTGCTTGTCTCCAAACAACGATGTAATTTTTATGAATGACAATCCGCCATGTCACTTGGCCACAATTGTTGGCAGTTGGTTTTTAAGAACTTCCTGGACAGTTCCACCGAATGATTTGGCTACCCATATCGTTTAACTACGCACGCAAACTCCTTTAGTGGCAACAATTTCGCAATTATGGTCCGCTATAGAGGCAGCATGGTCCAATATCCCTGCAGGGGATTTCCAACGATAACTTCTAGAGTCCATTCATTCCACGTCGAACTGCTGCTCTTCAGCGAACAAAAAGAAGGTCCGACACGATATCAGAAGGTATCTTCAAAGGGGTTTTGTCATCTCAGAGTATTCAGCTTATCAATAAATCTTCGTGTCTAACACAACGCGGAAGGTCCTCTGTATCACGACACAACAGGCACTGGCACTATTTGAGAATGTGCACCAGAACTACGTGTGCCGTTGCCATTCATGCCTTGAGACTTGCAGTCGTCACCTTGAACAATTACTGTGAGCTACGTTGTTATATAGTGTACGCTGTATTTCTCCATATAACAATAAATATCGATTTCCGACCAATAGTCCCCTATAATGGGTTGTGAACCTATTATCCAAGTTGAGTCAAAATGTTTGAGAGACCCTATATGACAGCAGGTAATGGCATTAATTACGTAAATAAATAGCACTGTTAACAGTGGCTAGTTGTTCACTATTTTTCCAGGAATCTGCTTGTAAGAACTTTCTTATTCTCGCTTAGAACGTCGTAATAAAGTATATTCTAATTTGCCCAACTTTATGCGGTGATGTGGTGAGCAGCGCAATTCTCTTGTATCAGAAAACCTTTTCAAAGTGATTGATAACAATCCTATATGTGCAGATAGAGATACATTGTTTGTTCGTTCTCCTGAGATATGCCAGATTCGACATTTTCAGTTTTCCAATCGTTGGAAACTACAGAAAACTACAGAGAAGCACCGATCCGGCTTGACCATATAACAGTAACTTCAGAAAAAGCAAATGTCAGGCCTAAATCCACAACGAAAACGCTGCAAGAATGAAGTGACTTAAAATTACTTTACTTCCGACATTATAACCATAATTTTATTAAATGAAAGTGGCATGTTTCCTCTTTGGTCGTATGTATTTAGACTTTCTTTTCATAACTAGTTTCGACTTTCGAAGCCATTATCAACAGTTTAGTACTATAAACCAAGCATAGTATATCACCGAAAAGTCTGTGATGTGAAGTAAATTTTCGGGAAGATAGTAATCCTGTAAAAAGGTGCATTGGTTTGAAAACAGTACCTTATTCCAAGTACTTTTATACGGCTAAACACTCAATAATAGAATATCTGGCACTAGTTGTCGAACGAAGAAAAACTCGGACTTCGTCGACGCATCCTTCAGTGTGTTATCCATTAGTCTGGGACCTTAAGAACCTAGATTAAAATAAAGGATAGTGGAGGTCCAATATCGAGTGGCGCGATCAAGTAGTCGTAACGAGGACGTTATGAAAAAGTTTGACAACTCTAGCAATGTTGTGCATTGACTTTCAGGGAGTGTATGTTCTAAAACCTATTATTTCTGTTGCGATCTAGGTCACTCTAGATGTCTATTCCAGAGTAGCCTTCTCAAATGACGAAACAATTAGCTGAAGCGTAGAAAACTCTGTTGTTATAGTCTTCAATCCGCAGATTGGTTTGATGCATCTCTCCTCGCTACTCTGTCCCCCGCAGCCCTCTTCAACTGAGAATAAGAACGGTAACCTACATCCTTTTGAACCTACTTAACGTATTCGTTCCTCGGCCTCCCTCTACAAATTTTACCCGACACACTCCTTCTGATGCTAAGTCGATGATTCATTGATGTCTCAGAATGTGTCTCACCAACCTGTCCCATCTCTTAATCAGGATATGCCAGAAACTTCTTTACTCCCCAATTCGGTTGAGCACCACCTCATTAGTTATGTGATCTTCCCATTTAATCTTGATATAATTTACAAGTGAACAAAATTTCCAGTAACAGGTTAAATCACTGCCTGAGGCGATATGCACAACGCGATAAAGTATTTACAATAAAGAGTCCGTCACGACTACGAAATTACTACACTGTGACTACAGAACTACTTGCCGTGTCTCCGTAACGCAAGTCGAAGCTTTGACTTCGTAATGCGACTGCCTCTGCAGCCCACGATCGCGGGTTATAATCCCGCGCATATGAATAGTGGAGTGTCCTGATTGCTGTCCTCGGGGCTAGTGAGCTCGTCACAATTGGTTTTCTTGGCTGGGTGATGTCATTGGTGTCTGGGATTGGCTCCTGCGAGAGGTACGGCGGGGGCAACGTGTGTTGACTGTTTGGCTGGCATTGCGCCTTGTGCAGGTAGGCGTCCCCGGCAACCCGCAGAACAGCGCTGTAGGGAGGGATGTATCTGGCAGGAGTTGCCGAAATATCCAACGGTTGCCTCACGCATACGTCTTCCAAAACAGCAACGATCAGAAAACGCAGTGGGATTAGACTTCATACGGAGGTTTACCTACAGCCGTTCTTCCCAGGTACCAGTGACGAATGGAAGAGCGAAGAGTAGAAAATATACTACTACACAAGTACCTTTCACTATTTACTATAGATGCCTTCCCAAGTGCAGGGTGTTACAAAAAGGTACGGCCAAACTTTCAGGAAACATTCCTCACACACAAAGAAAGAAAATATGTTATGTGGACATGTGTCCGGAAACGATTAATTTCCATGTTAGAGCTCATTTTAGTATTTCTCTTTACATGTAAATTGAAATAATTCGTGCAGACAATTGTAAATATACCCAATTGTTTCGTTAGTATGTACTGTACTTCCTCGATTCACCGCCAGTTGGCCCAATTGAAGGAAGGTAATGTTGACTTTAGTGCTTATGTTGACATGCGACTCATTGCTCTACAGTACTAGCATCAAGCACATCAGCTGGTTAGTGTTCATCACGAACGTGGTTTTGCAGTCAGTACAATGTTTACAACTGCGGAGTTGGCAGATGCCCATTTGATGTATGGATTAGCACGAGGCGCGGTACGTTTGTATCGAGATAGATTTCCAGAAGGAAGGTGTCCCGACAGGAAGACGTTCGAAGCAATTGATCGGCGTCTTAGGGAGCACGGAACATTCCTGCTTATGACTCGCGACTGGGGAAGACCTAGAACGACGAGGACACCTACAATAGACGAGGCAACTCTTCGTGCAGTTGACGATAACCCTAATGTCATCGTCAGAGAAGCTGCTGCTGTACAATTCCATGGCCTCCACGCTCCCCTGACCTCAACGCTCTTGACTTTCATTTATGGGGGCATTTGAAAGCTCTTATCTATGCAACCCCGATACCAAATGTAGAGACTCTTCGTGCTCGTATTGTGGACGGTAGTGATACAATACACCATTCTCCAGGGCTGCATCAGCGCATCAGGGATTCCAAGCGACGGAGGATGGATGCATGTATCCTCGCTAACGGAGGACATTTTGAACATTTCCTGTAACAAAGTGTTTGAAGTCACTCTGGTACGTTCGGTTGCTGTGTGTTTACATTCCATGATTAATGTGATTTGAAGAGAAGTAATAAAATGAGCTCTAACATGGAAATTAAGCGTTTCCGGACACATGTCCACATAACATATTTTCTTTCTTTCTGTGTGAGGAATGTTTCCTCAAAGTTTGGCCGTACCTTTTTGTAACACCCAGTATAACTGAAGATATGTATGTACAACGATTGAACAATTGCGCTCACTACACGGAGCGACTGAAAAGAAATGAAACGGTCAGGCGATTTCTTTCTGCAACTGGTTGCTGACTGGCTGGCTGGAAATTCAGCCCCGGACACGGTGCAACTCTCATATAAAAAATGCAGTTGCCTTGTAAGAGCACGGTGAGGGCGGTCTATTGTTTGTCTCATTTGGCTACATTTGATACGAATTCAAGCTCTGAGGAAAATGTGCTCCATTATTATTACATACTAATGAGACAACGGAGAAAGTTCTGCATTCAACTGTACATCCATGGAATTTTGAACTGTATGCTGTATGTAGCAGCCGAGCACGCTGCAACAGATAGCTTTCATAGCTTTTTATAGAACAACTCAACAGGGTTACTGTGATATGGTACCGCTGATCTCTTCCGCCATCTCACAGCTATTTCTATTCAGGAATCCCAAATGTTTTATATACACGAGAGTATGATGATAGAAGTTAGTGTTCGCTAACTGTTCAAACGTACACATATATCTGAGATTTGTCACTTTTTTCGTGATTGTCAATGTTACTTTCCACTTGACAAGTGTCATTTTACAGATTAACAAAGGCTGCAACTCTCTCAAAAGAATGCTCCGGATATATGTTTTTGCATTTGCCCCTGTAGACGTACCAGTTAGTCTAATTAATCCTGTCATATGAAATTCTTTTCCCCTTTTAAAATCGCGATGTTTCTGTCAGATTGTTTTTACAATCATCTGGGTGCTTTTGTTCGTCGACTTTCCGTAAAAATCTATTGTTTTCGACTTCTCCCTCATATTTAACCCTGTGGCGTATAGCGTCCATTGTAGTGAACGGCTGTTATTGGACGCACTTTACATATGCGGTCATTTTTCCAATTCGTAAGACCATGAAATAAACTGTAGGGGCTTGTTCTGGTGGGTACTGTACTGTAGATGTCACCAGCTAGCCGCGGTGGAGTGGCCGAGCGCTCTAAGGCTCCTTGCTGCGGAGCGCGCGATTGTTCGCCGTCAGATGTTCGAATCCTCCCTCGGGCATCGATGTGTAAGTTGTCGTTAGTTTAAGAGGTTTGTAAGCCTAGGGACTGACAACCGCAGCAGATAAGTCCCCTCTATTTACAAATGTTCAAATGTTTGTATAGTCTATGGGACTTAACTACGGGGTCATCAGTCCCTAAACTTAGAAACTACTTATGAACTACTTACGAACTAGGACGGCACAAATATCCATGCCCGAGGGGGGATTCGAACCCCCGACCGTAGTGACCGTGCAGACCGTGACTGGAGCGCCTCAGTCTCCTCGGCCACCGCGGCCGGCTCTCTATTTACAAACATTTGAATTTTTTGTCAGCAAGTAGACTGAGAACCGTTAATTTTTTACTTGAAGGCTATAGAGTGTCCATACGGCGAGCGTAAATTGGCAGCGAGCGGTTTCGAACAGCATTCCTACAATTAATATATATATATAGTGCATTTGAACTAAATACAAGGAGACTCTAGGTCTAAATGGCTGTGAATGCTTCCGAAGTAAACCATAAACTCACAGAAGGACTCGGGAGGTCTCAAGTGCCCAGAGTGCACTGCAGTGGACATCACTGTATTTTTCTTTGTACACAGGAAACTGGGATAATGTATTGTATTTTATGATAATAGACATACATATTTACTGTACAAATCCCCGATTTCAATTTTCCTTTAGTTCTTAATAATCCAAGTATCACAGGGTCCAATTAGCCCGATACACAGCTTTGTTGGAGAACACGATACAATTCAGATTGTTTGCCACGTGGACGCCGTGTCGCTGACAAGGCGTCTTACAGCGCTCGGCCATTGCACCGCGGCTGGCACGGGTTTCTATGCTCATTTTGTTCCTAAAGAAGAGTTCTATATCACATAGAAGTTTGTTGGTGTAATTGTGTAATTCTGAAATACACTGACGTATGGAACACGATTATCTCAAGTCTTCGACGTCCATTTACTGCTGGAAATATGAGCAGAACGATTTTGTTTTTTATTTTTTTACTTTTTTATTTTTTTTATATTTTTTTTTATTTTTATCATTATTATTATTATTTTTTATATTGCTGGCATCCGAGGAGTCGCGTTGAAAAGCAAGCTTGCGCGAATTTCAAATGTTCAAATGTTTGTAAATCTATCGGACCAAACTGCGTGGTCATCAGTCCGTAGCTTACAAACTACTTAAACCAAGGTAAACTAACCTAAGGACAACACACACACCAATGTCCCAGGGAGGACTCGAACCTCCACGGCGAGAAAAAAATGTTCAAATGTTTGTTAAGCTTATGGGACTTAACTACTGAGTCATCAGTCCCTAAACTTACAAACTACTTACGAACTAGGACGGCACAAATATCCATGCCCGAGGGGGGATTCGAACCCCCGACCGTAGTGGCCGTGCAGACCGTGACTGGAGCGCCTCAGTCCCCTCGGCCACCGCGACCGGCCACGGCGAGCAAACGTGCGCTCCGCAGCGAGACGCTTTAAACCGCTCGGCTACTCCACCGCGGCGCGCGAATTTCGCTCCACCCTGTACAGTGATAAATTTCTCCCTTTCTCAATAATCATGCTACCACAGATGATTGAAAAATAATAGTAGTTTCTAGAAGCTAGACATACTCGATACTCACTCACAAAATACTAGTGATATCTTAGTGGTCAAACAAAATCTCTGCGAGTTTGCTATGATCATCGTTGTCTCGTCCGAGGCTTCCTTAAAATATTGCGGCTGACTTCCTCTGTCCTCTTCTGTTTTCCGTACCTTGTCACTTTGCCAGAGTTTATTAGACGAGTACAAGGCATTGTGTTAGGCGGAGACGCGAAGCGTTATTTTGATTGGGACGTGCTTGAGACAGTTGCCGGCAGCAGGAGGCGGCGGAATTGGAGGAATGCCGGCGGCAGAGAAATCGCTGGCGTGCTTCCGCGGCGCCAGCGCCCGGCATTCCGGCAGCCTGCGCCCAAATGCCTTCCGCCCGCGCGGCCGACGGACTCTTTCGCATAATCCGTTTAAGCGCTGGCGCAAAGCCGATTGACGGCGTCTGTTGCTGCCTTTGGGGGTTCCCGGCTGGTTCCGCCACCGACGGTTCCCTGCCTTCGTTTCAAAACATACCATCTGCCGAAGAAAATTCTGCCACGTAATTATCTGACGTATTCCTTTTCACATACAAAAGAGTACCAGTTAACAATTTTGAAAGAGTTTATAGCAACTCTTCTGATGTCTGGTTTTAAGTGTACAAAAATAATAATGATATACACAGTGAATAACTACGAGCTGAGTTTAACGTAAACGACATAGAAGCACATTCTGCAAAAATATTACGCTCTCAGACTGGGCTGTTTAGGAAATATACAGACAAGGTGAATGGTTCAAAGCGCTGGAAGATGTAATTGTTATCTAAGTGGACGTCTTACCTCAAAGCAGAGAAACAAACAATGTGTTACAAAAACTGTTGGCGACCACTAATTTAAAAGAACTTTTTAGACTATTTTGTTGTTTCGACAACACATTTTCTTATTTCGTGAGCGGTTTTGCAAATTATTTCGTTGTCTTATTGATGCATTACATGGTGTACTTCTTATTAGTTGTTTGTTGTTTCTTTTGTCGTGATCTTCTATCAGTAAAATATATTAACGCGTTAGCTTTTATAAAGCATCTGAGGAAAAAGAAAATTTGGAAATTTAAAATTACTGTTCCGCCCCCTTTATTCACAGTAAATACACCTTAAAACTTTTGATTATTTAAAAAAATAATAAATAAATAAAAGAAAAAAAGCCTTGCAAATTTTTTATATATTGTGTAACACAAAATTCATTTCATATGTGACTGAAAAACCACGAAGTACATTCAAAACAATAACACAGATCCTTACAACATCCGTGCCAGAATAGCCGTGCGTTCTAAGCCGCCACGCTGCGGTGTGTACAGTCGTTCCCCGTGGGAGGTTGGAGTCCTCCCCTCGGGCATGGGTGTGTGTGTTGTTCTTAGTAAGTGCTAGCGTAGGGAACGATGACCACTGCAGTTAGGTCCCATAGCTTTACAATATTAGATTTGAACAAAACCATGTTTTCAGTAGTGCATATCACTTGTTTGAAAGTATTCCGAATAGTTTAACAAATTATATCAATTTTCAGCTTCATCACAATTGCACTGGATCACAAAGTTCAGTTTCAGATTTTCGATTTCCATAAGTCTACGGTTGTTGCGGAGGATACGTATGTTCCTGCAAAAGCTCCCCTCGACATTATAGCCGGCCGCGGTGGCCGAGTGGACTGAGACGCGTCAGTCAAGGTTTGCACCGCCACTACGGTCGGGGGTCGAATCCTCCCTCGGGCATGGATATTTGTGCCGTTCTTAGTGTTAGCTAGTTCATAAGTAGTTTGTACATTTAGGGACTCATGACCCCGTAGTTAAACTATAAGAACTGATGACCCTGTAGTTAAGCTATACAAACATTTGAACATTTTTTTTCGACATCATACTACGAAACAGCAGTGCATTTGAAACGGCAGGGTCACAGCATGCCATCTTAGGTTCATTGTCTTCAAATACTGTGGCATTCCCAGAACGGATGTCAGCGATTTCGGTTATTGGAGACCATCCACTATTTCAGTGGAATACACTTTGCAATTCGTTGTTTGTCTGCTAAACGACCACGATCTTGATCCAACTCACTCTATCCACGTTGCATAATCGGGATCGTCGCACAGCAGAGTACCGGCAGCTTACCGTTGTGGGTGATTGCTCTTGTACCACATAAAAGTTATTACTGATGGCTGCAAAGTTCCCAGACAAGGTATCTTTACAGACCTATTTCACAGTTATGGTAGTACTTGTTTCATCAGCATCAACCTCACGAAATATTGTCTTTATTTTGGGGTAATTGGTGCAGTAATATTCAGCAGCTTTATGCCATGAACCCCATCATGTTAGAAACTGCTGAAGGCGGAGAGGCAGTGATGGTGCTTGTTACTCGATTTCTGGATTCGTAGCGGCGCTTTCAACAGATTTTCTTGCCACAGGAAATTAATTTGTCAGTATTAGGGGTAAGAGAATCGTACCTCTTACGCAACCCTATTTAACGCATGTGAAAAGTAACGGGAGATTGAGGTAGTGTGTGAGTGTGTGTGTTGCGACTTTTAAAACACCAAAATACTTATAAAATAACGGCCACCCACAGTGACTGTTTTATCTGTGGATACCCAGCGACCTGCCAATCAGCAGACGTATTTTACTGAGCATATCCTCCTAAAACATGGAGAAATATTTCTTTCTCAGTTTGGATTCATTCGAAACTGGTCCCTAAAAACTGATTGCACTGTTGTAGACGAATCTGTCTGCTCAAATAATAGCGTCATTTTCAATACATCTCTTCATGCTTTGTTTAACGGTGTTACAGTACTATGGAATGTTAATTTATAATTTGATTTAATTATCCATGGTTCGCAAAATAATATTTTCCACTCAGGGCTAAAAGCATTAACAAAACCTCGTAACTTAATGATGTTGGAGCATATTACTTTCGGCGTGTTGAACCAGGTGCGTTTGTATTCAAACTGCTTTGTGTGCCAGATTTATTACGTCGGAAGAAGCCTTTGTTGACGATTTGTCAGTACCGCGCAACCTTGTTTTATGTCAATGAACGGACTAGTGTGTTAAGCTGGTTGTAAACTATAGTCCTGAAGATTAAATACATAGCTTAATGCTATTATTGCAATTCTTCAATAGATCCCTCCCGCCAAAATGAGTGTATGTGTTATCCTTACCTTAAGTTATTTTGAATAGTGAGAAAGTTTAGTGACCTATGACATCAACCGTTCGGTCCCTCAGGGGAAAATTATTTCCTTGCGAGAACTAGGAACATAATTTTTCAGCTTCCAACACGCTTTATGATCCTGACGTTAGCGATATTGGTCTCTAATTCTGTGCAGCTAATCTAGTAGTCCCTTCCGTAAACAAGAGTTATGAGCGCTATTTTCCAGTCACACGGGACTATTTGTTGCACCATCGATTCTCAATAAATATGAACTAGTAAAGGCTTTACTTCCGTGGTGTAATCACAGCAAAATCTGACTGGCATTCCGCCAAGGCCTGGTGCCTTTTTCGCTTTAAGTACTTTAGTTTTTCAGTACTGTCGGTCCCAATAACGATTTCGCTCATTTGTGAATCTGTGCGGCGCTCATACACTGGATAGGAATTTCTGATTTTATTTTTTTAAAGTTCAGAATTTAAATTTCTACGTTGTTCTGGTAGCAGTTTCTTCAGGTTCTTGCTAACGGCAAGTACAAATAATAAATGCAACGATAGATACCAATATAAAGGCGACGAGCATTGAGACAGGCTCATCATAGAAGGGAAAAAATGCGTTGTTCTCCTTATATCCGAAACAAAGACTACAGTGTACAAGAAAGCGCCTTGGGTAGCTATTTTTCCCCTCCGTAAATGAATAACTGTAAACGAAAAGGACAGATAGCACCAATCTAGGATGGGATGTATTCCAACTGCTTGTAAGGGACACAAAATTGATAATATAACATGTATTTTATATTTTGAATACGTGTTATGTTGCTCGTTCTGTTTAACCTCCAATTTTTCAGTAACTTGACCACAATATCTAAATTTATACGACCGGATGATGGTGGCATAGTCCATTGAAACCGAAGCCTCGGCAGAATAGCCATGCGCATTAAGGCGTCCTGTAGCGGTGCGCGCGGCCTTTCGCCGTCGGGGGTTCGAGTCATCCCTCGGGCATGGGTGTTTGTTTTGTCCTTACCATAAATTAGTTTAGTGTAAGTAGTTTGCAAGCCTAGAGACTGATGACCAACGTAGTTCAGTCCCTTAGATTTACAAACATTTTGAAACCGGTCGTCAGGAAATTAAATAATCTTGGCGATCTACTTTTGAAGATAATTAATCTGTGGAGATCGCATGCATCTTGCTATCTCAGGTAATGTCAAGATTTATTTTTATGGGGAAATAACTTGTACAAACATTAAACTATCTTTCTACATATCTCCCAAAATTATCTAGTCTCGTGCGTCACAATTGTCCCTGAACTTCAGTATCTCCACAAGCATAATAGAGCATAATAAACGCACAAAATTCAGACGTACCCTTCTCGTTCACTGAAAGCAATTACGTCGCTTGTGCCAAACAGCGATGTAGTGCTGCTGCGAAAAGGAATACAAACGAAACTTTCTGGAAGTGCCTCCTACTGTACTCAGCGACGACGGGGAAGATTGTATAAAAAGCGAAAATTAGGAGACACTGCCTCAATTTACCGTTTTTATGTCATTTGCAAGAAGATACCAGCAAAGGTTTCCACCTATAATCTCCATCCATCGAGCGAGGTGGCCAAGTGGTAGCACACTAGACTCGAATTCGGAATGACGGTAGTTCAAATCCACCTCCAGCCATCCAGATTTAGATTTTCCGTTATTTCCCTAAATCACTCCAGGCAAAAGCTTGGATCGCTCGTCCGAAAGGGCACGGCCAATTTCCTTCCCCACCGTTACCCAAAATCCGAGCATGATCTCCGTTTCTAATGTTCAAATGTTTGTACAGCTTATGGGACTTAACTACGGGGTCATCAGTCCCTAAACTTACAAACTACTTATGAACTACTTACGAACTAGGACGGCACAAATATCCATGCCCGAGGGGGGATTCGAACCCCCGACCGTAGTGGGCGTGCGGACCGTGACTGAAGCGCCTCAGTCCCCTCGGCCACCGCGGCCGGCATCTCCGTTTCTAATGACCACGCTGTTGACGTAATGTTAAACCGTAAGCTTCTTGCATTCCTTCTTCCATTCTCCATCTGTCCAAACGCTGTTATCGAACAACCCAAAACAGATGTTCCATTGCGACGTCACTATAATGTTCAAACGTTTGTAAACATTTTGGACCAAACGGCTATGGTCATCGATCCGTAGACTTACAAACTGCTTAAACTAACATACACTAGGAAAAACGCACACGCACACACACACACACACACACACACACACATGGTCGAAGGACTGGAACCTTCTTCGGGCACGGCCGCCACCACGCGTCATTCCTCGCGGCGACGTCGCTATAAACGACCTTTAGTCGGGAGGCTGGCGGGACGGGAGCGCGGCACTGAGTTTAGTGAATCGCGCTGGGTCCGTGCGTCGCTCGGTGGACTGCCCCCTTGACTCAGCGCAGGCAGTCGCAATCCGGAGCGCCAGCGCATCTGCTTGGATGACGGCACCTCGGGAGGCAGTGCAGACGGCGAGAATGGCACGTGTCTATTTTTAGGCCGGTGCTCCTTGCTTGGCCATCAGGTCGGCGCCAGTTTTAGCCGACTGCGGCCCAAAATACTGGCATGACGGACCGCCGCGGCCTCGGCCGCCGCTGCACCGCCGCCTCCTGCATCCCTCCACTAGCCGCCGGCCACACGTCTAGGAGCGCCGCCACGTTCTGCAAACGATGATGATGATGGTTTGGCTTTGAAAGGGACTAAACGACAATGGTTATCAGTTCCTTGTTCCAAGCGAAAAGAGTACAGGGATGATCGCTAAAAAGGCATATAAGACTATGTGATAAAAAGCAAAGGCAAAGGCGTTAACATGTCAAGGAATAAAAGCATCAAGTAAAGAACACCGAGAAAGGAGAGAGAGAATTAAAAACGATACCTGAGGATCTGGGCCGGGTGATCACAGTAATAAAAGTAGAATATCCGGCCACTCTGTGACACAGTAAAACCACCTACCTAAAAGTGCTAGGTAAGCGGAGCATAGATATATACTGAAAACACAATAATATTCAGATGGAATTATATAATCCACTCGCACGGATAAAATTTAAAACTCTATGAACCATAGAGGCATCGTTCGTTAAAACCAAGCTCAGGGCGTCAGGGAGGTTAAAACCCCGCCTCTGGGCGGTGAGGTGAGTGCATTCCTATAAAATGTGAGGAACTGATAAAGCGGCGGCACTGAGGTGGGCCCTCGCGACGGAGGTGACCATGTGTCAGCCAAGTATGGCCGATACGGAGCCGACAGAGGACGACAGCGTCCCTGCGAGAGGCCCGTAGAGGACCTCCGGACGTTCGTTGTCTCCTTTATAACCCGTAACTTGTTGAGGATCTGGAGGGTACGCCATTCTGCATCCCACAAACCGCAGGCTCGACTCCTCAGCATTGAACATAGGTCGGGAGAGGGTATACCGACTGCCAGAGGAGGTTTAGAGGCAGCCTCTTTGGCTAAGCTGTCTGCCAGTTCGTTTCCCGCAATCCCGACGTGCCCCGGAGTCCAGATAAAGACTAGGCCTACTGACCGTCCGCGTTGTTCGACGGCATGGAGGGACTCTTGGATGGCTATGACCAAGGGGTGGCGGGAAAAGCATTGATCAAGAGCTCTAAGTCCACTGAGGAAGTCGCTACAGATGACGTAGGAATCCCCAACAATTCATGTATGACGGATGTGGTGAAGTGCACGGAAGATGGCTACTAACTCCGCAGTGAAGACACTGCAGCCAGCCGGCAAGGAACGCAATTCGTTATGCCCTGCATGCATGTAAGCGTAGTCAACACGACCGCCCACCATCGAGCCATCAGTGTAAATCACTTCTGAGCACTATGACATGTCAAGGAGAGACAGGAATTGGCGACGAATGATCTCTGGGTGAACTGAGAGTTTGGGGGACTGTGACAGTTCAAGGCGAAGGTGCGGACGGCGCACACACCATGGTGTAGTACACGATTGGAACTGGAAGAGCGGCGGGAGTGGAAAAAGATTCCAATTCACGGAGGAGTTCTGTCAAAAACCTGACTAACGTACGAGCAGGCGGTATTCAGATGTACTGCTCAACATTCTTACAACACAGTGAAACTCTTTTAAGGATCTCCCGTATAAATATTACTTTTCGCAATGTTTATAATCCGATTTAACCAAGAAACCTTCAGGCACCACCACTATCGATAGCAAAGGATTGATAAGGTGCTGGCTCACTGCACCGCGAAGAGAAACACCGCCCACATGAAATTCGACTAACCGTTGCGGAACCGTGCGTCTATCAATTTACAGTCCGGAGAATAAGCTACCAGTGACAAATAAAGCCCATATATCTCCTGCCTGTGAGTACAGATGAAAAGTAGCCGACTATCTCTAATGTGGAACAGAATTATGCTAACAGAGGGAAAGCAGAAAAATTGTTCGCTCGTAACGCAGCTAGAGGAAAAATATACATTTCCTGCAGAAACTATAAATGTTCAAATGTTTGTGAAGTTATGTGACCTAACTGCAGTGATTATTCGGTCCCTGAACTTACAATCTACTTAAACTAACTTATCCTAAGAACAACACAAACACCCATGTTCGAGGGAGGACTCGAACCCTGACGTGGAATGGCCGCCCGCACCGTAGCAGGGCGCCTCAGCGCGCACAGATATTCCACCGCGGCACAGATATTAGAATAGACCCACAAAGAGGCATACATGATCTTCTCTGTTTGTATGTTTGTCCTCTATGCTTTTCTAAACCATTCATTCGATTGTGATGAAATTTGGTAAGTTGTCCTTCGTACGTTCGCGAAGATTCCTGGACCAAAATACAATTCAATACTTATATAAATTTCAGCACTATATTCGTAAATATTTTGTTTATTCAGATATAGATTTCGACCACTTCAATATGGAGGTCGAAATGTTTTACATGCTTTATTTGTTTGTTTTAAGCGTAGGTAATTATCACACATTGGTCGAAATCTAAATATGAATAAACAAAATATTTACGACTGATTGCTGAAAAAAATTCTACAAATAATAATAATAATAAAAACGGTCGTTGAGCACAAGTGCCGCAATGGAATCAAGCCTGCTACAGTTCAATATCAAATGTTTGTAAACCTATTGGACCAAACTGTTATGGTCACCAGACCCTAGACTTACAAATTATTTAAACTAGCATTCACTAAGGGCAACACACATACACCCATGCTCGAGGGAGAACTCGAACCTCCGGCGGGAGCGGCCGACCAGTCCGTAGCATGATGCCTTAAACCATCTTAATTACAGATATGATAGCAGCAGATACCGAAAAGATCTTATAAACAACGACAATTTTAGTGACATAGGCGGTTTTATTTATACTGCCCATAACTGGCCAGGTTTCGCTATGGCTCAATGTCATATGAGATGAATGGGAAAGGTAACAAAAGAATTCTTGCAAACTTAGATTCACTGAAAAAAATACATTAATTAAATATATGTGATTCCTTAACTTCTCCCAGCGTATAGCGTATTAAAAATCTTTCGGATATACAGCCACGTATGAAAGTCTGCGTCGGCCGAATTTCGGCAGGAGCAAACCCTTACATTTTTAAGGCAATACTGCAGCGAGGAAGCCGCGGCGGATTAGCCGAGCGTACTGGAACGCCGTGTTGCGGTGCGCGCGGCCGTCCGCCGTCGGGGGTTCGAATCCCCCCTCGGGCATGGATGTTTCTGTCGTCTTTGGTATAAGGTTGTTCATAAGTAGTTTGTAAGTTTAAGTCCCTTAAGCATTACAGACATTTGATTTTTTTTTCTTTTAGCAGCGAGGAAAACTGCCATTGCTCCCTCGCTGCAATATTGCCTTGAGAAATATAAAAATATTTAGCTCTCTAAATGCTACAGAGTGTCACTGATAATTTCCAGTTCCTTAAAGCTAATAGCGTCCATCTTCAACAATTTAGTGTAATTTAATTGGCGTATAGCGTGTTTGGTTCTTTTTTCCTGTCGATCGTGCTTTATCGGCAGTCTTGGGCTGCGCTCAGTTCTGATAGGACGGCGGCAAAAAACGCCTGCGGACAGCTCACGTGGCCACCCTGGTCTAAGGCTTTCCCATGTTCATTACCGCCGTGGTTCTCACATCGCTATCTGAAACGGGCTTTCACTGTCATGAGTAGCTAGTATTCGTTTATCCTGGGGCTTCCTCTTTCTTGGTGAAGCTATTGTCTTCCTTATAAATGTTTGTATCTGCACTGAACAAGCGAACATAGTAAATCTTCTCCGCAGTGAGACCCCGCGCGTCAGTGAATATTATTTGTGGCCAGTCTTACATAGCGGTTCACGCCTTAAAAATTATGAATTACCAAAATCGACGACGCTTTGGTCTTTTCTGTTCTCGGAAATAAAACCAATGAATATTCCTTCTCCCTTACTTATTATCATGGTTTGCTAAGCCCTCTGTTGTTCCCAAAACATGCTTGTAATCAATTTTCGAATACTGTCTTGCAGTAAATACTGTGATACAGGAATCACTGCGTGAAATATTTATCTAGTTGTAACATCTTTTACTGCATCTACTACTGACGATGTGAAGCCGTTCGTTTTGCCTTGGTAAGTTTTCTACGTCCCGAGTTCACCTACTCGAAGTTGAGATTGCATGTAAGGCATACTTCTTTATGGCTTTAAGGATCAGCTGGTGACGCTAAGCGTGTGAGAATTTTTATTGCATGTGAACTCTCTGCTTAGGATCGCAGAGGAGCACAGCAGTACTTTCTCGTTGACTCCAAGTTTGCGTTGTGTTAATATCGGCAGCAGGTAACGTCTTCTTCCACACTTTTCGTAACAGTGTCCCCGCTTCTCAAGTTTTAATGAACCCGGTTAAGAGGAAACTTAGGAAGATGGCATTTTCGCCGAGTACTCTCTCTCCCTTCATAGGCAAATGAATATCAGCATAGTGGGTCGAAAAAGCACAGTTTATTAGTTTGCTGATAACCTCAGTCACTGCACTCATATGACTAAACCATTTTATCTACCAACATGTAAAGGTATTGTCTATGTGCCATGACACAGCAAATACCGTTCAGTCTATTTTATTAAACTTTAAAATATTTAATATGCATAGCTATGCACCAATTTCAAACTTTTTTTTTTCAAATCGCATCAGATCCATAACAAACTAATATTGGCAGTTTTCCTTTCCACCTATGAATCATTCTGGAATCTATTAACTGACCAACCTACCACCAATATTATGTTGTGAATGACAGTGCCTTTATCGCTGAATCTTTCCATTTACGTGAATACACACACACATAAATAGACTCAAAAATGTCAAGGAGTTTTTCATTTTAGACATGTAATATTATACACAACTAAAGGTTTGAAAAATAAAATGAACACAAATATGTTTTCGTGCCCTATTTATTATCGTGCATAGTATTAGCACATGGGAGGATGTTCCAAACTGAAACAACATGGATATCTGTTTCCCCTTAATCCTCGATAGGAGGCACATAGCGATCATCAAATGTTGAGACAGGTTACTTAGACAATGCTAATATGTTCACATGTTTTTATGGTATAACATTTGTCTTCCTAGCGAAGTGGTTGAGTATTCACTCTGTTACAACGGACTTGAAGTAGAGAGTAAGAATTCACTGACAATTCCAGAACTAATTTATTGTATCCACATCACGCTTCTCCCCTTCTCCCCTTTTTGAAAACAGTCCGTCTCCAAACAACGTGTAATGACTTTTATGCGCAGTACCATAGAATGCTATGATTAGTGTGTATTGTCGGGGGAACATACGAATACTACAACATTACAGCGAGACAGTGTTGTAACCAATGTGGGTGAAGAGGTCGATTACAGAATAGCGATTTTTGGTGGTCTGGTACTCGCTTCCTATTTGAGCTAGGATAGCTGCACTGGCACCTGATGTAGCCATCTTTCTGTGGTTGGCGTTGGAGGACTACTGATGCCTCGGCGAATAGCTGCCGATTTGTCTTTCTGATGCGCTGTTTGCCTGACAATACAGAAAAGTGATTTCTTAATTTCTCCTGGCGAATAACAACTTCGAAAAACTTACGGGTATGCTGCCAGGTACCAAAATCGACGACGGCCGATATTTCGGCAGGAGACCACCCTGCCATTTTCAAGGCGAATTTGCAGTGAGGAAGCAATGTGCAACGATCTTTAAAACCTCGGTTTTCAATGAGTAAACAGGAAAGACAACTCACACCGAGCAAGCAAGCACACAGCGCCGACACGACCAAAGACGAAACCGGTCAGAATATCGATAATAAACATCAGTTCTCGACGGATGAGGTCGGATTAGTTTTGTCGCTATGTTTTTTGACAAGTGAGAGAGCAGGATCCCAGGTGGAATTTAATTTGTATTAATCCATCTTTCACTGGAGCAAAAAATTTCTATACATGTTCCCTTCCGGTTTCGACACCCTTCTTCCGCAAAACATTTGCAGTAATAACAACTTCGATTCATATTAAATATAATTTTTATATTGCAAACTGACACACACGCAAATATTATTATTTTATTATTATTATTATTATCGCACAATTTTGCGTTTAAGAGGGTATTTAAACTGGAATTAACATGATAATTTCTTCTTTCTTGCTTCCATATTCTTTTTCTCTTCTTTCTCTCTTTGTTTTGCTTCAAATCTAGTGCTCATAATTTTGTTTCTGATTCGTACCTTGCATTTATCATTTCCCTATTAATTCCTGCATGTTTCAGGTCTTCTTCTATTCTCTTGAAATCAGTTGGTTTTTCTAAATTGAGTTTTCTACTACATCAAAAATCCTCTTTTTCAGTTCATCCTATGTATATGTTCACAGACAGTTAGCCGACGTTTTCTGATCATGTCTGGGAGTGTATCTGTCTATCCATATAATTCTTTGGTTGCTCTCTTCATCCACATACCATCTATTTGTACTGCTCCAAAATTTTTTCTCAGGATTTTAAGTTGCATTTTTTCTGTTTCTGTGATACCCGATGCTCCGATTATGGTTGTTTCGTGACGCATACGACCTTTGCAGTGATCGAATGTCTAGAGGATTGTCTCTGGATTTTGTAGATATGGGTCGCCGAAATTATTCCAGAAAGATTGTGGGTCTTAGTACAAATATGATTGGGACCACTGGTCTAAATTTGTATTTTACGGGTTCTTATCATAGGATTATTACAATTCAAATCGAGCCTGGTACCGACTGAAACTACTCTCGTTCAATCAAGGCAGAGCAAATTCAGTATTATTCCACATGTCAAATGGGACCTTGTAAAATACATATTATATGCCCAAGGCTGTGGAAGACAAACATCAGCTTCCCACTTCCTTCAGCACTCCGTTTCCCGTGAACAAACAAGCGCGGCTGTACGGTTGTAATTGTTTTCCTTGCGATCGGTCTTGCTTCGTACGTGCCGTGGAAGAGCAAAATAATTGCGTTAATTTTGGCCGAGGCGAAGGAAGGAGCGTGGAGCATCTCGCAGCGGGCGAGTAGCCGAGGAAAGCAATTAAGGCTTACATGCAGATACTGCGGCTGACGAACGCCCGCGGCCGATATTGCGCGCGCCCGTAATTACCTCCAGCGTTTAGATAGCCGCTGGATTTGTACGGCTTTTAATGAAGGACCTGTCCCAGAAGTAATGGCCCGCCCGCTTTATCACGCTTTTTAGCCCCGCAACATTTTGGAACTACAAGTAGCTCGCACGCATGTACAAAATTACTGGCACCAGTTACTTGCCCTCGACGCCACGCAACCACAGCGTTGCTAATGAGCGCGACGTTTTGATCTAGTACGAAACTCGGAAGGATAAATACAGAAACAACCATTAACGATCGTAAGTTCAGGGATTTTTCGAGAGTCATAAAAATATTGCGCGATGTCGGGGATAAAATTGAAGCACCTGATTAGGGAAACGTATAGCCTCCGGAGATACGGCAATACGTGTCCACACTTTGTAAATATGTACCAGCCTATGTGAAGACAATTCTTGGATATACTGATATTCAATGACCGGCGATAATTACACAATACCGACGTTGGGAGTTCATCTATCGGTGATTCAATATCCATACTGAATTCTTTGAAACATCCATATTACACAAAATATTGATCTTCGATTAAGCAAAAAACTTGGCTTCTTGTTACTACTTTTAATAGTAATTATTTCGTCGTCTATACGAATATTTTTAGTAAGATTTCAGATGACGATACCATTCTGTTTCATATTTTTAAGCGTGATAGTGTGAGGAAACTGGACATATGGTTTGAAGGTTTGAAAAATTTTATTTTAAATACACTTAGCATGAATTATTGCGTTTCATGTTTCACTCCGTTCATGATTTCGTTGTTTAATTAGTTTCGACAACATAAGAGAAGCAAAGGAAGCAAATTTGATTGATGGAGTCATAAGTATTAAATATTGTAACTAAAGAATAATTTGTTAAGTGGACCAGAAACGGTCCTATCATCAGAGATTAGTCACTATCTCACAAAAAAAAAAAAAAAAAATAATAATAATAATAATAATAGCTTATGGGACTTAACTACGGGGTCATCAGTCCCTAAACTTACAAACTAGCTAACACTAAGGACGGCACAAATATCCATGCCAGAGGGGGAATTCGAACCCCCGACCGTAGTGGCCGTGCAGACCGTGACTGGAGCGCCTCAGTCTCCTCGGCCACCGCGGCCGGCAGTCACTATCTCAAACCCCACCTTCGGCATCTTGAACAACATGCATTACAAGCATGGAATCTCATCATTACCTAAACAGATCCACAGAACATTGTACCTATGTTTCTGTTTTGTAGGAACTTTATCAGTTCTGAAGAACTGTTTTCTGAAGAAAATCTTCATCAACAACGCAATACGAACCTTCTCAGAAAATAAATATTTTCCTCAACTTTATAGACAAAAAATCGTGCAATATTGTTGCTCTATTTTTGATTAATTAATAAAATATTATATGTAGGTTGTTTTTCGCCATTCTATTCATCAAGCATTTAACACTGAATTTGGGTGTTGAATATTATCGATAGATGATGAAATGTCCAATGAGAGTCCTCCAGGAAAACTACTTGGATATAGTGGTTCTGTCTGCGAGTTGGCACACAGTTCCAACAGCACTGAAATAGACAAAAATGTGAATACTGCAGGTGACATTGTGTGTGCTGGAAATAGTGTTAGAGCGGAGACAGGTCACGACCACAGGCAGCGCCCTGTGGCCCGCAAATTGTGAATCCCACAGCGGCATTTCACGGCTGCGGAGAACGTTCCACTAGGGGCAAACACTTTATGGTAGTAGGGAGAACATCAGAGATGGAGAGATTTATAGGATAGACTAAACAACGAGAGGGAATAGAAATTGTCCGAGAGTAAAACTCAACGTATGTTGAGGCGGTGCGGTTCCGAGTCGGAATGGCTCACCATGTAGTTCCCATTCTTCACAGCAATCCAAGCTCTTGGAATGCTTAACTTTGTCATCAAGTAAATGAACCATAGGAGTGTGTGAACTTTGAAAAAGCTGGTCGAAATATATACTTAGATGTTATATGTCTCCGAAGATGTTTTGGATGCGCCTTATTAACCTATAGAATGAACACAAGGTTACAGCACCCCTTATCATGCGCCCACATAGTCATAGATTGTGACTATTCTCCACTAAATATCTCAGATGTCCGTGTGTACATAACATTATATGATTCTCCCAAAGTAGCTACGATCTGAAATCCGTCAAAAATCCGTGTCGTTATGGCTGTAAATGCACGTCGAACAGGATACAACTGTCTCGTAACATGTGCAGCAACCTACTCTTTTACGACGTCCCACAATACCCCGACTTAGCAGATGTCACGGAATAAACAGCTAATACCATGCGGGGCCACCACTGACCCTGCGGAATTCATTGAGACGCCGCGGAAGTGAGTCTGCAGGTTACAGGCACTCCTTTGGACACCAAATCGTTTGCAGAGTGGTCTGTTCGTGGGTGCAGTATCCATGAGACGATGACACGGAACCTGCGTTCCATGACAACCCATTGCTCCATTGGCTTCAATTGTGGGTTTTTGCGTAGCCATCTCACTCGTTTGATCTTCCTTGCAATTCTCGGTAACCATTACCGGGCGGTCTGGGATGGATGTGGCGGTACGTTATCATCATGA
Source organism: Locusta migratoria (assembly GCA_026315105.1). Taxonomy (NCBI): domain Eukaryota; kingdom Metazoa; phylum Arthropoda; class Insecta; order Orthoptera; family Acrididae; genus Locusta; species Locusta migratoria. Next base: position 464,632,355 of record CM048747.1, read on the forward strand.
ACACCGCAGACACCTCAGGGTTTTGGAAGGTCAAGAATGGGAGACCGTTCCCGACCATTCAAATCCCTGTCCAGAAAGACTAGGAGGCCCATTAAAACCAGGAAAATGCACACTACACCAAATACCTTCTTGGCAGGCGGGATCCTTGATGCATGTGCTCTGCGCCACGCACGGTTCCTCCCATTGACATGGTGCATTTGAAATCGCCCACATCAAGTTTAGCAATTATTCCAGTGTCATCCATGGTGACCGGCGACAAATGCTAAAGCCTTATGCCAGATGACGTTATGGAGCAACACCTGTGTGTGGCGACCACAGGAAACAAATGCATCTACGTATTGTCCACTGGGAAACTGGTCACACAAGTTTAATGTTGAACTTAGCCATGATTTGGTGCACTGTTGTCATTCTGTCACTATTGATACCCGTTTCAGATATCGCCAGTCAAGGTTGGACATTGTGAATTGTGTCACCGTGATTCACCCATTCACGATACACCCTAGACACGGATGAACGTGTGAAGCCGAAGTAATGCATCCGTGCCGAAATCGAAGTTTCCATCCTTCGGGTACCGACCACCGTACCCTAATCGAAGAGAGTAAGCTTTCGACGACTTTTCATGTTACATACATCACTTGCACAACCACATCTCAGAAGGCCTTCTACATAATTGAAGCTGTCAAAGGGGATTGTTTTAGGTAAACAACACACCGTGCGCCCTCTGTGCTCCACTATCCCATGATATTTGCTAGTCAGTGTTTGTCTCACAAGATGACAGATTAGGACTTAGGGTCCCACTAAAAAGCTGAGGACCAATGGACAGTGACATGTTCAATCCATTTATCTGGTTAGACCTTACTGAGATAATCTTTAATGGCAAGAGCATAAAGGCCTGGTGCTTCATCCAGTTGGAATCATAATCTAAGTAGCAGTCCCCAATCTCGCAGATGTGGAGTAAACAGTACATAACACAGTGAGATACGCATTGCGATTCTTAGCACCGTCGAAGAAATGTAGACCTATCAAAGGATTGGAAACACTGCAGATCATGAGATGTAGTGGGTTATGTTCAACCTTCTTAAAAATGAGGAATTTTTGCTCTCTACAAATTATGTTTCTCGTCTTTGCACAGCAATATATTGCAAACTCGGCTGAGAAAAGCACTTCCACCCTCTTTACACACTCCGAGAATTCGCACACAATAGTTAGACAGGAACCTCACCCTCAATACGTCTTTCCAGTCATGTACATTATCATTCTTTTATTGAGTTGCAAAGAGCTGTTGTAAAAAATGTTGTTTCTGTTAAGGGAGTTTTATAAAACGTTACCGTTAAATAATGCTAAATATTTCTCATCCATTTTCTTGAATGGAAAAGTTCGTCAATCCACGTGCTCATTACGATCAGTAAGAAGACTTGACAGCCGTGATTAGATGTATATCAGCACCTGTAACAATAATAATAATTTATTAACAGTTATTTATGATACAGCAGTTAATTACTCTTGGTGACCACGCTACACAAGAGATGGAATTGTGATAAAGACATTCCCATGAAACACCGAGTGTCAGTGTACGCTGGTAGTTTCCCTCTATAATGTATGCCTTTCTACATTTTATACGTCATTATTTTATAGCATCCATGCCTCACAGACGCTAACTGTAGTCGCAATCGCCAAGCTGGCTTCGTTTGTATCTGCTGTTGCTGTTCTACAAATATTTTTTTGTAATTTGAAATACACAACCATGGGCACATTTACACGATAAAATTAATTTCATCCCTCATGTAGCTGTAGTGTAAAATTTCAGGTGGTTAGGTAACAGAATTTAATTTGAAACGCTCATACGTGGCAGATTAGGGTTTATGCACGTAGTCTAAGATTCCGTTTGAGCAGGCAAGAAAAAATTTCATCGAGCCGAAGTGCGATATTCATTTTCGGGAGTACAGTGGTGGTTGGAAGATGTTCAATATGCTGATCCATCTTTACTTGGAAATAGCCCCTAGCTAGCCACAGTTTTTATGAGTAGTAGAAGATATTCACTTCCATTAATAAGGCGCTGTTCAACTTGGATCTGTTCCAAGATACCGTAACTCATCCACCGAAACCGTAACGTAAAGAACGATCTATGAGACAGAATTCAGTTAGAAAAAGTGAATTCTGTGGTGCACTTACCTATAACGCCGTATCGAAAAGAGTGGGTTTACTGATCAAATGAGCAGGATGAAAGATTAGCCGAACGAAAATCGGCAAATAAAGAAGCCTGGATTGTCCAGTAACCTTATTGCTAATGTGTTTCGCCTTTTTGGGGTTTCTTCACAATAATAGATACACAAAGCTATATTTCTTGCGTCGTCTTAGAGCATGAAAATATTGAATTCATAGTTTTATTTAAGTTCATCAGTAGACACGTGATTACTGATCTGAAGATCACCAAAATGGGTGAAACGAGTTAGCAGTACACAAATGAATTGTAGTGAAAGTTGTTTTTAATTTGTAAATATAGGGGTAAAAATATAGGGAGCGAAGAGTTATATTCAACCTGTACAAAAACCAGACAACATTTATTAGAGTCGAAGGACAAGAAAGGAACGTAGAGGTTGGGAAGGGAGTAAGACAGGGTTGTAGCCTTTCCCCAATGTTGTTCAATCTGTACATTGAGCAAGCAGTGAAGGAATGCAAGGAGAAATTTCTAGGGGGAATTAAAGTTCAGGGAGAAGAAATAAAAACTTTGCGGTTTGCCGATAACATAGCAATTTTGTCAGAGACTGCAAAGTATCTGGAAGAGCAATTGAATGGAATGGACAGTGTCTTGAAAGCAAGATATAAGACGAACATTAACAAGAGTAAAACGAGGGTAATGAAATGCAATGACAGAAAATCAGGCGATGCTGAAGGAATTAGATTTGGTAATGAGATAATAAAAGTAGTAGATGAGTTTTGTTATTTGGGTAGCAAGATAACTTCTGATGGCCGAAATAAAGAAGATATAAAATGCAGAATGGCTATGGGAAGAGAAGCGTTTCTGTAAAAGCGAAATATGTTGACATCAAATATTAATTTAAATGTTAGGAAGTCCTTTGTGAAATCATTTGTCTGGAGTGTAGCATTTTATGGGAGTGAAACGTGAACGATAAGGAGTTTAGACAAAAATATGATTGAAGTTTTCGAAATGTGGTGCTATAGACGAATGCTGAAAATTACATGGGTAGATAACGTAACTAGTGGGGAGGTGCTTAACCGAATTGGGGAGTAGTTTCTGGCATATCCTGACTAAGAGAAGGGATAGATTGGTGGGCACATTCTGTGACATCAAGAAATTGTCAACTTACCATTAGAAGGAAGTGTGTCGAGTAAAACTCATAGAGGGGAACCGAGGGACGAATACAATAAGCAGATTCAAAAGGATGTAGGTTGTCGAACGTATTCTCAGATGAAGAGACTTGCACAGGACAGGGTAGCATGGAGAGCTGCATCAAACCAGACCACAACAACAACAACAGACTATCACTGTTGGTAGTTTAAGCAACTACCGAGTGGGAGAATGTATACGGAACAAAAATATTATACTGCTTGTAGTTAGATAATATTAGGTAATAACTTTCTCAAAAACGTTTAAATGTTTCTAAACCTATTAGAACAAACTGCTGTGGTCATCAGTTCCTAGGCTTACAAACTACTAAAAGTAATTTAAACTAACCTAAGGGCAACACACACACCCATGCCCCACGAAGGTCTGGAACCTCCGACGGCGAACAACCGCGCACTCCGCATTAAGGGGCCTTGGAACGCTCGGCCTCTCCTCCGTTGCTATCTTTTCTTTTATGGGGCCTGACTTTCACTGCATTTGCAATTTTATTTTATGTATGATTTTTTTATTGTTCTTCCAAGAATGTATATCGTTGTATTGGAATTACAGAGCAAATAAAAGATTTAAAAATGTTGAAGAGTTTGTAAGGGGCGCGAGATAGCGGAGTAATTCTAGGCGCCATGTCAGGTACTGGGCGGCTGCTCCCGCCGGAGGTTCGAGTCCTACCTCCGGCATAAGTGTGTGTATGTGTTGTCCTTAACGTAAGTTAGTTTAAGTAGTTTGTAAGTCCAGAGACCGCTGACCACACTACGTTGGTCCCATAGATTTACAAACATTGCACTTATTATGTTTTTATTGGTTTTCTTTTATTTATTTATTATTCTTTCCTTGTAAATATAAGGGACCAAACTGCTCAGGTCATCGGTCCTTACACTTACAAACTACTTAAACTGACTTACACCAAGGACAATACACATACCCATGCCCGAGGGAGGGCACCGATGGGAACAGCCGCGCAATCCGTGACATCCGCAGCATAAAAACTAAAATTACAACTCCAATTAAACAGTCTTAGCATCACCTTACTATCTGAATATCAAAGATTTACCTATTACAAAGCCAATTTACTTTTTCTGAAACTCTTTTTTTACCTCCGGAGCTATTGAACCCAGTACGGTCCTAAAACGGCTTGATTCCATGGTGGAACTTGCGCTCAACGACTGTGTATATGACTTGTAGAAATTTTTCAGCAATCACTCGTAAGTATTAATTTATTCACAGATCTAGATTTCGACCACTGTGTGTGTGTTTTTTTTTTTTTTTTTTTTTTGCAAGTTAGATGGTTAGCGTGCTATATCATCGCTCTGTAAATAGGGGCTAACTCAATTGGAAGTACGATGCGGGAGGGGGGACAGAGGTTATTTGGCCATGCATTTAATAAATACCAACTGTTTTGCTACAGATAATGGCATGCGTTATGGTAATGCGGTCCTCATTCCACGCGCTATAGAGTGCTGCTGAAGTGTAGTGTTATATTACAAATCAAATTTGCTTCATTATTTTAATATGTGGGACGAATATCTCTATTACCCAAACAGGAAATAATTGCCCACCGCTCACCACCACCTGCTATAAACGTCGTTGCACCATTTTTAACATTTTATGACATGTTGTAAGAAGTGGCGAGATGAGCGTAAAATTAGACTGTAAATCACGAAAACTGACACACCGCCGGAATGGAATTAATTCAAAAACAAACTTTCGTCCATTATGGATGTGCAACCTGCGACTGTAACGTAAAAGATATTTCAGACATTACTGCAACCAGTATCCTTACTCAATGGAAGTATATACACTGCACACAACAACCCTCACGAAGAAATATATATATACACCATTTTATGATGAACTGCTAGGCAGCCCGAAACCGGTTATGGCCTAAAAAATTCTTCCTGAAAAAAGGCGACTGGTTGTAGTAATTTCTGATACTTTAATTGAAAAATTCTTTGTGACATTATAAATATCGATGAAATAACTTATTTCCTTTCAGTAATTTTATGACATATTTGTCTGTAATGAGCAGTGCTGATAAGAGTGTCAGTTTGTTTGTATTGTCGTCAGTAATAATCCACTCAAAACTTCCGTCTGAATGACTGACAAGCTGACAGTTTTATGACTAGTTCGTACAAAGTAGTCAGGAGTCTGTTGGGAGATGACTGTTTCATTCAATAATTAATTCATTCTGTAAATGTAGCAATTTTTACGTAATCTACCATGTACAGCACTAAATATAGGTCACCAAACATTCACCTGGCTTAATTCAACTATAAACATGGCAGAATGGTAACGCAGCAATATGTATTTTAAAGTATGTAAAGAAGAGTTTTCTTTTGTAGATGAAATGTATTCTATGTAGCGAATACGATTAGACGTCTGCTGCATAATTTCCTAGTATCGCTTTAAACTTTGTGACATAGCAGAGTTCGAACCCGAATGTCTAGTAGGAAATTTTCGTGCGTCACTAATAAACAATAAATCTGATGCCTAATCGTATTCGCAGTTACAAATACATCTTTGGGATTTCAGACGGCCTTAGGTAGCCTTCAGTGCTCCTTACATTACAAAGTACTACATCATCTTGTTTTTTTATTTATTTTATTTTATTTATTTATTTATTTTTTACATCAGGCTTGTCTTTTTCTTTTTCCTTTTGGTCATTTTACATCAGTCAAACTGCGTTTGGAAAAATTATAAGGTTGCGTGATTAAACTGTCGGGTCATACTTTTGTTCCATGGCGAAGATATGAAAAGTTATAGCTGCCGTCAATGTCACGCTTGGGTGCATCTTGCCCTCCTGCTTTATTAATTTTCCGAGTTTCGTAAAAGAGGTAAGGCATCTGTGTCGATGTTGTTGTTTCGCCATGTCAGTTTTATGAGCGTGAACTTTTTCAATAACCTCTGAGGAAAGGATACAAAATGTCAAAGGAACAATAACCGTGTTTCGGTACAACGGCAGAGGGCAGCATATTTGTGACATATTCTCGGAAGAGCCTTGCTTCAGCTTCTTTCTTTATGTATAGCGGCGGTAATGTGAAGGGTGGAAGGAATGTCCAGTCGATAGCGCGATCACTATGGACGGAGTTCAAGGGTGGAGAAGGAAATAGGCCGTGTCTGTTTCAGAGGAAACATACCGACGTTTGCTTAGAGCGAGTTACAAAACTCACGGAAAATCTAAATCTGGATGGCCGGGAGGCGTCTGAATCAGTGTATATTGACACAATAAAGAAAGGAAGATAATTAGCTCATAGTTCAACTCTCTGTCAAACGTCAGGATCATTAGAGATGGAACACAGGCATGGATTGTACAATACTGTGGAATTTATTCAGCCATATCTTTTCAAAAGGCTCACCTAAATATTCTCCTGAAATTGTACAACAATATGACAAACTGCAGAGACAGCGAATTCCCTAGCTGTTACAATCCGAACCTAACGGTCAGTTTTAGGATGGTGTAGGAAAACTTTCGACTTGCACCTAGCCGAATGCTGACCCTCATTTACACTTTTTCCAAGCAAATGTAGGCGTCAAACGTACTTTATTCAACTGTATTTATGCCAATGAATATTCAAAATAGGAAGTAATGACAAATATAAAAAATTAACAAGCTCAGCTGCGATGTTTAATGTATCTTTAATAGACGTCACCAAAGTGCAGTAAGTGTTTTTAATATATTCCCTGTTTCTCCAGGTTTGGAACATTAAAATATTATTATTTTGTGGCTATTATGTTAATATACGGGGTGTCCCATTTATCTTACCCCAAATACCTGTGGAACGAAGTTGGATATTGCAAAAAGATTTCCACGGGTATGTACTTCGGCAGAGGCCTGTGAAAGTACGTACTATAAGGCATTCTAAACCGTACTGAAATAGTATTTTACCACATATGTATGTTTTAATGCAATGGAATCAGTACCATGAAAACTCACAAAACAGTGGTGTTGTTTACATTGCAGTGCGTCAATAACATCCCGAGAAATTGAGAAGTGAATTTGACGCTGGAAATACAGGAAGCGCGCAACTGTCGTATTGTCCCGAGTCTCGAGTGTGAACCTCACGCTACCCGTAACAGTGATGTGATTGACCTTAATGTAATAGTTATCCCGTGGTCCGAATGTAATACGTTTTACTGCTGGGTTAAATGAAAGATTGTTGCAAAAAATGTACTTAAAATCATAGGGTACGTCGTGCTGAGAGTATACGTTTCATGTATCCACATAGAAGTAAGAGATACGGTGTATAGGGCACGTCTTTAATATGGAATCATATAAATTTTATTCACTCATATACGTAGCCTCTCCAGAAGCTATTCAAACGCGTATCGCATTGCATCATTCCATCCAAAACACGTAGTAGCTGTGGGAATGATAAATAGTATATTACGTCTCAAATGAATAGATCACTTAAGCACATTTGTATAACTGAATCAGTGAACACGCTGTTAGTTTCTTATAACTCCAAAGAACAAATAGAGGGAATTGCTATATTCTTTATCTCAGAGGCAGCAGTATTTCGGACATTTACGTCAACGGCACAATGAAACACATTAGACTTAACTTTACAAATACAAACTGTGATTGAATTTACTTGCCAGCGTACTGCGGTAAAAAAATCTTGTCAATAGCAGTGCTTGTACCCAGGACCCTCGGTATAACAAACTAACGCTCTACCCTCTTGCGCACAAGAGCTCGACGTGATGTGCTCTCACAGTTATGTTTTCCTCTACTGCGTAGTCCAGGTGTTACTTCTTCAAAATGTTCGTAAGGCTTATGGGAGTTAACTGCGGACCATCAGTCCCTCAACTTACAAACTACTTATGAACTACCTTATACTAAAGACAAAAGAAGTATCCAGGCCCGAGGGAGGATTCGAACCTCCGACGCGGGAGACCGCGCGATCCGCAGCGTGGCGCTCCAGCCGCTCGGCGAAACTTTCAGGAAACCTTCCTCACACACAAAGAAAGAAAATATGTTATGCGGACATGTGTCCGGAAACGCTTAATTTCCATGTTAGAGCTCATTTTATTACTTCTTTTCAAATCACATTAATCATGGAATGCAAACACACAGCAACAGAATGTACCAGCGTGACTTCAAACACTTTGTTACAGGAAATGTTCAAAATGTCCTCCTTTAGCGAGGACACATGCATCCACCCTCCGTCGCATTGAATCCCTGATGCGCTGATGCAGCACTGGAGAATGACGTATTGTATCACAGCCGTCCACAATACGAGCACGAAGAGTCTCTACATTTGGTACCAGGGTTGCGTAGATAAGAGCTTTCAAATGCCCCCATAAATGAAAGTCAAGAGGATTGTCAGGACAGCGCGGAGGCCATGAAATTGGCCCTCCTCTACCAATCCATCGATCACCGAATCTGTTGTTGAGAAGCGTACGAACACGTCAACTGAAACGTGCAGGAGCTCCATCGTGCATGAACCACATGTTGTGTCGTACTTGTAAGGCACATATTCTAGCAGCACAGGTATATTATCTCGTATGAAATCATGATAACGTGCTCCAGTGAGCATAGGTGGAAGAACATGAGGCCCAATCAAGACATCACCAACAATTCCTGCCCGGACGTTCACGGAAAATCTGTGTTGATGACGTGATTGCACAATTGCGTGCGGATTCTCGTCAGCCCACACATGTTAATTGTGAAAATTTACAGTTTGATCACGTTGGAATGAAGCCTCATCCGTAAATGCTAAAATGAGCTCTAACATGGAAATTAAGCGTTTCCGGACACATGTCCACGTAACATATTTTCTTTCTTTGTGTGTGAGGAATGTTTCCTGAAAGTTTGGCCGTACCTTTTTGTAACAGCCTGTGTATCGGAATACTGGTGTGGAAGACGTAACAAGTGTGGAGGCCGGACAGGAAGTGTGGTGGCGGAGAGCAGAGGCGGCAGCTGCCGCCGTCTGGGGCTCTCTCGGCAATCTGGCGCTGTCACCGGCATTCCTCGGCTGTGTCACTTCCCGCGACATCTGCAAAACCTCTCCGCGGACAGCGATCGGCTGGCTCCCCGCTGTCATCAGCCACCCTCCCGCTGCCTCGCCGCATCACCGTCCCTCGTCCCTGAAGCGCTCCGACACCAATTTCCTCCATCTGGACGTCTTCTCTATAATCCCCTTCTGCATTTTTTCCTTTTAGTGATAAAATACTGACAACTAAATAAAGTTTAATTACCAAAATATAGGAGAAAATGGATTGGTACATGTTTGGTACAACAGGCAGGTAAAGTTCAATATCTACCAATCACATTTCATACTACTACTTTCTTAATTAATATAAATAATACAAACGTACACAAATCGTGTAGTGTGCACGTTTGTTCCATACTGCCATGTCTTAGTATTCTTTGTACAATGCTGCAGTAAATAAATATTTTATAATTGCACCAATTTGAAACTATCTATGTCCTCTTTCTGTTACAGGTAAGTCTTCGTAATCTTCTTGGCAGGAGAATAATTCTGAGTAAGTGAGTACACAATTGTATGTTAAATCTCATTTTTTCCACCAACTGTTCCAAAATATTTAGTGTTCATACGTACGGATATTTCAACTAAAAAAACGTACTAACAGTAGAATTAGTTCCATTCATTAACGTTACGTCATTACACTCCTGCCGCTTCAGTAACACAGCTAACGCTTCTAAAATCGACTTGCATACGCATGTTTCAATATCGTGAAGATTAAACCCATCCTTTGTAAACATTGTAATCTTAAGTTGAAAAAACACCAGTCGCCCGTGATACTGGAATAACGTCCTTCAAAAGCGACCTGAATCGCTCGTAGGTTGCCGTATCCTTCAGACTCTTAAAACAGCGTAGTTGAATTTGATGAAAGTTGAAGCTACATTTCTAATGAAGCGTTAATCAAACTTTTTGTTAACTTAAAAATTCGTTAAAGACATTACAGTTATAGTTCGGTTTTTAATCCATTGTCAAGTTGTATGTGCATATACATGCGCATTAAGTGAAATATAAATGAAATGTACCAAGACAAAGCCGTTTCGATAAAGAGAATCAGTGAAGTGGTTCACACTGCTACGTACGTAAATTTCGCACTGATCACAAAATTTTACTTAAAATGGAAGTATTTAGTTACTTATTACTTGCTTAATTTGAAATAAATGATTATTTAGAACATCATGAAGAAAAGATTCACCTGAACATTGGCTAGCAATCGTTTCACTGTGATTGAGGGCGGGTTGGAAATGATGCAACCTGAAGGCTTGCAGCATCTCCAAAATTCTGTCATCCTGCCGTTATTCTACATTCATTCGTATATTTTACGATTTTTGACCTATTTGTAAACAAAAAGGATATTTCCAACGCAGGGCAGCAGCTATTCGACACATTATTGGGACATATGTTTTCCTTGTGTTCATATAAGCGAGTTTGCTGACGGCGACATAAATATCAGTTCACTGACAAACTCCTCACGACTGTGGCGCGTGGCACGTTTAATTATACAGTCAGTATTTGGCATCATCGTTATGGATAGATGCTAAGTGGTCTGTAATAATTTTGACAGTTGCTACGGCACCTTGCATTATTTCCTCGTGCATTCCCAGCACAACACTGCCCCCCCCCCCCCCTCCGTTCCGTCGAACGGTGCATGTCTCGAGCAGCCGTTCGGCTGGATGAAGGAGTACCTGGTCACGATCGCCAACCTGCTTGGCAATGAACGAGGTTCATTCGCTTTCCACTGACCCACCATCCAATCTCGGTGATCCCTTGTCCTTTGCGACTTTAACTGACGGATGTAGTTGTATTAAAATGGACCACCTCCTGCTGTGTTCCGGGGTCAACAATGTACACTTGACAGGACGTTACGGAGCACTAGTGCCTGTACCAGCATAGTACTCAAACGGCACACCTGCCACAAACCGCCACCCACTCTGCTGAACAGAGCAGGCAGGCCGCTGCCATCCTCTTGAGGCGTCGACGCCTGGTGCCCTACTCGTGCTTTCGGTCCTCCAACCACTTCCCACATAAGCTGACGACACCAACACACGAACAGCCAATCAGCTGAGCTTTCTCCTAGATGCTCTTTCCTTGGCGATGGGCCATAACAACCTGCTGTTAGTCAGTCTCTGATTCGTCTCTACTCCGCTTAAGCACTTTCCTTACCTCATTTGGTGTCACTCTCATGGTGGTCAGCGGGCATATTGTTTTGGCTTATCACTATATTTGCCTTCTAGCAGAGACAGTCTACGATAAACTGATGGTCTGTTGTAACTGAAGTGAGCCGTACTGATGGAAGTCATTAGAAATGTAAAATACAACTCATGGCTGAGAAACAATAACTCACTACTACAGAAGTAATTCCTCAGTAATATAGCGGCCAGGTTTATAGTGTGTATCTTGGCAGTACTCTGCTTGTCTTTATAGTTAGTCAACAAAATGCTAATACCATTTTTCATACACCGTACACGCAATTGGTGTAACTCCTGGTTTCAACTTCTTTTGAAGTCATTTGATGATCCGAGGCTGAAACGTAAAATAAAAGAATTTTGATTGCATCTTGGTCTCTGTGTTTCGCAAATTTAAACTGTCTGACTAGTCTATGTAATTGTGAATTAAATAATTCCGCTGTCACCTGGTAAATTTGAACACGACAGATTTCGCGGCTTATAGCCGCATCCTCAGGTTGTCATAAAAAGGTTTTGGATGCATCGAACATTCTTAGCCCAATGCGCCATTAAAACAATTGATAAATAATGTTAGGTCATCGAAAACCTGTTTATAAAATAGAAGAAACACCCGTGATGCGGCTGTAATACGCGAAACCGGTCATGTCAGGATAATAAACCAAATTTACCAGCTGACAGCGGAATTGTTTTACTCAGAACGACATATATCAGATGCGGATGCCCAGATTATAAAACATACTTTATATTAGCTTTTTTAATTTTTATCTTTATTGAGGCATTACGTATTAGAATTCGTTCTGTTGTTCATTTTCGAAACGAGCTGTAACTAAGTTATAGTCTATCTTGCAATAAGGAAAATTAGATCGAGAGAGAATATTGATGACCCCAACACTTTTTTTAAAAAATCAGTTAACATTGCATTTAATCAGAGATTGGACGAAATTGCGGAAGGAAGGAACCGTTGAAGTTCTCTTTGTAAAGATATATTGAGTTAAAAGCATTCCCTTCGACGATAGGGGAATAATGGCAGTGCATAAACGTTTCTCGTTTACAATATTGCGTTGCCGGACAGTTAATTACCGCGGACGTCAAATGTAATTTCAACCACACATGAGAGAGGACAATTAAAGTGTCACGCCGCAAAGAGCTTATAATTGCAACACTTCGGGGCAACGAACAATTGAATTTGTGTCCGCAGGTATGGAGTAATATTTACTATATTGGTGCTTTAATTACACTTTGAGTACTCAATCAAATACTATGAATAGAGATTCACTTCAGTCTGAGTATACCAGCAGATGCCCTACCGTGAGCCAATTGTTGCAATGGACAAGACAGTGGATTCGTGCACAAAATAGCAGGGATTAAATACTTGTCCAGATTCTCGTGGCTGCGTCACCAGGTCCGCGCCTTATCTCTGCCTATCGTTTTCTATCCGATACTTGTGTTCTGCTAATGAGTCGTCGACAAATTCCAATACACTTACTATGCAATGGTTGTGTTCAGTACTAAACCGGCTATTTGGCTAGTAGCCTACAGTAATTTATAAATAACATAATTTTGTGAACAATCAGATAAGAAAATCTGTGTTAATCAACTGTAAAATTCTCTGATCACTTAACCTTAATCTAACATAATTTTCACGCAAGTTACGCATAGCTTGTCAATACAAGAAAGTACGATACAAATAGATAAGTGATCAATGAAACCAATTCGAGTGCAACTACAAAGACCATGTCTAATAATTTTTGTTTCATGAAACTAAGTAAATCTCTATCTATACAAAAACTAAAGGACACTCATCTACTCACTCACTCACTCACTCATTAAACACGAAATTTCGAAAACTACTTCACCAATGAAGCTGCAATTTAGGAATGTAGTTTATAGGTAGAACACGTCAGCTAAGAAAGGATTAAGTGATAGGGTCAATAGTTCGGGAGATATGACGTCATAAACAATGAAAACTTCCCCGTCTTGCGGCACGTGATAGTGTGACTCTATCGGTCCACTATTTTCGAAGGAGAGCTCTTAGCGACTTGCAACAAACTTTAAACATAATTTCAAACCTCCGGGAAACTTTTTTTCGCTGAAAACCCTAGCAAAGTTTGTCGCTTACTACTTTTTCGGTGTTCATGGAGTAAAATTACGGCATTTGGCAGGACGTTGTAATTTATTACTTGTACACTATTAATTGTATTCGCGAGAAAGTTACAGGCGGTATACACACCTACCCCTGATCGTACGTTCGACATTTTACCATAGTACGACACACAGGTCACGAGATATGACGTCATAAACAATGAGATGCGAGAATAGCTCACGACAATATTCCACGTTTCCTTGTAAACCACTGGACCGATTTCAACCAAATTTGATACACATATTCCTTATCGTGAGGTAACAGTACCAATAGGTTAAAAATCAAATACTACGCATGGTTCAGAAGATATGATGTCATAAAAAATAGAAATTGCGAAAAACTGCCACATAATGCGACGAGAATTTATTCATACACTGTATGCGAATAACAGTACTTAGCGACTTGTGACAATATTTAAAGATAATGTCAAGCCCTTATTTTATTTTTGCTCTCTGAAAACCACAGTAAAATGATGAAAGGAAAAAGTTTTTTGCTTACTACTTATCTGCTGTTTTGTGCACTAAAACTGCGGCATTCGTTATCACGTTACAATTTATAATTTCTACACTACATATTGTAGACGCAGGAAATTTTACAGACAGTATACACACATATAGCTGAATGTACCTTCGAAGTTGTATCACAATACGACACGTAGTTCTTGAGACATGGCCTCGGCTGAGAGGGCAAGCGCATTGAGGCGCTATGCTCCGATTCGTGAGTCTGTTTCCCGTCGGGGGTTCGAATCCCCCTTCGGGCATGGGTGTTTGTGCTGTCTTTAGTATAAGTTAGTTCATAAGTAGTTTATAATTTTAGCAACTGATGAACCCGCAGTTAAGTCCCATAAGCTTAACAAACATTTGAACATGAGATATGAGCACATGAACAGTAACTATCATGGGAAACCGCCCCATCAAGCACCGAGTTTTAATCTATTACTCGTTTACTTTTAACTGTATTCGCAACAGTTTTTACAGACATATAACACTTGTACATATGAATATATGCCTGAAAAAGTATGCAACTGTACAACATATAACTCAATAAATATGAGATTGTATAAATTTTATAAGTCCTATGTATTATGATTACTGTCTTTCTTTGTTCGGATACTGCACTTATAATTTTGTACATTACGCAAGACAGCCCTATTTCTTATTTATTCTCCGATAAACATAGCATGTTTTTAGAAAAAAGTAGATGGACAGAGAGAATGGATAGGAGAAGTCCTAACTCAATACATAAATACCCGGGCAACGCCGGGTTTTCAGCTAGTAATAAAAACAGTAAGTTCGTAAGATGTTTGTTGACAGGACTTACCACATCACTATTGATATGTGTATTTACTTGCTCAATAAAGCCTTTGTTATGGTGAACAAAATGTTAGTCAACATAACGACAGTTTTCGAAGTAAATATTCTCTGCGACAGTTTTTCATATATGAAAAAATGAAATTCAAAATTATGTGGAAAGAAGATTTTACCAAATTTATTCCGAAGCTGCTAATTATTAATTTGCTTGAATAGTTTTGAGCTTCGCCATTTTCATATTATTGTAAAAAGAATATGTTTTCTGTGGATAGTTTGTGTATGTTATCTCATTTAAATGCATTTCAGGTCTTCTTTTATCTGTATGATTTGATCCACGTGACTTTGGTATTTCATATACAGTGGAGATTTTTTCCTCTCGCTGGAGTACACTGTGAATGAAGCTAAAATTAAATGAATATGATGATATCCACAGGAAATAACCAGCGTGACACACAGCGTATTCGAACGAGGGAGAAACTTCCGCTCTGTATACGAGTATAAAATATCGATGTCACGTGTATCACATCATATTAGATAACAATAATCCGAACTACATTTTAACAAATGCTGACGCCAAAGTATCGTAACTATCGACAACTAATGGCCCCCCTACTGTCACAACAGCCATCTCTTTGCAGCTTACTCTGGCCAGTTCCCGCTACCAAAAATGTTCAAATATCTGTAAATCTATCGGACCAAACTGCGTGGTCATCAGTCCGTAGCCTACAAACTATTTAAACCTAGGTAAACTAAGACACGGATAAACACACACACCCATGCCCCAGGGAGGACTCGAACCTCCACGGCGAGCAACCGCGCGCTCCGCAGCGAGGTGCTTTACACCGCTCGGCTACTCCACCGCGGCTTCCCGCTACCCTTCACCACTTTCCCTTCCCCTCTATCGGCAGTGACACTATCTATTTTCCACTATTTTCTAAGAGCCTCTGTCACTGTCTTTTCTTTATCCTTCTCTGCTTTTGTCCCTCTGAATTTACTTCAATGTTTTAACGTATTTTATTTTAAATGCCATGTAACATTTTATAACTAACACTGATTTTATTATTATTATTGTCGGCTATTATTATTTTATTGTTAGTAAGATTTTTATGGTAACATGTCTTGTATGTTTTGTTTCCCTGTTAGATGTAAGAGAGGGCCTCAAGGCCCTAATCTGATCAAGCTAAATAAGCAATAAATAAATAATTTCAAGAATATAAAATTATTTCCAATTCATGGTGTCGTACAGCAACCACTGAAATTATATATAGTTGCAATAAAAGCCGTCTTGGTTGCACAGAATAACGAAGCACTGCGCAACCAAGACGGCTGTTATTGCAAAATATTTCAAGAATACCGTATTTGCCGGCGTATAAGACGCACCTTACTTTCAAGGCTTCTGTTTTAGGAAAAAAATAAATCACACCTAATACGTCAATTGCAAGCTAATTATAATACATTTGTTCAGGTACATCCAATATCTAAGGCAGTGCCTTCAAGTAGTGTTCATAAACTTTACGCAGTAGAGTTTCTTGACAGTTTGCGATTATTCAAACGGATATTTCGCCTATAGCTGTTAACAGTGCGAGCAGACTACGCCGCGATGTTTGACGAGAGCGTCGTAAAGGCTTACGACATTGTCCCCTACGTGGCTCTGCTTTGCTCCTAACAGACATCGCGCCGAGTATCAGTTCGCGAACTTCACGTGACGAGTAGGGGATATTCATATTCAAAATGACGCGTTTTGGAAATTTATTGTGAAGCGAAAATATTTATGTAAGTATTGTTGTGATGTTCTGTAAACTGTGAGAATGATGGATGGTTTGCGTCTGTGATTTGGTCGGCGCAATGTATGGGGCATAAGTGTGACACGCAGAAGCTGTGCAAACATCACAAAAACTTGTGTACATATTTGCATTTGACAGTACGAATAAATTATCAAATATCTTCTTGCGAGACGTTGACAAATACGTGAGCAGCATTTCATTATTCAGATTATGTATGGCACCGTTACAGGATGCCGAAAAAATTGATTGTGATGAAAGAAATTAAGTCGAAAGTTTCTGCTTCCTATGAAGTTACCAGTGTCAGTTACGCTTGGCACTAAAAATAGTACGAAATTCAGAAAACCTTTACTACATAATAAAAGCTCCTAGTAAGTATATTGGTGTATATTATGTACATATATCAAATAAAAACAACGAAATTTTAAGAGAGAAAATTAAAGCAAATTTTCAAAATGTTCAAATGTTTGTATAGTCTATGGGACTTAACTACGGGATCTTTAGTCCCTAAACTTACAAACTACTTATGAACTAACTAAGACTAAGGACGGCACAAATATCCATGCCCGAGGGGGGATTCGAACCCCCGACGGTAGTGGCAGTGCAGACCGTGACTGAAGCGCCTCAGTCCCCGCGGCCACCGCGGCCGGCAGCAAATTTTCCCACTTAAAACATTATTTCCTGCATTTTACACCAGTTTTTGAAATCCCTCAAAAGAATTCGAACTCGTGGATACCTGCTTTAACTGGCAACCGGCGTATAAGACGCATCCAGGTTTTGGACCAATTTTTATAGGAAAAAAACTGCTTATTATACGCCGGCAAATACGGTATGTTGCTTGTATAGACAAGGCAAGGCCCGATACAAGTCAAGGAAATAAATAATTAGCAGCTTAGTATAAGCTTTAAATAATATAAATTCTTTAATTTTTTAGAGCTGCAAGATGCGACACATTGAAATTTAAAAAAAAAATCACAATTATGATTATTACGGACTGCTAATAATGTGTTGTAAAATGTAAGTACTTGGAAAACATGTGCGTTGGCGTTCCTTCTAAGGCCACATATTTCCCATGTCGTGACAAATGTGCTTCTGAAAGTGAAAGGAATAGGTGTTGTATGGCGGTGATAAATGGAGGTGGCCCTGCGTAAGGCTATTATGTACAGCGCAGCGGAGCGGGCTGATAGAAAGGAATGAGTCCCAGGGAACGAGCTGCGCTGCTCCGGAGCGGGTTTGCAAAAGGCGGAAAGCCAGGCCCTCCGTAGCGCCTCTTGCCGTGTTCCCCTGAGCACAGCACTGTGGAATCGAGCACACGAGCTTTTTCTGGGGGAAATACAGGAAACGGCAGGAGTATTCAGGCGACAATCTTATGCTTTAGGAGATCAATTACCGTTCCGACGGAAACGTAGCCTGTCAATTTTACATGTGTAGTATCGACGTTCCGCGTAAAAAGTGAATATAAAGAATACAAAACCGCCAACTGGAATAAAATGTTTAGCAATTGCCTTTTCTCTGCATAAGAGGTCTGTAGGCATCAATAAGACGTCTGTGGATTTTACTGTTAATTTTCCCCGTGGACATATTATTGTTTTTCATGAATCGTATATAAAATCTCAGACAGGACAAAAAGTGCATTGAATTGAAGAAGTCAAGAAGTCGTACAGTATTAAGTGTAAATTACTTCACTGTCAGTTTTGCCGTTATACTAATGCCTAAGTAGATGAAAGTGTCATCCATTAGCACATTACACACTGTCGGAAATAAAAATTGAAACAACCTTACTGAAGATTTATTGTTGAAGTAGTGCATATGAAGTATCTGAAATAATCACAATTACAGATCAATAGCTCAGGCGATACTCAGGTACCAGATTTCGATCCACGCTTAAAAATTCATATTAGTAAACAGTGTAGCCTCAACGTGTGGCGTTGTAGGCGCTGATTCTTGCGTCCATTTGATGACACAGCGTAATCAACCTGATGCACGTCTTGTTCAAATGTTCAAATGTTTGTATAGTTTATGGGACTTAACTACGGGGTCATCAGTCCCTAAACTTACAAACTACTTATGAACTACCTACAACTATGGACGGCACAAATATCCATGCCCTAGGGGGGATTCGAACCCCCGACCGTAGTGGCCGTGCAGACCGTGACTTAAGCGCCTCAGTCCCCTCGGCCACCGCGGCCGGCCGACACTAAGAAGGCCACAATTTGACCCCTTTCAAATTCGCTCAGTTGGCTGCGAGGTGCACGAGGGCGTCTCCCTGACTTCGCGCCTGTTTGCTTCACACGTTGATATCTCACTGATCCTTATGGCTGCAAACATTGCTTATTACAGGGTACACATAGATGGTTCTTTGGCAGCTGTCAACACACTCTCCGTTGGTGGCCAAAGTTGAAACCTTTATCAGTCCATCTACTATCCCAAGGTGGCATCTGCCGCCGTCGCATCAAACTCGACGTCGTATTTCGCAGTATATATATTTATATTCTTTTTGCGGCGGCCAATGATACCCGTAAATCGTAATGTGTGTTTGGAACCCCAGTACATTGACAAGTTGCTAGATGCAACGGCGGGGGTTGTCTCTGTGCAGCGTATTATACATTTAGGAAATGAGTCGGTAGAATGACGAATGGAGAGCCATAGTATGAGCTGGAGAGTCTGTACGTTAGAAATAACGAGATTTTCTTCGACCAATTTTACGACGTCTGTAAATCGATAACCACGAGGGAATAACCACGTAGTGATAGTCTAAGGCGGCAAGTCACGAGACGCGTGGCCACTGCTGTCGGAGGTTCGTTTCCTCCCTCCGTCATGAATGTGTGTTTTGTCCTTAGTTTAACTTAGCTTAAGTAGTTTGTAAGTCTAGGGACCGATAAACTCAGCAGTTTGGTTCCTAGGGATTACAAACATTTCAATGTTTGTAAAATGACACTTTGAAACCGAGAGCTCAATGAGTTTTAATGGCGATTTAGTGAAAACGTAGGACAACAGTTAAACTTTTACTTTGGGAAATACGACTCTTTCAGTACTGCAGATGTGAATATAAATTATTTGATGGAACGGCCTGAAATTCTTGAGAAATGTCTAATTTACGACCCTTCTCCAACTTTACGTCATAACTCTTTGTCACACGGTATTGCTCATACAGTGGCTTCTTGATCTTTAATCATTATATTAGTTAACCATCAAATACTGATTGCGCAAAAATGTAGTATTTTCCATATAAACAACTTTAATCGGCGGTAAATACATATAGCTGCGTGTTTTAAAGTAGCTTTTATTCGCTTACTATAGAGAGGTAATTGTCATTGTTCTAAAAACTCAAGTTGTGGATGAAGGAGGTGTATGCGAGAGTCGTATTTTTATCGAAACTGCGATCTTAAGAGTCTTGCCACTCGGTATAGCTGCTCGGTCTGAGGCACCATGTTAAGAATTGCGCGGCCCGTCCCGTCGGAGGTTCGAGGCTTCTCTAGGTGTTGCGTGTGTGTGTTGTCCTTAGCATAAATTAAGGTAGTTTGTAACTGTAGGGGCAAATGACGTAAAAGTTTGTTGCCTTGGTTTTATTCACTTTTTAACGTTTGAGGTTACGCCTTCGTGTTTTACATTAACTTAGGTTTACTGTGTAGTGTTCAAAGTAGTGTAACGATATTTCCAGAGCAAGCGGCACAGAGGCACATGAGCAGTTACTATGTAGACATAATTCATGGTGTCCTCAAAAGGGAGACTGCTGTTCGAAATTGTATAAATACGTGTGAGGCTGACACGGTGTGCATTGTTCGGAATTGACAGTCGAGTAACATACTTTACTGGAGTAGATTTCAAAAAAGAGCTTAAGCTAATGAAAGCGTAATGGAGAGACTGAAGATGAAGTAACCTTTAAGAAATCTTTCACGCAGGAGGACCGCACAAATATACCATCATTTGATCAACGTACTAATTCCGAAATGGGGGACACAGCAATAGGTATTTCCGGTGTAGAGAAGCAGCTGAGAGAGCTAAATACGAAAAAGTCTGCTGGTCCGGATGGAATACCAGTTCGGTTTTACAAAGACTATTCTGCGGCATTGGCCCCCTACTTAGCTTGCATTTATAGCGAATCTTTAATTCAGCGCAAAGTTCCTAGTGATTGGAAAAAAGCGCAGGTGACTCCCGTGTATAAGAAAGGAAAGAGAACTGACCCATACAATTACAGGCCAATATCCTTGACATCGGTTTCATGTAGAATTTTGGAGCATATTCTCAGTTCGAATATAGTAAATTTCCTTGAAACGGAAAAGCTTCTTTCCATGAATCAGCACGGGTTTAGGAAACATCGTTCATGTGAAACTCAGCTTGCCCTTTTCCCACATGACATCTTGCGAGCCATGGACGAAGGGCAACAGGCGGATTGTGTTTTTCTCGACTTCAAAAAGGCGTTCGACGCGGTGCCACACTGCAGACTGCTAACGAAGATACGAGCTTATGGAATAGGTCCACAGATTTGTGACTAGCTGGAAGACTTCCTAAGTAAATAGAACGCAGTACGTTGTTCTCGACTGCGAGTGTTCATCAGAGACGAGTGTATCGTCAGGCGTGCCCCAGGGGAGTGTGATAGGACCGCTATTATTTTCTATCTATATAAATGATTTGATGGACAGAGTAAGTTGTAATATGCGGCTGTTTGCTGATGATGCTGTGGTGTATGGGAGGGTGTCGTCTGTAAGTGACTGTAATAGCATACAGGATGACCTAGACAAAATTTCTAGTTGGTGCGAAGAATGGCAGCTAGCTCTCAATGTAGAAAAATGTAAGGTGATGCGCATGAGTAGAAAAAAACAATCCTAAAATGTTTGAATACAGCATTAGTAGTGAGCTTCTTGATGCTGTCGCGTCGTTCAAATATTTAGGCGTAACATTGCAGAGCGGTATGAAATGGAACGAACATGTAAGGACAGTTGTGAGTAAGGCGGACCGGCGACTTCTGTTTATTGGGAGAATTTTGGGAAGATGTACTTCACCTGTAAAGGAGACCGCGTATAAAACACTTATACGACCACGTCTTGAGTAATGCTCAAGTGTTTGGGACCCGCAGAAGATCAGTTTAAAGGAAGACATAAAGGTTCAGAGACGAGCAGCTAGATTTGTTACCGGCAGGTTCGACCAATGCGCGAGTGTCACGGAAATGCTGCGGCAACTCAATTGGGGATCGCTGGAAGAAAGACGACGTTCTTTTCGTGAATTTCTGTTGAGGAAATTTAGAGGGCCGGAATTTGAAGCTGAGTGTGGTACGATCTTGCTCCTGCCTACTTACATTTCGCGTAAAGATCACAAAGACAAGATAAGAGAAATTAGGGCTCGTACAGAGGCATATAGGCATTCATTTTTCCTCGTTCAATTTGGGAGTGGAATAGGAAAGGAAATGCCTAGTAGTGGTACAGTGTACCCTCCGCCACGCACCTTACGGTGAATTGCGGAGTATGTATGTAGATGTAGGTGTAGAAGTAATTTTGTGTGCACAGCCGTTCTGATAATCGCATGTGCCGAGCTGTCGGGAATCGGCCGGCTTTCCAGCAGTGAGGCGCATTACGGCGCTGTCAGGTGGCCTGTGTAATTGCGCAGTCCACTTAGCGCGGGCATTGTGCCCCCATTTGTGCGCGCAGGCGGCCGTGGCAGTTTACGCGCGCCGATTTGCATGTGCACAAATTTATAGGCGCCGTCTGCCGGCTATGCTAATTGGCCAGCCGGCTGACCCACATCCTTTGAGGGCCGGCGTTCGATACCCGTCTTGGGCGGCTACGGCCAGGTGCTAGGGCAGCGCAGGGAGCTGTTCAAATGTTTGTAAAGCTTATGTGACTTAACTACGGGGTCATCAGTCTCTAAACTTACAAACTACTTACGAACTAGGTAACACTAATGACAGCACAAATATCCATGCCCGAGGGGGGATTCGAACCCCCGATCGTAGTGGCCGTGCAGACCGTGACTGACGCCAACACCACCTAGAAGACAAGGCCTTACAACAAGCCGTGCCTACGTCACACTTAGAGGCCCCGGCCGCCACCTCACTGGCTGGCCGCTGGGGCACGCCCACCGCCGCGCAGCGGGCGGCCAGTCAGATGGCTGCCGGTGCCTCTAAGTGTGACGTAGGCACGGCCTGTTGTAAGGCCTTGTCTTCTAGGTGGTGTTGCTGACGCGCCGCAGTCCCCTCGGCCACCGAGGCCGACCAGGGAGCTGTGCGCGCCGGCGAAGGGCCCATCGAGCGGAAGTAACGCCGCAGACGGCTTTATTGTTGCCCGGTGATAAAGCCGTCCTCACACTGCTGCACTCACAGACAATGTATTTGGGCTCCGACAAACACAGATGTACCAAACTGGCGTAAGAGATAATCTGAAGGTCTCTTATTGCACTAGTGATACTGCCGCATCTGCAAAACTCTGCAGTCGTCCGTTAGACGCCTCTGCGTGTGCTACGTCGCACTGCAAATTGTCCTGGGCAGTCGGTACCAGTAGGGACGGAGCAGTGTGCCTCTGAAGTTGCATTTTGTGTAATGAAGCGTCAGATGTGCCCTGGTAATGTATTGCGATTGGTTGAGATGAAGTTAAGAAGAACCCTTCTTCGTGAAGGTGGTATTGGTGGAAAGGTGAATCAAAATGAAACTTCCTGGCAGATTAAAATTGTGTGCCGGAACCGGGACTCGAACCTCGGACCTTTGACTTTCGCGGGCAATCTCACTACCGACTGTGCTATCCCGACACGACTCACGATGCCGCCCCACAACTTTACTTCCGCCAGTACCTCACCTCCTACTTTCCAAACTTCACAGAAGCTCTCCTGCGAACCATGCAAGACTAGCACACCTGGAAGAAAGGATACGGTGGAAACATGGCTTAGCCGCAGCCTAAGGGATGTTTCCAGAATGAAACTTTCACTCCGCTGCAGAGTGAAAGTTTCATTCTGTAAACATCCCTTTGGCGCACACTCCGCTGCAGAGTGAAAGTTTCATTCTGGAAACATTCCTTAGGCTGTGACTAAGCCATGTCTCCACCATATCCTTTCTTCCAGGAGTGCTAGTCTTGCATGGTTCGCAGGAGAGCTTCTGTAAAGTTTGGAAAGTAGGAGGCGAGGTACTGGCGGAAGTAAAGTTGCGGGGCGGCATCGTGAGTCGTGTCGGGATAGCACAGTCGGTAGTGCGCTTGCCCGCGAAAGGCAAAGGTCCCAGGTTCGAGTCCCGGTTCCGGCACACAATTATAATCTGCCAGGAAGTTTCATATCAGTGCACACTCCGCTGCAGAGTGAAAGTTTCATTCTGGTGAATCAAAATGTTCAAAATGTTTGTAAAGCTTATGGGACTTAACTGCGGGGTCATCAGTCCCTAAACTTACAAACTGCTTATGAACTAGATTATACTAAAGACAGCACAAACATCCATGCTCGAGAGGAGATTCGAACCACCCGGCGGGGAACGCTCTCGCGCATCGCATCATAACGCCTCAATGCGCTCGGCCGCCCCGCCGCGGCAAGGTGAAACATTCCCACGTTTTCTGCTATCTATTATAGTGCAGAAAAATGAGCTTGAGTTAGAAACAGATACTGCTGTAGCACTAACACATAATGATAATGATGCGGACGATAATGCCGAACAACTCATTTGAAGCATTAGTGCTACAGCAAGTGCGGGAAGGGACGATGGAAGCTGTGACAGTGAATACCAACCGTTTCCCAGAGGAAAATTAAAATCGCAAGTGTCATCACGGCGATAATTATTACGTAAGAGGTATCTACGCATACGTGGCGTACCGGCAGGTCAATGTGCAATGCGACATGTTGAAATGTTCAAAGCTAATGGCACTTAAATGCGGGATTCTTAGGCCCTAAACTTACAAACTACTTATAAACTAACATTCATGCCCGAGGGAGAAACGGCCTCAAGCACCAATGTGACATGTCACACGCAGAGGCCTCTTACGGATGACTGCAGAGTTTTGCAGTTGCAATAAGGGACCATTACATTATCTGTCACACGATTTAGGTGTATTTGTGTTTGTTGGAGGCCAAGTACTCCCCTAGTCAGTTTACATTTTTCAGCCAATGCGCCGTCACATACAAAGGACAAAAATCCTCCCCCTTCATTCCCACCACGCTACCATTAGGCATTTTCAGAACTTGAGAAGCGCCTCTTCTGTAGTATATCGGAACGAAGCAGGCGACACGCCTGACCTTTGCTGTCTTCTGACGGAACTACGAGAAAACCGCAGGGTTGTGGTTTGGGGAGGGGCTTCCTCTCCGTATTTCTCACTCTGTGGCGCCGTGCCTGACGAGCACAGCCTTACCGGCGGGGTAGCGCGTGATGTAGAGACAAACGAAGGAAAGAACCTGAGTGTTTGACCTCCCGCCGACACGCACTTCATTCGAGGCTGAGCACACGCTCCGACAGTTTTTGTCAGAGATGGAAGGAAATCGGCCGTGTCTTCTAAAAGTAATCATCTCGACATTTGCCTGCTGTGATTTAGGGACATCACGAAAAACGTAAATCAGGACGGCCGGAGGTGGGGTTGAACCACCCCCCTACCGAATGCACCTCCTGTGCGTTACCTTTAGGGAGCCTGTCTTACATGACTAGCTGAAACCCCGTCGTTGCCTGAGTATTTATTAATTCACTCTCTGTCCATTTCTTCCTCTCCCAACTTTCTCGATCAATCTCTTTCGTCCCACTACCACCCCCTTCCATCTCGCCGAACTCTGTTTATTCCGCTTCTTCAGTTCACCATCTCCTCCACTATCTGTGAAGTTCACACGTATCTGTCAACTTTCTTGGCCATCAATGAAACACTGTCAACGTTTATTGCAAGATACCATTTGCCATGCACAATGGGTGACTTACGTTTTATAAAAACATGAAAAAATTCATACATGAGTTACCTTTCTAATAATTAGTAAAACGAAGTCTCTTGTAAGCTACCCACTTATTTTGTGGTCAAATGTGCAAAATTTCTTTCAGATAGTTTAAATGTTTGTAAATCTAAGGAACTTAACTACTGCGGTTATCAGTCCCTAGCTTACAAACTGCTTAAACTAACCTAAGGACAACACACATACCCATGCCCAAGGGAGGACTCGAAGCTCGGACGACGACCAACCGCGCGCTTCGCAGCAAGCAAGGCTCCTTACAGCGCTCGGCCACTTCACCGCGGCATCAGAAAGAAGTCTGCAATTATAATACCTCCGCCATTCACCAAACAAAATTTTATGTGGACACCAACATTCCCTTTGTTTTGAAGGTCAAATGTGCAAATTTCTTCAAGATCGGAATAAAATTGTAGATTTGTATCAATAGCAAACAAACACACAAAGGTAGACTCTTCTTTATATATAGAAACATAAAATAAAAATCGGCACTCAAATTTTCGTGTTCATGTATTAATATTGTAATTCATCGAAGCGAAGGAGTAGCGGTGTGTCCCATTTTCTTCCTTCAGTCTCAGTTCCGAAACAGTTGCGTGGCGGATTGCCTTTCAAGAGGATGATTGGTGTCGGATTTGAGATTTTTCGCCGCGGTGGAGTAGCCGAGCTGTCTAAAGCGTGTCGCTGCGGAGCGCGCGGTTGCTCGCCGTGGAGGCTCGAGTCCTCCCTGGGGCATGGGTGTGTGTGTTTGTCCGTAGGTTAGTTTACCTAGGTTTAAGTAGTTTGTAAGCTACGGACTGATGACCACGCAGTTTGGTCCGATAGATTTACAAACATTGGAACATTTTTTGAGATTTTTCCTACTTTTCAACTACTCCTTTATGTTTACCCTGTGTCCTTCCTAAACCACCCCTGTATTAAAGCAAACAAAATAAAATTCAAATTAGCCAAGCCATTTGCGAGTCTTAGCGAGACTAACGCATAGATATTAATTTTCATATATAAAGATTAAAGTGTTCAAATGTTTGTAGAGCTTATGGAACTTAACTACGGGGTCATCAGTCCCTAAACTTACAAACTACTTATGATCTAGCTAATACTAAGGACGGCACAAATATGCCTGCCCGAGGGGGAATTCGAACCTCTTACCGTAGTGGCCGTGCAGAACGTGACTAGCGCGCCGCAGACCGCTCGGCCACTGCGGCCGGCATATAAAGATTACCCGACTACAGAACTATCACTTACGTAAAACATCTGCGGGTACGCATACGGACTAACCTTCAGCAGAACGAGCTCATAAAATTAAACGTCGTTAAGTCAGATACATTGGAAGAATCCTGAGGAAGTGTAGTCCATTAACAAATAAATAGCTTACAAAATACTCTTTCATCAATACTTGATTACCTACTAGGTAGAGAAAATGGAGAACATCCAAAGGAGAGTAGCATGCGTTGTTACGGTTTCGTTTAGTAAGAACGAAAGCATCAAGGAGATGATCATCCAACTCCAGTGCCAGTCGCCTAAACAGAGGCCTTATCACGGTATGGGCTCCTGCCTTACTTCCGAGACCTTACGTTACTCCAGGAGTCAAGCTATACATCTCCTAATCCTACATATATCTTGCGAAAAGTCCGTAAGAATAAAATTTGAGATATTAGAAGCCTCCCGGAGGCTTATCGGCAATAGTTTTTCCCGCAAATCATACACAATTTGAAGGCGGGAAAGGAGGAAGTGGCAGTGGAAGGCAGCTGATCAGTCAATAAGAGTTATCGTGTAGGAGCCCTACAATAGAAGTAAAGGTAAAACAACTAACGACCTGGAGAAGTAAGGTTTTAAAATATGATTTAGTGTGGTAAAACTCATCATAGCTGAAGAAGAGCTGTTTCCATCTCTTACAAGTATCAGGTGATTGTTGTACGACTGTCAAGATCTCCGCGACTGTGGGGGAGAAGTTTCAGCCTGCGTGAGTGAACGGAGAGCCAAGTGGTGTCGCCGCAGTAGCGAGAAACGAGACGTGCTGGGGGACGAATAATATGCCAGGAAACTTTTCTACTGTTATCATTTATAAGAAAAAGGCGGATAGGAGGTGTTGGAATGGCACTGAGTTCGTGTGGGGTAAAAGCTATTGTGGTAAGCAAAGGAAAACCTAGTCACGGTGGTAGAGAAAAACAGGCTATGCCCTAGAGAGAATGAAATGAAGGGTATCAATTTTGATAGTGTTTGCATGGGTGGAGTTCATTGGGGAAAAAGTGGATAACATTGTGTCTAAAAAAATTCTACTTTTTGCAATTAGTTGTTAGTTCGGTCTGTGTTCAAGGTCATATGAAGTGCACAAATCACCAATACAACCAACAAAAAGGGAAAATTGAATTGAAAGACACTGCCGCGGATTTTGCACGCAACGCATAGATACATTAATAGACACTTTATTTTAAATGACAAGTGAAGTTTGTCTCTTTTATTAAAAGACTCCTAGGAAATTACAATGCCGAATATCTACTTTTAAGTACAATTGTCTTTACATGATGACTGTCTAGCACTACTACGAAGCCCGTGGAACTACGTTCCAAACTAGTAAAAGTCTGTCTTCACTTTTAGCGCCTCACTACTGCTGCTACACTCAGTGGACTGGGCTATTCTCGAAGAGATGTAGGCTTTGAGTCGCTAGATGTGAAGTGGCCTCCCACCATGTTTGCAGCCCTACTTGTCTTCTTCCCAGAGGGCGCTTGTCTCCGTGCAGCTGAGGGGCGTGGTCTTGGCAATTCTCGTGCTTCGTCGTCTTATGCAGCCTCTTCTCTACGTTTCGTTTTGCCCTGTGTCTGGTCGGTGTGCGGTCGATAGCTTATGACAGCAAACTGGGGATGCCTCATGAACTTGGTAATTTCAGATTCTTCTACAATTGAAAGGATTTTTCTCCGGGCCATAGTGTAAGTTTTTGAACTTGTCTAGAGGGGGCTGATTATACTTGCTTTTCTTGAAACAATTGGAGAAAGCCGAATTTTTTTGGCATGCTTTTCTTTCTTAAATGGTGCTCTTCGAATTTAGTCTTGACAGCTCGTCCAGTTTGAACATTGTCAGATTACAGGTAGTCTAAGGACTCTGCTTTTTAGATTACCGAGACAGAAAACGGAACTTTCAATAATCGTGATGAAAGCTATACAGGACCTTATTGTTGATTGTGAAGGCTACTGTCATGTTTATACGTATTGATTTTTATATTAAGTAGTGGCGTATATAAGGGGGGCGGGTAGAGAGCTGTGCTTCCCCGAAGTAATGAACATAAAGAAAAAAATAAGTACGGTATCGGAATTAGTTGAATGAATGATACGTAAAGGCATCGCCGTCATAGACACTCATACTTCGCCGCGGCAGAGTGGCTGAGCGTTCTAAGGGGCTTAGCTGCGGAGCCGTCGGAGGTTCGAGTGCTCCCTCTGGCATGGGTGTATTTTTTGTCCTTAGCATAAGTTACTTTAAGTAGTTTGTAAGCCTAGGGACTGATGACTAGAGTAGTTAAGTCGCGTAGATTTACAAACATTCAAATAATCATACTTCCTTGTATTGGTGAGGGGAGTGGGGTGTTTGTGGTGTAAAATAAAAGCTTGATGTAGGTACAGTTAAAGGCGCTTCAACGGAAATTATCCTCTGAATATGAGTAGCAAAACTGATACAAAAAGCACGATGTGTGTGTTTAAAATTACTTTTGTAATCTTTACATTAATCTTGCCCCCAAATGTTCAAATGTTTGTTAAGCTTAAGGGACTTAACTACGGGGTCATCAGTCCCTAAACTTAGAAACAACTTATGAACTACCTTATACTAAAGACGACACTAACATCCATGCCCGAGAGGGGATTCTAACTCCCTACCGTAGCGATTTATTCGCAACTGATATTATGTACTACCTGAAAACCTGGCGTTTCCTGGACATTTATTTCTCCCACAGTCTTGATAGTCCACCTTCTCGCCTCTCTCTCTCTCTCTCTCTCTCTCTCTCTCTCTCTCTCTCTCTCTCTCTTTGTGCGTTTCTTCCTCTTCCCTGTCTCAGTTTGTCTCATCCTCTCCTTCTCTCAGCCCATCTATTCACTTCACTCCCGTCCTATCTCTTGTTTAACTCCACCTCCTTAGTTGATCTCTTCCTTCCCCCGTCTTTTATTCCTTTTGTTGCACCTTTTCCTGCTGGCGCAGGGTCAGCGTGGTTGACTATGGAATTGGCGTGGTTAATTTTAAGGGGTGGCCGGATGATCTACTGTGACATATCTTCCGCTGCCGCCTCTCTATGAAAAAACACATTCATCTAGCTATCAACTTCCACGGGGAATAGTGAAACAGAGTAAAATTTAATAAATGTACCCTCTGCCATGAACCATACTGTAGCTTGGTGAAGGTCAAGTAGCCGAGCGGTCTAAAGTACCTGCGGAGCGCGCGGTTGCTCGCCGTGGAGGTTCGAGTCCTCCCTAGGGCATGGGTGTGTGTGTTTGTCCGTAGGTTAGTTTACCTAGGTTTAAGTAGTTTATAAGCTACGAACCTATGACCACGAAGTTTGGTCCGATAGATTTACAGACATTTGAACATTTTTGGTGAAGGTCAGGTGTGCAAAATCGAAATCAAACTGTAAATTTTGTCGAGGTCCGTAGGTAAAGTGCCCTCCATCACGCGCGATATGCGCCATATCACCTGAACTAGGTGTCGTAAGTGCTTCTATAACCCCTACGGCAATCGTTAAAACACGGTATGGAAAATTAGCCTTGAATTTGGTTTAAATCGGTCCAGTGGTGTAGGGGAAGCTTTGCAACATTTTCACCTGATAGGCAGCTTTTTCCGCATTTCATAGTTTATGACGTCATATCTCCTGATCTGTGTGTTGTCGGTGATACAGTACAGCGATCTTCCTCTTGATTTGATGGTCAAGTGTGCAAATTTTCATCAAGATCGCAAAAGTACAAACATAAGGACACACTGTACATAAATGTGGAACAAGTTGGATTACAAAATAATAAGAACGTGAGATCAGTTTGGAAGTAAGTTGTAATTTAGGAGCGTGGCCGTGCAGTACACAGGGAGGAGACGCGGCGGCCTGCGGGAGGTCGCGCCGCGCCGTACTTTAATTAGAGCGGCCGTTGCTGGCAGCGGCAGACCGCGCCCGCTTTATGCTGTCCAGCCGCGCCTCGCTTTACGCCTCCCCTAAAATATTAACGCCGCGCCGCGGCCAGCTTCCGCCCGGGCCGGAAACCAACCCAGTGCCAGCGGCCAGCAGCCAGCGCAGTCTGCCACCGTGCCGCCTGCGGTAACACGTTGTTGCAAACGTCGCATGCGAGAAATGGACTGCGCCACAACATTCCAAGCCACTTAATTGTCTCGCATTCTCAGGCAGAAGTTTTAAATTTGGCTTAAGGTACCAGAACTTTCCCATGTCATCGTGCAAAAGCGTGGTGCCCAACGAGATCAACTTTTGCGTAGAAACGCTTCCAACAGCAAGGTATCGACACTTCCGAAGAAAAGACCAGAGTTCAGAATCCACGTGATATTCGAAAGAGGTAGCTGCCACGTCGGTGTCTAGGAATCAGTGACATACTTAGAATAAGAACATTTTAAAGTACTCAATAATACGCGTGGCTGATAATGTGGATGATGCCCAATTGAAGAGACCGTTTGCCACTGTGTTCCTGAATGTGTCAATGTCGCACGCAACTGCGATCGTGACATAGGACAGTGCAAAACAGGAGGGCTGAGACAGCACAAAAACCAGAATGAAACTTTCACTCTGCAGCGGAGGGTGCGCTGATATAAAACTTCCTGACATTAAAATTGTGTGCCGGAACCGGGACTCGAACCTGGGACCTTTGCCTTTGGCGAGCAAGCGCTCTACCACTTAGCTACCCCGACACGACTCACGGTGCCGCCCCACAATTTCAATTCTGTCAGGAATTCGCCTCCTATTTTCCAAACTTCACGGAAGTTCTTCTGCGAAACTTGCAAGACTAGCACTCCTGAGCAGTTTCTACATTAAACAAATGGGTAATGTAGAAATTAATCTTTCCGTCTCCATTTAATGCTCTTCCATATCATTAGTCATTCTATGATGCTCGTTGGTTGGGGAAAATTAATCCTAGGGCATAAAATAATTAATGTGTTCCCTTGTTAAGTAAATGTTGAATCGGTATTACATTGTTATCAATGAGTTCGTAATTTTATAAGGAACTGAGATCTGTCGTTTAAATAATTTTGTTTTCAATTTCAGAAAAGTAAGAAGTAATTATTTGAGGCACACTCTCTTTGTCAAAAAGACTTCAAACAACGTGGCACACTTGTGGTAAGCTGAAAAAAGTCTCAGCTCTTTAATATTAGACCTCAAACTTCGTTCATTATTCGCTATCCCAGCCAGTGTTGTTTTAGTAGTGGATAAGCTTTTGACCACAAGTATAATAAACGAAATCTCCCACGTGTCTTACCACTCTGTGACTTGACGGCTGTAGCCCAAATATGTCAATTTCATGTGGTATGCTATACAACCACTTGAACATGGCTACACAGTCAAAAAATGTCTAATACTGGTGAATACAAAAGTATACTTTACAAGGAGCCCTTTCGGTCTCGGTAATTCATATTGAGTTGAGCCTTCGCATGTTAGTATACGTGAAGTGTGTCAAAATGTTTGTAAATCTACCGGATTCAACTTTTGGGTTATTAGTCCGTAGCTTACGAACTACTAGAACTAAGGTGAATTAACCGAAGGGAAACACACACACACACACATGCCCGAGGTGCGACTCGAATCCCCCGAAGGTGAACGGCCGCGCGCACCGCAGCACAGCGCCCCAGTGCGCACGGCTAATCCGTCGCGGCTCAAGAAATTCAAAGCAATATTAATGCGTAATATCTAAACAATTCCGAAAAAAAAAGTTCTAAAGTTTAGCGCTACTGATAGATGTATTATGCACTTATCAATGACATCTCTACAACAGGATGGCGAAATTTTGGTGTGAATGTCTGTCATGCGGATGATCTAGGTTCAATTCTACCTACCACAAACATTTTAGTTTTTTCTTTTAAAAATTATAATAATTTTTAAATATAATTAATGATATAAAATTATATCATAAATAACTATTGTGTTTACGATATGACGGTCGCAACAAATTTTAATAACAATATTTTCTCTAAAAAAAAGTCAGTTAATTCCAAAAGCATTCCTTAGTGTTAGCTAGTTCATAAGTAGTTTGTAAGTTTAGGGACTGATGGACCCGTAGTTAAGTCCTATAAGCTATACAAACATCTGAACATTTTTAATCCATTTGACTGGTTACAGCATAGCTTGACTTAATTTTATCAGTGATATATGCACAGCGCTAAAAATTTTAGAGCCCCAGTCCTCGAAATTTTCTGAATATGCTCTTTATAATGTTTGTGAGTGGACACTACTATCCTCAGAAGTCTCATCCCGAACTGAATTTAGGAGACCGGAAGGCCTTTTTGTTACTCCAATTGGTGACAGCCGATGTTATTCGGGGTGGAACGCGCTTGTAAACAAAACATGGCAGAGGCAGGTGTTCCGGGTGTGGGCCGTACGTTATCGAGCGGCATGGCGTCCCCGTGGCGGTGTCGGCCGGGCCCAGGCCCCAGGTAAGCGGTAACGCCAGCCGCCGCCGCCGCGGTTTCGTATTGATTGCGGCGTCGCGGAGGCGGCGGGCGGCGGGCGAGAGGTGCCAACAGACGCCTCGCCACCTGCCCTAATAGCGCCGCTGCCTCTGTTATGCGGCTGCTGGCGGCATCCACACAATTCCTCTACAGTCAATATATGTTCAACGTAGCGATGCAATTATCTCGGCTTTCCAGCCACGCCAAGTGGTTTACAATCTACAAGCTGGCGCCGTTTTGCTCCTCGGCCGTTGTCTACGGGCGACTTCGTTGCTGCCACTCTGACGCAGTCCCGCTCTCCTGTGTGACGTCACTGGTGCTCACTCCGTGGCCGGCGAGAAATACAGGCCTGAGCGCGCACTTCATGCTACGTAAGTAAGGTAGTTCCGAGCCGGCGCGATCGCTAACTCAGTGGCTGCCCGCTATGACGCAGTGGACAGTGCCCCAGCGGCCGGCCAATCGGCTAGCGATCGCGCCGGCTCGGAACTACCTTGCTTACGTCGCATGAAGTGCGCGCTCAGGCCTGTATTTCTCGCCGGCCACGTGGTCACTCCTAGGTCGCCGATGCCACAGCGGCCGGCCAGTCAACTCCGTGTTGGCGCAGCACTACTCCCACCACGTGAGCTCAAATGTTTGTATAGCTTATGGGACTTAACTACGGGGTCATCAGTCCCTAAACTTACAAACTACTTAAGAACTAACTAATACTAAGGACAGCACAAATATCCATGCCCGAGGGGGGATTCGAACCCGCCGGCCGCGGTGGCCGAGGAGACTGAGGCGCTCCAGTCACGGTCTGCACGGTCACTACGGTCGGGGGTTCGAATCCCCCCTCGGGCATGGATATTTGTGCCGTCCTTAGTGTTAGCTATTTCATATGTAGTTCGTAAGTTTAGGGACTGATGACCCCGTAATTAAGTCGCATAAGCTATACAAACATTTTTTTAAATTTTTTCTTGTATTCGAACCCCCGACCGTAGTGGCCGTGCAGACCGTGACTGGAGCGCCTCAGTCCCCTCGGCCGGTTGTGTGTTGTGCTTAGCGGAAGTTAGTTTACGCAGTTTGTAAGCTAGTAACTGATGACCAACGAGGTTAAATCCCTTAGATTTACAAACATTTGAACATTTCTGTCGCCGTTTGAAGCAACGCTAGTCCTCGTGAGGCGTAATTTACTCCGCCACGAGTTTTTTTTTCCGAATGCCCATATCTCATTACTTTGGGTTGTAGGATCATTTAATCAGTGACTTCAAATATTCGTTTAGTTACATTAAAGGAAAAGTAAATAGTTACAGGTTTTGAACTACGATGTAAACGTCGCACATCCGAGCCTTCTAAATTTAATAGACACCATATGATGTCGAATATTTGCCAGAGTCCTGAACATCGAATAGATTTTATGTCTCATTAGGAGCCGGTAACTCTTTTCATGTTACGAATCACACAATGGCAAATTCCGTGTCCTCCACAGGCTTCTACTTACACCTCTTCGAAAAGATATATTGCTGCCAAATTATACACTCCTTTTCAAAATATTTGCGTAGCATATAACTGATGCGGGATGTGGGTGCATCCCCGTACTCACCCAGTTGGACGTGGAGAACTGCCTAAAATCCCTTCCGTAGTTAACCTGCCAGCCATATTCGATTCGCCACCTCCTCCTCCTCAGTTTCTGCTAAATGCTTCTTTGTATACCACTTCATCAAATACCACTGATTTTGGTATGAACAGTGCAGTACCTTTTGCTATCAGTCATATGTCGAAATGGAAAACTAAATAGCGGGGCAAGTGGGGACGGGACTTCGGAAAAAGCACTTTTGGGTAAATCTGGGTGATCCGTTGTAAATGTTTCACCCCTTGAACGGTATTCAATCGAGAAATATTAAAGTAATTTTTCAAAGCTTGATGCATCCCTCCTAACGGCAATATAGGCACATATACAAAAATACCCGTCCCTTATTTAGCTCTACACTACAACTTATTCAAAGTGAATCCTATGCGTAGGCTGTTTGTCAGATATTTTATAACGCTATCCCTCATCTTTAAGATCTACATCTACATAAATACTCTGCAAATCACATTTAAGTGCATAGGAGACGGATCATTGAACAGCTTTTCTGATATTTCTCTACCGTGCTATTCTTTAATAGAGCGTTGGAAAAAGGAACACGTGAATCTTTTCGTATTCGATCTTATTTTATTACGATGATCATGTGCCCCGTATGTATGTGGTTGCTAACAAAATATGTCCCCATTCGGAAAAGACAGTTGGTGAATAACGAATAACGCCTTTCTTTTAATAATTTCCACCCCAAGTCGTACATAATTGCCCTTAGACTCCCCCCCTATATCGCGATGATACAAAACTAGCTGCCTGTCTATGGACATTCTCAATATCCTCCGTCAGTCTCACTTGCTGGGGGTCCCATAATGCGCATCAGTACTCCAAAATAGGACGCGCAAGTGTGGTGTAGGCAGTTTCTTTAGTAGAACTGTTGCATCTTCTAAGTGTTCTGTCAATGAAACATAGTCTTTGGTTCGCATTCTCTACAATATTTTCTGTGTGTTCTTTCCAACTTAGGTATTTAGTTGCACTGACGACCTGTAGGTTTGACTGATTTATGGTGTAAATAAAGTTTAGCGCCGGCCGCGGTGGCCGAGGGGACTGAGGCGCTCCAGTCACGGTCTGCACGGCCACTACGGTCGGGGGTTCGAATCTCCCTCGGGCATGGATATTTGTGCCGTCCTTAGTATTAGCTAGTTCATAAGTAGTTTGTAAGTTTAGGGACTGATGACCCCGTAGTTAAGTCCCATAAGCTATACAAACATTTGAACATTTTAAAGTTTAGCGGATTTTTGTTAGTGCTGATATTGGTGACTTCACAGTTTTCATTATGTAGGACCAATTGCCAATTTTTTTCACCATGCACATATCGTATCTAAATAGGTTTACAGTTGGATTTGATGCTCTGGTGACTTTACTAACCGATAAATGACAGCATCATCCGGGAACAGTCTAAGAAAGCTTCTCACATTGTCTCCTAAACAGTTTATAAAGATAAGGAAAAGTAAGGGCGAGAGAGGTAAATTTTAGTCTTCTATCTGAGCATAGAGGAAATGTAAAACATTTCGTGAAAAAAAAAATAGTAATACAACCTTAACTATACAATTAATTAATAGCAATTTTAAGTTAACGAACATTCCAAATGAACACACTGAAAAGTGTAAATGGAGGAAGATCAGATTTCAAGTTCCTGTCTTCGACAGTATCATTAGACCTGCGCTTTATGTAGGTATGATACACAACCTGTGACTTTTTGCATTCCATATGATTCATATACCAATGCGCTGCTATTTTATAGTTTTTATTACACTGTGTGTGATGGATCGCTATCGACTAAATAGCCATCAACAGACAATCTGCAAAGTATATAAAAATGTTATATAATATTCACCGTTTT
Organism: Locusta migratoria; assembly: GCA_026315105.1. Lineage (NCBI taxonomy): Eukaryota > Metazoa > Arthropoda > Insecta > Orthoptera > Acrididae > Locusta > Locusta migratoria. Next base: position 464,669,099 of record CM048747.1, read on the forward strand.
GTTTTTATGTACATATTATTTTAATGTTAGGCCTCTTTTTTTTACGTCGATATGACGTCCTCGGGTAATGTCACGCTGCCGTATAAATAACAATAAGCTGAGATTTGGTGTCAAACATCTTATGCAATATAAATATCGTAAAATAAATTTGTCAATCGATTTGTCACCTTGCTTTTTTGACATTTGGCCAAAGATGTTATATGGTTACAGTTACTACGGTATGAAGTAATTTGTGTAATAATGTAAACAATGGTGCGTAGCTTCTCGTTTCCAAGAGTGAGTGAATGAAGTGACTGTTATACACACCGTAAATTTTACTGCGGTCATTTTCTGGTGTCCGATTATCGTGCGGGACAAACGACTTTCTAGGAGGCCAACGTGGGGTGGATAAATTTCTGGCAAGGAAATGTTGAAGGCCCACGGGGTGGAACAACACGCACGTTGACGTGTTCTGCCGCAGTAAAACAAATCACATACGTACACGCACAACACGAAGGCACGCACGAGGTGGGATGCAATCTGGCACCGCCACAGGGAACAAAAGCGTTTGCTGCCAACCTTACAAAAAAGATTGTACTTTAATAATTACAAAATGTAAATCGCGCGAGCTTGTATTGCGAAGAGATGTGTGTTTGACTTTGGTTTAGATGGTTTCGCACACAACTGAAACATAGAGGGAAAAGCAAAAAATGCGCCTCAAATATTTGTAATTTGAAAGTTATTCTCTAACACTGATGGCAGAATGATCGTAATGCGTGCAGTACATTACGTGATATTGTTACGGAATTTAAAAATAAGAAAAATCCCTAACTCTACCGTCGAGACTGGGCAAGTGTGTGGTAATTCCAGGATACGAAATAATAGTCCTAATTGGGCTATTTAACCGTTTCCTGCCCAACGGGACTTAAACGTCCTGGCCCATTTGCAACATCATAAAACAAAGTGGAAAATGATATTTGTGTTGTGGTTTTTGACGAGACGTTAGGGTCTCTCTAATGTATCAAATGAAACTTTCGCTGGTCAATACCGTTCAGTATCACTGCCTGCAGACAGCAGTAAACAACGGACGGTTTTACGTCTGTGTGCACGATTTCGTCAAGCGAGTTTGTTGCCACAAAAAACGCTGTAGTATGTTCTCACGTTGCTAATTTGTTTTTCTATTGTTTTAGCTAGTGAACATTGAAATTATTCAAAGAATAGAGATCTTTTTATTTATACAGCATTCAAAACTGTGCCTGGAAGTTTTTAGACAGTGTGTCAGAGGCATTTTGTGCATTTTATTTTTGTAAATTGTCTTTGTTGCTAGGTGTCAGTAATAAATAGTTGTAGTTTCGTTTTCGTTTGCTTACGAATTATGAATACGATGGATAACTTCAGTTTGCTTTTTCCCCCTCCAGACGAATACCCAAAATGGCATTTCGATATAAAAAATTTGTCTATTTTTTGTTGTTGCTAAATCACTATGTTAACAGAGATAGCATTTCATAATGTCTCCCAATTGCATTATATCCTCTTGGACTTTGAAGTCTTTTTTAATTTTCTAATTTTATATTTCTTGAGTCAAATAAGGAAAACAAAAATGTGTGAATACACTAATGTTCTTTCATTCACTTCGGTAGTGAAATGACCAAATATGAAGTTATGTGCTCGATTATTTGATAGCTTGGGCAGGAAAGGGTTAATATTTCAAGTTGGTGTATGTGTCGTCTATTTCTCTACCAGTGAGTTTTTTGTAGCAAGGAGAACTATGGTCAACCCCTTCAGCGTCTCCAAAGGTCAAATTGATCAGGAAGTCGACATACTCGTATACTTCGTCCTGTCCAGAGTCTGCGATGCTTACTAGAAAAGCGCCAACATGTTTCCTACTTTGACTGTATCGAAGCAAATCGACTTCTGGTCGTTCTGTGAAGATCAGAAACTTCCTAATTCATGAATATAGGGAATATGCAGTTTCGGTACGATAGCTTACCATATCTGCTTGTTACAAAGATTCAAAAAGTTCAAATACTTGTGAATCTAAGGAACAAAACTGCTAGGGTCTGCGGTTCCTAGACTTACAAACTACTTAAACTAATTTACGCTAAGGCCAACACGTACACCAGAGACGGCTCGAACCTCCGACATGGAGCCATCGGACAATCTGTAGCAAAGCGCCTTAGACCAAAAGGCCATTCGCGCGCGCCTCTCGGAATCATACAATTTCTACTACTTATTGCAGATATGTGGAGTCTGCGCCAGTGAATGTTATTTATAAGGGCGGTTTAATGTGAATTGTTGGTAAATCTATAATAGCTGATAAAAGTGGTCACACAGGAAGTCCTAAGTCAAGATTTACGTAATCTGCTTACACATTACGTAAGAAGATTACAGAGTATCATCGAAAGATCCATCCATTATTCGTCTTTCTTTATCTATGGACACTATGGAGAACTAAAAACTATGCCACTGCGAAAGTGCGTTCAGTGTGCATACAATTTAAGGGCTTCAGTTATTCTAGTGCACAGACGTCTCAGATTTTTTTTTTTTTTTTTTTTTTTTGCTCTTTGCGCAGCATCAGATATATAGTTTGCAAGAGCTAACTAACTTCGCTTCGTAGGCTGTACGTATGGCGTAACTTTCGGCAAATCTTTTAATTTCCTTTATGGCAAAGCATTCTTCTATAATGCCCACAAATTATGGTGAGATTTCACACGAAGCACCTTTCTCCGTAAATTTGCCTGAAAGTGTGGTTAACGAACAGTGCGGATGGCTAACTCACCTACTGTAGCTGCTTCCACTCAGTATAAAGTCTGCGGAAAGTAGGTGTCAAAAGGTACAGATGATTCCTACAATAACCGTTTTCGCGGCATATAAGAACGTCTCATTCCTACGTGTATCAATCACTCGAATCGTGCTTTGTGCATCCCACTGAGGAATAATTCACAGGTTTTCGGTGAGACGATGCGGTTTGCAAGGGGTCTTTACGGTCTCGGAAATTCGGTTCGGTATATGACTTCGCCCAGCTGTACAGCTCAAGGATGTCAACTGATAAAGGTTGGAAAGTGCATTAACAAGAAGATTGTGAGGAAAAGATCTCTGGAGTTTTAGGCGCGGCTCATATACTGATCAGTTTGGATGCGCCGACAGCTCGCTGCGGCAGTAGCAAGCTCGCTTGTCGCGCGGGCGATCCAGGTTAGATCCTTCTTTCTAGCATATTTTTATTTTGTTTGCTAAATTGTCTTAATAATTGTAACAACGTTTAAACAAATTTAATTAACTAAGTGGTATCAATTAAATCATAATGAATTGTATTTTGTTTATGAAACTGTCTTACATCTAACTAAAATATATTCGAATAATTTCAAATGCATTTTAATGGAATTAAAGTTTTAATTACCACAGTAACAGAATTTTGGCTTTGGTTATATTTTTTTACAATGTCTTAATTATTTGACAATTTCGTACTTTTGCGTATAAACGCCAGAATAATAATTACCATAAAAACAATGAAAACCAATAATATTTAGATATCTTCCACAATTTTTCAAGTTCGATTATTTACACAAACCATCCTTTATGAAAGGATCTGTTAGAAAAAAATTATACAGTTACGTCCATGAAAACTCTTTTCTTTAATCAGGTAGCCTGTAAGTGTAGTAAATCATTTCAATAAAAATGTCAACGACGGTAGATGATGGAATATCGATTGTATTTTTGCACAGTCGTCAAGGGAATTTATTTCTATAAGAGTATGATCAATTAAGGTTAATTTTGCATATGCTCTACTAGACTTTTCCTGTCTATAAAATAATTTTTTCAAATAATTGAAACAATTTTACGGTAAGATACGCTCGTACCTGTATCGCTCACATGAGAAGCAAGCCCGCTACAGGCGCAGCCACTCCGCTGGGATGCCATAGAGCACAAACTGACCAGTGCCTGAAACTTTACAGCCCTTTTTCTTGGCAGTGACTGGCTAGTGCGCTTTACAACTCTCTTGGCTAGACACATTTGACGTATACTACTAACCTGAGAAGTTTCATCCCGAACCGCAAATTCCAGACCGTGAGGTTCCCTAGGGAACGCCTCTCTAGCGTGGCTGACACTACGAATGAGGTTCAGTCTTATAAGTTGTGACGTCAGACATCGACAAGACCGCCTGTGAAGCCAGCGCAGTCAATGTTCAAATTTTCTCGCAATGCAATTAGCACATAAGAAAGCACACAAGGCAAGCAGGCAAGTGTCTGCGTGAGAGCCGTCTTGCGTCCACCGGGTACATACAAAGCAAATCTTTTACCGTGTAATTAAGCGGGATACAGGAAGTAGCCTAAGGCAATCGCCATGTTTGAACTTTTTGTTGCAATGTTCAGTCTGCATCACATATATTTTATGTTACACTTAAACTTGAGGGTCTGATGACCCAGCAGTTAAGTCCCATTGTGAACACTTAAACTCGTTTAATACATGTGTGGAGGTACTGCGTACTACGCAATTGATACACGGTGTCGCAATTAACTCAGGATTATTTGATGAAGAGGCCCATACACGGCACATTTCGTAGTCCTCCAAAAAACACACACAAAAAGTGTTTACTTAACGTAGCCAGTGGGGCGGTTGTTTTTACTACTGAAGAATAAATTTTCATTATGTTTTTACAATTTTGCAAATACCAGATTTTACAAGACATTCAGCTTTCTGATTCTTGTAACCAGCTTTTCCAGGGGAAAAGCAACTCTTAGAAGTAAGGAAGGATTACCGTTCTGCCGATTGCCATGGCGAACAGAGTGCCTGGTCCAAGGATCACGTCCAAAACTATACCGAACGCGCTGTCTAATCCCTCTTCAAGGAGAACGGTGAATTTTCGTTGTTCCCAGATTGAACTGATAGTTCGCAAGGTGTGCTTATTAGGTAGGATCATGACGACTCAGGAACTCTTTAAGTCTTGCAATAAGAACGCAGTTTTCATAAAACACATTAGCGACGGGGCGAGATACTTCGTCTGACATAAGAAAGAAAGAAAGAAAGAAAGAAAGAGAAAAAAAAACCTCTAAATTGACTTGTCTCACCAAAGTTTATAAATTAGTGATGATGTGTAAGTAGATCCTAGAATATGAAAGTATCTCTCAACACGCTTTCAAAAACGTGAATTACCGAGCCGAGGGTACCTATGCCGAGCACAATGAATAAATATATAAACAAAAAGATCTAAAATTAATTGATAGTTGTTGACAATTCTCACAACATACTTTTTAAAGAGATATTAATGTGTAAAATGAAGAAATACTTTTTTCAGTATTTTACAATATAACATACCTGGTTAATACACTATGTATAGAAGGTGGGTATGAAATAAACTCGGTATTACGACGGTTGACGAACAGTCTCGCGGAATATTTGCGTGGTCTGCCGCGTCATATTACGGTCTGGGCGTCCGTTTATGCCCGAGCTTGGAATCCTTCCTCCTGCGAGCGAGTGTGTGTATGTATGTATGTATGTGTGTGTATGTTGCTCTTGTTCTTAGTGTAAGTTAAGTAGTTCGTAAATATATGGGCTGATGACCATAGCAGTTTGGTCCGATGGGTTTACAAACATTTTATTTGATTAACGAATAAGCCATAGAAGGGCACAATCCTTAGGCGAACTACGTAAACCAGGAACTCATGACTCCATATAGATTTAAAGTCGAGTACGTAAAATCAAATTCACCCCAAGTCTCTGCGTACATGATCTACTTGTGAAAAATCGGATGAATATTTTTGAAGCACAGTGTATATTGTCTCTTTCATTATAGTTTCGCTAATCAGTATATTACAGCTGTTTGTATCATCAAACTTTACATTTTCTTTAATAAAGGAGAGGAAGGAGGAAGGATGAGGAAGGAAAGGAATGGCTTTAGCTGCAGCAAGGCACTGATATTCTTCAACGGCGACAAATGCCCCCATCGTCGATGCCCTCCTATACTCGAACGTTATTACCCCATCTGCGCTGAAGCAGGCGAACCTTACGCCATTATAGCGTCGCGACTGATTAATTTCGATGTCCTAGTACAGCTGAAGTCATTCCCATCCTGTCTCATCGTTTTTCCTTCCTCTTCAAATGTTCAAATGTTTGTTAAGCTTAAGGGACTTAACTGCGGAGTCATCAGTCCCTATTCCTACAAACTACTTATGAACTACCTTATACTAAAGACGGCCGGCCGCGGGGGCCGCGGGGACTGATGCGCTACAGTCACGGTCTGCACGACCAGTACGGTCGGGGGTTCGAATCCCCCCTCGGGCATGAACATTTGTGCCGTCTTTAGTATAAGTTAGTAGATAAGTAATTTGTAAGTTTAGGGACTGATGACCCCGTAGTTAAGTCCCATAAGCTTAACACACATTTGAACTAAAGACGACACAAAGATCCATGCCCGAGGGGGGATTCGAACCTCCGACCGTAGTGGCCGTACAGACTGTGGCTGACGCGCAGCAGACCGTTCCGCCACTGCGGCCGATTTTTCCTTCCTCTCCTTAATAAACAGTTTACAGTACATCTGAAAGAACAGATACCAAACCATATATACAGGGTGTTACAAAAAGGTACGGTTAAACTTTCAGAAAACATTCCTCACACACAAAGAAAGAAAATATGTTACGTGGACATGTGTCCGGAAACGCTTAATTTCCATGTTAGAGCTCATTTTAGTATTTCTCTTTAAATGTAAATTGAAATAATATGTGCAGACAATTGTCAAAATACCTAATTCTTTCGTTAGTATGTACTGTACTTCCTCGATTCACCGCCAGTTGGCCCAATTGAAGGAAGGTAATGTTGACTTCAGTGCTAGTCTTGATTGGGCCTCATGTTCATCCACCTACGCTCACTGGAGCACGTTATCATGATTTCATACGGGATACTCTACCTGTGCTGCTAGAACATGTGCATTTACAAGTACGACACATGGAGCTTCTGCACATTTCTGTCGACGTGTTCGTACGCTTCTTAACAATAGAATCGGTGACTGATGGATTGGTAGAGGCGGACCAATTCCATGGCCTCCCCGCTCTCCTGACCTCAACCCTCTTGACTTTCATTTATGGGGGCATTTGAAAGCTCTTGTCTACGTAACCCCGGTACCAAATGTAGAGACTTTTCGTGCTCGTATTGTGGACGGCTGTGATACAATACGCCATTCTCCAGGGCTGCATCAGCGCATGTGTTCAAATGTTTGTTAAGCTTAAGGGACTTAACTACGGGGTCATCAGTCCCTAAACTTACAAACTACTTATGAACTACTTACAACTAAGGACGGCACAAATATCCATGCCCGAGGGGGGATTCGAACCCCCGACCGCAGCGGCCGTGCAGACCGTGACTGAAGCGCCTCAGTCCCCTCGGCCACCGCGGCCGGCCATCAGCGCATCAGGCATTCCATGCGACGGAGGGTGGAGGCATGTATCCTCGCTAACGTAGGACAGTTTGAACATTTCCTGTAACAAAGTGTTTGAAGTCACGCTGGTACGTTCTGTTGCTGTGTGTTTCCATTCCATGATTAATGTGATTTGAAGAGAAGTAATAAAATGAGCTCTAACATGGAAATTAAGCGTTTCCGGACACATGTCCACATAACATATTTTCTTTCCTTGTATGTGAGGAATGTTTCCTGATAGTTTGGCCGTACCTTTTTGAAACGCCCTGTATAAGCACATTTTTCCGTAAGAAATGGTAGCTTTGTCTATATTCGCTTTGCAATTGGACCATATACGTAAAACGAAAACCCTGCAGTGATTGCCCGACCAGAAAGACGAACAAGAAATGAGAGAGGTGTGGTTTGGAAGTAAAGAGCATCTCATTGTGGCGATACGGTATCTAGAGTAGGCAGGCGGAAGCGGCGTGCGCTGGCGGCTGGCCCGTTGCCAGGGCGACGTGCACGGTGCACACTGCGAAGAGCGGGGTCAGGGGCCGCGCACACGCAGCCCGCATGCCACGCGCCGCCAGCTGCAGTCACACTTTGCCACACTCTCCGTCGCAACACACACACTTACCGCTAACGTGGCCCGCTGCCTACCCTACCGCCAACACTCAAGCATCTTTTTCATCTTCATGCTCTTTTATCTTCAAATGTTCAAATGCCTGTGAATCTATCGGACCAAACTGCGTGGTCATCAGTCCGTAGCTTACAAACTACTTAAACCTAGATAAACTAACCTACGGACACACACACACACACACACACACACACACACACACACACACACACACCCATGCCCCGTGCAGGACTCGATCCTCCACCGCGCGCTCCGCAGCGAGGTGCTTTAGACCGCTCGGCTACTCTACCGCGGCTTTTAAAAATGAGGCGTTAGGATAAGCGGAAGGGTACAGTTTTGGGAGCGGGTAGAGCGCTTTGGATGGGACTCGTAACTTGTTCAAATGTTCAAATGTTTGTAGAACTTATGGAACTTAACCACGGGTCATCAGTCCCTAAGCTTACAAACTACTTATGAACTAGCTAAGACCAAGGACGGCACAAATATCAATGCCCGAGGGGGATTCGAATCCCCGACCGTAGTGGCCGTGCAGACCGTGACTGCAGCGCCTCAGTCCCCTCGGCCACCGCGGCCGGCCTTCTATCTTCCGTGCTTGCATAAATAATCGGCATGATATTCCGCCGTATGCGAGACACTTCATTTTATGTTACTTTTCCCATACATGTTTCGGCACATTTTGGACATCATCAGTGTGAACTCTTCTATTGTTTCTCTGAAATTTGTAGTACTACTGTACAAATGTCTCTCGATATACATCTAAATGTGTTACAAGATCTTTAACTGTGTTGTTCGTTTATGTTTGCAGACAAAATTATCTATTTTTAGTTTTGTCGAACAGTAGCCCTAGAAATACGACACTCACATTAGGCTACGTTAAAAGTCACACAGTGTAGTACTTATTACTTGTTGTAATAATTTTGTACAACTTGTCATCTGCAAGGCAAAACAAACAGTTTATTCATTATCAAAATATCCACGGGTGTACTGCCGGTCTATAGTGTCCAACGGGCACAATATTTCGGCGATCATACATGACGCCATCATCAGGTAAACTGACGGACTGAGCTCCTGGAAACGCGCCGGCACGGAGATCCGCACGCTACGGCTGCTCGAAGGGAACTGGGTTCTAGACGGTAGCGGGCGATTTAAATACCCTCGGCCCGCGGAGCGACCCCTCCGTGGTCCGCGCCCCGGGCCGCGGTCGCGCAGTGGAACCGATTGCGACGGCGTCTAAGATGACGCCGATGTGAAGGCTCTGTCCGCCGTGGTCGTCAATTCGTTACGTTTGCTAGATTTACTCTTAATTAACCCAATCGCTGGTTCCCAAGCTTTGCTAAGATTATAGCCGCAGTCACGGTTTATCAAATACGCAGGGAGAAACTAAAGAATCACAGTTTATTCATTGATTTTCAATTTTGAGTTCGAATATGGCGTCGTTTGTGTTATTTCCTACAATTCTTTGTCTTGGCTCCTTGTTTTGTCGAGTTTTCTTCGTGATGTGTTTATAACTTGTTTTCCACGTAATGTTAATAGTGTACATTACGCTAATGTTTATATTTGACGTTTGGATGCGGCTGACAGCTGTTTGATTTGTGGGTGTTTTGTTTTGGTGGGTTGCATGCGAAATTCAAGTGTTTACTCTTACCGTCGTGTTGTGTTTATCTGTTGACAGAGTGTAGGAATGAAACAGTATTGTGGACGGCTGTTTAATATTTAAATTTCGTAAATATATAAATGTCTGTGTGTGTTCAAAATGTTCAAATGTTTGTTAAGCTTATGGGATTTAACTACGGGGTCATCAGTCCCTAATCTTACAAACTACTTATCAACTACATTATACTAAAGACGGCACAAATATCCATGCCCGAGGGGGGATTCGAACCCCCGACCGTAGTGGCCGTGTAGACCGTGACTGGAGCGCCTCAGTCTCGTCGGCCACCGCGGGCGGCTCTGTGGTTGTGTGGTGTGTATGTGTGTGTGTGTGTGTGTGAGAGAGAGAGAGAGAGAGAGAGAGAGAGAGAGAGAGAGAGAGTATTTTGAGATGATGGAAGTAGGATGAAGGTTATTTGTGTGTCTCCTCCATTGTGGCAAATAGGTTTTGTTGAAGAGTGTATAAATTGACTACAGTTTACCTTGTGCTTTTGCGTTTTGTAATGATAATTCCCTTCTATTGTAAATTTATGGTACGCCAAATGTAAACATTACCGTAATGCACACCATTAACATAACGTGGAAACCAAGTTATAAACACGCCACAAAGAAAACTCGACATAACAAGGAGCTAAAAAAAAAAATAATAATAATAATAAAAATAAATAAAAAAGTAAGTAATGACACAAAAGAAGTCATTTCCGAACTCAAAATTGAGAAACAATGAATATAAACAGTTCGTTTTGCCTTGCAGATAACAAGTTGTACAAAATTATTGCAACAAGTAATGAGTACTGCAATGTGTGATTTTTAACGTAGCCTCATGTAAGGTACTAAAAACGACTTGCACACTGAAACCGGTAATTAGAAAATAAAGGACTTTAAATAAATGGCAGCTGGGAGTCTTTAATCGTCTGCAATATCGATCGCCGCGCGTGAGTGACCCCGTGGTCTAAGGCATCATGCTATGGACTGGGCGGTCGCTCCCGCCGGAGGTTCGAGTCCTCCCTCGGGAATGTGTGTGTGTGTGTGTGTGTGTGTGTGTGTGTGTGTGTGTGTGTGTATGTGTGTGTGTGTGTGTGTGATGTCCTTAGTGCAAATTAGTTTAATAAGTTTTTAAGTCTGACGACTGATGACCATAGGAGTTTGATCCAATAAAAAAGTAAAGTAAGTCAAATGGAAAAAGCCACGGCGTCGTGGTTATGCGGTCACGGTATAGCCCTGCAAAGTGCACTGCAGATTCGCTTTCACATCTCTCTCTTATCCGATTTTTTTCAGTACAATTATGAATTGTCCAACTGGTCATCGACATGTCTTTTCGCTCCTGTAATTTGTACTACAAAAGTACCCTATGTTAAAACTCTTGCATTCCGTTTTCGAAGTTCCTCCCTTTTTCTTAATCCTTCTTCCTTCACCTCCTTTATCAATAATTTGAAAATGCAATATGGCTGCGAAAGAACAGACACCACACCAATATAATAAGTATTTACACTCGAAGACGGCGTTAGCTTCACTTACTTCACCGCAGATGCGGTCATACGCTCGACCTCGCACGGGAATCCGTAACGGCGAGTATATGAGGGCTGGGATGGTAGGGGCGCTACAACCGTCCATAGCGTGCGACTTGTGGAAATTTGAGACGGACGGGAGGCGAACGTGGGTAGCCAAGTTGTTAAGGCTACCGCTGGCCAGAAGCGAGAGACTCGGTTCCATTCCGTCCCAGCTCACATTTTCACGTGTCGCCATTGTTTAATTTCAATTGCCTAATGCAGCCACTGTCAATCCTTTCTCTCCTAATACTTCTGCCTTCCCCTCCTTGATCAATAATTTGTAAATTCTTTAATGTTTCTGGTCGGTCTGAAAAAATAGTTTTCACCACATACTTGCTCAGCGTTTTTCCATTTCGATCTGTAACCTTACTACTGAATGGAAGAAATAGTTTCCCGTTGTGCGGCCGTGGTTCGTTATTGATTTTTAGTCTCTCCCTAGGACTAAGTGCCAAGTCTATCTATTTGTAAGCATCTCAATTCTTCCTGAATAAAAGTGCCCCTTGTCCATTATTTCACTTGCTTGCAGCAACTGAAAGTTTCAATGCGGATGCAAAATTAGGTCTAATCCCTTGCGGAAATTGAGATAAAGCTCAAAGCAAGTGAAATATTGGACAGGTGGCACTCAAATGTTCAAATGTTTGTAGAGCCTATGGGACGTAACTACGGGGTCATCAGTCCCTAAACTTACAAACTACTTATGAACTACTTACAACTAAGGACGGCACAAATATCCATGCCCGAGGGGGGATTCGAACCCCCGACCGTAGTGGCCGTGCAGACCGTGACTGGAGCGACAGGTGGCACTAAATAGTAGCGCGCGCTAAGCTGAGAATTTGGGCGCGATGGCAACAGTGTCCGGTTAATCAAATGGTCTAGGTGACCACAGGTCAGAAGTAGAAAATCCGGGTTCGATTCCCGGTCCGGAATAAATATTCAACCACGTTTTGGATTATTTGGCTTAAACGACCGAGATGTTTGAATATTTCTAAGTCACTGATTACTTCAAATAAGATTCAGATCAAATATGAACATATGATTTATTACAGAAACTTAATCTCGACACTTCATAAAACCAACAAAGAATTCAAATGTGCTTGACACAATAGACAGTTAATTAACGTAAGTGAAACTACTGCATTCGTGCTGACCATTACTTCAGTGACTCAAATAAATCTCTAGAAATTCACGCCGGCCGCGGTGGCCGAGGGGACTGAGGCGCTACAGTCCTGGTCTGCATGGTCACTACGGTCGGGGGTTCGAATCCCCCCTCGGGCATGGATATTTGTGCTGTCCTTAGTCTTAGCTAGTTGATAAGTAGTGTGTAAGCTTAGGGACTGATGACCCCGTAGTTAAGTCCCGTAAGTTCTACAAACATTTGAACATTTTTTTTTTATTATGGTAACTAATGACCGAAAAAGGACACGACCGAAGCGTCCGCGATGTCTCAGCATCAAGTTGCCTTTTGTCGATAAGTCTTAGCGTTTGTTCATTGCCAAACCTTATATACTCATTGTGCACGCCAAGAAACAATGTCGAGTACTGTACTGAAAGATTCTGTATTTGGATTGATTAAATGTTCAAATGTTTGTGAAGCATATGGGACTTAACTGCGGGGTCATCAGTCCCTGAACTTACACACTACTTATGATCTACCTTATATTAAAGACAGCCGCGCGGGAGTAGCCGAACGGTCTGCAGCGCCACTTTGCGAATCGTGCGGGCTCCTGCGTTGGAGGTTCGAATCCTCCCTCTGGCATGGATGATTGTGTTGTCTTTAGTATTAAATGTGATTGATAGTTACGGACTGAATTATATGTCGTGTAGAGGATTGAAGACTTTTGTGACTTATAATGAAGACTGCCGCACGCAGGCTTTAACGGATTGATCAATGCACATGCCAGATAGCTCCCACCGGAGCTGCTTGATTTTATGTTGCGGTTGCGCGCATTTTTTATGCATATACGCAGGGGACGATGTGTGCGCCACTGTTTTATGCATGCGTGCAGGTACAAGTACCCGCCATCTGTTTATAAGGGCGAGCCAGCTTTCTCCTAAACTACCCGACCAACAGTCGCGTATATTGCTTTTCGCTATTTTGGCCTCCGTTCGTTATATAAAACAACAAGTGGAATGAGGCGTAACGTAAGTCAGTCCCTGAAACAGTTATCTCTTATTCAACACTCTTCGCTTGCAAAGTGTCCCGTACGTTTACTCTCAAAAGTATACCGACGGCAAGGGGAATCCAGGCCGAGAGTTTTGAGATAATAACGAATTTAATATTTCAAGTGCTACGAGGTCTTGATTGATAAATACGAGTTGATACACGTTTGTAAATCACTTATTTTTCGTGACAAACAACGATCTACCCTATAGCTGTGAGTGACGTTTCCGTGAAAACAATCCACAGTTGCCGATTATGTGTCCTCAGTGGAGTTTACGATTTTCAAGCTGTGGGACCACACTGCAGTGGTCATCAGTTCCTAGACTTACAAACTAATTAAACTAACTTATGGCAAGGAGAAATCACACACACACACACACACACATACACACACACACACACACACACACATACAAACGCGTGCTCGAAGGAGGACTCGAACCTCCGCAGGGGAGTAGCCGCGCATTCTGCAGCGAGGCCCCAGCCGCGCAGGAGTGGCCGTGCGTTCTACTGTTACTGTTACAGGTCGTCACAGATTGTCGAAGATGGAACTTTGCTGGTTGCATCAACTTCCAGGCAAGCTGTAGTGCCCTAGAAATCTAACGGAAGTCTAGAGCAAAGTTTCGTATAATTTAAATGAAAACTTACGAGAAACTCATACAAGTCTCACGGTTAGCTTTACGGAGATGGCGTTGCATAGCGCAGGAAAAGTTTCTTCTATAAGCTCTCAGCAATTCACCGGAGAAACACTCTCTTCAAAGAACAGTTTGGAGAGTTCTGGTGATACAGCAGCCATACCCCTACCACAAGCAAAGTGTAAAAGCCAACTGGTCAAACACTTTTGAAACCACAGTTTAGATCTTGTTATAATTCATACACCGATACTGATGGTTGTCCCTTTTACCGTATATACAACTCTAACCCTAAATAGTTGGAACAGTGAGTATTAAGGCACTCCACGAAGTTACTTTAAATCTAAATGTGCAAGTGTAAGTAAAATGCTTAATTATGTCACCAAAAGCATTTAGTTTTATTGATGTAACACATCATCCGTGGTCGCCAATTTAACATATTTAAAGTTTACAGTTCCTCCCAATTCATGACGTATCTGCTACAACAACCGTGGGCAATATTTTAGTAATGGTTGAAGGGAAAACAGTAGTTTTAATGGTGCGTTTTTCCCTACTGGGTAATCATGATGAAGTCTAAAAAACAAATCAGGGAATGGTCCAATCATGCAGATGTGTAATAGAAATTCTTAATATTTATAGCTAACGTACTGAAAATTTAGTAGTCATCACATCTGTAGGAGTTGTCGTGTGTACCTGCAGGACGAAGAACAGTACGGTTCAGCAATTGGAGCCTGTTAAAGTAGTGCTGAGACACATTCACCTTCAAATGTTTGTAGAGCTTATGGGACTTAACTACGGGGTCATCATTCTCTAACCTTACAAACTACTTATCAACTACCTTATACTAAAAACGGCACAAACATCCATGCCCGAGGGGGGATTAGAACCCGCGACCGCAGCGGCCGTGCAGACCGTGACTGCATGTCGCAGACCGCTCGACCACTGTGGCCGATTGACACACATTTATACGTTGTGAAATCGTGTAGTTTACTTTGTACATTAAGTAACAACTTGTTTCAGTCTAAACGTTCGCATGGAAACACATTGTTCGCGCTATCAGTTGGTAGATAACCTTCACGTACTAGGCATACGCACGCAGTCATTTGACTGGTTCAAACAAAATGTTAGAAATTTTTGGAACTAACTGCATGTAAATAATGAAGCAACTAAGCGTAGAGTACAGTAGGTGAAGGTGAATATCTATTACATGGAGCAAGCTGTGCTGCCCTTCTTTGCTGGTTGACTGCCACATGCACTGAATACTGTACACCGCTTCATAAACAACCTAAAATGTATCCTAACCCATTACGCGAAAGAAAAGGTATAAATGTTCGTAAACCTACTGCGGCGGTGGAATGGACGAGCGCTCTAAAGGCGCCTTGCTGCGGAGCGCGCGGTTGCTCCCCGTCGGAGGCTAGAGTTCTCCCTCGGACACGTGTGCGTGTGCGCGCGTGCGCGTGTGTGTGTATGTGTGTGTGTTAATGAGTACGCGCGCATGTTGTCCTTAGGTTATAAAAATGTTCAAATGTTTGTAGAGTCTATGGGACTTAACTACGGGGTCATGAGTCCCTAAACTTACAAACTACTTATGAACTACCTACAACTAAGGACGGCACAAATATCCATGCCCGAGGGGGGATTCGAACCCCCGACCTTAGTGGCCGTGCAGACCGTGACTGAAGCGCCTCAGTCCCTTCGGCCACCGCGGCCGGCTGTCCTTAGGTTAGTTCAAGTAGTTTGTAAGCCTAGGAACTGATTACCACAGTAGTTAAACCCCATAGATTTGGAAACATGTGGACACTTGATTAGAAAGTCTTCACATCCACTCTCCCTTTAAGGACAGGAAATGGAAATTTTTATAGTCAGTTCCCCCTATCATTGCTGAATCCTCTGTATGCCAGTTTTCAAATACAAGTGTTATCGGTTCAGTAAGATTGCGTGTTACTCTTTAAGATGATACTGGCGTATTTCATCTCTACTAATTTGAGCAGACGATGCTTGCAGTCGTAACTATCGCTCTCTACGGAATTTTCAGCCACCGACCCAGCGTTTACGTTTCCACACGCTATGCACTTCGCGACAGTATCCTGTCTCGTTTGCGCAAGGGTACGGCAAAAGAAAAAAAAAGTTTATATTTTTATTATGTCACTTTGCAGTGCTGTATTTAAATTACGGGTCATTTTATTTTTACATACATGTGTTTCATACAGTGTATGCTAGACAAGCACCGACGATACAAATAGAACAGTCCGACTGATCAAATAGTTAATAATACCAAGCAATTTAATAACTCACAAATGAACGCAGCAGTGATCATCAGCGATAATTGATGTACGCACAATAAGTATTAAAGAACAGAATTACTGCAATTAAAAAATATTTTGAAATTTAAGTGCCAAAATTACAGAATAAAACGCAGCAATAAATTTAATAGATGCAAGGTTGGAACGAATTACTTCAATTTATATACTTGTATGTAGTCGACGTCGGACATTTCTCTCATTATACTCTACCCTTCAGATGCAGATTTGGTTTTCAGAAATGATGCGAGACTTGGAGGACCTGCCTGTTTCTGCGACTTGAATTCCATCGAGCACGTGTGCAGTGGGTTGAGAAACACATCCTTACGCATCCACACTGATGGCGAAAGGAAACGCCCACCCGCGAGGGTGGGAGCACGCTGTAGAACCCCGTCCGTGGTTCGAATCCCCCGTCGGGCAAGGATGTTTTTGTCGTCTTTAGTATAAGGTAGATCATAAGTAGTTTGGGGACTGAGGGACTGAGGATCCCGCAGTTAAGTCCCTTAAGCTTAACAAACATTTGAACATTTTTTCATAAGGGACCAAACTGTCATACCAATCGGTCCCTAGACTTCCTAGACTTAGAAACTACTCTAACTTACGGTAAGGGCCACACACAAACACATGAGGTCTCTAACATCCAGTAGGAGCTGCCGCGCAACTAGCGACATGGCGCCCCAAACCTCACGGCCATTCCAGTGCGGCCGTGCACGCAAGTGCTGGCGGTAGGACGTAGACATGGGAATCACTGTCTCTTAGAGTGCATTTTCCAAAGACACAAGGGCCTCCCGACACAAGGGCCCGGGGCCATAAACTAACCGAGCTGCCGCAATACAGCTCCACAGCGCAAGGCCTATGTTATCACAGCGAATTAATCTATTTGCTGTTATTTTTACGGTAATGTAGTTCACTTGTACCGGACAAGAGGCTCACGTTTTCAGTCAGACGGGCAGCGTGGATACTCCCCACTCGAGTCCCCTGGCGTATGGTGTCGGCGACTTGGAAGACGACACACAGAACTACTTTGGCGTGTTGAAAGCATGTGCACACGGCTCATTTGTTTCTCTAATGCGCGTGGTCTCCTCTTGTTTACAGTCAAATACAGGGTGACACAAAAAAGGGAACATTTCCACAATCCAATAAAGCAAGAACTGGTGAAGGAAAGAAATTTAATTTCCATTATCTGATAACTTACATGTTTGCTATTTAGGAAACATTGATGACATTTATCGTTTAAAAAAAATTACGTTCTTTTTCATGGCATCCTCCTGGTACTAATACAGAACTACATTTACTAGGCAAACACAGATCCTGTAACATTCATAAGCGCCCTTTACTTACTAGTCACAGTTTGGTGTGGTGTTTCCCCACATGGAATTATCGGATCGTATTTTTTCGCAGATTAACATGGAAACACATCAACTGTCAATGCCGATCGTTAACGTGGAGATGTTACGAACTTTCGTTAAACCTGCACTGAACAATTTTCCAAAGGTTGAAGAAGCCTGGTTTCAACAGGATAGAGCGACATCACGGCAATCACGGCAATCAATGGCATGTATGAGAAAACTGTTCGGCAACCGTGTGATCTCGCGATCCGGTAATATTTCCTGACCCCGAGATCGCCAGATTTATCTGTTTGCGATATTCTTTCTTGTGGAGCTACATCAAAAGCAAAGTCTACACGTTTTGACCAAGAACCCTGGATGACTTAAAACAGAGAATTCGGGATGAAATTCACAGTATCGCAGCTGAGATGTTGCTGTGGTGATTGAGGAATCTCCACAGCAGATTTCACGAATGTATTTGTACAAAAAGACGCCATGTAAAGGACATATACAGCGCGTCCCACTCAACTGTTTGACCCCAGATATCTCTGAAATTACAAGAGATACTGAAAAACGACTTTTACGGTCATGAACGTACGGCAGGGGCTTATGAAAGAAGGTACTATGAGACACTAAAACATGAACAAATATTATTTTCAACACAAACTTATGTTTTTTTTTTTTTTTTAATGGATACCCCATATTATTTCTTAAGCAATCGATAGGATGCAAAATCACAAAAAGAATGGCATCGGTTGCATCGCTATGCGTCAGTTACATCCGGAGAAACTGCGAATCAAAGTTGACGTTTGAAATACATGAGGCGCGCTGCTAGCGTGTGTCCGAGGCTCAAGCGAGACTCACGGTTGAGTCTCTGACATGAGCTATCAGCGTCACCATATACAGGGTGTCCCATCTATCTTGTCCACCCAAAATATCTCTGGAACAATAACAGCTATTGGAAAACGACTTTCACCGGTATCAATGTACGGCTGGGGGCCATGAATGTACATATTTGGAAACATTTTAAAACGAAAGCAAATGTGTTTTTTAACACAAACTTATGTTTTTTTAAATGGACACCCTATATTTTTTCTCCAGCAACCCATAGCATGACAAATCACAAACAATGGCGTTGACTGCATCGCAATATTCCAATTACATCCCGAGATATTGCGACGCGAAGTTGACGCTTGAAATACGCGAAACGCGCGGCTAGCGCTCGTCATGAGCAGCATGGGGATCTCTCCTGACACTCAGGACGTCCGCTAGCCGCGCGTTTCGCGTATTTCAAGCGTCAACTTCGCGTCGCAATATCTCGGGATGTAATTGGAATATTGCGATGCAATCAACGCCATTGTTTATGTGATTTGTCATGCTATGGGTTGCTGAAGAAAAAATATAGGATGTCCATTAAAAAAAACATAAGTTTGTGTTAAAAAACACATTTGCTTTCGTTTTAGAATGTTTCCAAATATGTACATTCATGGGCCCCAGCCGTACATTGATACCGGTGAAAGTCGTTTTCCAATAACTGGTATTGTTCCAGAGATATTTTGGGTGGACAAGATAGATGGGACACCCTGTATATTCGTAAATAGCAAAGTTGTAAGATTTAAATTACTATGAATTAAATTTATTTCCTTCACTACTTCTAGTTTCATTGGGTTATGGAAATTTTCCAGCTTTTGTGGCTGCCAGCATAACTCAGCGCCATGAGCGAAGAAGTCAGTCAGGTTGCATTGGGACTACCTCAGTGGTGCCCGCTGCTGTTGTAATCCCGCGGCCGAAGTGTCACGGGAGCGGCCAGGCGGTGCGCCTGCCTCTGTCAGGGCGCGCTTGTTTCAAATTGGGGGACGTGTGCCCCCCCCCCCCCCCCGCCTTTTTGTTCGGGGCCTCGCCTTCCATTTTTAATCAGCAGAGGCGGCCGCGCCGTTTGTTCGCGCTCGCGCCGCCGTGCCGTGGCGCGGGCTAGGCTGCGTCCTCTCCGTGATGAGGCCGCCTTCCTTCTGTTTGTCTCCGTATTTAGTCGCCGCATAAAGACGTTACGCGTTCCTTTGCGACGCGGATGCGGCTGGCGCCTTTTCGCCTCACGTTTCGTCATTTTTATTTATATTTTTTTGCCCCTTTTGTCTGAGCCGCTGGTAATCTCCTCGTCGCTCTGCTCCGTCTTTGTCAGCGTCGTCGGTAACAGGCTGCTTCGTCTATATTAAGCGAAATTAATTGCGAGCTCCTCGGCATCTGTCTCGTTTGTAGGCTTTGTCACTTCGCTCCGCTCTGCAGAAATGTGGCGTTGCCGGCAAAATCCGCGGACGGCCATTCACAGAAATTGCTTGCGCGTTCGAGTTTAATGAAAATTAAATTGTTGATGTTGAAATGGAACTTTTAAGGCGGTCCTTGATGAGAATACATAACCATTTACGTAATAAAATTCCTTCGCCTTAAAAAAAAAAAAAAAAAATTCTGGAGACCTCATTCCTCTTCTATGATTACTGCAGCGCGAAATCGGAAAAATATGCGATGAAGAAGTCGACACCCCCAAAACGGCGTACTATTGAAGTACTGAAAGAAGCGCACAGGCCGAGGAAAACATTTCTGATACTGACAGTTTGGTTTCACACTCGCAAAATCTGGCGCACACTTCCAGTGCTGAACCGAACATATTATACAGTCCGAAGAATATATTTTATCTTATGAAAATCTGCACTTCAAATTAAAATTGTGTGCCTCATTTCCTGTTAAGTAGAGCTGTCTGTCTTTCTGAGTTGGGCCTTTTCTTAAAAAATAGATAAGAAAAACTGGGCAGTTTTTATGTTGCCATAGGATTTCAAAATAACGGCGCAAGCCATTCCTAAGATATACTGAGTAGCGTCCAACGTTCTTAACTGTTTATATTTATCCAAGAAACGACAGTTGCATTATTTCACTGTAACATAAGCAGTTGAACCCTAGTTATTAGCTTCTGCAGGATCGGTAGAGTGCAGATGTCTCTTGCGATCTGTTTCAAGGCTAGAGCTAGGTTAAACTGAATCTTTGTGTTCCAGACTTTCAGCGAGGTACATTTAACTTCAGTTATAGAGAAGATTATTCGTAGACCTCCCACTGTCGGTATATCAGTTCTCCCACTTTAGGTTAGTGTCACTGAAAGCGGGCCGTTTGCGATGGCCTTTTGACAGCCCGAAATTTATTTGTAATTAACACCTTAACCGTTCATATCAGACGAAGAAATGGACTTTTGGCGGAAATAACTCTCCACAACTCTGCTCTCTTAAGTTTTTTTTTCATTTTTCGCGTCGTTTCATGGATATTGGCAAAAATAAAGGCGATATGACACTGTGTAACTTCTTTGGTCGCTGCTCAACAATCTAGACAGGATGGCACATACATATTTGTTGGTCGCTAGCGAGCAGAACCTTTTTTTGGTGGCATAACCGGACGCCGCTACAGGACGGCAGTATACCCTATCTCGGCTATTATGCGTCAAATAAAAAACAATTAATATCGAGTAAATTCTGATTTTTTTCATATTTTGAATCTGAAAGTTGGTACACACGTATAAAGATGTAATTATTCACGTGGAGCTACCATCGTATTGTTGTTCTAAGTCACTTAACAGAGGTTCTAAGAATGGCATGAGGTTGATGTTTCATCTAGGGATGAAAAACGCAAGAAAATAACTTTTTATAAAGAAATGAAATAAACACCGCGCTGGGTTGTTTCAGAGACCACTTTTGCAAATATTTGGAATGAAACTAAATATTATATATATTAGAATGTTATATATTTTATTTTGTATTATTTCATTAAAATTAGATTTTATTTTTTAAATATTTAATGTTATGTTGTTAACATTATTATTTTTGGCCGAAATATTTGAAAAATCATAAAACTACAGGAAAATCTAAACTGGGCCTTAAAACACGCGAAGTGCGATTTTTTTTCTTCGCCCAAACATTGTTTTGTATTTTTGCCTATTGTAAATACATATCATTTTTTGAGCCCGTGTTTGTCTCCCTAATAGAACAGACAAGTAATAAATTTTTGGACATACGACCCAAGCAGATATTAGCAGACATATGGTTCTGAATTAGACTAATTAGTTTAATGTGCAGCATCACTATGCGCGTCTTCACGCGACGCAGTACGATAAGCTGGGCAGTAACGCATCGGAATGACTCATTGTCACATTGAAGGATGAAGTTCAGTAACAGGTAAATCGGGCGCAAAAATCTGTAAACATACAAATCAGTTGCTGTGTATTAGTCTCGCTCAAACTCAGAAATGGCTTGACCGATCTCGTAAAAGAAAGTAAGTTCGGTTTCATATATGGTGGTTTAGAGAGAGAGAGAGAGAGTGAGAGAGAAAGGAGAAAGCTAAATGAAGTGCTTAAAGTTCTAGAAAACAGAAATTAATAATTTTGTATGCACACCGCTACTTTGGATTAGATTAGCATTTCATGCATTTCCATGCCGTTCATACGAACCCGAAAGAAAATTGTACATTTCACCTTAAAATCAATAGGAACGGCACTGTCTGTATAACAATTCGTACTTGCCCGGCGGACGGTACTTCACAACAAGCTTCGACACCAACCCAAAGTTTTATTCCGATCTTGATGAAATGTTGCATATCTGATTTTCAAAACAAGAGAAAAACCACATCGCGATCTAAATGCAGAACACTTTTCTAAATTACATAGGATGAACCTGACATACCTATATCTGGCTCAAAATATTCTTGGAAACAACTGTTTTCTATAACCAACAGAGTAAAAACAGCAGAAAGGTCATAGTTTAACAACGCAACACTCAGCAGTATTCTGCGTCTTGCGGCAGCTGGAGGACAGACACACAGTCAACAGTGAATAAAGAGAAATATAATTTTCAAAATGACTAAAGTGTCTGTTCGTTTAGCTCATATTGGATGTTTATGTTAATTATCAGCGTCACCCTGTATTTCTTTTGTATATGATATCCTAACCAGTGTTTTGTGCACAGCGCTGCGGGCAACTTCTTTGCTCACTGCTGCCCGCTAGTAACCGCCTGCTCGCAAGCTGAACACTCCAGCTGCAACAGCCTGATGTAGTTCAAGCTGCCTGCTAAAAGCAGAACAAAACCACATATATTGACTATACCCCACTCCACGGCATTTTAACAGAAAACCCGTACAATGTTCTTTAAAAAATTATAGTCTATGTCCGGCCCAATGTTTACTGCACAAACAAATAACAGTATGTGGTTATTTTACAAAAATTTACAATAACGTATTATTATATTCTCGTCTTTTCGCTATTTCCGGTGCATTTCGTTCTACTGGAAATGTCATGTCAAAGAATGAACGGGATTCAAAAATGGTACACGATATAGGAAAACGGACTGCACAAGTGAAATCTACAGGCACAAAACAGCGAAAACTCACATGCAACGTGTGTACATTATTGACTGACTAATCTACTGCCATCGATACTCCATCATTATTTATTGGAAGAGATAAGCGACAGCTTATTCACAGCGGACGACTAAACGCACGGCATTCTTAATTTGAAGATAAGGGATCTGAAATTTGAGACGCATTTCCCATTATTCGCTACGTAAATAAGCCACGTTGCAGCAATAAATGGAGTTCAACAATTACATGACCTAGACTAGGTATTACTATGCAACAAGCACTCAACGATGATTGTACCAAATCTGAAACTATGTTACGCAAAAGTTGCAGAGCTGCGAAGGTTAACATGAATTCTAGCATTACTTGCAGACCAGGTTGGTTTCAAAATGAATATCCAAGAATAAAGAATATTCTGTTCCGTTTACTGCTTTCGGTGCTTTTAAGTCGTAAGTTTGTTTTCCTTCAGAGTGATTTCATACTGCAGGTTAAAAGGATAGAAGTTTTAAAGTAAATCCTTCATTCATTTTTTAACCTCACTTTTCAATGTTACCAGCTGCAATGAAGTTTCAGCATCTCCGACGTTTATTCAATACAGACTAATCACACGTAAACTGTAAAACTTCTGTCGTTTCTGTACTTAATCTCCCTGCAAATGTAGACTTTTTCAGAACGACGATTAGTTCGAAGTGTAGCAGTTCTCGGACTCCTTCTCCTAGCTGCGACAAGTGGCTACTAGTCTATACTGCTTTATCAGAAACATAATCTGAGTACAGCGATTAGATCATGGGATCGACGGCTACTTTCCTGAGTATTATCGATCCCAAAGACGAAGTGAACACAACTTCCAATAGCGGGAGTATATATACAGAAATCGGCTGAAGGTATGGCGTATGGATCAGTTCGTAAGGACCGAATGTGTGCCACTTATGAGTGCAGCTTTCAGTCAATAAGCCTTTTAATCGTTGACTTATCAACTGGATTTTGACTCTTGTGAAAGAGTTAGGTGTAGTTATGAAATTTTTACAAGCTAACAAATATTCTCTCTCGCTTCTCTGGTCGCAGTCAACAGACAGCTGACTATGTTTTCAACTCGCCGACGCAGCGACTGCTGTTGTCACGAGAGACTGGATCTGCATTTACGGCAGACCTGATTCCTCCTAGCTTCTCTGATTTTGACGAGTTTTTTTGCTACTGTTTTTCGTTGTAACGTATGTATTATCCATTGTCACAATCGATGAAGAAAAGTCCGAGTCATGCCGTCATCACGCGTCAACAGTGACTGACAACATGGCACATGAACAGCGTTGTAGTCATCCCTCACCATCGCGGCACCCAACTGGAGGACACTTTTTGCATTCTCAGATCCTCGTACAGGAGTGTGTGGACAGATACTACTTTCCCAACTTCAGAGATAATATGTTCCAAAGTCCTTTGCGACCCTGAGAAACAGTTGCTCCACTCGCCCGATGCAGCTGGTGTGTTCTCACAAGACGGTCTACTGTGTCTGATTCAATTGGCAAAGAATTTCAGTGGGTGCCACATCGCGTAAATAGAGAAAAGAAATGATTATGTGCTTCTCTTTTGCTGAGCACGTAGCCATTTTAAGTATCAATAACTGTCATATCTCTTCCGTTGCCGTTGCAATTATAGGCTACACTGAAGAGGCAAAGAAACTGGTACACCTGCCTAATACCGTGGAGGGCCCGTCCGGCGATCACGCAGACGTACCGCAACACGACGTGCCATGGACTCGAGTAATGTTTGAGATCGTGCTGGGGGGAGCTGACACCTTGCATCATGCAGGGCTGTCCATACATCCGTAAGGGTACGAGGGGGTGCAGATCCCAGATACGCTTAATAACGTTTATGTCTGGGAAATTTTGGAATTACTGAAGTCTGTCGGAATTGCCATGAATTGATGCAGGTGATCAATCAGGATGCGTACTTTCCTTTCACCTGTCGGAGTCGTATCTAGTCGCATCAGGAGTCCCATATCACTGCAATTGCACACGGCCCACACTACTACTGAGCCTTCACCAGCTTGAACAGTCCCCCTGTTGACTTGCAAGGTCGATGAATTCATAAGGTTGTATCCATACCCGTACATGTACTGTACAGCCCCTGAAAGCCAATATCTATGACGGTTCCTTGAATGGTTACCACGCTGACAGTTCTTCATAGCCCAGCATTGAAATCTGCATCAATTTGCTAAAGAGTTTGCATTTGTCACGTTGAATGATTTCCTTCAGTCGACGTTGGTCCCGTTCTTGCATGATCTTTTTCCGACCGCTGCGATGTCGGAGATCTAATGTTTTACTGTATTCCTGATATTAACGATGCACTCGTGAAATGATCGCACGGCAAAATCCTCACCTAATCGCTGCCTCGGAGTTGGTGTGTCACACGCCGACTGTAACACCACGTTCAAAGTCGCTAAAATCGTGTTAAGTCGCCATTGTAGCAGCAGTAACCGACCTAACTCCTGCGCCAGATACGTGCTGTCTTATGTAAGCGTAGCCGGCCGCAGCGCCGTCGTCTTAGTTAGTTCATTTCTTTGGGTTTTCATAGACATGCCTGTACCGATTTCTTTGGGTCTTCAATTTATGTGCCGTGTACTGCTGCCATCTCTCTCTAAATCACGAGTGTGCGCGCATTTTAAAGCGAACCACGTGTTTCTATCACAAATCAGTCCTGAAGTAAAAAGAAATCGGAGGTGTTACAACTTGAATGCATCTCGTAATATTAATGCGAAAATTACTACTTGTTGTTTACGACTCTACAAAGCAGCGTTCCGCGCGTGGTTACGACATAGCGTCTGTGAGAACAGGAACATGACGACGGTTAGTGCGACTGACGGGGAGTGACGCAAACGGTGGAACGGGCGACCGGCCGTACAAGGCTGGCGTCAGAGCGCGGTCGTTTATTCCCGGCTGACGCTGCAAGCGCCGACGTCACAGCGGCGTCACGGCGGCAAATATTTGCGGACACTGCAGCCGCGGGGAGCGCGTTCACTGCGTAAATGAGCAGCGCCACGCTTTGTGCCGCTGCCGCGCTCTGCAGGCCGCTGCGGTACAGCCGTGCAGCCCCCAAACACCACTAGCCACAGATGGCTGCGGTTTTGCCAGTGCGACAGCATTATGAAATGGGTAGAATCACAATAAAACAATCACAAATGTACGTCCGCGCCTGACTGCTCTGTGCGGCAGGCTGCCATGTGCAGAACGCGTGTTCGATTCCCGGTGCTGCCAAGCATTTTTCTTTGGCGGGAGGACTGGAACGGGATCCACTCAGCCTTGTGAGCTAAGCTACTTAACGCGCAGTAGCGGTTACGACGTCGAGGAATCCCACAACAACCGGATGCGGTGGGTTGGTTTGTTTGGCTTGGACAGGGGGACTAAACTACTGAGGTTATCAGTCCCCCGGTGGGGAGGGGAACGAGTGAGGATAGGAAAGTAGGGGAGGGGGGAAAGGAATTGCCGTCCGGGAAGTAAAGAAGGAAGGAAGACTGCATTAGCTCACGAACGAACCGTGAGCCCACTGCGGGGGGGGGGGGGGGGGCGGATGCGGTGTGTTCACTACATGCCCCTCCATATCGCACTCAATGACGCTGTTGGCAGAGGATGACACTGCGGTCGATCGGGCGCGATTGTTGCATCATAGGTTGAAACGCGGAACTTTACATGAAAATAGTCTTTACAGAAATTACAAAGGTACGTGTGTCATCCAGTTGACGTAAAAAGTAAAATTCTAAGGAACACCAATAACCAAAAATATTTTTTTTTTAATTATAATCTAAGTTTGCGCTCATCAAGCATTGGTATAGGGTGAACTAAAGGTTTTATTTACTCAACAATACTTACCGTTCATATTACATGGACAAGCTAGAAGAAAAACCATTTCCTTGTTCTCCACCGGAGATAAACTTGGCCGGCCACGGTGGTCGAGGGGACTGAGGCGCTCCAGTCACGCTCTGCACGGCCACTACGGTCGGGGGTTCGAATCCCCCCTCGGGCATGGATCTTTGTGCCGTCCTTAGTCTTACTTAGTTCGTAAGTAGTTTGTATGTTTAGGGACTGATCACCCCGTAGCTAAGTCCCATAAAAAAATAATAAATAAATAAAAATAAAAAAAAATACAAAGAAACTTGGGGTACACTATGCTTATGACTACAGCTTTAACAGCTAATAACTACTCGAGCGCGAATGTCAACTACATAAAAATTATTATAAAACTTTCGTAAAATATACTACTGTCTAACAAATAAAATAATCAAATCTCCGTGAGAGACCCAAGTCCGCAGATTTTCACTCCATACAGGCTTGGTTTCGAGCGTGAAGTGGTACATCATCGCTAACAGCCGTGCTGCAGCGGATACACAAGGTGCCGTTAGATTACCGAAGGTAAGCACTGTCGGGCTTGGCTAGCACTTACATGGGTAACTGTCTGGGTCTGCCAAGCGCTGTTGCAAGAGACGTGCACTCTGCCCTTGTGAGGCCAATTGAGGAGCTACTTTATTGAGAAGTTTCGGCTCCGGTCACGAAAACTGCTTTAACGGACGGGAGTGCGAGGCGCTGACAAAGCCCCCTCCGTACTGCATCCACTGACGTCCTCGAGCGGAGGGTGACACGGCGGCCGGTCAGTACCCAGTGGGCCTCTAGAGGCCTGCCGCACGGGGTTTAGTTTTAGTAGTACATCATCGGTGACGATTCCTCTTAGAAAGTTACCTCCTTTTGCGGCGTAACGCGTTATGCTATACAAGCTTGTATTTATGCTGACCCTTGCGATTGTTTGTAAATGTTCTTAGGTACCCTGCTTGAACAAAGTTTCAGGAATTTCAATTTCTCATGAACAATAAACGTACACAGCCGAATATTATTTATATGTTGAACTGCTGCGATAATATTCTCAGTTGCACATGCTGTATGATAAAATTTTGCTACCACAGTGGCTCCGACTTTCGTCGGGGTTAAAGCTATTATCAGACGCCCGGAGCGCGGTGAATTAGATTTACACGGCACATCTGGGTAATTAATACGGTCGTTCAGCCGTCCACCATGCCTCGCATGTCTCTGTCAATTTAATTTATGCTCTTTGACCCACGGTTATTGAACTGCACTTCGCTGTTCTGCAATAATTTACGACAGTAACGAGCGCAACATTTTTGTTTCATAGTCCATGATTCTCTCGAGCTGCGTAAAAAAACAAAATACCCTTTGTATGGTTAACTTTATGTTACGTCGTAATGAAATTTCAACACTCCTGCTGCAACACGAGGGGAGAAAAATCTGCGCATGATTTTCCAATCCCCTAATCAGCTTCCTGTGGTTTGTTGTCTTTGCGTGCAGAGTCAGGAGCATATTAGATTTCTTGTTGATCGCGGATGCCGCCAGCCCGTCACATGCGTCTTTACCAGACTAGAAGAAAATTGGTCAGGCTGCAAGTCAACCACGCGGTTAGGCTCTGGTGCAACCAACTGCATTAAACATCGCTTGCAATTTTTACAATTCCTGACTATTTGCGGAAGACCTACTTTCAGTTTTCTTCCGAAAGTCAGTAACATGAGTGATTGGCTTGCGTTTAGACGTGTATTTGCAACCTGCTCGACTACCTGTGAAATTTGGTAATTGATATACGGTATGTAAATAATGCAGTTTGTGGCCCCTACATCCCATCCCCACTTCGAACCTACTCAAGTACTTATATTTCTTCATTGTTAGCTCGTTCTTTCTTCCTGTTTCAGCTACACTTCCGTGGTCTCTTTGTTAGAACAATTTACTACGAAGCAAAATTGTCGATTTCGGTGCCTCGCGCGGCATTTTTCTCCTTTCTTCCCCCTTACGGAGAAAACAGACTGTTTTGTGGAAGCGTTGGAGTTCCAAAGTGATAGTAGCATCTCGCAGTATACTGTTTTGCAGTTTTAACAGCTGCGGCCGCTTATTTTCCGTGCTATCTTAATACGACTTCACTGGGCAGTGTATACTATGTTATCGTCCTCTGTTCGCCGCGGAGGATTAGCCGTGCGCATAGGGGCGCCGTGCTGCGGTGCGCGCGGCCGCTAGCCGTCGGCGGTTCGAGTCCTTCTTCCGGCATGGGTGTTTCTGTTATCCTTAGGTTAGTTTACCTTAGATTACGTAGTTTGTAAATCCATCGAACTCAACTGCTCGATTATTAGTCCGTAGCTTACAAACATTTGGGAAAAAAAAATTGTCCTCTGTTCAGGGAGCATCCAAAAATATGCGTCACGTACAGAAATCGAAGGAGACATATCGTAAGAGTTTACATTTCAATAAAAAGAGATTAAAATTTTTCTGATTTGCCGATGCCAACGCAATTACTAGAATGCAACTGACTTTCCAGAGTAGCTGAACGGATTTGATAGTGTCTTTAAAACAGGGTATTGACGAAAGTAAAACAAGGATAATGGAATCGTGCCTAGTTAAATTAGAAAAAATGGATTAGGAAATAGTCTGGGTATCGCTTGAATAGCAGCAAATTAAGTGGCTTCGCCCGAAGTAATACGGCACGCCCCGGTGGAGTAGCAGAGCGGTCTAAAGCACCTCGCTGCGGAGAGCGCGGCTGCTCGCCGTGGAGGTTCGAGTCCTCCCTGGGTCATGAGTGTGTGTGTTTGTCCGTAGGTTAGTTTACCTAGGTTTAAGTAG
The DNA here is from genome assembly GCA_026315105.1 of Locusta migratoria. Classification (NCBI taxonomy): domain Eukaryota; kingdom Metazoa; phylum Arthropoda; class Insecta; order Orthoptera; family Acrididae; genus Locusta; species Locusta migratoria. The sequence goes on from CM048747.1 coordinate 464,698,773, forward strand.
TTGATGACCACGCAGTTTGGTCCGATAGATTTACAGACATTTTGAATACGGCACGGAATGGCCACTGTAAATGGCAACAAAGGCGTTTCTGAAAACAATGAATATTTTAACGTATAAATTTAAAACTCAGAAGCATTTTTGCAGGTATTTATCTGGAAAGAGAGTTTGATAGAAGAGAGACGTTGATGATGAACATTTAAGATAGTAGACAGTTACTGCGTAATGGACCGACAAAATGATAAATGAGGTGTTGAGCAGGGTAAAAGAGGAAAGGAATTTCATAAGAACGATACAGGAGAGGAAAAAATCTTAGGTAGGACACATATTACGCAGGATATATCTACTGCAGAAGATAATGGAGCGAAAAGTAGAAGGAAGAAGAAGGAGAGGAAGAAAATATGCTATGTTCACGGATGCGAAGAAAGGCAGAAGCTACAAGCAAGTGGAGGAGGATGACCAGGATAGAAAAAAAAAGAGGGTGTCCGGTTGATACCTGTCTGAGGACAAATTTACCGAAAGAAGATGAGAATATAAAGTTTTGGAATATAACGCTACAGAAGAATGCTAAAGATACATTACATAACTAGCTTTGCGGTAACGATCAGAATTGGGGAGAAAATTAAACTATTGATTAAAGGAATGGCCTGAATTCCAAATGAAGTTAATGATGAGGTATGCGCCCACTTTTCAGTTTTGGTTATTAGACAGTGTTATTAGGGCGCTGAGAAATACAAAGGCTACAGGTGGTGATGCGGCTGTTCACTTCTTGACGCGTTTCGAAATAATCATTATCAGAAACTAAGCCTGAGGTAAAGTTTCATACTAATCGTATAACTTCATGGTCCTGCTGAACTATTCTACTACTATACTACCTGGTTGATAGGGAACATCCTGAGGCATCTAACAATTTGGTAATGGAAGGACATGGAAGGGAGCGAAGGTAAAATTATAGTAGGAGACCAATTTGCCAAGCTTACGGGACTTAATTGCGAGGTCATCAGTCCCTAAACTTACAAAATACTTATGAACTAACTTATACTAAAGATGACACAAACATCCATGCCCGAGGGGGGATTCGAACCTTCGACGGGAAACGGTCTCACGCCTCGTAGCAGAGCGCCTCAATGTGCTCGGCCGGTCCGCCGTGGCGTAGTAGGAGACCAATATCGGGGTACAGTAAGCTGATTAAGAGATCGTGAAGCGTAGAAAACATCAATCAATATACCGCTTTTTATAACTATTTTCACTTTTAAACTAAGCCTGTGAACAGTGTACAATGTTCTAAATGTTACCCAAGCTAACGGCATAATAACTTATACTTTTTTTTCCTTGCAGGTAAGGCAGTCAGCAGTGTTACATGCAGCTGTGCTTAGTAAGTCCAACAGTTTCATTTCATGTTTGTCTGGGGCATGGGTGTGTGTGTTTTGTCCTTAGGTTAGTTTAGTTTAAGTAGGTAAACTACGGACTGATGATTTGCTCCGATAGATTTAGAAATAAATATCAATTAATACAATTAAAGAATCCCTGAGACGGATTTACGTCTCTAATATGTCAAAGACATTATTGATAGATCTGAAGCATTGAATTAAAATTTGTGGTGCGGCCGGGAATCGAACCCGGACCTCCATGCTTACTAGGCAGACGTCTTAACCGTTAGACTACCACACCACTAACGATTAAGGCGCCTCGGAATAGTCTATGTACGATTTCCCTCCACAACACAAACTTTAATTCAGCTTCTTTGTTCCAAAGATAATTGCCACTACTGCCAAGGCTCTCCATGCATTGTTCCACCATGTCCATTGCTGAGGTGCTATTCCGCTGCATGGAGAGCCTTGGCAGTAGTGGCAATTATCTTTGGAACAAAGAAGCTGAATTAAAGTTTGTGTTGTGGAGGGAAATCGTACATAGACTATTCCGAGGCGCCTTAATCGTTAGTGGTGTGGTAGTCTAACGGTGCCGGGCGCCGTGGCTCAGCGCGCCCGGTCAGAGGGCTGAACGTCCTCTGTAATAAAAAAGCTGAGCCAAAATCACATCGAACAAGAACGAACAATCACGAACAGCGTCCGCAACGGACAGAACTACCAATAGAGGAAAAAAAAAAAAAAAAAAAAAAAAAAAAAAACGGTTAAGACGTCTGCCTAGTAAGCATGGAGGTCCGGGTTCGATTCCCGGCCGCACCACAAATTTTAATTCAATGCTTCAGATCTATCAATAAGATTTAGAAATATTTGATTTGAACTAGCAACAAAATGTTGTTAGATGATCAGCTGTATAATGCTTCCATGATGTACCCGATGCAATAAATGTCACTATTATGCCTCTAATCTTTCCAGGAAGTAACTCATAATGCGACTGTAGTATCTGATTGACTACTTTTACAGGGCAAAGGACGAATACTAAAGTAGACAAACGCACATGTTAGCAGTAGCTCAATGCAGCAAACTACCGAACTGATTCAGTAGCGCTCTGCGATTTACAATTTCAAGGGCGAGCTCAAATAAATGTTTGTAAAGCTTTTGGGACTCAACTGCGCAGTCATCAGTCCCTAAACTTACAAACTACCTATGAACTACGTTATACTAAAGACGGCACAAACATCCATGCCCGAGTGGGGATTCGAACCCCCGACGGGGAACGGCCTCGCGCATCACAGCATAGCGCCTCAATGAGCTCGGCCGCTCCGCCGCGGCGAGCTACTAGCATATGTTCAAATGTTTGTATAGTCTATGGGACTTAACTACGGGGTCATAAGTCCCTAAACTTACAAACTACTTACGAACTAGGACGGCACAAATACCCATGTCCGAGGGGGGGTTCGAACCTTCGACCGTAGTGGCCGTGCAGACCGTGACTGGAGCGCCTCAGTCTTCTCGTAGCATATGTAACAGTATGTATACAAGCAGCTACAAATGAATTTGTGGTAAAATGTTGATCAGTTTGAGAGATAATGGGAAAAATAAGATATGCAGCTGATCAGCTACACTATACATTAAAGGGATGTAATTTGTAACGGAAAGTCCAACGCAATAAATTCAACATGGCTTTAAAAATACGATATTCATTTCGGTACGGCCCGTATTGTGAAATTTGACATATTAGCCACGTATGGTTTCTCCTTTCTTTCTTTTCCATTTAAACATTAATAAGCCACGCGAACGCGTGGCCGTGTACAGCATGATGGCCAATAAAAATAGAACTGAAAACTGTACTGCCAGTAACTGTCAGTGTTTTTATTTGTGAACTATTTTATTCATTGGCCTGCGGTGGCTGTCAATATGACGCGCGCTGGAAAGAGAGGCGCAAGGGAGATTTCCAATGAAATATTTTCGGAAGGCAGGCGGTGAACGGTTATAGGCACGTGCGACGGAGACGGCTGCCGGAGATAAGCGGTGCGCTGCGTAGCAACAGGTCTGGCGAGAGTGTCCGCGACGGGTGTCAGGTGCAAGGCGGCGGGGACAGCGGCGGCGGTGGCCGTGCCGAACGCACCTGAGCCAGTGGCGCTGACAGCGCGCCCGCGCCTGGAAGAACATCATTAGCCCGTATCTGCCATTGTGTCCGCGCTCCCAATTCAATTCCCGCGCGCATTGTCCCGCGAATATAACGCCGGCCGTCGTTTGTCTGCGGCTTGCGGCTGCGCGCTTTTGTCACCCGCACACACACACACACACACACACACACACAAGCAGAGAATTAAATCGAACCACAAAAAGCGCACTGGGCCAGTGTGAAGATTCGGGACTGAACCGGCCTGGCGCGGGTGAAGCGAACGCTGCTGTTCACTCATTGAGGGTTGCGTCTGCTCGTTTTGCGCCTCCGCTCTTTCTTTGTTCTTTTTCAATTTTTTTTTTCTTTTTTCATTTTGCTCTCGCTGTTTATAGTATTGCGCTACGACCTACCTTTTCGCACTGCCAACCGTTTGAACTTGCGGCAGCTCTGACCAAATGAGAAGACTTTTACGGATACAGTACGGTACGGAGATGAGGATTGAAAGAACACCTTAGGTGTTTTTCATGTTTCCATCCCAAGAAAGAAATCTGTGTTTATAATCCATAAAGCTCTACGAATTGACAGGTCTGAGTACGCTGACTAGATGTGTTTTTCGACCACCTTCTAAGATAAAGGCCCTGTTGGGGTCCGTAAAGGATGATCTTGTTTTGCGTAAGGCAGGTGTATATCGTATTCTTTGCAGTTCTGGCATGTCATATATTGGTCAGACAATCAGAACTGTGGAAGACCGGTGTATTGAACATAAACGTTACACGCGCTTACAACAAACAAATCGGTCTTGACAGCGGCCATCCTATGGAATACAACAAAACGGAAATTCTGGCATGCACCTCCACCTATTGGGATAGTGTTATCAAGGAAGCTGTTGAAATTCAACTAGCAAGCGACCTTTTAAACAGAGATGGTGGTTTTTGTATAAATTCTGCTTGGAATCCGGCACTGTCTCTCGTCAAAAAACAGAGGGACAAAATTAATGCTGCCTCACCTGTTGGTTAACAGTCACTATCGATATTTTTGATGTTTGGTCATCTTTGATTGTGTTGACTCTGCAGTGACTTGTACTGTGTGTGTTATCTTCATTGTTCAAATGTTCAAATGTTTGTAAAGTCTATGGGACTTAACTACGGGGCTATCAGTCGCTAAACTTACAAACTACTTATGAACTAACTAAGACTGAGGACGGCACAAATATCCATGCCTGAGGGGGGATTCGAACCCCCGACCGTAGTGGCCGTGCAGACCGTGACTGGAGCGCCTCAGTCTCCTCGGCCACCGCGGCCGGCTCTTCATTGTTTATCCATTGCCAACCGAGGTATTAAATACGCTTGCACATTGCTTCCTTAAGTGCAGTTGTGCCTTGAGAATGGCAATGTGTCCTGCCGAAATATCGGCGGTTGTCGACGACGTCACTCGGCAGCATACCCGTAAGTTGTTTGTAGATTATATCTGATGTATAGTTATTGTTACGAAAGCGAGAAACAAAGATGAAAATAGAATAACGAGTCAAACTTAAGTGTAAATATTGCAGTTATTGTAAACTATTTTCTTCAGTGGCGAATCCAGGATTTTGGTCTATGGGGAGGGGGCGACAGGGGGGGGGGGGGGGCGGCTGAGCTCATAGAAATTTTACAGAAGAGATGGTTTTCCTCACGCTCTGGGGGGTGGGGGGTGTCTGCAGCCTGAAAAGCTCTAATCAACTGGTCAATAACTTCTGAAACACATTACGATGACGGGAAAATGATGCTTAAAAAAGGCGATAAGCATTAGAACAATGTGTATGAATACGCAAATTATACTTAAAGCCAAAATTCCAGTACTATGAAGGATTGCTTATTACGTAACAACATGTCGTACATTTCTTCACATGAAATGCTTGGATTACATTACTATATAAATCATTTTTTTCACATGACGGAAACAGTTTCATGTTTGGCCCTATCAACATTATCGTTACTGAGAAGTCGTTCCACGCGACCCCAGAGTTTAGATTCATTCGCATAATTTTCTATGGGTAAAGAACGCGGTTGGGAAAGGTACATTTTTAAAGTAACTAAGTTAAAGTTACTTTCCTGAAAGGTAACTTAGGAACAGTTATAGTTACTATACATCGAAAGAACTGTCTCAGTTACAAGTACAAGTATCTTTACAGTTACTTTTAATAATTGTAATTGTACCTCATTTGTAAATCCGTAATGAACCTTATACGTGTAGAAAGGAAACAAACTTTAATCTCAATCAGTAATTGCATTAATACATTCATAATTAATAATAATAATACACAATTAATGCATAATTAAATAAATTTTACACAGCATCTTCTATCTCAGTGCATTTCAATTTCAATATTTGTTCATTTTTAACACAAGTTGTTTTTCAATCGTTCCATTTCATGAAAGTTCCGTTTCATGTTGTTCGTTGGTCGCGTGTCCGTGAAAACTGTCGACTTTCTTTCTTGCTCTGTTTGAAATGTTGGTCATTGCTGCCATTTCAGCGTGACAGACGCGTTTGTCAGGCTGAAACGGCAGCACTGACCAAACATTTCAAACCGTGTATTCGCATAGAGAGCTTGCCAGCATGTTGTGAAAAGAACTATTAGCAAACAACGTCGCAGAACATATTTCAAATTCATTGTAAACGCACCGTAACGTCAACGAGAAAGCAAACCACTAACATCTACATGAATTCTTAAGTTCGCTTTGGAGTTTCGACTGCTTTGAATTGCTTTTCAACCGCGACACAATTTACGGCAAAAGGAATTTTTATTTCCATCTAACTCAAAAATTCGGAAACTTCGGCATAAGCTGGCGAATGCCATGTTCTTCTGCTGTCCAGTTTTAGATGAGATCCCGACTTCGTTTTACGTATTGTGTGTCTTCGTTTAGAGTTGTCAGCGACTTGTCCAATGTCAGCTTACCCCTTTTGTGAGTTTTCCTCTTTGGAGCTGTGTTTTACTTTTTACGCCCTTGACAGAGGACTCTTAGCTAGGAACAAGGGACTGATGACCTAGCTGTTTAGTCCCCTCAAATCCAACAACAACAACAACAATTCATGCGAATGTCTTCTCCCTTCTCCATGTTGAAAGGTGTGGAAAATAATCGGAGACTGTGCGCTGTTTACGTGTGACGCGTCACGTGATTGTTATATACTAATTGTTGCGTACACAATTATAAAATAAAAATGTGAAGTATGAATAAACACTATTACATGTTATAATGCTACTAAAATGTATATTTCATACATCTCCAACCTACATTGTTGACAAAGTTTAATTTAGAAACAAATATTGTTTCTTTTCTCTCTTCGTTAAAATCAAACCTCGGTATTCCGCTGTCTTGAGGTTCATACAAAAAATGTTACGCTACTTACGACAGAAAAGTAACGATACTTCTGTTAAATCGTTAACTGATAAAAGTAACTTAATTACAGTTAAAGTTACTTTATGCAAATCATAACGCCGTTACCGTCCGTTACCTTTGAAAAGTAACTGTTACTAGCGCTACAAGTAACGCTTTACTCCCCAACCCTGGTAAAGACGTACTCTCTTTCTCGTTTTTAGAAATGCGTGAAAAAGGCAACCTACAATAACGCACGTCCCCATATCAAAAAGTAACACAGAAGTTATGCTGGCTCAACTAAAAGACACTCGAACACCCGTCCTTATAGGTAGAGGTCTGCGCGGATAAGAAAAGCGTTATCCGCATCCGCACCATATCCGCAAGGTCCATATCCGCAACCGCATCCGCATGTGGGATACTGTATCCGCAACCGCAGGTATTAAAGTTTTGAATGGGTAACAGTAATAGATAGCAGTATTTAAAACCATTGTATGTAATGATATAATTATTGTTAGAGTGTCATTTCTGTGACAACTTAACTACTTTTGACTTCTCGAATCACGGTATCTGTTCTATACCTACACCGAAACAGGATATTCCAAACAGGAAAACGTTGGCGCCCCGAACACTGTTGCGCTTCCGAGCTCGTGTGGTCGGAGCACTAAGCCATTGTTTAATACAGGCACCTACATAAATTTCAGTGGTTAAAACTGATCGGCATAGAAGAGATTTTACTGCGTTTACATTCAAAAAAAGAAACGGTTCTTTCGGAGTTTTACAAAAGGGACCTTTCATTTTCCCTATATTAACGCACACGAGGTTATGTGACACAAAGCAAAGCATAGCATGTCATTTTAAGTGTTAAAACTGCCGTCTGCTTCTAACTGGTAACTGTCAGCAAAAGGAGACAATGTCGGCTGCAGCTACGGCTAGCCTACACCATGTAACACTGTGTACTTTCCTAAATACGTTACTTTCACTGTTCACTGTATCTGATTATCAAAGTGCTGTAAAATGTTATTGTCAATCTTTATTACTTCCGTCACCATTTACGTAATACATAAACATGAATGTTTGGTTGCATGTTTGTTCGTATTTTATGCGCGGCTGTACCGTTTATTCAGTTGCGATGAAACAGTGTAAGAATATGCTTTTTTACACGCAAAACAGGTGACTACGTCGTTTATCTATTCCTTGACATCAAATACATATATCCAATTTGTTTTTCAAATTTACGATTTCAATTTGTTTTCCTTCACTAATGTTAAATCACCTCTTTTCACTTTACAAAAAAATGTTTGTAAATCTATCGGACCAAACTGTGTGGTCATTAGTCCGTAGCTTACAAACTACTTAAACCTAGGTAAACTAACCTAAGGACAAACACACGCACCCGTGCCCCAGGAAGGACTCGAACCTCCACGGCGAGCAACCGCGCGCTCCGCAGCGAGACGCTTTTTAGACCGCTCGGCTACTCCACCGCGGCTTTCACTTTCCACGATATAGTATACATTGACCTCGCTTTTAATTGAAGTATTCACTGCGATATACGTTGTCACTCGATGACTCCAAAGCACTAACTGAAGGCAGCGGCGTGGCACCTCTGGGGGGCAGTGGTCCGGTGTGCCACCCAGAAAGCACTTGACAGACCGCAGGTAAGAAACGGATTATGCGCAGGTCCCTATGTCCGCTGTGGCCAGAGGATGAGGACAACCGACTTCCACTCTACCTGGGCCCTGCAAGGATTCCAACAACGTCCACAGGATTCAAGTTTTCAGCTAACATTTCGACAGACGTACTGGTCTGATACCTCGCTATTTATTCGCGTATAACACGCGGATATCCGCGTCGCTCACAATTTTATCCCCAAAGTAAGAAATACTGCGGATATATCCACAGATATACGCATCTGCACAGACCTCTACTTATAGGCCTATCTCCACTTGCGATTATCATGTTGTCGGTAACACAATACGACGCAGAGAGGACTTACTAGTTGCGAAAAATATTTTGACAGGTGTAAAGGAAGACCTTTCTGAAAGATTTGGAATAATATATACTGCAACAACCACAATTAAAATCTATTCCAAATTAGTTTAATGTTAGTATAATACTATAAACGTCTAATAAAGTTCCAGATTCGTCAGATTCGTATTTTGACATTTCTATTTTGTGGTTATTTTAGGCAAAGAGTATATAATTTCAACAGTCTTTAAGGCAATCGTGGCCCAGGTTAAAGGCTGGAAATCGAGAAAGGAATGTATTGAGAAAATTCAGTGTCCAGTGTTCGTGTTTACCAGTGTTATCAATGTGAAGGACACTGCGGTGATAACAGCTGGCAAGAATACAAGAATTTATGTATTCGCAATTGCGAATATGATTCTATTTGTGGCGTACCGGGATTCGAAACCAGTTTTCCCGCTTTTCACGAGAGATCACGTTAACCAAAATACTATCCGTACATGTCTACCGAATCGACCGAAACTTCCATTATGTTATAAATTGTCTACTACTCACGAGTGCAATTAAATCTCCTTATGCAATTCCCGAACTGGGAAAGAAGATAATTATAAGTAACACTGAAAAGCGATTATGCGTCGAAAAACTTCGTGGTTCCACTTGTTTACTGAAGAACTACAACAGTATTGGGTTGCGTCTGAGGTCACTCTCATTCAAGGTTGCATGAAAAGAAAGGAATACACGGGCGCATCACCGGTGTAGAATAGTGATAGGAAATTCCTGATTCGCCACCTTTATGCGAAAGTCACATTTTGAAACAAACGCTACTGGCGCTTCCCGGAGAGAAGCACGTCATACCGCACCAACTCTCTTTTCTGTTCGTAAGGCATGCGCTTCCGAGGCGTTCGCTTTTTCGTTCTTTGTCTGTAGAGTGCTTCCACCTGCTCCCCGTGACCCACGTCAGATTCATTAAGCGCTCAGAAACGAAGAAAGCAAGTTTCGGATATAATGTCCCATGGACATCACGCTCGGATTGATTTTTGCTACGGATGAGGAAGGAAACCGAGCCCTTTGAAAGAAACCATCCCAGAATTTGCTTGAATGATGTAGGGAAAACTTGTATCTGGATGACCGGAGGCGAGTTTGAAGAGCCGTCCTCGCGAATGCTACTATAGCGTATTAGCACTGCGCCACCTAAGTCAGAGTCAAGCGCTGCATTCAGCCCTTTTTACACGACAGACTTTCTTGTATCAATTGTCTACTCGAGATGAGTAGGTCTACTGCAGAGAACCTGGCGTGTTTTTCCCTACAAGTCTCGTCTGTGTCGAGCAGTCGTTTGCCTTTAGATGTTAGCACCAAATTTGTATAGCTTTCTGATGTACTGTTTCGAACCTGAACGGTGAAGTGAGGTTATGGCGGCACCTTTTACACGGGAATAAGCAAGGAAAATAGATTTTATTAATGCCTAAAGGAAAATAAATAATTGACGTTGTTGTCAGGCGTGTGACGTAAAATAGCTACTCTTGAGAGCTGAAAAATAGAGAAAGTGTCGCCCAAACATTTCAAAACATACACATCTATCTGTTCAAGAAAATGTATACCTCCAAACACATGAATCAATGTCCATAACGTAGTAAATAGCGCCTTTTTTATTTTACAAGTCTTATTTTCTTGCAAAATGTCAAAGGAAATCGAAAATTATTTTCTTGTCTAATAATAGTACTTACTGTTGAAATAATTTTCATTAATTATTTTTATGTATCATTACGTAGTTATTTATGCACACTAAATGCTTTTTTCATTCTCTAAGACGTAAATATTTTCTTTTTAAAATTTTTCGTCTCTGTTGAAGGAGAAGTATTGTTGCAAGCGTACTGGGTCCAGGTGTAATATTTTTCAAATTTAAGAAATAGCTCGACCAGGCTAGGTTAACTTTCTATGTTAGCAGACACCTCTACAGTTCGTTGCTAATGCGCATGCGCTTTCTGCAACACACTCGGGATTTTAGAACTCCATACTTATCATAATCTATAGATCATTGAGGTCTTATACGCACTCGCGATGGGGTTGACGGTTGATTTACACGTAGGCACGAAAGACACACTCACTTCGAGTAATCTATTTTGATGTGAAAGCCGGTCATGTAAAACGGGCTTTACGCGACAATAGCGCTCCGCTTTCGAGTCTCACGCTGCTGAATCCATTGCGAAAAGTGATATGCGTTTACGGGGAGCATGTGCATGATTATTTTTAGTACTCCGTGCGGAGAGAAGTGACGAAATTCAACAGACGGGAACGAAGTGCAATGAGAAACCCTCTAACATAACAATTACACACTTTGATACCAGTACATACATACGTGACAGATGAGTAACAAATATGGTCTTGTGTTGTATACCTGCAGCGCTCTGTTACAAGGTATAGGTACGAGATATTCCCCAATACCGGCGCATAGTTGATCGTATAAAGTACGGGTGTAACTATTGCACGACCTACTACCCAAGCACCAAAAATGTGTGCTAGGTTATTTCAGTCCGTATTTATTTATTTAGCGTGTGGCTACATCACAAAATTTAAAGTTATTTGATGTTTTAATAACAAAGATACATATAATATTACACGTGTAACAAACTACAAACTAACATCAAGTCCATGAATATAGTCCAGTGATCCCTCCGTAACCAACAGGAACTCTGTTTGGTCGCCAGCGAAAGCTCTCAGGGGACATTCTTGAACCACACGGTAGACAGTCTTCTTTTCAGCGCCACAGTCACAGCTTGGAGAAGCTATTTTCTTCCACTTGTACAGAAGGTCTGCACACCTTCCAGTGTTGCTTCTTATTCCGTTAAGTGCTGACCAATCTTTGCGCGGTAAATCAAAGCTAGGTGGCTTGGTTGATATGCACGGCATCTTCAGTTGTTCTGGTGTTACATTAATCTGCCATGTTTGTCTCCAGCAGTCATCGGTATAAAGTTCTTGCAGTCTCAAGGGGTGGATGACGAGAGCGAAGCCTTGCTTTTCTTATGCTTGGTATGTCTTCATGCACAGGAAGGTGGGGATTCTTTTACAGCTTTTTGTACTCGGATACTAGTGCATTTTTCCGCCGTAAAGATGGAGCTTGTATGTGGCTACGTATGAGTAGCCAGAAAGTCGGCGTGGGCCTAATTGTGCCAGTTATAAGACGCATGGTATAATTGAGCTGAGCGTCCACAAGTTTAGTGTGTGAGCTGTTTAACCAAGCTGGGGAGCAATATTCCGCAACTGGGTATACAAGACCCAGAGCTGAAGTACGGAGAGTGAATGCAGATGATCCCCAAGAAGTGCCACAGAGTGTTTGGAGGATGTTGTTCCGGGTTTTAATTTTGGCAGCTGTTTTTGCTAGGTGTTGCTTGTAACGGAGCGTTCTATCAAGTGTTACCCCTAGATATTTAGGGTTTCTGTTATGTCTCAGCACCTTTCCTTCAAAATGAGCCGTGAGCTCTTTGTTGGTCAGCTTATTGCTTAGGTGAAACGTTGATATTTCTGTCTTAGTGGCACTTGGCTGCAGCCTTCATTTTCGGAAATATTCACCAATTGTTGATAGTACGTAATTTTCATCGAAACGGAATTGTGTACACAGACACACACACACACACACACACACACACACACACACATACTATACGTGTGATTACGAAAATCGCACAAAGTGTATATAAAGTTGTTCTAGAAGAAAAGTAGGGGCAGTGGGGGGCCCCACAATCAGACTTGGCAGGGAGCACCGAAATTCCTTAAACCGGCCCAGTAGATAGAAAGGTGGTCGCGTCCAGTGCGATGGAAGGTGGTAAGACTCGCGGAGCGATTGGTGTGAGCCGGCGCCGGTTGCCCGCTATGCGCGGCACGCGATTGCCAGCCGTATCGCGGCGAGGCGATGTGGCACATCCATCACGCGCCGTCACTGCGCGCTCATCCTGCCAGATAGCAGGCAGGGCAAGGCGGCGCCAGGCGCCTAAGCCGCGCCTCCCAACCGCACTCACGCTCCAACTCCCAGTGCATACTGCTCAAACTGTACTGCGCCATAAAACACGATCACTGCGACACACAAGGATTTGAAACTTGCCTCTAACGCGACTGCATCCTTCCTCTGTAATACAATTTGTAGTCCGTATTTATCGATGTATCACTATACATCTTTCCTCAAACATGCATCCGGCGATTACAGCTATCTGTTTCTCTGTTACGGTGCAAATACTTGGCCGTTTATCGGCAACCTCGGGCTCCAAGACGCTTCCGACAGACCAAGGCACACATGTAAAGGGTGATGAGAGTTAATGATGTAACAGTGGCACCAAATTTCACCACAATTCTCCCCAATACCACAGTGGACGTGTCGCCTGATAGAAAGATAGTCGAAGCCACTCTTACCCACATTTCTCCCGGTATTTTGACACCTCTGTAATAGAATTTCGATGTCCAGGGTTAAAATCGAGCACCTTTTCTGAGGAAAACAGTTCAGACACATCGCCACTCAACTCGACACGAAAAGGCCTCAAGGAGTGGCATCAATGAAACCATCCCTTCGATTAGGCTGTTGATTCCTACACGAAACAGCAGTTTGCAGTGCATGAGGGACAAATGACCTGCTTGAAAACGGTCGAAACTGCTGACCCCCCAACCCTTGAACGATTGACCCTTCTCTAAAGATTTTGTGGTAGCTGAGAGCTCATTCAACCTGATTTGACTACCCTCATTTGGTGAGCATGGACACTGCGAGAAATATGTTCCGAAACAGCAAAGACTGAGTATTTGCAGCCCTCCTGTGGAATGATTTTGTAGAGATGCAATGTCGACACTGGGTGAATAAAATGTTAAACGGTTCCTATATGATTCTTCTAGGCGTTCCCCCCTCCCCGTTTTATAATATCCTCTGTATCATCTATACATCTTTTTGAGTACTTGAAAAATGTATCTACAAAGAAATTTTTACACTAATTCAGCAGCATGGTTGACTGAAGTTGGTCTAGACTCTAGAACGTCAATACGAGCAATCATTTAGATTCGCTGTGCTTGCTAGCAGTGGCTAGAGCGGGAGTGGAGAACCACACACCAAAATGGGTGCAGAATTCTCTGAACAGATATATTTTTAAAAACACTTTGTATTGTTCTGGGATGATTTGCATCCAGGAAACACTGCATACCACTTTGAAGTGATTTCTACAGAAAAGCAGCCATGGTACGTATTAGTAGCGCCTTTCCCATTCCACTGATACGGAGTGGTGAAGAATGATTGTTGAAACGCCTCTGTGTGTGCTGTAATTCCTCTAATACTGTCCTCATTGATCCCTACCGGATGAAGAAGACACCACAAAGTTGCGAAACAGGTGTTATTTATTGCTGTTAATATATTATCAATAGGTCTATTTCCGCACTGTGACCATCGTTAGGCTGTATGTGGGTAACTACTATAGTCGGCGTCACCTACGAAGGCGGCCCAGTTTTCAGCCATTCTGCGCATCCCCCCCCCCTCTATTACCGCAATGACAGCCAATAATGTTCACTCCGTAGGCGCGTGGCTGGCCGCGAGTTACGCAATGTGTCTCTCGCAGGCTCCACTGTTGGCGCTCGGCCGTAGATCCTCCGCTCCACGCTTCCCCTATCGCTCCGCCTCTATCGCGGAAGCGCCTTCTTCTATGACGCCAGGTATAATATTTGTGCCAGGATAACTATGCAATTTTTGTTAATTATTTGTAAGTACATACGTCACTCGCACATCGTTACGTGCTGTCACCGTATTTATTTTGAATTATGTGTGTAGATGCAGTCAGATTTTATAATTCGATCTTTATTTTATTTCACTTAAGTTTAAAGAAGCATATCTTTGTCGGTTTATGCAACTTTTGCTGGTATAGAGTGTACTAATTCTGAGCGAGCTGTTGTGACAGAACAGCCACCGATGCTCTATGATTACCATCTATTTAACTGATTAACATTATCTATAGTATAGAAAGGTAATCTTTGTTATGTTGTGGTAACGTGGGGTGTCCGTGTATCTTTGTGTGTATCCCGAATCTCAAACTGGAATAAATTTATCTGAATAATTTTTGTGTTACAGCTCGATTGATCGTTCAGAATTTTATCAGGGCTTCTCCTTGAGTGTGTATAAATTCAAAAAATATATTACACACAGATTTCAGAAAGTCCGTATATATATATATAAAATCACACACATAGAGGTGTTCATAAAATATTATAATAAATTCAAAGACAGTGTTAGTGTACTGGAGTTTTACTGTACCTTGATTTTATGAATAGGCCTACTTTCTTAATGCAGAACAGCGTAGGAGATAAATAACACCAAATGAAATGCACCACGCAGTGAACTGTATGCCTGTATGTGTTTATAATTTAGAACCATCATGATTTAATGTGACAAACTCGTGTAATACAGGTTTGACTGGCGCTCTTGTTCCCGGTGGAGGTAAAATAAGTGAGACTTTCCCTGAGATTTCTATTCATGTGGCGCTGCTGCCGGATGGACAGAAATATGTTTGTTCTGGGACCGCTGACAACAAAACTCTAGTGGCTTGTTTTTGTGCTGGCGCTTCAGAATCTCAGTATTTCCCTCGTGTCCGATTACTACACCGATGACTGCACGGCAAGCTTACAGTCTTGCTGAAGCTTGGAGCACAGCCCATAAGGTGACAGGTTATTGTTAAGTTTTCTGCGGCCCTCGTCAGAGATAGCAGTAATTTTACAGGCTGACGCGGTGGCGGTGTTAAGAATATCGTTAATAGCTTGACATTCGTGAGCAAAAAGTGAATCAACCGTGACCTCATTTCGAGAGAAATGATTTGGGCCGGTACAGAAAGCTCTAATCAGGACAGACGGAAATGAGTTTGACGTTGATTATTGTGAATGTGATTCCAACGCCACATCGCTCGGCGCGATTCACAGCGCAGCGCGTTTCAATTCGAATGGCCTACATTTCCATAGTCGTTAGTACCCTGGCAGCCTACGCGAGCCACTTACATCCGGCGTTCCAGAATTATGGTAAATGACGGCATCATTTGACACGGCTGGGGCCTTTTTTCGAGGGTAACCGCGTCGTTTTTAGCGGGGTTTGATTAGCGGCCGCGTGACCCGCGACCTTTGCAGCGGCCGTGTAAAATGATTGACCGTCACGGGAAACAATGGCTGGGTGGTGTGGTGTGGGGTGGGGGCGGCGCTGATAAATGCCTGCCGGCTGCCGGCTGCTGGGCTCGGATTCGCGCGGAATAATTAACGCGCGCGTCACGGGCCGCCAGCCATAAATCTGGCCCCCAGCGCCTGCCAGCTGAAATGAGCGCCGGCGCGGCGCGGCGTCGCCTTCTACACTTGACGCCGACCCGTCCGCAGTCCGCGCCGCCTCCACTGTCTGCGTGCAATGGCCGAGCGCTACAAGGCCTCTCGCTGCGGAACTCGCGGATGCTCCCCGTCGGAGGATCGAGTCCTCCCTCGGGCATGTATGTGTGTCTGTTGTCCTTACTTTAGTTGCAGTAAGTAGTTTGTAAGCCTAAGAATTCATAACCACAGTAGTGAAGTCCATTACATTTACAAAACATTTGATTTTGAAACTTCCTGGCAGACTAAAATTGTGTGCCGGAACCGGGGCTCGAGCCTGGGACCTTTGCCTTTCGCGGGCAAGCGCACTACCGACTGTGCTATCCCGACACGACTCACGATGCCGCCTCAAAACTTTACTTCCGCCAGTACCTCGCCTCCTACTTTCCAAACTTCACAGAAGCTCTCCTGCGAACCATGCAAGACTAGCACTCCTGGAAGAAAGCATATGGTGGAGACATGGCTTAGCCACAGCCTAAGGGATGTTTCCAGAATGAAACTTTCACTCTCCAGCGGAGTGTGCACTGATATGAAACTTCCTGGCAGATTAAAATTTTGAGCCGGAACCGGGACCTTTGCCTTTCGCGGGCAAGCGCACTACCCGACTGTGCTATCCCGACACGACTCACGATGCCGCCTCACAACTGTACTTCCGCCAGTACCTGGCCGGGACTCGAACCTAGGACCTTTGCCTTTCGCGGGCAAGCGCACTACCGACTGTGCTATTTCGACACGACTCACGATGCCGCCTCACAACTTTACTTCCGCCAGTACCTCGCCTCCTACTTTCCAAAATTCACAGAAGCTCTCCTGCGAACCATGCAAGACTAGCACTCCTGGAAGAAAGGATATGATGGAGACATGGCTTAGCCACAGCCTAAGGAATGTTTCCAGGATGAAACTTTCACTCTGCAGCGGAGTGTGCGCTGATATGAAACTTCCTGGCAGATTAAAATTGTGTGCCGGAACCGGGACTCGAACCTGGGACCTTTGCCT
This sequence comes from Locusta migratoria, assembly GCA_026315105.1. NCBI lineage: Eukaryota > Metazoa > Arthropoda > Insecta > Orthoptera > Acrididae > Locusta > Locusta migratoria. Next base: position 464,715,932 of record CM048747.1, read on the forward strand.
TTCGCGGGCAAGCGCACTACCGACTATACTACCCCAACACGACTCACGATGCCGCCTCACATGCATGGTTCGCAGGAGAGCTTCTGTGAAGTTTGGTAAGTAGGAGGCCAGGTACTGGCGGAAGTACAGTTGTGAGGCGGCATCGTGAGTCGTGTCGGGATAGCACAGTCGGGTAGTGCGCTTGCCCGCGAAAGGCAAAGGTCCCGGTTCCGGCACACAATTTTAATCTGCCAGGAAGTTTCATATCAGCGCACACTCCGCTGCAGAGTGAAAGTTTCATTCTATTTGATTTTTGGTTGGTTGGTTGGTTTGGGGGTTTTAGCGGGTCTAGACTACTGTGGCCATCAGTCCCCCAGTGCATCATTAGGCAACACGCAGAAAAGCAACCAGTGATGAAAGAACCGGAACTGGAATTAAGGTGGCGCCGAATAAAAAAGCCCATTACCAATAAAGTATTGACAAAGTCAACAAGAGACGATCACACGGCAACAGACAGTAGATAAAACGGGATAAAATAGCAGAGCCAATGATTGTGGTTGACCGACGATGAGGATAAAAGGGTTCAAAGCCAACCACATGGCTTGCAAAACAAAACCTCTAATAGGAAGACAGGACCGAGGAAACAGAAAGCTAAACTATACAACTCATAGCAGCTGGTAAAATCCTCCCGCACGAAGAAATCGTCAAACAGGATCAGCCACAGAGGCACCGTCACCGGGCAAAAAAGGGAGCGTGTTTGGGAGGTTGAAAGAGCGCCGTAGGGAAGCTAAGACATGACAGTCCAGCAGAAGATGGACCACTGTCAATGGAGCACCACCTTGGCACATGGGCAGATCCTCTCGGCGAAGTAGGTGACCGTGTGTCAGACGGGTGTGGCCAATGCGGATACGGCAGAGAGCCAGATACAAGAATCCATCTTCTTACTGTCGCACACAAATTACTGATATTTTTGAATTCGTTACTGTAAGGGACGATGGAAAAATTTCCGTTCGAAAGCAGTACAGTTAAAAATGGTTATAACAATCTGACAGGCAAAATCTCCGTGAGCAGTACGGCAGTCATCCCACCAGTCGAGGATAGCCGTTTGGTTGAACACTGTCCTGCTGCCTGAGGAAACCCGTAACTGTTTCTTGCACATACTCATCCTATAGGTATCGCAGACTCTTCAAAGACTTTTTTAACGGACTGAAGCTGTTCTAACCGCAATGGAAGCGTTAAAAACTAAAGGGCGGCTGATCGAGCGTCCCCCACTCAGATATTGAACTTAGCACACCATTCCTCTACGGTGGTTTGAGACAGACATGCTGCCCTGCACACATTTATTTTCCGATGGGTATTTGCCACTGTTTGCTTTCAGAATTTAAGAAAAGAATAACAACACGTTGGGCCTGTTCTATTCATGTCGATATCACGCGTGAACTTTGCCAGACGACATGCCACCTACGCATCCTTGTCGTCATCCGTCAGCATTCGCGGCAACCCAGCATTCGTGGCAACCACATGGCGGACAATATTCTCATTTTCAGGTCCTCGTGCAGGAGGCGATGTGTTACACAGTTCTTTGTCGATCCTCTGAAACAATTTTCTCCACTCGTTCGATCGTGACGTCATACTGGCTCGTGCGAGACCGAGATTGTCTTGGTTTGTTGTCACACGACGTTCTACTTTTTCCTAACTGTCGCACCCACGAAGACACACTGGATAAATCCATAACAGCATCATATGTCTCAAGTGGCGGTGAATTTCAATCGGTTGCACGCCACACTAATGGAGAAAACGAATATTTACACGCTCTGCTTGTACTGAGAACGTCGCCATTTCAAGTACCAATAGTAGTCGTTATTCTCTCTATAGAGAGTTGTATGTGACGTACAGTACTGCCAACTTTATCACGCATGCCGAAAAAGATGTTTTTTTTCAGTAGCTAGTCCTGAGAGAAAATCAGCACCGCGTACATGCCGATATTTAAATACCCGCGTAGCCGTCCGTATCGGAACCACGCTATGATGGAATTACGCTGCAGTAATGTACTCCGTCGGAAACGTTTTGATCACCCCTTATATTCGAAACCGTGAATCGCGTGCTTATTTTCTTTATGGCAAATTTATTGAATAATATTCTTTTGGATATGACAATGGGTCCTGATCTGAAACAGAAAAAAAATCAGATTCGACGTTGTGATCGAATTCCAACGCTCTTTAAAATACTAAAAACCGAACAAAATATTGTTTTTATTTCGTTTTATTCGGATACACGGTGTGAAAAGGCATTATACGGAAAATGATTTTGCAAAGGCATTATATGGAAAAAGGATTTCTAAAGCTTAAGTTCGCTACGTAAGCTTTTTATACACTTTATTTCACATCCAATGCTGCTGCAGTTACAGTTCCGCGTTGAAAAATGTAGTACAACTGCTTGCAGGCAGCTACACATTACCGTGGCCAAACAGTAATTCAATCATCGATAGATCTGTCACTGTGCGAAAGTATACGTCGTTACGAAATCCAAAGCTTGTCTCCGTTTCCAGTTACGGTAAGACGATAATTTGGAGTGTATTGTCATCATGTAGTACGCGCGTCCGCCTCTATTCTCGTGTTGACGACTGGAATTAAATGTTCAAATATTTGTAAACTTAAGGTCGCTAGACTTACGAACTACTTGAACTACTTTAAACTAACTTATACTATAGGCACCACACACATCTATGCCCGAGGGATGTCTCGAGCTTCCAACGCCAGCGGCCGCGCAATCCGAAATGTAGCGCCGCAGAAAGCACAGCCATTCCCGCGCGGCGTTGGCTCTAATCCAGGCACACCAAACAATTTTATTGTGGCTAATTATCGATTGTAGCGCACCACGAGCAGGTCTCTAGCGCAGGTGCTTGTCGGGATGTTTAATATTGGGATGCGGTGGGGTGCAGACGTGTAAATTACTGTCCCAACTGCCCTGCTGTTGGCAAAACTCCTCTCCTATATTAAATTATTAGGCGCTAATCTCCCGCTCACATTTTTATCACCTTCGCTTAATGAAGGCACGGGTGGTTATTACGAATCATTATTTCATTTTCCGCTTTTTTGTACTTCATTATTGTCATTCAGGCAAGTGACTTTCCAAGCGTTCAGGTTTGTCTGACAGCTGAACGATAGGGGGAAATATCCTATTATAGTTCACTGTCGTTACGTAGATCTTGGAAGTGAGAAAAGAAAAAGCGAAAGACACATAATTAAAATTTTACAGAAGAATGCCCCTGTCTGTCTGCTCAGTGGCCGTGGCCGTGAGTGTTAGAATGTACGAGACAGAAAAATAAAATCAGCGTAGTATCGCCTGAAATAAGATTTATAACATTTTTCATGAGTTGCTCAAGACGGGTTGTTACAAGAAATGAGAATTAACGCGAACGAATGGACGACGCATCTTAAGGGGACCACACCGTTGTTCAGCTCGAAAGAAATTGATTTTCGGTTTTCATCATATTTCGATAGATTGTTTTATTTAAGGATTTTGCTGAATTTTTTTCCCCGAGTATTTAAAGAGCATTTTCCTACCACGTGTATTTATGTGTCACGTCCACTTTTCTGCATATATTTTATATCTTTATATCCGTACATTGCACGTTAGGGATTTTTTTTACTCCTGAGTGTGTTGGCTATCCTTGGAATACAACGGTCGATATTCTTTTGTTTCTGCTGTTTGTAACTAACACGGTTTCAAACATGCGGTTTGTTCTGTTCAAGTGTGAGTGCGAGTAGTTGTTACACTTACGTTTGCAGTGCTTGTTTACGCTTATACTATGGGCAGTGCCGGCCGCGGTGGCCGAGGGAACTGAGGCGCTCCAGTCACGGTCTGCACGGCCACTACGGTCGGGGTTTCGAATCCCCCCTCAGGCATGGATATTTGTGCCGTCCTTAGTATAAGGTAGCTGATAAGTAGTTTGTAAGTTTAGGGACTGATAACCCTGTAGTTCAGTCCCATGAGCTTAACAAACATTTGAACTATGGGCAGGCAATTAGGAGAAATAAAATCTGGAGGCAATGAAGAGATATTTTTGGGCCATTTTCTTCCGTAAGTCCTCTACTGATGATAAGCCATGTCATACATTGTGTCCACCAGGAGAAAATTGATGGTACAAATACAATAGGGTTCAGACAACTGGAGAATCTTATTTTCACCGGAATTCTTTTCCTGCTGCTATTACAGCAGTTAAACCTATTTTCAGAGACTTGGCTCATCCTGACCTTCTAAGAAAAGGCCTGTATAGGCAGTCACAGAACCCAAATGAAAGTTTCAGTAGCATAATTTGGAACCGCCTTCCAAATGTTCAAATGTTTGTAGAACTTATGGGACTTAACTACGGGGTCATCAGTCCCAAAGATTACAAACTACTTATGAACTATCTAAGACTAAGGACGGCACAAATATCTATGCCCGAGGGGGGATTCGAACCCCCGACAGTAGTGGCCGTGCAGACCGTGACTGGAGCGCCTCAGTCCCCTCGGCCACCGCGGCCGGCGAACCACCTTCCTAAAACTGTATTTGTAGGCATGCATTCAATGAAACTAGGAGTTCATGATGCTGTTATTACATTCCATTGTGGTAATATTGGAAAATGTTGGCTACTGAAAAAGCTAGGAATCAATCCAGGTGAAAATATGATCACTGGGCTGCAGCATTGCGATAAAATTAGGATAGCCGATGCAGACAGGTCTGCATATAATATGGCCAAGAGAGTAAGACAAACATCCAGGATGGTGAAAAAGAAGCTGGAAGACCTGCTAGAGACCAAAGAAGGGCCATCATATGCAGCAGGACAGTTTTAATTAACCGTAATTAACAAATTTAATTTTTTCTTTAAAGTCAATTTCCCGCAAACTAAAGTTTTCAGTACATATGCCCCATTATATCAAAAACTATCATAGATAAATAAATGAAATTTTCAGAGTCTCTGCATAACATAAAAAAGCTACCTCTGGTAGTACATTCATTAATATTCCCCCATTAGGAAGTTCCCGAAAAATATTTTCTAATATTTTATGTTAATAAATTTTAAAAAAATATTAAAAACTATAAAATGGATAAAGTAGATTTTAGTACAGTTTCCTCTATTACCATCATGTATCATTAAGTAAAAATATTAAGGTTTTGCATCAAATATTTTTTTTCAGAAATGAGTCAAATGCGTCTGGATAGGCAGGGTGTGTCCCCCTTAAATGTGTGGGTGACAGGATTCCTCCGTTTGTTAATAAGTCTAAGCAGCAGGGAAAAGAGTCGCTGGAAGACTTCGATCCTACACACAGAAGTTCATCCATCTGCTGAAAGCTTATCTTGCCGGCCGCGATGTCCGAGGAGACTGAGGCGCTTCAGTCACGGTCTGCGCGGCCACTACGGTCGGGGGTTCGAATCCCCCCTCGGGCATGGATATTTGTGCCGTCCTAGTTCGTAAGTAGTTCATAAGTAGTTTGTAAGTTTAGGGACTGGTGACCCCGTAGTTAAGTCCCATAAGCTTGACAAACATTTGAACATTTGAAAGCTTATCTTCTGCCACTCTTCAATACGTCGAGTCCACCGGTAGCCGGCCGCGGTGACCGAGGGGACTGCGGCGCGCCACTCACGGTCTGCACTGCCACTAAGGTCGTGGGTTCGGATCCCCCCTCGGGCATGGATATTTGTGCCGTCCTTAGTGTTAGCTAGTTCATAAGTAGTTTGTAAGTTTAGGGACTGATGACCCCGTAGTTAAGTCCCATAAACTATACAAACATTTGAACATTTGATTTGAGTCCACCGGTACCTGTTTCACAAGCCATTGCCTTAATATTCTTTCTATTACCGCGCTCATTGTTATGTTTTAGGGATCCGAGCCACGATGATTTTATATATATATATATTCACAGAGACAAGTATCACTAGTGACACTGAGTCAATCTGTGTTACACATTTCTTAATTAAGACCTCTTGTAACACTCAGTCTGTTCGTTTTAATCGGTGTTTCGTATTTTTGTGCGACACTACCGGTAGCTAAGAGGAGAAAGCATTTTATTCTACATTATAAATAGCCTTTTCTAAATACAAACATGAAATGCTGATTTCCTTATTACTAGCAGCATGATTAAACGTACTTTCGTTGTACGTAAGCGAAACCCAAGATAAAACACTTAGGAAAGGTTTTTTTTTCTTTTTTTTTTTACGAAGGTTATGAGATAAATCAATTACCTGAGCTAAATGGTACTACCCATAGTTTTACCTCGATCTGACAAATTATATATATTTTTCAAGTAGAAAAAAATAGCAGAAAATGACGCTGATGTGCAATCCGGAAAGCATGAGGATAGACGGGACTGCATCAGATGTACATACATTGCGAGCATTAAGGATGGAAGTTGCGTCATTAGCTTTTTCTTAAGAAATTTATTTCTACTTTTGTAACGCTCAAGAACGACATTAACATGTTTACTACAAGACATTTCATAAGAGGTATTAGCGACAACTGAGAGGCTGACTCTACCTGCAACCCCAACAAAAAGTTGACGCGGTTTCGAGACATCATTACAAGAGTCAAACGACAGGAAGTCGGCGAAGTCTTGGCAGAAAGTGAAGGAAACGTTTTTCCCCACCCCCGAACTAAGAAAATAACGACAGAAAGATTGAATTATCTCAAAAAGCGAAAATGACTGCTAGAAACAGCTTGTGTGTTGGCCTACGTCCAACAGCGCAGTGCTGACACGGAGATCGTGACTACTTTCCGTCACCGATTTATCTGATATTCAGAGGGTGTGTTGGGCACAAGTAAAAAAAGTAAATAAAACAAAGCAATTTTTAGTATATCTGTAGAAAAATGGCTGAGGAGCCCCAAAGTGCACGAGAAAGTCACATCTCTTTTTCGCAGTTTGAACGCTTGAGTGCAGTAGTGACATTTTCGTTTTAGGTTAGTTCGTAATTTGTCACAAGAGTAGTGTCGCTTATCTCAAGTATTCCATTTGTAAGTCGTGTCACTATCCTTGCCAGCGATACGTAAACAGGATTGCGCGGTCGCTGCCGCAGGAGGTTCGAGTCCTCCCTCGGGCATGGGTGAGTTCGTTGTCCTTTGCATAAGTTAAAGTACTGTCTAAGTCTAGCAATCGATGACCTAAGCAATTTGGGCCCTTAAGGATGAAAAAACAGGAAAACGAAATACAAAACAAACAAAAAATATTACTACAGAATCTTAACAGAATGATATAAGTAGAGCCTAATTTTGATAGCTTTTAAAAGGGTTGACAACTGCATCTACTTTTAGTATTATCGATGACATTTAGACGTAAATATTATTGGTGGTAACTACTGGGTAACGTTTGCCGTCGGTTAATGGGACCATTTCTTCCGATGGGGCGCCAAGTCAGCATTAGCAGTTCAAAGAGCAGCTATATGGACGGAAAGAATAACAAGGAATTACAGCAAAAGATACTGTTTGAACAGCAACATCGGAAGAACTACTACTCTTTGGATAAGTGAGGCAGCAAAGATAATATAAATGACTTACCATACACCAGAAGACTGAAAAATCACAAAGTGCTTTACTAAAAAAAAAAAAAAAAAAATAACAGAACAAACTTCCACTCTCAAAATGTCAACAGTGGTGTTGTGTATGAGAACTTTTACCGCCATTTTAACACACCTCCTCTAAGTCTCTGATCTGCAAATAGACTTACACTACACCATTGCACAAAGCACTGATATAAATAAATTTTTATTAGATTAAACCATTGTATACTATCGACAGTTTAACTAACGACAGGTTGGAATGCTGGGGGTGGAGAAGACAGACTCGGGGGAAGAAATCCCTCTTCCCTGTAGCAGAAGTGATTTGTCCTTGTTCCCATACACATGTCCTACTCACGTGGATCGCCTATGCTTTCTACAGTTGAGTCGTATTCGAGTCCTGTGATGAACGTTATCGCATTCCAAAGTTTGTTAAGAAAACGACAAGAAGCCCGGCAAACCCACAAGGAAAGGGAAGTGCGCCAAGCGCTCTGTAATAGCTACCGCGTAATTGCTTGCTGAGGTTAGCAGCGTCGTAAACAAACCGCAGCTGAAAGCACTAACACCTAAAACTGTCAAGTTCAAGCGACCGTGTGAGTGGCTTTTTTACGATGGTCGTTGCCCTGCGCTTCTCGACTTCCATAGTTTCTATTTGTGCAATCTTCTTCCTAATTGCTCATTCTTTGGATCTTTAACATCAAAGATACTTCCTCTCAGGGATGTTACTCGCCGTCTATAGATTATTCGCCCATCGATTATCATTCATTCGGTGGAGGTGACCATAGAAAGTTCATATTTTGCGATCTACGGCATCGAGAATGCATATTCAATTGGTCATATTCTTTCATTTCTGACTTTCCCAGTCTGCAGATACGAGAGTCAAGCCGTGAATAACGCGCCTCAAGAGACATAAGTTTATTTCTCAGATAAAGGTAAAGCGGTCAGATATCCTAAGATTGGTTTGAAAATCACAGTTCTTTACTGAGCATGGTCTAGTTTGGAGGTGGTATGCTGTTCCCTTCATGGTACCTTTGAATTGACTTATTCAGCCAGTTAATAGGGGGACTTGCAGTTTAACATGGATTCCGAACCTCGGTGCAACTTAGAAATATTCACATCAACAAGTTTTCCAGTGGTGAAAGAAGTTAAAAATAACAGGTAAAAATCCTAAGATTGAGCGGGAATCGAGTGGACGACCTTCGAAGTAGGTCTGGAACTTTGGCACCGAGTCCCACCTGTAGCTTCCATACTTTAGCAACATATGTGGTGATAACCTCTGCGATATAACAGTACAGCAAAACCTTAGTTTTAATTGTAATTTGTTACTTCACATGACGTAGTTTAACTGGCATCTATCATTATTAACACCATTAATTTTTTTATTTCATGGTCGTCGTTATTATTATTATTATTATTATTATTATTATTATTATTATTTGTGCCATATCCTGGTTATGAAATATTAGGTGATTTTTTTCCACTTTTTATAAATTTTTCTGTCTTTAGCACAATGCAATTAGAAGCCTGCGTTCCAACTAGCTTCGTGTGATAAGCAATCACGGCCATGCCACGATTCGATCACGTGGACGTCACTCACCTACATCACAATCAAAATCGCTGAACATCCTAGACTTAACTAAGCGGCGCAACTGGAAGGAGGTGATGAGAGGCTGAAGAGGGCGTCATGTGAGACACGGAAACGGGCGTCCACAGGCTCCGAGCTGTTCAGTTGCACCTCTCCTTGTCTGCCTAATGGCACTCCTCCGCCTCGTAATCTAGCATTACTTTGAGCCGACGGCGACCTCCATGGTGCCATTGTATCCCCACTTGATCAACATCGAATATACCAATGCCTGTTAAAAATCATTTTTCATTGTCAATCGGAAGAGACGCCCTACTTCCCTTGCGTGCTGTACATATTATTTATCATCATCATCAACAACAACATCATAGGCATGTGTTTCATGTAGAAGTGAGATCGATGGAATGTTGTACTGAGTAGAGACAGAGAGAAAGAGACTAAATGTGTGTGATGAACCCTTGATTCACACTGTAACACTCCGTTTAACCACCACTTGGATTTGATAAACACAGTCACCTTAGTTAAAACGCCCTGTAAGGTTTTAGGCAATTTATCTAAAATTCCTCATCTCAAACCCGTAAGTACATGTTTATCAGTGATATGCAGGTTTGGTGCTACGGAATATCAGGACACATTTACATGTAGTGCAACAGGAAACGATTATTTGCTAAGTCTTACGGGATAGCATAACGTGACGAATTAGGTGTGCAATTACAAGTATATTCTCTTAGTGAAGAATTACAATACGTTAGACGCTGCACTGCGTAGTCTGTACAAAAGTTACAATGTGGTAAACTGACCAGAAAAGGACACAATCAGGGTAGGACAGCCTATTAGATTCTGAAGATCCGCCTAATGCTAAATCTGGATTCATCAAGTGAGGACTGCCTTATAATTTCAGTCGTCGAATTGAACGCCGGCACTCGCGAACGCACCTGCAGGCCCCTATGGAGACCGCACATGTCTACATCTACATCTAAATCTACGTGCATACTCCGCAATCCACCATAAGGTGCGTGGCGGAGGGTACACTGTACCAGTACTAGGCATTTCCTTTCCTATTCCACTCCCAAATAGAACGAGAAAAAAAAAAGAAAAAAAAAGAATGCCTATATGTCTCCGTACCAGCCCTAATTTCTCGTATCTTGTCTTTGTGATCACTACGCGTAATATAAGTAGGCGGTAGCAAGATCGTACTACACTCAGCTTCAAATTCCGGCCCTCTAAATTTCCTCAACAGAAATTCACGAAAAGAACGTCGTCTTTCAGCCAGCGATCCCCAATTGAGTTGCTGGAGCATTTCCGTTACACTCGCGCATCGGTCGAACCCACCAGTAACAAACCTAGCTGCTCGCCTCTGAACTGCATCTATATCTTCCTTTAAACTGATCTGCTGTGGGTCCCAAACACTTGAGTAATACTCAAGAAGTGGTCGTACAAGCGTTTTATACGATGAAGTACATCTTCCCAAAATTCTCCCAATAAACCGAAGTCGGCTGTCCGCTTTAGTCACAACTGTCCTTACATGTTCGTTCCATTTCATATCGCTCTGCAATGTTACGCCTAGATATTTGAACGACGCGACAGCACGACTAGCAGAGATTTTACAGTGTCCTGACTGTGTGATTACAAACTTGGAATTGATGTACGGATTTTGGTGAATGATGCAACCAGCCACAAACCATTATAAAATATTTTTGTTTTTATGTCGTAGCCGGTTTCAGCAATAAATGCCCATCTTCAGATGGTTAAAGTTTTCCATATTCACATACGTCTGTATCTGCAGCTCGTTGCAGTTGCAGAGCCTCTTCCTGCAGATGGTATTTATCTTGATATCATTTAAGAGCGTGTGATGTAAACAGCGGAGGCAGTACTGGAGGGAGTCGGGTGAGTTGGCTGTCTGGGCCGGCATGTAAGGTTAAGGTAGCGCGCCCGCAAAGTAGGGCCGGGCGCGCGGCCGCGGTGGGGCTGGAGGGCCGGTGGAGGGCCCGGCGACAATGGAGGCGCTATTGACGAGGCGGCCCTCGTCGCTGCAGACTCAGCGCCCGCCTAATGACCTGCCCGCCGACACGTCCCGCCCCACCGCAGACGCCGCATCTACCTCACAGCCCCTAACATACCGCTATTTGCCTCGCCCGGTCACCCAAGCTTAAGCCACTCTCACACTGAGCAAGATTTGCGGGAAGCATGCCGCCAAGCAGGCAGGCCAGGTGGCATGTTGACCCTGCTGCCTGCTGGCTGGCTGTTTGCTGCAGGATTCTGGATATAGCGCGTGTCCTATTATTCTCGTAAAGGCCATTTCACACGGAGCGTGGTTTCAAGGAACTTTCCTGGATGGCGCGCACGTCAGACGGCTGCACAGTACGAATCCGGCTGAAAAATATTGCGTATATCTTACACGGTGCAAGATCGGGCGTGAAAGCGTGCAGGCTGGCTTCACTAGCTGGACGCCAACACAGCCGAGCTACATTATTTATCAAACGATCGTGAGGAAACTATTCGGCAAAAAAGTTGATTCTCGCACATCTTACAGCTGCATTCTTCAGCTTCATGAAGCTCTATCAACTATTTTGTTTGTGGTTATAGTTCTTGTGATATTAACAGATTAAGTACAGTACTGCAAGAAATCCGAAAATTTTGCATTAAAAATAGATGTAGCTATGAAATTGCATTTGGTGCAAGATGTCACATGTTGCTGAGGATGAAATGTACCTAAAATATTGAATTTTCTTTTGAAATTGAAAGTATATCTATCTATCTTCAATCTCTTGATAATGGATTTATACAAAGCACTTGTTCCCGACCCCGCTCGACAGCGAAGAAAACGGGACGAAATTTTCATAAAATCCCTTATAAGTCATATTGGAGGAATCGAAACAAGATTTTATCAAACCATAGCACGCAAAGGGGATATTATTTTGTCATATGATCAATTTACGAAACTTCCACATGAATCGCGATATTTAACGAACTACAGATTTTAATGAGTGAAGCAGTGGGCTTTTTAAGGGCTATCAATAGTTGGTGAAACGAAAATTGCTGTTTTTCTATGTAAGTGAAGAAGTTACTCATTTAATTTTAGAATGGGCATTTTAATGAAGTACAAATTATCTTGCTCTCAGTATTATTGAATAGTTTCAATAGTCCCCTTACAAATCGGAACACTCAATGTTCTATTGCTATTTTATCTGCATAAAAATGTTAGTGAAAGTAATATTTGTTAGCTCTGCTATGTTTTGGTAAAAGAAGCGGATTTTAACATCGGAACAAGGGAAGTTATGTTGTCAGGGACAATATGTGAATAATAAGTTTGTCAGGAGAAGAAGAAAAGTCTGGTAGGGAACATAAATGTGTAGTTACATTCAAACTTTCGTAGAATCCGATACCCTAGTATATTTTAATGCTGAAAAGCGTCATGACATGACGCGACTTGTAAACCGAGAATATTTTATGGAAAATTTATGTTCCTTTTTGTAAAAATGCATTTGGGGAATTTATAATGAACTATTTGGCCACTTTTGAATGAATTCACCGAAACAGTAATGTAAATCCTGGAAAAATTAATAATAAATTTGTGTATCGTGTCATTTTTGGCAAAAACACGATAAGGTTACAGACACTAGACTTCCAAAATATTAAGCTGCTGTTGCAGTATAATAGTCATCTATATGTTCGTACGCGCAAAGGATCCCCATTTTCAGTGACCATTCTGCTTACTATAAAGTAATATATATTAGATGTGATCTGATGGTTTCGAATAAGGAGTGACCTGTTCTTCTTAAAAGGAAAGGAGAACTAATAATATCCACCATTTTTGGCATAAAATACCCAAAATTAATGTCCATAATATTGGGCATCGTATTTTGATATTCGCGTAAGAAAGAAGTTTTCATTATTTTCCGGGCCCTACTCATTATACGACAATGCAAGCGACGAAGCGGATGTTACCGTAAGCTTAGGGTTTAACGTCCCGTCGACAGCTTTGTCATTAGAGACGGAACTTACGCTCGGATGTTTGGGGAAGGATTTGGGAGGAAATCGACCGTGCCCTTTGAAAGGAACCTGCCTGGAGTGATTTAGGGAAATCACGGAAAGCCTAAATGTGGATGGCCTGAGGTGGATTTGAACCAACATCCTTCCGAATGCGAGTTCAGTGTCTTACCACTGCGCCACCTCGCTCGGTTGTAGGTTACCGGTAAGACGGGAGGCAAGCAAGATTGGTTTTAGCTTAACTAGGCTTTGCTGCCCGTTCTGTTGACAACATGCGGAGCTAGCCCGCCTCAGTCCCAGGCAATCAAAGACAGATTAAGAACGGTATTTGCACACCACCATAAACAAAATACTTTTTGTAGCGTGAACTTCAAACTATATAGTCGTGAATTTTCAACATTTCAGCTGCATTATCACGGTACATAGTTAAAATCCTATTTAGAATTTACAAAAGGAAATTCATGTTCGTTTTGCAGCCAAAAACATGTCGCTTAATCATTGTGAGTTTCTTGAAGAAACAGTTAATACAGTATACTGAACGTATCAAAATATATTTGACTTGTAAAGGTAAGACTGACAGTCCTGAGGAAGACGAATTATAGAGTCAAACTCGTTGCTGTCAGTTCTTGTAACGATCTGCTTTCCTGGACCGCAGTTTAATCAGCCAGTGCCTCCAACGTCGAAGCACAGAGAACGGCGCGGTTTTGCATAATAACTTGGCTCTGCTGATTTTATTAACCCACTACTGCATGTAATAGCGTCAAATCTAATATCCTAGACATCATACATGCAAAATGAATTGACTGAGTGGGTTGTTTAGCATCATGTGGTATAGTATTACGCTCGGATACTTTTTATTTCAAGCCTTTCAAGAATGAGACTCGTTCCATCTGTGTTTAAGATCCAGAGATGATGCATCTGATGGAATGACGAATATCTGATGTGAAATAACTTGAACAAATACTGGTATTAAATAGTTTACTAGAGGTAAGGTTTTGTCATGCTAGACGTAAGAAGTACCTTCTTATTATCAACAGCATGCAGATGATTTAAAGATACATTTGTTGATGCACAAAATTCTTGTAGATCTTTTGCGGCAGATAACATTTTGACTTACTACTATGCTATCAGTGTTAAGTGGGTTCATATCTTTAAAGAAGAATAAATAACAGGCTTAATATAAAAACAACAACTACCACTACTACTACTAATAATAATAATAATAATAATAATGCTTTAAATTCCGGTGAGACAGGACTGTTAGAAACGGAAAGCATGAAAGAATTGAACAAGTAGTGGACAGGAAATAATGTGTTTTTCGAAGTTCTGAAACTAGCAATCGTGAAACCCTTCCTCTAAGCTCTAAAATGAGAGTCCATTGCACTTCTACTTTGGTTAGTTAACTCTTACCATATTCTTTGCATTATTTTGCTGTGTTTCCTACATTTACTTTCCTCTGTTGATATTGTGTCATCGATAGATGCGCACAAAGTAAGACGCAATTTCTTTGAACAGTTCAGAGCTTAACAGATGTGTACTTGTTAAAAAAAAGAATATTTTTTCCATTCCTTTTGGGTGAATAGATATAACAGAAAGACTATGTTTATTTCTATAATGTCTTTAGTTTCGGATTTTTTCCCTTTAACTTGTTTTTAAATTGGTTGTAATTACGTCTTGTCTTACGTAGACGTTACAAAACAACAACAAAAAGTATTACCAAACGCAATACAGGGTGTGTCTACATCTACAACCATACTCCGCAAGCCACCCGACGGTGTGTGGCGGAGGGTACCTTGCCGGCCGCGGTGGCCGAGGGGACTGAGGTGCTCCAGTCACGGTCTGCACGGCCACTACGGTCGGGGATTCGAATCCCCCTTCGGGCATGGATATTTTTGCCGTCCGTAGTATTAGCTAGTTCATAAGTAGTTTGTAAGTTTAGGGACTTATGACCCCGTATTTAAGTCCCATAAGCTATAAAAACATTTTTTTGAGGGTATCTTGAGTACCACTATTGATTTTCCCTCCTATTCCAGTCACGTATTGTTCGCAGAAAGGATTGTCGGTATGCCTCTGTCTGGGCTCTAATCTCTCTGATTTTATCCTCATGATCTCTTCGAGAGATATACGTAGGAGGGAGCAATATACTGCTAGACTCCTCAGTAAAGGTTAGTTCTCGAAACTCCGACAAAAGCCCGTACCGAGCGACAGAGCGTCTGTCCTGCAGAGTCTTCCACTGGAGTTTAGCGATCATCTCCGTAACGCTTTCACGATTACCAAATGATCGTGTAACGAAGCGCGTTGCTCTCCGTTGGATCTTCTCCACTTCCTCTATCAATCCCATCTGGTACGGATCCCACACCGGTGAGCAGTATTCAAGCTGTGGGAGAACAAGTGTTCTGTAACCTACTTCCTTTGTTTTCGAACTGCATTTCCTTAGAATTCTCCCAATGAATCTAAGTCTGGCATCTGCTTTACCGACGATTGATTTTATATGGTCGTTACATTTTAAATCCCTCCTAATGACTACTCCCAGATAATTTATGGAATTAACTGCTTCCAGTTGCTGACCTGCTATAGTGTAGCTAAATGATAAAGCATCTTTCTTTCTGTGTAGTCGCAGCACACTACACTTGTCTACATTGAGCTTTAATTGCCATTCCCTGCACCATGCGTCAATTCGATGTATCAAGAACAATCATCTGATTTGGCACGTCTGTATTTCTGAAACTAATAAACATGTACAATAAATTTCTTTTTTTGATGAACGAGAAATAGAAAGTTTTCTTTTGGTACCTTTTCATAACTGTTCAATTTGCCTCCATTGAGATGCGCGGAATATGTTAATGCGGCATTAAAAGTGTTCTCACAATGCAGCGAGCGTGTCTTGAGTTGCAGCTTCCACAGCTGTTGTTATGTGATATCTCAGTTCATTCAGGGTTGTTGGTAACGGAGGCACGTAGACAGAGTCATTTGTAAAGCCACACAAGACATAATTACATAAAGGCTGGTCGGGGGACCTTGTAGACCAGTGAAGTAAGGCTGAGTCACTGGGTCCAGTGCGATCGATCCATCTTTCATTAATTCTCTGATTTATTGATTCCTGTATTTCCATACGCAAGTGTGGCGAGCCCCATCCTGTTAGTAAACGAAGTCGTTCGAATCAGTGTCCAGCTGTGGAAAAAAGTTCTCAAACATATTGTAATATATGTTACCTGTAATGGGTTTCTCGGCAAATAAAACTGGCCCGTACACTTTTTCCCGTGAAACTACACAATGTACATTAACTTTTGGTGATTTCCTCTCATGTGGTTGCTGCGTACCCCATTTTCTCACATTATGACGGTTCACCTTTCCATTTGAATAGAATGTTGTCTTGTCACTAAACGCTAGGCGTGGAACTCAACTGTCATCTTGCCAAGAACGAAATTACAGAAATCCACACGTTGTTGTTTGTCGCCTTCACGAAGAGCTTAAAGAAGCAGCTGAATTTTGTACGGTTTCCTGTGTCAACGTCGACGCAACACACGCCAGACGCACATTGGGGGCATGTCGAGCTGTCGAGCAGCACGGCGAACGGATTTCTGGGTACTGCTTTTGGAACTTTGGCGGATGCATTCCACGTCTGCCACACGCACTCTGGGACGGCCCGGAAATTCGCCTTTATATAAACAATCTGTTTCTCGGAATTGTTCATGCCATCGTCCAGTGCTGCGTACTGCACGAGGATCCACACCATGCCTAGTACGAACGTCATGCTGAACAGTTATTACTGATCCGCACTGCAGAAAACGTGGGACACAGAACGCTCTCTGTTGTCCCATCGTTATTTTTACTGCAACTGAAGTGGGCACATACTACTGCTACCTTTGGGGAACCATGTAAAATTCGAGAGTTTGCTCTTTACAACAGTACGTTTTTCGCGCACATATCTCAGTTATCGTAATAGTGAAGATTTGTTTTTCAAACGGATGATTATTTTTGATACACATTGCACACTTTTGTTTTGGAGTCTTCTAGACTTTGCAACACATTTAATGTTAACATTTCCCACCATGCCGGCTAAAGCTAAAAACCACACCAAGTCTCTCCGTCAGATTCCTAAGTTTGAACTGATAATCGATCTCATTTGACGCGGATAAAAAATAATTAGAAATGGTTGTGGAAATTGCTCTGGGCTCGTATTTTGAACTGATGCCTCACAACTTACTGGTCAGTAGCAGTGAATTTAATGAACAACTCTTACAAAATTAAACTCTAATCCGTATATGAACGTAAGCATTGGTGGCCAGTCAATAACAATAGAGTTGTTATGCGTTCTGAAGGACATCTCGTTACCAAATGAAAGTGACGTTTAAGTGCAAAATGGCGGGTGGTTTAACAAGCTTGTAATCGGAAGCAACGGTTTCAAACTGACATTCCCCAATCCTGTTTTAGGTATTTTTGTTTGCTCAAAGCGGTCAGGGACAGTAGTTTCAGTTTTATTATTATTATTTACTGTTTATCCGTGATAGTAATTAAATCAGAGGAACGCACAGAAATTGAGAATGTTCGTAAAATATATATCTTCTGTTGTTCGCGGTTCAGGTGAACTAACAGACAAATTTCCATCTCATTCCAACACAATATAGAAAAAGTCTCGTTTTTAATTATCTCTTATGCTGACGGAAGGTCAAATGTAATCTTTTTTCAACTTCAATAACTCAACATGTTTTAATATTTCGATGAAAGCCTTAGAAATATGTCTGCTGTTCACTACTGAAGCAAAATCTGAAATACAGTTATAACAGTTAAGTAAATAAATGTTGTAGAAAAATGTATATTGATAAGTTTATAGTTTGTAATGCGTGACAATAGGGCAGGCATTTGATCATGTACCCAGAGGGCGTAGTGGTCAGCGCGGCAGGCTAGTAAGAAGGACCTGTCTTGGGATCCCGTCCTGAGACATTTTTAACTTCGCCATTTATTTAATTCACTTGTACACTGCCACCTGTGTTCGAATCCGGGTCTCAGACATTTTTTAATTTGCCATTGATTTAATTCATGTGTGCACTGCGAACTAACGTAAATTCCTTTGTGCCTCTACAGTTCCGAAGTTGTTATATACAGTATCCATGCATCTTCCACAAACAGCGAAAAAACAATCAATTACGATGATTTACCACCTTTTTTGTGAAGGTGGCCACAGAATCACAAAGTACATTGTGTCATAAGCCAAAACATTTCTCTTAGTGAACCATTCTAAAAACCCATTCCAGCATTTGACCGGAGTTTTATCGGAAAACTGTGGAACTTAAAAATTGATCTTGCACGTTCGAAAGTTAACGAGAAGTATCACAGATAGGTTTCTTTATTTGAGCCATTTTCTATCCTTGAAGTACGATTTCTGTAATCATTTCCATTCAGGGAGTTCCTTACCACTGCTAAGTCACGAAAAGTAAAGAATTTCATATGATAATGAAAACGGGAAAGAAAGGAGATGATATGTACGAAAAATTAGACTTTAGAATTCTCAGAAGAAATTAAACCAATGGAATTGGGACTGTCGTTCGAAATCCCCTTCCCGCCACGTCTTATAACCACAAAAGGAAAGACCGAGCGAGGTGGCGCAATGGTAACACATTCGACTCGTATTTAGAAGGATGGTCGTTTAAATCCGCCTCCGTCCATCCCGATTTAGGTTTTCCGTGATTTCCCTAAATCACTCCACGCAAAAGCCGGGATGGTTCCTTTCAAAGGGCACGGCCGATTTCCTTCTCCCATCCTTACCCAAAAATCCGAGCGTAAGCTCCGTCTCTAATGACCACGCTGTCGACGGGACGTTAAATTCTCAGATTCCTTTCCTTTCCAAAAAGAAAGTCACTTATAAAAACTAGTACAAGGCATCTTTCTTTAAAATATACTAAATTATGATTTTAAAAATTCACCTTCTTTAGATTATTGAGCCAAGATCGGCAATATCGTATTATTTATTTCTTTTACTGCTTTTATGATGATATAATTTTGTATATATAATCTTCAGAAGGTTGCACTGCCTTAAAACATATTCACTTTGAAGAACTTATAAAGTGTTTCTCGTCGAAATATAAATTGAGTAAAAGAACTAGGTCAACTTGATAAAGTACACGTCACAGAAATGGTTCATCATATCAGATTAAAAGATACAATATGTGACCGTATGTCACCTAAGTATAAGGGAAACCTTTTGAAGATGATATGTATCAACAAGATCGGTAAAGACAAATAAATAATACGATATTAGCGAACTTGGCTCAATAACGTATAGAAGTTTTTTTTTATAGATATTAAAAAAAGATAGATCTCCACAGGCATAACATGTCAGATAAATATGTTGTATTTAAGTTCGTAACCACAGATAATATCATGTACTCGTAAAGTTCACAGTATAACCAACAATGGGGCGCAACGCGAGTAGTGAAAGAACTCTTAAAATTGTAGTGTGCTTAATAATGGCAGAATCACAATAATATCGCCTGAACACGACTATTGTGAGCCTCCGTCAGCTTCGTGTGTCAACTTGCGCCGGTTATCAATTTGAACTTCAGTGCTGAATGTTAAAATACGTACCGGTGACGTGTGTTTCATTGGCAGCGCCAAATGCCAGAGTAAAAGAGTGAGTGCAGATGATGTGCACACCGTTGCAGGATGTGATCAGCAGCAGGGTGTGCGAGTGCCAACAGGAGTGAAATATGCAGCAGGACATCTGTTGCGCGGATTAATGCGGCCGGCGCGGCCCGGCGCCAGGCTTGTGGTCGGTGAGCGCGCTCGCTGTGGCCTCTGGCTGCGCCACGAGTCCACCAGGGCCGCGCTACCCTGCCCTTCTGCAGTTCAAATGGGACTTAACTACGGGGTTATCTGTGCCTAAATTTACAAACTACTTATGAACTAACTAAGGACGGCACAAATATCCATGCCCGAGGAGGGGATTCGAACCCCCGACCGTAGTGGCCGTGCAGCCCGTGACTGGAACGCCTCAGTCCCCTGGGCCACCGCGGCCGGCTTTCTGCAGTTATCTGACATTACCTGAGCGGCATTGCATCTGAAATGTTCAAATGCTTGTAATTCTATCGGACTAAACAGCATGGTCATTAATCCGTAGCTTACAAACTACCTAAACTAAGGTAAACTAACCTAAGGACAACACACACACACACACACACACACACACACACATACACACACATGGCCCAGGGAGGACTCGAACCTCCGACGGCGAACTACCGCGCTTTTCGCAGCGAGGCGCCTTAGACCGCTCGGCTCCTCCACCGCGGCGCATTGCATATGAGGCATCGTTATGTTGTTTGTAGAGTCTATGGGACTTAACTACGGGGTCATCAGTCCCTAAACTTACAAACTACTTATGAACTAGCTACAACTAAGGACGACACAAATATCCATGCCCGAGGGAGGATTCAAAAACCCGACCGTAGTGGCCTTGCAGACCGTGACTGAAGCACCTTAGTCCCCTCGGCCACCGCGGCCGGCGAGACATCGTTAACTCGCTACATTTCTTACTCTCAAGTTAACTCTCCACAGTACACTTATAAATTACGTCATTACTGATGCGCTGCATTTTTTTTTTTTTTTTTTTCGTATTATATACGATGTTTCAAAATTTCCTTTGGAATTACTTGACTTTTTTCCAGTTGAGAAGCAATAATAATTCTTAGTCGTATTTGTAAGCGAAACAGGAATGAGATGACGATGCGAAACAACTTCGGTTATGCAAGGACAAGCAAGGAAGATTTAACGCCCCACCGGGAGCATTGTCACTGTAAACGCAGTTCAGGCTCGGATATTTGGGTAAAGCGAGAAGCTTTGAAACCGTGTTTATTAATAATATTTTATCTATATCTATAAATGTGAATGTCTGTTCGGTGTACGTTTATCACGTCTGAACCACAAGACAAGCGCTAAAAATTTGTACAGTTATTAATGTCTACACGGGGAAGGCGTTAGGCACGGTTTTATGGCGATCGGATAGCTATTTATTTATATATATTAATGTGAATGTGTGTTCGGTGTACGCTTATCACGTCCGAACGACAAAACGGAGAGACTTAAATATCTGTACAGTTACTAATTTATACCTAAGGAAGGTTTTAGGCATGGTTTTATAGCGATATGATAGATATTTAGTAATTTGAAGAATATAACGCGAAATGCGGAACAATAATTATTCTTTGAAAATTATATTTACTCTTTGAGAATGGTTTTATTGGTTCCATTGTTGCTTGAGTGTTGATAATGATAAAAGGGTGGAGTATATTGGGATGGAAAGTTATCGATGTATATAAAATTCAACCTGAGTGTGTGTGTTAATATTTCTCTATGCGGCGAAAACTGCAGAACGCAAACGAATCGTCTGTGTGAAATTGTTGTCCGAAGTCTCCCGTAGTACACCACAGCAGTTCCATGCCGATACATATAAGGGGTTGGAAGTTATGGTTGTTGAAAGTCGTCAAATTATATAAAAAAATCGGACTGAAGGCCAGCGATGACGTTAGTGACTCTATTGCAAGGAGGTTAAATACAGCGAAACGTGATGCCACAGACCATATCTTTAGTCTATGCGTGCTACAATGTCTTCATTTCTTTCTCTGTAAGGATAAGCATACGAATAAGGATATATAAGAATAAATAAATAGTACTCTACTGAAAGATACCTTATCTATCATAATCAACCAACACGCGAGCGGAGTCGCGGGTTTAAAGTAGTAATATTATAAAATTTTTAGTAATAAGGGCTTATTAAACATTGATCATGTGGTACACAGCTTTTCGTGAATTTATACTGACAACAATCATGCTGTTAGTCGGAACTGTCACCTTATTTTTCGAAATACTTTCTGCAGCACTTATTGAAGCTGATTTTCTAATTGTAACTTATATGCATTATATATTAAGGAATGCCAAAAGGGAGATATGTAATATTGTTTGTCGATTGCAAAAACGGAAATGTAGATGGGATAGAAAGCTAGCGCTTCCAAGGAAAAACCTGTAAAGAGGCTGTTTATTGAGCTAATAACTTATTACTTCCTCCGGATTTTGTATTGTGGTAGTCATGCCCAGGCTGCACCATTTCGTAGTATCTACTTGACATGTCTGTTGTGCATCTAAAGAGTATCTTCCTACAAGCAGGACTGTGGAACCTTTTGTGGTGGCTATACAGCAGAATTTAGTTAATTCGAAGTGAACGGGAGCGGTAGCACCTCGAACTATCAATATTTATGTGCGAAAAGGAAGTAAATCGACCTTGAAAAGAATACAAGTGTCAAAAAAATATGAATTTTTTAAATAAAGTGTTAAACTATTTACTTTGCAATATAAGTTGGAGTGCCGTTTTCGGTGAAGACAGAATAGATTTATACATGTGTGTGTGTCTGTGTGTGTATCCGAGGAAGGATTCGAACCTCCGACGGGGAGTAACCGCGCTCTCCGCAGCAAGAGCGTTCGGCCATTCCACCGCGGCTACACAAGTGACGTTGAAAAGAATGATGGTAGATAAAGTAAGAGAGAAATTTAACTTTAATGCTCTAAAGGAAGAGTGAATAACCAAAATCTGGAAACTTCGTTTACTTGGCTATACTGTACATCACCTTATATTGTTTTAATATCCTATTTTTCCTGGCCCCGTGACATTTTATATTTCATAAGTAACAATTCTCATAACAAAATTATTCTTTTATTTGTGTAAAATGTTCTAAATGCTTTATACGCAAACATAATAATAACATCCTTTTCTTTTTGTTCGCAGGTAAGGGAGTCAGCTGTGTTACTACGCCGTGGTGCTCAGTACAACATAGCAGTATCTTCTGATGTCGCCTGGACACCTTGTGGGCAGTTGTACGTATGGAAATAGCTTGTAGCGACAGCACTGAAATATAATCTCTTTCTAAAAGTTGTGGGATACTAGAATACATTCTGTACTTGCTCTTTACCGAACTGTACGGTAGTCTAAAACTTCGTGAGAACATAAAAAGTGCTTCAAACCACGAATGAAAACTGGTTCCAGTCGCGGCCCGACTCAGTTTCATGATGTTAGGAAGTTTAAAAAATCAATCTTGAGTTGATTTGGTCTTTAGTGGTTCAATTTCTACATCAAAGAGCACCATAAATCGAAGTAGTGTGCTACAACAGGAAGGAAAAGAAGAATTAAGAGTGAACTACAGGGAAAGTAAACTGAAATACGTTTTTTTTCCATGTGTATAATCTACGTAAAGTGAAACAGTGTACGAGACTTTTACTGTTGTTCAGAACGTGACGTTTAAAGCGGTATATAAGAAGCTGCCTTATTTTGCAGGTGCGCAACTCAAACGCACGACAGCGCATAGGGCAGAACGCACAGCGGAAAGCGTATTTTACGCAATAATTTTTCAGTGACACCCAGTATTGCTGATGTGAAAAATATCGAGTAGCACGGTGGTTCGGAACCCACGTTAAACTGTAGGTCCCCCTTTAACTGGCTGGGTAAGTCAGTTCCAAGGTCGGAGGAAGGCACCGGCATACCACCTCCAAACAGGATCATGCCTAGTAAAGCACTGTTGTGTTCAATCTTCAGATTGTTGACTGCTATACGTTTTTACCCACGGTATCTTGCATGGACTTTTAAGAGGACGTCGTATGCTTATGCGTGAATCACTTCACTGTAGCTGTTTTAAAGTGAGGAAATCTTCACAAATACCGTATACTCCAAGTTGAACCACATCCAGATAGTAAGGTTTCGCTATTTTCAAAAAGCAAAGACAACAGGTACAACACTGTTTGAGCTTTTTTGCAACATAGTCTCCAAAAGAATAGAGAAACTTGTCTCTGTGAAATCAGTTTTCGTCACGTTCTGAGTGTTACGTCGTCCGGCCGACGACGAATAGCCGAAGACGAATGATAATAAACACCGTTCCATTCTCAGGCGGCAGACGGTATGACAAATATCTGACTAATTTTGGTGACTATATCCAAAAATAGCTCCAACATTGCTGTACTTGTTCTCTATAAAGCTTTTCATTTCAGTATGTCGTATTTGTTTTGAGAAATAGGGAAATGTAAATTCTGAATACACCTTGTAGCCTAGCTAAATAAATGTTGTCTGGCTTGTAGCCTAGTAAAATGCTATCTGTTTGACGCAACTTTCACTGACTTTCGCGTGGTTCTTCTACTTATTTATTCAAACGGTTTCTCTTTTGCTGCCAGCCGCAATGGCTAATCGGTCTGCGGCGCGCCAGTAAGTCTGCACGGCCGCTACGTTTGGGAGTTCGAATCCCTCCTAGGGAATGGATATTTGTGTCATCTTTAGCATAAGGTAGTTTGTAAGTTTAGGAACTGATGACCCCGGAGTTACGTCCCTTAAGCTTAACAAACATTTGAACATTTGATTTGCCGCGGTGGAGTAGCCGAGCGGCCTAAAGCACCTCGCTGCGGAGCGCGCGGTTGCTCGCCGTGGAGGTTCGAGTCCTCCCTGGGGCATGGGTGTGTGTGTTTGTCCGTAGGTTAGTTTACCTAGGTTTAAGTAGTTTGTAAGCTACGGACTGATGACCACGCAGTTTGGTCCGATAGATAAAAAAAATTGATTTCTCTTTTGCTGTGACTAGTCACGGAGGGCCCTTTTCCTCATCCTTCCACCATAGAAAAAAAAAAAAAAACCGTGGTATTCACAGAAGACCGAATCCGGGGTCCTAACACTGGATATGTGGGATTAACACCGGTGAAGAACGGTAATAATAATTTCGCGTGGCTTAATGGTGCAAGTCTTTCAATTGGACGCCACTTCGGCGACTTGCGTGTCCCTAGCCTACCCCAGTTATCGAACCGGGTGAAGGGGACCTACAGCTTAAAGTGGAATCCGAACCACGTGTCGTTTCTGGCGACTCCTCACATCGTTGAGAGGTGAAGGATGGGTTGAAGTGTAGACTGAATAAATCCGACGTCCGACCGGGTTTCGAACCCGCGACCCTTCGGTTTCCATCGACCACTTTTCCCGAAGACCACCGGACCCGACTGTGGAGAACGGTGATGAATCCAAACAGATTATACTGACATCCCTCCACGTCTGTGTTGTAACTGATTTGATCCCCAGCGATGTATTTACTCGTTTTACTGTATTTGGTTTTTGTGTCAGGTATCTTTTGAAGTGAAAAGATATACATCGTCTGCTACTACATTTCTATCTGCTACTGGGCATGCTACCTATGTGTCACTGTGGGAATGCGGCTGTAAAATATGGTGCGAACACTTTCGTAGGATGGAATCTTTTCCCCCCTGAGGAATCGGTTGACACGGTCGTTGCGACGGAGGCTGTGAGGACGGGTGGAATATAGAACGGAAATGGAGCCGGCGGCGCCGCTAAGCCTCGAGGAGCGTCCAATAAGGCGGACTGAAGCGCAACGCCGTGATTGCCAATAAAGGGCTGGCCCGCGACCCCCCCCCCCCCCCCCCACTGCCGCTGATTCATTGGCTTGTTTCGGCCGCGGCAAACAGATGGCGGCGGCGGCCACCGACCTGCGCCTTCCCTCACCTCTGCTGTCGCCGCGGCCACACGTGCTCCCGCCCTTGGCACCGATCTCCACTGCTTGAGTTCCGCGGCCGACCTCGCCAGCTGACTGCGCACACGCTTATTCCAGAGTAGGCCTATCCCCCAACGATGATGCAGGTTTTTATCAAACTATGCTCAGTTGCAGCTTAAAAGGACGCTGAGGTGACAGAAGTCAGCTCACCGATCCCGGGCCTCTGCCGCGCCTTTACCGCTGCATCCCTCCCTCCCTTCATCTTCCACTTCCCCAGGGTAACTTACGCCATCTCCGCCTCCCGGATGACGCCTCCGTTCTGATATGTGCCCGTCCTACCAACCCCGATCCCGCCCTCCCGTGGATGAAGCGCCCCCTCTACCCTCTCCTTCCTCTCCCCCCCCCCCCCCTGCTTATTCCTCTTCCGGCCCTGGAGTCCCTACGCTTCCTCTCCGCCCTCTCTGCTTCTCCCTCCACCGCGCTTCTCCCCCCACCCCCCTCCCAGCCCTGCGGGATCCTGCGCCATCAGTTTCAACAGTGCTTCGTTCAGTGTTGTATACAAAGTGCGTCAGTGTTTGTTTTTTATCTGCATCCACCGCTTCCAGACAAGTGTCGAAATCGTTACATATTACACAATGTCTCAGAGTGCTCTTCAAAAAAATGTTCAAATGTTTGTAAAGTCTATGGGACTTAACTACTGGGTCTTTGTTGTTCTTTGTAAATGTATCGAGCCAAACTGCGTGGTCATCAGTTCGTGACTTACAAACTACTTAAACTAAGGTAAACTAAACTAAGGACAACTCACATACCCATACTCCAGGAAGGACTCGAACCTCCGACGGCGAACAACCGCGCGCTCGGTTACTCCACCGCGGCTAAGGTAGTTCGTAAGTAGTTTGTAAGTTTAAGGACTGACAACCCCGCAGTCAAGTCCCTTACGCACCATTGTTTTAACTTCATTTCATGTTTCAATACCGCATGTTCACGTATTTCACATTCTATCGGCTGAAGAGCAGCACTTAATGCTGCTGCCAGCCTACTGGCAAGTATATGTTAGTATAAAATAACAATAAAGAAAAAAAAAAAAAACAGATGTCACGTGGTACAGACGGTGCTAGTATTGAATGCACAACACGGTGATTCACGTGAAACGGTTTCAGACGTGATTGTGGCCGCACGACGTCAATTACAAAATTTAAAAAAAAATTAAAAATGCGAAACGACAGTTGGAGATAGACGCATAAATAAGTAAGTAGGGCCAGAAGCAGCGTACGCAGGGTGAGACACGTAAGACATAACAATCCTGTCATTTCGTGAACGGATAAACATATCGAAACACGGTTTTCGGCACATGAAAGAACGTCGAGGGACATACATAATTTTGCTCGAGAAATGGTTTCGGCATCGGTATCAACTGAGATATTGAAGAAAGTACTTTTTTAATGGAACCCTTACTTTTTATAACTTCGTTCGATAGATATTGAGAAAACAATTACAGTGATGTAGCGTTTGTTAACGTTGAAACCTGATATTTAAATAATCGAGAAAAGTTCTAGAATTTGAGAACAGGATGGCCGGAATCGGCTTTAGCAGGGCAAACACCGCCAAGTGGAGTATCCGTGCTACGTAGCGTCAGAATGTCAGCGCATTTGACCGTCGACTCTCTTGCATTGCAGGCAGCTCATTTCAGATTCAACATCTATTCTGTTGAAGCGTGTACGCGAATGAGAAGAAGTTGGATTTCTCTGTTTCAACTCACGTGCATCTGGGAAGATAGGTATTCCAGTTGGTTCAACTGGAAACCAAGCGTTACTATAGTCGCGCGGACCTACTTTGCGATGTATCATTACGCCGCCTGGTCCGGGACGCCAGCGT
Source organism: Locusta migratoria (assembly GCA_026315105.1). Classification (NCBI taxonomy): domain Eukaryota; kingdom Metazoa; phylum Arthropoda; class Insecta; order Orthoptera; family Acrididae; genus Locusta; species Locusta migratoria. The sequence goes on from CM048747.1 coordinate 464,743,409, forward strand.
GATAGTGTCTGCACTGCTAACGCCGATTCCGGCCACCGCGGCCTCACATTATAAGACATTTCTCCAACTTTTCACGAAAGGTTTCAACGTCAACATTAACTAACGCTGTATTACTGTTCATTATTTTTTTCTATTTACAGCTCTTATTCTTGCCGTGTTTGCAGTAAAAAATTTTCTGGGTATGAGGTCCGCCTGATAGGCAAAACACCATTTTATTTTACACCTAAACTAGTTTCGGCACATTGTATCGTCATCAGTGGGTTTTAAATTTATTTATTTCTGTGAAAACAAAATACATCGATTTTACTACTGTACTATTTGTAAATTTAGACATTAAAAGTAGTGAGTCTTATTTTTGGTTTTTACCTTGTTTTTACACCACAGAATGTAAAAACAAGGTAAAAACGAAAATTAGACTCACGACTTTTTATGCCTAAATTTACAAATAGTACAGCAGTTTGTTTTCACAGCAATAAATAAATTTAAAACCGGCTAATGATGGTTCCTCTAATTTGGGTGTAAAATAAAATACTGTATCGCTGTAATTGTCTTCTCAAGCGCTGAGGAATGCAGTTACATTCGGTTTCATTAAAATAGTACTTGCTTAAATATCCCAGCTGATAACCATGCTAAAACCGCTCACTAAAAAAGAGACTCTACTTCCTCCATTCTGTCTTCAATGCTATGTGGATCTGAAAACTAGTCCATGCCCAAAGACACAGATCTGCACAAACTGTAAACCTTAGAGAACAAAATATTAAGCACCATTACCGGCGCAAAACCGATACACGCCAAATACAAACATTAAATATTTGTTGGGAGAATCATCGAAAGGAAGTCTGGAGCTCCCTATGAATATGCTTCCTCTTCGTCCCATCATCACATTCTCCGTCACGTACGAGAGTAGTTCATAATAGAACTTGTGTATTTTATATTTTGACCGAGTGCAATGTTGCACTTTCTGTTTTACCTCCTTTAGAGAACATGACCACATTGTAGAATTCATACGACCATATAATGATGGCATAGCCGATCGAAACCGGTCGTCATTGAATTAATCAATCATACTTCGATTTGGCGTTTCCCTTTTGGAGATAATTAAAGCATGAAAACATTGCTACTAGCGAGATATATATCAGCGATCAGTCTTTCACGCTAGCTACCTATTACCGTAATAATTATTTTCAAAGCACCTCGCTGCGGAGCGCGCGGTTGCTCGCCGTGGAGGTTCGAGTCCTCCCTGGGGCATGGGTGTGTGTGTTGCCCTTAGGTTAGTTTACCTAGGTTTAAGTAGTTTGTAAGCTACGGACTGACGTCCACGCAGTTTGGTGGTTTACAGACATTTGAACATTTTGAACCTGCGCTCGAAAATAATTTTCGGAGGCGACGTTTTCGATAGCTTTGACGACAGCGTCGTAGTGTTTGAGGAAACTGGTGCCTGTGCTCTAACATGCAAATCCTTCAACTACCCAGAATATTGAGGAGGATCACTCCGGAAGGCTCCTTTGCTGGCTGCCGATAGTACGGTGCACTTCGGACCGCTTGTCTCCTAGATTGAAATATCACAGAAAAGGTAGGGTATTTGCTCTTAGAGAGCGTGGACTCGGCCGGCAATAGGTGGAGCCGCTTGCGCCCGTGGCCGCTCTACCCTCCTTTCGCTGAGCGGTCTCCACTCCCCCTGCACTGTTTGGACGCCGCATTCATTTATTATTTCCGTCCGGCTGGCACGGTGTGTGCACACAGCGTGCTGTGTTTATTTCTTTTTTCCTCGCAGGTGGTTCAAAATTAAAGTGCTACGGAGATCATTCCCCCCCCCCCCCCCCCCCCTCAAATGCACAGGCTTTACCGTCGCCTATTGTGGGGGCGTAGCTGCATTGTGACGTCGCGTTTGCCCTCCTGTATTTCATTTGTGCGACAAGTGTATTGTACCGCTGTCACCGGCAGTCCTTTCCCGCGTACGGTCCTCTTTTTTTGCAGCTCGGCGTGAAAGAGGAGCAGGTAAATAGTTTTTTGTTTGGCGCTTCGGAATGTATTCGCGCAGTTTTGGCGGCGCCCGCTACCCGGGCCGCGTTTCCAGCGCCGGCTGTCGCCTCCTTGATCGATCGCGGCGACGCCATCGCGGATGAAATGTCAGCAGCCAGCTGGGCTTTTTCTTTGCAGTGTGCCAGCCCATTAATCTTCATCGCTCCTGTCTTTCGCCGTCTCAGCAGGTTTTGTCGCGTCCACTTTGTGGGCTCTAAAACAGCCGACATCCGCGATTTTCCGGAACTGTAGGGAAAGGACCGCGCTGAAAAGAACAATTCCACACGATTTATTCGTTAGTAGGTGCACGTCATTCATCACCTATCGGTAACATCCCTCGCTTTTCGTGTGTAAAACGGTTTTACGACTGCGAGATGGCACACTGAATCTCGCTTGTCTGTGTCGTTAACCATAGTGCCTCCTAGCTGGCCACCGTCAAAATGAATGTAGCACACCTAAAATGCCAGTTTAAATAAAACTTGTATTTAACTGAAAGTAGGCTTTAACTACAACGTGTCAATGTTCCATCTCGTTCTGAATACAAGGAAAATAAATATTTCAGTGTTTTACGTCGAATACCGTCACTTTGTACTTTCTAAAAGTTTTATTGACACGTTCCCTGCCGTTCACGCTTTGGCGCGTGTAAACGTTACTTGAGTCAGGTGCCGCTCACGCTGTGGCGCGTGCTGCGACCTAGTATCCTATTATGGGTTGTTGTAAACTGGAATCGTCTAATAAAGCTGTATACGATGGTAGGCACTCAGGGAAGAGTATAAGTGATATGCACACCAACGTGGTTCCAGATTTCCGAGTTTGCATTACGGCTACGAGTCACACACGCTTCTCATGATGTCATGCTAGATTTTTTGGATTCTTATGTAAACAAGCAAGCAATCTTTCGATTATTTTAATTTTATTTCGATTAGTTACCAGTTTATAAAAAATACTTCTTAGTTTTGATATTATTCATACTTATACTGCTGATGATATACAAATAAGCATATGTTTTATGAAATACCTTGTATGTACTGTTTATATTGTTCATTTGTTGTTTTCACAAAAATACAAATGCAAATAAAAAACCATATAAACAAATTAAAACTAAAACCAAAACATTCAGTGGCTCAAAAACTGTCAAAATACGATCACGCGCCAGAGCGTGAAGTGGCACCTAGCATAGTCGCGCCAGAGCGTGAACGGCAGCGAATGTGTTAAGCCCAAATGCTTTTCTTATAAATTATTTTACTAACGAGGGAGATCAGTCTCGCCGATTTGACTCAAAGGGCGTGAGAAGAAGAAGATAGATGAACCTTTCAAATTACTGAAGCTCGTCTGAGTGAGCCATAGGGAAAGATGGTTCAAAATGTTCAAATGTTTGTATAGTCTATGGGACTTAACTACGGGGTCATCAGTCCCTGAACTTACAAACTACTTATGAGCTACTTACGAACTAGGACGGCACAAATATCCATGCCCGAGGGGGGATTCGAACCTCCGACCGTAGTGGCCGTCCAGACCGTGACTGGAGCGCCTTAGTCCCCTCGGCCACCGCGGCCAGCGAGAGAGATGGTCCCAGCCGTTTTGGAGTCCATAGAGGATAAACATACCTATATACACTCATTATTTTTATTTATAGATGTTTTGCGAGCGCAGCTAGAATGCAATGCTGACACAATTCCAAACGTATTTAGTCCGTACTTTCATACTAACCAACACTTCTATAACCGCGGAGATTTCTGTGTAACGCAGCGTTGGGAAAGATAAAACTCTGAAGAAATTATTTCGATTACAGTGTAACCGAGTATAAGCAAGTTTGTTTGTTAGTTCCCAATTATAGATTTATTTTGGCCCACTTTAGGTTACGGTAGTAACACTAAAAGTGGGCCTTTGCTATCGTCTTTTGACAGCTCGAAATTTAAATGAAAATAACGGCTTAACTATTCATCTGACACAAAAATTGAATAACCGAATTTGTAGAGGAGGGAATTCTCTACAACTTTGCTCTCTTATGTTTTTTTCATATCTCGTAGCATTTCAAATATATTTGCAAAAATAACGGCGATTTTGGGATGTCTGTCTGTCTGTCTCTCCGTAACGTGTTCCCTGTTTTTAAGACGAACCGTTCAATCGATGAGCACCAAATTTTACAGACATGATTGTATGCCGCCACAGACCAGAACCTCAGTTTTTCAAATTTTTCGGACACAAAATAGGGTAGTAACACAAAAAAGCCGTTTGTAATGTAATTGTAATTGGAAACGAACCGTTCATCTAACACGAAAATTGAGTAACGTAATTGGTAGAAGAGAAAATTCCCTACAACTTAGCTCTCTTACGTTATTTTTCATATCTTGCATCGCTGCAGAGTTATTTGCAAAAATAACGGCGATTTGACGATGTCTGTCTGGCTGTAACGTTTTCCCACTTTTTAGGTCGAACCGTTCAACCGATCGGCACTAAATTTTACAGACATAATTGTTCGCTACCATAGATCAGAACTTCGCCTTTTCAAATATTTCGGACACGGAAAACGTTAGTAATACAAAAAAAAAAAAAAAAAAAGCCGTTTGTAATGTAATTTTAACTGCGAAAATTGAATAACCGAATTTTAGAGGAGAAAATTCTCGGTAACTTTGTTCCCTTATGGTTTTTTCATATCTCGTATCGTTTGAGAGATATTTACAAAAATAACGGAGTTTTGACATCCTCCATTGAATTAACGAAAACCAGCCGTTCGCAGATGTCACGTGACATTCCTCGCCTAGAACTCTATCTGGCATACGCCATCTTGCGTTGCGTATTTGATGATTTTCTTATTGTAACTTACACGTTTTAATTTCAAAGCAATGGCGCACTGAAGAATTAACAAAAACACGTCGTTCTTCGTACGATGAATGATAATCTAGTGTCTACATATGCCATATTAGCATCAGTAAACAACAGCCATCAATAGTATGAGATTAAAGAACGCAACTTCTAATTGTTAGCTGTAGCGTAGTGGGCAATGGGTTGAACTGTGACGCTGAAGGTCAGTGGTTCGGAACCCGCCACTACCTCAAGGGTTTCAGAGAGTCTTATTGATTTTTTTTTATTATTTAGATTATTATTTTGGTCCAAAATGTATGCAAGAACTTATAGAACTACAATTCTAAAGTGGGCCGTAAAACACGTCAGTGCGATTTTTTTTATATATAGATGTTTTGCGAGCTCAGCCACGTGTAACAGCTAGAATGAAATGCTGACACAATTCCAAACGTACTTAGTCCGTACTTTTATACTAACCAACACTTCTATAACTGCGGAGATTTCACTGTTACACAGCATAGGAAAAGATAAAACTGTGTCGGCCGCGGTGGCCGAGGTAACCCGGACAGAGGGCTGAACGCTCTCTGTAATAAAAAAGCCGAGCCAACAACAGACCGAACAAGAACGAACAAACATGATCAACGTCCGCAACGAAAAGAACTACCCATAGAACAAAAAAAAAAAAAAAAAAAAAAAAGTGACTGAGGCGCTCCAGTCACGGTCAGCACGGCCACTACGGGCGGGGGTTCGAATCCCCCCTCGGGCATGGATATTTGTGACGTCCTTAGTATTAGTTCGTAAGTAGTTTGTAAGTTTAGGGAATGATGACCCCGTAGTTAAGTCCCATAAGCTTTACAAACATTTGAACATTTTTGATAAAACTGTTAAGAAATTATTTCGATTACAGTGTATCCGAGTATAAGCAAGTTTTTTTTGTTAATTCCCAAATTTTAGGTTTACTTTTTTATTTTAATTATGAAATTCAAATCAACTTATATATTTGAAATATATTTGCAATTTATTTACGAAGGAGAGGAAGGAAGAAGGATTAGGAAGGAAAGGATTGACCTTGGCTGCATTAGGGCATTGAAATTAAAACAATACCGGCTAGTGAACAAGTAAGCCGGGCCGGGAATTGACTCGGGTCTCCCGCTTCGAAACAGCGGTCGCCTCAACCACTTTTCTTTCTTTTTCTTACTTTTTGCACGATGCGTTGTTTTGTTCCTTGTTGTCGCTGATCGCGTTTGTTTCGTGTGTTCTTGGCTCAACTTTTTTATTACTGAGGGCGTTCAGCTATCTGACCGTGAGCGCTGAGCCGCGGCGCCCCACAACCACTTTGCTACTCCCGTCCGCCTCCCCTCTGTCTCAATCTTCCACAAGTCGCACGCTATGACTGTAGCGCCCCTACTGTCCATGCCCTCTTACACTCACCATTACACACAGATTCCCGTGCGAGGTCAAACGTATGACCGCATCAGCGATGAGGTAAGCGAAGCTAAAGCCGTCATCGCGTTTAATTCTTATATATTTCAGTCTATGTGCGTAAAATTTATATAATCGGATTAGGTATAGTTTTATTTTCATAATTAGGAGAAGTTCTGAATGAAAATATTGCAAAAAATTCCAGCAGTTAGTTAGCTGCGGAAGTTACAATACCGTTTATAGGGTGATAATCTTCAGAAAACATTATGTTCACACCACGCACGTTTTATGAAAGCATTTTTGTCACGAACACTTTTATGAAATTTGCTTCAGTTCAAAGCATATTTCATTCAAATTTTTAAGCAGGAGTATTTTCTTTCACGCTTTTGATGTATACCAAGCGTGACGAATCATTAGAGTGGAAACAGGAGCACTTAACTGATGTATTATTCACCGTTTTTTAATGTGACCTCCTCTTGGTACAACTCTTGCTGTTTTTGTAGCAATTCAGAAGCTCTGAAATGTTTAAGGTAATTTAAATGTCATGCTTAATACTTAGACGTTCCACGAAATGATACAAAATTTTAAAAAATAAGGGATAGTGGGAATGTAACCTGGTCGCGCAGTTGATAACTTGTTACCTTACCCACTGCGCTGCGCCGACATTTTCAATAATAATACAAGACACAAAGTCCATATAGCTCGGTTACACTGGAATCGGAAATCTTTAGCGAGCGTTTTCCTATACTACGGCCCAGTCAGGCGAGATATTTCATGACTTTGGAGGGTTCATCTAACTGCTTCTCCTCATATAGTTTGAGGCAAATCTGTGAGACATGTTCAGCGACCTTACCTGGTAAGGTCGTAAACAGTTCTTTATTAAAGAGCACTGAATTACTATTGTTCTGTTTCTGTCTTCCGCACTTTATTCCTAAGATTCTTCTACAGGAGTGTTAGATTTTAGTACATGTACTTCAGTGACTCGGGATCTTATTTTAGCTTTCATTTTGTGTAGATCTATTTCCAAACAGGGGACTGACGACCTCGCAGTTTAGTCACCTCAAAATTCCACCACCAACAACAAGATCAACATCATTTCCAAACTTCGCACCTCGTTTTGATGCAGGATGCATTCGTCTTTTGTTTTTGTAGTTGTGGATTTGTCTTTTGTTCCTGCGTGTGCATGATTATATTTTCGAAAACTACACGTGTTGGTTGAATAAGTGGCGTCACTTCAGTTATTATCAAAATTAGGCATATGGGCCTTCTTATCAGTATGACGTTGGATGCCTGGATCGATTTCGGTTGCGTCGTAAAACCATTGTATCCTCTCGTGGCGCAACCGTTTTAACGGACTTTGATATTCTGCATACTGGCATTGAGACGGAGTTGACTAATCCCGAACATATTCTATTAGGGGATGTTTGCTGGCCAAGGGAGTACGTAAACAGCTCGCAGAGACACTTACGAAGTATCCCGTGTAATGGGGTATCACGTTACTGTTGCACGAGAATGGATGGGGTCCTTGACGTCAGAGTTCAGTTTATACGTCAGTTATACGTCAGTTATACGTATACCACGACGTCACGAGCATACACTTTTTTTTTCAGGATGAATATTCTACTATTCCAAACTTACTGAGAAGTTAAAAATGCGTGCCGGACGGAATTCAGAACCATATTTCAAAACTTCGCCTTCTGAGCGTTACTTAAGCTTGTTCCTATTTCATTATTTTCCAAAATTCAGGAGAGAGATACTGGCAGAAGTGATGATGTAAAGCCGAGCCTTGACGTACCTGGATGGCTTGGGCGGTAAAAGCAATACCGCGAAAGGCAAACGTATGAGTTCGAATAGCTTTGTGGCTCATAGTAGTAGTCTTCCACGAAATTTCGTAATATGTATTGTTTTTCACACTACAGAATCGCACATCTAGTATCAGTGAGGATCACAGCGTGGAGACATGTTCTATACTTATTTATTTTTTCCCGTCACTCAAGGTGTGCCATTTAAATAATGATTGCACATACAAGTCTGATAGGAGGTGGCAGGATCATCACCGAAAGCATAAACAATGCACAATTCAACACATTTCCCCTACTTCTATCACTACGTAAGCGTATCATGAAGGATAGCGCACGACGATTTTTGTGTGGGAAGAGAACATGAACACGGCAGATAGTGACAGGCCGTTGGGAGTACACCGTCGGAAAACACTGCTGACATCTCTGAATGGAGATCAAGATACAGTCACACCCGCTGTGTTCTCCTTACTTGGCCCCTTGTGACTGTCGTCTATTCAGAGCTATGAAGAAACCTCCGTGCACATCACTGCGCTGACTTCAGAAACAGCAAGCAGCCGTTCTGCGGTGGATATGACAGTCTCCAGAAAAGAATGGTCTGTGCGAGTTAAACGGCGCTGAGTCAGGAGAGGGTTGTACTGTAGCCCTTGTTTGGCGATTACAGCAGTGTTCCCGATCGTTTCGGAACGATCACTGTCGTGCTTTCGACAAACCACGTCGACCAACTGTCCTTGTTCCCCGCTCACCGAATGATAGCACTTGCGTAAATCGGCTGTACTGCACAGGGATTCCAATCCTGATCATTGTGCTGCCTCCTCCTGTTACGCCATATGTTACTACATATTTGCTTCTGTAATGACTAACGGCGCTCCACGAATAAGCCACAGACGTAAACACAATTATTTTGCAAGAAGTGCAATAACTTCCGAAACATATGTTTATTGTTGATAAACTCTTGCAATTTATGAAAATACTTGACAGATCTACAATATGGCCGAGGGGACTAAGGCGCTCCAGTCACGGTCTGCACGGCCACTACGTTCGGGGGTTCGAATCCCCCCTCGGGCATGGATATTTGTGCCGTCCTAGTTCTTAAGTAGTTCATAAGTAGTTTGTAAGTTTAGGGACTGATGACCCCGTAGTTAAGTCCCATAAGCTTTACAAACATTTGAACATTTAGATCTACAATAAATTTGATTGTTTCATAACTATTACGCGAAAATATAGCTCTTGAATAAGAAATATAGCTTTAGTCGATAGCGAATCAGCTGCGGATGGTAAAAATGTTTATTAAAAAATCCCTTAATATTTTGAAAAGTATGTTCCTCAGAAGGAACATACAATACTTGTTACGTGTTGTAAGGCATTAAGAATAAGCATGTAGTTGTAACGATACTTGTTAATTTATAAAACTTTCCAATGGCGTGTTACATATGTGGCAGAATGATTTACTAAACAGTTGTAAACTCTCATAATCTGACATGTATTAAAGTATTTCACAATGTTATAATCTTCAGGAAAGCGTGTGTATGCATGTCGTTATCCGATTTCTGTATCGTTGTTGTGGTAATTTCATTATGATCGATATGCAAATCGCAGAAATTGCCTCATATTTAACTTGACGGCAAGGGGCTGAACATTCCGAACGGAGACTCCCGGCCACATTCACATATTTTCAACCAGCTGTACCCGGCATGCGTTGCAATGCCTTTATTAGAGTGGAACGTTGTGTCAAAATTTCAAATCAGTAGATCAAGAGCTCTCCGAGACTTACTATCGGAAACAAACGAACAGAAAATGTAAATGTTCTTGAATCGCAAGTTCTTAGCCGATTGCTTTGAAATTCTCTTACAATATTGGATTGGCATATCCACGTCATTTTATATCTTTTTTTTTTAATACTTTTGCGAAGCGTGTTGCGAATAGGTCAATCTTCATGAGTATGTTGTAGCTTGAGCATTAGAATCACTGATATTCGACACTTTTTACGTTTATTTAAGGTGACAGCTCTTGACAATTTACTGAGGCTTGGGAAGCTGCAATATAACAAGTATATATTTAGTTAAGTGGAAATAATTTTAAAAACAATCTCTCTCCTTCCCCGCTAGCTGCGCTAATGTCGCTCCTAGTGTCAGACGTATTCTTTCAAAGCAGTGACTGTCGCGGCTGTATGTGTTTGTTACACTGTGATATAAGTGTGTATATATGAATTAAACACGCGGAGGATCGTATAAGTATTCAATTTATTGCGTTGATTCGTATTTCGTTAAACGTAGCAATCAGTAAAACCGTTTACAAAAGTGAAGTTAGAAAGTGAAAGAGTAAATAACATGTTGAATGAATAATTGCTGTTCCTTATTCCGCGTTAAATTCTTCAACTCTATAAATATGTTGATCTGATCGCTACCAAACTGCTTACGGACACCTGCTGGGTTGCCGGCCGCGGTGGCCGAGGAGACTGAGGCGCGCCAGTCACGGTCTGCACGGCCACTACGGTCGGGGGTTCGAATCCCCCTCGGGCATGGATATTTGTGCCGTCCTTAGTTGTAGCTAGTTCATAAGTAGTTTGTAAGTTTAGGGACTGATGACCCCTTAGTCAAGTCCCATAGACTATACAAACATTTGAACATTTGATGCAAACATTTGAACCTGCTGGGTTAATCTGAGGATTTGTTAAAAATTTCATCAAAATCGCTCCAGCCGTTTTGGAATCCATAGAGAGAGTACCTACATGCTTATATATATATATATATATAGCAGCTGCGTGTAACACCTGGAATGCAATGTGACAATTCCCAACGTATTTAGTCTGTACTTTTGTACTAATCCGTACGTCTGTAAACGCGAAGATAGTTCTGTTATGAAGCGTTGGAATAAACTGAGCCACGCGAAATGCTCGCGTGGTCTAAGGCGTCATGCTACGGATTACGCGGACACTCCCGCCGGAGGTTCAAGTCCTCCTTCGGAAATGGATGTATGTGTTGTCCTTAGCGTAAGTCAGTTTAAGTCGTTTGTAACTCTAATGACCGATGATCATTGCAGTTTCCTGTCTTAGATTCGCGAACAATTGAACTATCATACTTTCTCTCCATCCGTTATCGTAACAAACTACTCATTTGCGAGTGCAGCCGTGGGTAACAGCTAGTAATTAAATAATACTAAACCAAATCAAATTTTTGTAAATCTATCGGACCACACTGCGTGATCATCAGTCCGTTGCTTACAAACTACTTAAACTAAGGTAAACTTACCTAAGGACACACAACCACGCCCCAGGGAGGACTCGAACCTCCGCCGGCGTGCAACCGCGAATAATACTAAAACTTTGTTTCGAGTGTGGTCAATAATGTTGAGAAAATAAAACCAAGCCTTACGCAGTGAGACTGCATTGCCATCTACACACATTACAACCTCAGTTTCCTTCTCTGACGCACCCAGGCGGACCGCTACGGCTTGCGAACTAGGGCACGACGGAGAGTAAAAGTGTGAGGCGTGTGTATTTTTGTACAAGTTGGTGTTTTGCAGCTGCCTGTTAGGAGGGTTAACTAGAGCACTTTGCGTCGCGCGCAAAGGCAGTAGGCGTGAATTAGGCGAGGCGCGTTGTCCGGCGTGAAAGAGGGCGACGTCGAGGGCCGTGGCGGCGCCGGCTAATTGCAGCCTCTCCACCTGCACCGGCCTAATTGTGGCCGAGGCGCACTCTGCTGCTACCGACGCTCCCGTCAATACGCTGCAGTCCACAGCAGCGCACCGTCGTCTCCCCGATCTGTGTAGTTCAAAAAATGTTCAAATGTTTGTTAAGCTTATGGGACTTAACAACGGGGTCATCAGTTCCTAAACTTACAAACTATGTATCAACTACCTTATACTAAGGACGGCACAAATATCCATGCCCGAGGGGGGATTCGAACCCTCGACCGTAGTGGCCGTGCGGACCGTGACTGGAGCGCCTCAGTCATCTCGGCCACCGCGGCCGTCACCTGTGTAGTCATATAAACGGTCAACGCATGTTCGCACAAACGTGTCCCGCACAAAAGATGACATTTCGGTTAGCCATGCCTACGACGTCCTTAGAGCAGCTATCTTGCTGGGTATTCACTCATCCACAATCACTGTACACCCTCACAGAGGGTGCACTATGGCACAGAGAAGACACCTTGTAACGATACACTTATTATTATTATTATTGTTATTATTTTGTTTATCTTTGATCAGAGATGCTTATCGCCTCCGGTTCCCTCTGACTCGCAATGCAACTAATTTAATTTCGTTCGTCATTTTTTTACTTAAAAACAAGCGAGAAGACGGAACCGTGATAGTAGTTTTACTCACTCTCTGGTCTGTATCTTATGTGACAAGACGTCTTTCATACCTGTATGTACTTATGTAAGTAGGAAGAATGATGCAAGTTGTTGCTGAAAATATATTATTTAAATTTAAAAGCATTCCCTCTCCTTGGGTTTCATTTAAATAAATCTCCTCCACGTCAAATATTTAATTTCTTGGTGTTTTTCAGCTCCTCGTCAAACGTAACAGTTTAATGTTCAGACGCCATTACAATCGCTTGGCAATCGCTGAAAAATTTCAATCAATCAATCATCATTATACAATACTTTGCTTGATTTTAGAACCTGCAGTCATTTCTTTTGTAATTTCACGAAGTCCGATCATTTTTTTAATTATTTTATCATTACCAATACCTTCATGTTCTACCCACGGTCACATAACAATGAAAAGCGAAGTGAACAGTCTGAACATTGATCTCCTACGTCTCGCTACGGAGCGCGCGGTTGCTCGCCGTGGAGGTTCGAGTCCTCCCTGGGGCATGGGTGTGTGTGTTTGTCCGTAGGTTAGTTTACCTAGGTTTAAGTAGTTTGTAAGCTACGGACTGATGACCACGCAGTTTGGTCCGATAGATTTACAAACATTTGAACATTTGCACTCCTACGGAAAGTATCTCGAACATTCACAGATTAAATAAGAAAAAGATATCATTTCCAGCTCCTACAATACGAAGTGCAGGATCCAGCTAGATGCTTTCCGTAAGTCTTATAACGTGCTGTTGCTTGTATGGTGTCCAACTTTAATATACAATCCCCGGTTTATTTGCTTTAATGTTCATTTTTTGCTGTACTTTAACTAAATTATTTCAAATTCAAAAAATTCGGTACCATCGATTCCTTGTCCAAAATATAATCGCGGAATCTACTTTAACAATTATGGTATCATACTAAGCAAGGGCAACGTTATAGCCTGCCACACTCTCTCGTCTTACTAAGAATGGAAGCAACACCTGACCTGACGACTTGAAGTGAAACGTGCTGTTGTTTCTTGGGTGTGACGAGAGACTCGAACTGTGACGAAGACCAGGGCAGCACCGACCACGAGTGACACCGCATGAAGCCGACCGTTATTTGACTTGAAGAGCGCGTCGGTATCGGCGCAGTACTTCACGGCACCTGGTCTCTGACCTCGCAGCATCCAATGGCGAAGGCAGGGAGTCCTTCTTTTGTAAGAGACTTGGTGTATTCGTATCCCCGACGAGTCTTCACAGATAGAAACGTCTCGAGTCGATTCTTCGACAAAGCACCTGGACGATTCTCGACGGTTACACATCCCAGTGTTAACCAAACTCGACAGTACTTAACTTCGATTCCAGTTAGGTCACCTAAGTTAAGCACTGCCAAGATTGGCCACCACTTCGGTGGGTAACCGTCCGGGTCTGTCGAGCGCTGTTGGCAACCTGGGTGCACTCAGCTCTTGCGAGGCCAATTGAAGAGTTACTTGATTGAGAAGTAGCGGCACCGGTCTGAAAAACCGGCACAACGGCCGGGAGTGCGGGGCGCGAGCCACTTCCTCCTCCATACCGCATCCGATGACGCCTTCGGGCGGTACCCGATGGGTCCTTGAGGCACGAGTGGGCGGAGTTTAGTTTCAGTTGATTCTCGACGAACTGTGATAGGCAGGAAACATAGAACACAGTTTCCACACGTAAATATTCTGCAAAGAGACCGATTAGGGTCCATGAGTGTATGTTCAAATGTTTTTAAACCTAAGAGATCCGCGCCGGCCGCTGTGGCGGAGCGGTATGCGGCGCGCCATTCGCAGTCTGCACGGCCGCTACGGTCGGGGGTTCGAATTCCCCCTCGGGCATGGCTGTTTGTGCAGTCTTTAGTTTGAGATAGTTCATAAGTAGTTTGTAAGCTTAGGGACTGATGACCCCACAGTTAAGTCCCTTAAGCTTAACAAACATTTGAACATTTTTTTAAGAGATCCGCGGGGGAATTGCGAGCGGTTCTAGGCACCTTGCCAAGGACTGCGAGGCTGATACTGCCGAAGGTCCCAGTATCCCACGGGAATGTGTGTGAGTCTGTGTTTCTGTGCGTAGCTTGTAGGGACTGTGACCACAATAGTTTGGTCCCATTTAATGAAAAATATTTGTAAATCTATCGCACCAAACTGTGTGTTCATCAGTCCGTAGCATACAAACTACTTACACTAAGTAAACTATCCTAAGGACAACACACACACACACACACACACACACACACACACACACACACACACACACACACATGCCCTAGGGAGGACTCGAACCACCGACGGCTAACAACCGCGTGCTCCGCAGCGAGGCGCCTTAGGCCGCTCGGCTTCTCCACCGCGTCCCCTCCCATTTATTATTAACATTTGAAACATAAGGGATCAAACTGCTAAGGTCATCTGTCCCTAAACCCATAAGTGCTTAAACTGAATTACGGTTAAGGAGAATATTCACACCCATTCCCCATGAAGGACTAACTTTCGGCGGGAGTGGCCGCGCAATCCGGAACATGACGCCTCAAACCCAGCGGCACGTCCCATACGGACTTGATAATATGAACAGCGACTTTTGTTGACCACTCGAACACCTCTTCATGAAATTGTGAAGTATCGGGAGAAATCTTGTTATCTGATGTGCGGTTGTCGTGATGTGCAGTGGGATCAAACTTCGTATCGATGGACGATAATGCTCGGCCATATAGAGATGATTTCCTGGAAATGGAAGATACGGTGTGGCCTGTTTATTCTCCCAATTTGAATGGCTAGAGAGACACGTCGCACTGGTCTGCAGCCACCAACATATTTCACATGTCCCCGGAAGTTTAATGAATATATAACACAAATATTAGACACTTACAATTATTGGTATAAATACTAGAAAAGGTTACAGAATTGAGAAAAATCGATCGAAAATCTAACACACTAGGTACAATTATGATCACTTCCTCGTACAATTTTTATAATGGGCATCTTCCACACAGAAAGCACTTTTTCCTTAAGGCACCAATGCACACTTCGTGGTAGCAAACATTGCATATTTAGCAGTGAATCCAATCACCCTTAACCAGAAAATGTATAAGAGCGCGTTGGACTAAGTAGCTTCACTTACCTCTTAAAAGAAAAAAAATTATATCTCCATAGCACAAAGTGGTATATTCTTGGAAAAGAAAAATGTTTGTATAGTTTATGGGACTTAACTACGGGGTCATTAGTCCCTAAACTTACAAACTACTTATGAACTAGCTAATCCTAAGGACGGCACAAATATCCATGCCCGAGGGGGGATTCGAACCCCCGACCGTAATGACCGTGCAGACCGTGACTGGAGTGCCTCAGTCCCCTTGGCCACCGCGGCCGGCTTTGGAAAAGACATGAGGAGCTGTAGAAAAGTGCTACATTACAACGCCACACAACGAGACACCATGAAATTGATAAATGGCGCGAAAATTTATGTCGATCAGAATTGTACCTATATCGAATTTGTACCACCTTACCCTATGAATCAGTGGTCGAAATGTGTATGCAACCTACTCATTACCTTCCTGGCCAGAACCTGCGCATGTTCATGGCTGGCCTACACACCGTCAGTTACGAAGTAAGACAGGACGTGTTCCGTCAGCTAAATGTTGATCTGAATATGTGTCCACTTTTCTGTGAGGCGACTCAAGACATTCCCATACGGTTGGGAAGCGGCACTGATCACTTCTGTAAGTACCTCGAACGGGAGTTCAAAAACCCGCTGTGTCCGTACATCGAACCTCGGATGGTCCATCGTGACTGTACCTACGAGGTCGTCAGATTCCTGTAATTTCAGTCCCGTGCGAGTTGTTGAATAACTTCAGCTCATAGTTCCACCGTTGACATCGAGATATAAACGAAGCTCCTTGTGGTGCAAAAATGTATTCTGATCACGTCCTGCCTGTTCAAAGGTAAGATCCTCTCGTATGAACTGTTCGAATTAGGCTTGGGGTAGCGCCTTTTCAGCCTGAAACGTTGCTTTGATCGTCCAACAGCGGTAAGTGTGTGCCGTGAGGTACATAATTCATAGAATGTATTCATACAAATACCGAGCGCGTAAATCAAAAAACTCCGAAGTGGAGACTGACTGGCGCTATGATTGCCACGACTGAGGGCCGATTCCCTCTGATCTGCCAGGTAAGAGACGGTCATCATGCACATAGTTTATCCAGGTAACGTAATATAACGTCGGCCTAACACAAAAATTTTATTGCATCATAGGTAGAAAACCCTATTTCTCGACAATTTGGACGCCAATGACAGACATTTACGTCTTAGGTAAGATCTAGTGAGGAAGAAATGATCATGTCTATTGAAAAGCAATAATTCTACGATAAAAAAAAAAAAAATAAAAAAAAACATGAATAACTTTTATGAGATACGAGGTTTTCAATATAAGCCGACGATATTTGTTGGCAGAAATTGCTATCACTACTGATTAGAGTTACATAACTGAAATACAACTTCATTTTTAAACCATTTAGTTGAATAGTCATTTTTAATTCGGTTTCCAGTTTAACCGCGTCTGACAACGCAATTATTGCCGAATAGTGTTCAACGACGCCTGCTCTTTCCGTTGGCCGTATGTTCGCGGTAAGGTGAATTGCAGTGTAGCGCCCCCCGTTCAACACCGCCAAAGCACTTCTCATTGTCTGACCTTTTGCGCTCATTAATGAGGTGCGGTGCCGCTCTCGGCTACCAGAACCGTTTTATTTTTTATATGCTTTTCAATACGACGTGCCTCGTTGTGGAACTAAGGGGACTTCCTGCCGTATCATACGCTGACGTCAATTACCGGAAATTTCCAGTCGACTGACTAAACGTTGGTAATTTGGTTTTGACCGAAAACGCCGGACTGCGCTTTTCGAAGAGAATTAGGTATTCATTAAACCAGCGTAGCTGTATAGGTCGCGGCGAGTTGTAGACTGAAGCAGAAGAAATTAGTTGAAAGTTTGAAGGGCTCTAATTGATATTCTAGCTCCTGCTGTAACTTTCTGCACGCTGCATGGTGATGAGTGCGAAACGAAATTTGTCGTGCGCTTTTGCAATCTGTGTTCCGCTGCACCCCATATTGAATTTGCAAAATCTGCAATTTCTGACAATGTACACGACCAAAGACCGCGAAATACAGTTTCGCCGAAATAGTACGAGCATTACTGGTGCTATAATATAATGAAATGCCTTTTTCAGGCAACTATCAGTAATATTTATATATGACATAGAACTCATTGCACATTACCGTTTCAAACACTTATTTTTATTAATCACTAGCTGAAAAAACTAGCGTCGCCTGGTAATTATTTAATCCTGTTTTAACTTAGTCGATCTCTCTTTCCCTTTTCTTTCTCTGTCCATCTCCTCTCTCTGTCATTCTCCTACTCCTCCCTTCCCTCCCTCCCTCTCTCTCTCTTTCTAGTGTCCTCTCTCTCTCTCTCTTCATCTCTTCCTACCCCTCTTTCTGCCCATCTACACCTTCACTTTTCTCAGCCAATCACCTCATTGTCTCTCTCTCTCGAACGCCTCTTACCCCTTCTGAATTCCATTTCCTCCTCCACCTATGGTAAACTGTATAACTCTCTTAATGTTCATACTAATCGTGGAAGTGGTGCACCGTATGAAATCGTAATTGGACGTGTGATGTTTATCGTTTTGAAGATTAAATGTACAAAATTTCAAAATCGGAAAAAACGTGTATTTTGTGGAAGTTTGAAGGTAAAGTACCGTAGACTGTGACTTTCCTCTTGTTTCGAAGATCAAGCGTGCAATGTTTCATCGCAATCGGATGAACGGTGCAGCAGCATATAGACTACGAACAAACCTGATGTAAAGGTTTCCCAAGGATGTCAGTGTTCATGATGTCGTGTCTCGTAAGTGTAGGCCGTACAAAGAAATAATTTTGTTTGTACATCCGTTGGCATAAATGGATACTGTTGGCACAATATGCTGCGAATATATTTAAATCAAAGAAATAATATATTTAAACGCCATTCATTGCGGCAGTTTTTCACGCATATCTATGTCCAGGACATCGTATCTCCTGAACTATGAGTCGTACAGTGATACAATTATGCCTATAACCTTAGCGACAGTGCAAGTAATACGTAGAGGTATCTTCATAATCTAATGACTGGTAAGGTAGCGCATAAACAAACGCACTAACAAACATTGATTGTTGTATATCAGATAAGTTTCGGTCAGAGACAATCATTTGCTGAGGAAAAAGTTTGGTTGAACCATTTCACATGTCAGTCGAATACAGGATAACCTAGCAAACGATATAGGCCTAAGAATAACAACATGCATATGTTGCTGCACAGATCATACACATTATACCACTAACGAAGGATATCTTCATGATCTTAAAACGACCTGTTCAAATTAATAGAGTTTTGACTTTTCGAAATTTTAAATATCGTGCTTTCCGAATCGAAAGTTTATCTTAGTTATGTAGATGTAGTCAGTTATAGTTGCACTAGAAAAGGCAAAGATACGTCCTGTGACAGGTATAAGTTAGAACACAGAAATGATGAGGCCGTTAGCTTGTAAAGTACACAACGTGGACTGCTTACAAGATAAGAAAAGACTGAAAGAGAAATTTCTGACGTTACCTGCTATACATGGTTGAATAAAGACAACGGCTGCATTTGAAAATTGGTATTGGACGGGGACTTTAACTAGGATTTCCTACTTTACGCCAACGGTCGCCTTGAACGCTTAGGCTTTTCAGACGCACTTCCTGTTCAACCCAAATTCATAACTACCACACATGACTGATGTAGTGCGCCCCGTTCCATATTCTTCTTTGCTCTCACCCATACCTCTACTTCCGCAAGGGGTGGGACCATTTTCCTGCACCGATGCTGAAGTACTCGTCCGCCCGTCGAGACATATGTTGTCGTTTCGAACATGACCAAAAGGTCACAAACATCATACTTATAATTGTAGATATTATGTTCAATAATACATTATTTTATTATTTATAGCGATGTTCAATGGCGGTATGGAGATTTTTCAAAGCGACGCAACTTCGGTGTCTTGCCTATCCCTCACCAAACCCAGTTAACCAACCGGGTCAAAGGAACTTTAAGTCGAACGTGGAATCTGAACCTCAGGTCTTTACCAGCAACTCCTCACATCTTTGACAAGTGAAGCCTTCATGGAAGGCAGAATGTAAATTTCCGTGGCTTGATTGGAATTCGATCCCTGGGCCTGTTGTTATCCATGCACGCGGTTCATTTATCGATAATCAGACAGGCATGGTGTACTACTTCTCAACGATTTCTGCCACACTGTCATGTAGTCTCCACCTCAACATCACTCGTTCTACGATCTGTCCGTGTGGTGATCCAAGGATTCGATCTTACTCTAAGCCTGGAAGGTGGCGATAGTTATGCACGTGTCCGTTATTTGCGCATGCTGTGCTATGATCTGTAGCAGAAAAGTTCCATTTAAGTTAAACTCACACAGCAGGCAGCAAATACTCACACCATTCCATCATCTTTACAAATAGGATTTTATGTACTGAAAATAAGCAACAGATGAGTGAAATTTTACTTAATTGAATGAGTAGAAGGGCTACATAGAGGTGAATGTGGCACATCTCCCTGAACAGATCTGTATCACAATTCCTAAATTATAAACTCACATCTTGTCAATAGAATTTAAAAACTTAATTGCCAATAACCAAATCCCAATAACCCAATTATTTACAATAACTTTAAGTTTAAAAATACAGATTTGAAATAAACATTAAAATAATATGCCAAAGAGTGTTGATGAGAATGACAATTGTAACCAAAATTTTGCAACTGACAAATCCCACTGTAAGTTGATTCCAATGTTTCCTTCAGTAACCAACCCCAAATGTTCAAATGTTTGTAGAGGTTATGGGACTGCGGGGTCATTAGTCCCTAAACTTACAAACTACTTATGAACTACCTTATGCTAAAGATAGTACAAACATCTATGCCCCAGGCGGGATTCGAACCCCCGACGTAACCAACCCCAGCAGCCGCTCGAAAACATCAGCCAAGTCAGTCAGTGGCATGGAGCAAATTGGAACCCCAGCATAGCAGCTTCTTCAAGCATGAGCGGCAACTAATCCACTGCATAATGCTGAAGTCTGGTGGTTATGCCCCTGTCGCTACTAACAACCAAGTGGACGGTCCGGCAGCCACACGGCAGACAGTGTCCTGCAGGGAGAACCAGATACATACAACCTCCACGCCGGCCCAGTTCCAACCAGCCTTTCCGGCGGTCTCCGTCACCCCACAGGGGGCCACGCTGCAATGCCCGAAGAATAGCTACACACGGAAATTCTAACACCAACAACATGTAACGGCCTCCAGGCGCGGAAATACTGTAGTGTTCGTTCGTGGTGCAACTTAAATGTTCCCATCAGGGAGTACGAACGGAACACCGCACTCAACAATACTCAAATCTGCGTGCCAACTCAACCGCTTTTGTGGCAGAAGATAGAGGACAGTTGGAGCGCATTGTCGACAGCTCTGATTGGACGAAATGAGGCAATTAGTTCCACGGCGTGAACAGTAAAATAGCAAGTAATTTTAATTACAGTATATGTCGGCATTGTCTTTTGAGTACAAGCAATTAAGCCTAAATGCGGACTGTAGAAATTGCGCTTCATTTTGTATCCGATACGGACACGCCACTTTGCGCCCCTGCGCTGTTTCTGCGCATCCGAACTACAAAGTACAATAAACAGCGATAGCGCTGTTCTAACATTTCGAAAGCGATTTCTGCTAGGTGAAAATGACTGATTACCAGTTTTGATCCTGATCCTCGAGGTGTAAAATATTTTGTTTAATTGCATGACGTTTCAACACAGAATGTTTGATAGAACTTGTAGCTTTGCCAATGAAGGGGAGATTTAAAATCCTCCCTCATCCGATAGTTGTTCAGGATTAAAATTTTTAATTTTTTTTAGAAGTCTTAACTATGAAATCCAGTGCCTCCGAAGTATAATAATTTGTTTAAAATTGGAAATTCCGAAATGCAAATACGCCGTAACTGATTTTGAAATTTCCGTACGGGAACTGCAAGCACAATCAATAGTTCGTAAAGAGACCTTTAATAACGTATGGATAATAAGAGAAAGTAATTTAAATACTGGATCTGTCGGACCAGCAACGCAAAAATCGGTGAGAAATTGTCCAGGAAATTTATTTACCTTCAGAGTTAACTTCGACTAAACAAGTTTAGGAGGAATAGGCCTCACGAGCAACATATTTTCAATTTTTACAACTGTTTTTTAAATTAATTTAAGAGCCTTTTAATTTGAGTTGTTAGAAGATGGTGAGAAAGCTTATGGATAGATAGAAAATAATTATAACAATACGGCATCCCGATGGAATGTTCTAGGCGCCATGAAATAGCAAAGCTGAAACTTTATAAAATTAGAATTTAGTATGATAATTTCTGACTTTAAATAAGGAGATATTAAGAAATTTAAAATAATGAACCTTCAGTCCAAATATTGGAAGTGAATTTTTGTTCCGCTAACATAATTACATAATTAGCTCCGGCGACTCGGAGACGTTTGCTCTTGTGGATATCGATATACAAAGGGAAACGAATTTCCCTTCCGTTATTATTCCTCTTTAAGGGAACTAAACGACTGTGCAAAAGCAGACGGATTACTTTGAAGAAACAGAACTTACGCGCAAACCGTTTGAAAATCGCAATCTATGGTCTCAAGAAGAAAAAACGCTGTACTTCAAACTAAAATCTTATTTGAAGTGCCGGCCGCGGTGGCCGAGGAGACTGAGGCGCTCCAGTCATGGTCTGCACGGCCACTACGGTCGGGGGTTCGAATCCCCCCCCCCCCCCCGGGGATGGATATTTGTGCCGTCCTTAGTCTTAGCTAGTTCATAAGTAGGTCGTAAGCTTAGGGACTGATGACCCCGTAGTTAAGTCCCATTTGAACATTTTTTTTTATTTGAAGTTTCCAGGTACTGGAGTTTTCTAGTTTAAGAAGCAACAGAATATTCGAAACAAGTTGAAACCGTGATAACAGCTATAATCTTAGTAGTCCATGGAAGCGATCTCACATCATTGAAAAAAGGCAAAGGAAAGCGCTGAATTGTTTACGGTCTTGCCAATATCAGTAGCGCCACAAGTATAGAAATAGACGCAGGAGGAGGTAATTATGATGTATACTGATCAATCACATGGCTCATAAAATGTTCCTGCAGCAACACAGTTTTTCCTGTCAAAACAATGACGATTTCATCCAAAGCTCGACCTCTGTGCCCCGATCTGACGCGACGAGTAAACCGAAAATGTTTAATATATGGTTTTTCAACGATATAGATAACGGTTTTATGGGCTGGAGCAGAAGTTAGCCCTTTCATAGATTATTCTGATCTATTTATTAGGACTTGGCAAACCCTGTCACGCTAATAAGAGTGATAGATTTAACGGGGAAATAACCATTCAAGCCTGCCGCGGTGGCCGAGGAGACTGAGGCGCTCCAGTCACGGTCTGCACGGTCGCTACGGTCGGGGGTTCGAACCCCCCCTCGGGCATGGATATTTGTGCCGTCCTAGTTCGTAAGTAGTTTGTAAGTTTAGGGACTGATGATCCCGTAGTTAAGTCCCATAGACTATACAAACATTACATTACATTAACCATTCAAATAAATACACTACTTTGCGTAGCTGTGGCTATGTGGAACGAAAGAAAAGTTAGAAGAAACTATATTTTCTAAGAACATCATTATTTTTTGTAAAACCAATAAATTTAGTAAATTTGTTTCTTTTTTCTGCAAACGGCTTACCGGTTGAAGCAGTGAAGTTATAATTAGCCGTCAGAAAAGAAATCCTATTCTACAATCCTGCCCATCTACTCCTTCCCGTGTATCTACCTCCTCCTCCTCCTCATCATCATCATTCCTCCATCCATCCTGCCTCCCTGCCCAGATTTCGAGATAATTTTTTCCACTCCGTATATTCAGAATGAACAAAATTTTGTTGAATATTTTCGATCCGGATGAGTCACTTCCAACATCGGCGAAAGTGGACGACTTTGGCACTTTACTTCAATCTAGATTGCTAAGAGCGAAGGGCGTATTACAATTGCTTGGAGAATCGGAGATTTTACTTGGTTTTATGAAACTACACTTTTCACTCAGGAAATCGCGAATGAAGCTGCACAACTGAAACGACATACAGTAGGTGCACAATTTTGTTAGAAACTGCTTTAGCCGGCCGCGGTGGCCGAGGTGACTGAGGCGCTCCAGTCACGGTCAGCACGGCCACTACGGTCGGGGGTTCGAACTCCCCTCGGGCATGGATATTTGTGCCGTCATAGTTCGTAAGTAGTTCATACGTAGTTTGTAAGTTTAGGGACTGATGACCCCGTAGTTAAGTCCCATAAGCTTAACAAACATTTGATTTGAAACTGCTTTAAATAACGCCTTCTAAAATAGCCTTATAAAATCTAGATGTATCTAGTCACCCTGAGATTCCTCGTAGATAGCATATATTAATTTGTGCGAATAAAGAACCCCTGTGTTTCATAAGACCGAAATTTTCAGATTCAGTGCTGTTCACTTGTGAATAGATTATTTCTTCGAGGTTATTTCGGAAGTTATAGGCAGCACAATCCTACTACAAATTTATTTAAATTAATATGGATCCATTATTAAGTTAATTACTTATAGTCACTTTTTTTAAAGTGGTGTCAACTACGCAGCTTTGCAATGTTTGGGCACGGATTTTCGAGCAGCGAGCGGCTGTATTAAGACTTCAAAACGTAGGGCTTAGTTAACATACGACAACACAAACACACATGACCGAGAGGGGACTCGAACCCCAACGGCGAAAGGTCGCGCGCACCGCAACACGGCGACCCACTACGCACAGTTAATCCACCGCAGCGTGTATTTCTAAACAAAATTGATGACTTGGAAACAGTAACACACCCTATATCTACTTACTTTGTTATTGCAGTACCGCATTTTCTGAAATTCCTGGCGTCCCTGCGATCCTCCAATCTGCATACGTACACTAGATGTCAGCGGCTTACTAAGTACACAGCTGTGATGGCGCTATTATTACACGGGAACAAAGGAAGTCGCACTTGTTAGTTTAGTTGGAACGCAAGGCACAGGTAGCTGAGATGTTTGCTGATGTTACTTAAAAAATAATTATTGTTAATGCTCGCTATGTGAAAATGATTCAGATAATTGCAGTAAACGACGTGTAAACCTTTATGTAAGGGAAGAAAATGAAAACAACATCCCAGAGCTTGGGAATGAAGTGTCTCAATAAACGGTAAGAAACCCTGAAAGTGTTACGTTTCTTTTACGACTGGAAATAAAGTGAAATACTCGTGATGTACTGCGTTCCGTATCTTATTTTGCCATAATCAAACCATTTCCATTCTTCATTTAAAATTTAAAATTTCTTCCATTCAGTGATCTCAAACTAAATACTGAAAGAAAACAGGGCATAAAACATGATGTACTGTCATTAACTAAATGTAAATGAATCGCAGAAATACAGAGTGATATCGAAAAGTAATAACTGCGTCCAGCGAGGGTCAAATTTCCGATAGTCAATCTGATAATAGTAAGCCGGCCGCGGTGGCCGAGTGATCTGCAGCGCGCCAGTCACGGTCTGCACGGCCGCTGCGGTCGGGGTTTCGAATTCCCCCTCGGGCATGGATGTTAGTGCCGTCTATAGTATAAGTTAGATCATAAGTAGTTTGTAAGCTCTACAAACATTTGAACATTTATTTTCTGAAAACGAAAAATAAATTTGGTAAAACTATCGAAATTTATAGTGTAGATGTTTTCAGGTGAAACCCTAACGTTGAACCTAAGGTATACCACAAATGAACTGACTATCCACAATATAAGAATAGGAAAAACAGGAATACGGGTACATACGTGGACACAACGCACGATAGATAATAATTTGACACATACTTGCAACTACAGTATATACTCAAGATTTTTTGCAGTGAAATTTTTGTATCTTCACGAGGAAGGAATGTGAACAACATTTAACTTTTTTAAGCTCGTTTATTAAAATCGAATTTTCATCCTCTACTTTCTTCAAAGAATATAAATATATTTCCGCTGTTATTGTATGTCACTCGTCAGTCGATTTTATTAGGATTCTGGACTATTCACTACATGTTTTTTGGTGAAGGATTAAATGAAGCCGCAGTGGAGTAGCCGAACGGTCTATGGCGCGTCGTTGCGGAGCGTGCGTTTGCTGGCCGTCGAAGGTTCCAGTCCTCCTTGGGGCATGGGTGCGTGTGTTGTCCTTAGGTTCGTTCACCTTAATTTAAGTAGTTTGTAAGCTCGGACTGATGACCACGCAGTTTGTTCCGATAGATTTACGAACATTTGATTAAATGGAACAGTTTGTGGGTACTGGCATCTGGAGCCTTTGATGCTGCTCGGACAGACGAGCCCCTTGGAGCCGGCAGCCCGCGGCGCCCGTCGCCGGCCCCAGTGGCCTACATCGCAGGCGCGGCGGCGCATGCACTTATTGCGGTGACGTCACGCGCGCTAAATGTCGACGCCGCTATCGATTGCAGCCGGCGCGGCGGCCACGTGGCGGACACCAGGTGTAATAAAAGCCGGCCCGCCGGTGTTTGGCGACGCTACATTTCATTAACCGCGCCGCGTTTAATTACGCCGTATGAATAAATATGGCGTTAATTCCGCCGGCGGAAAGTGTTTGCCGCCGAGTGCCCCGCCGCCCGCCGCCCACGCACGGATTTACAGGCGACTCCGCGTCCGAGCGCTCCCATTCTCTCTCTGTTTGTGCCGACGACTCGCGGTGGGCGGAGGGAGGGAGGGATGGAGAGGGAGAGACAGAGGAGGAGGAGGAGGAGGACAACTGCGCGAGAGGCCAGGCCAGGCCGTGGCGCAACTGCGCCGGAGGGCCAGTGCGCTCTTCCTGCCGAATAAATATTGCCGTGTAGCGCCTCTTACACCTAGCGCTTCGCCTTCTACTCTTGTGTGCATCTCGTCGAGTCGAAATTTGACGCGTCCTCCCGTCCGTCTTCTAGTGTGTTGAAATGTTTGTAAATCATCAGTCCGTAGCTTACAAACTACTTAAATTAAGGTAAACTAACCTAAGGATACACACACACACACACACACACACACACACACACACACACACACATGTCCCAGGGAGGACTCGAACCTCCGACGGCGAGCAACTGCGCGCTCCGCAGCGAGGCGCGTTGGACTGCTCGGCTATTCCACCGATGCCTTCTAGTGTGTGTGTGTGTGTGTGTGTGTGTGTGTGTGTTTGTGCGTGCGCGCGCCCAATTATAGGCACTCCCAAACTCCGAGCTACAATGATGTGCACTTATGTAAGGTCAGTTCACTGTCGCAATACCTGAGAAATTTCTTTCAGAGTTTTTCAGACTAGTATCAGGCTACGTCCAGGGCTTCTGTCTTATTAAGCTATACTTCTTCAAGGGTACCTCTAAAATGTGTATTACTGCCATCTATCAGATCCGTTTCGTCTCCATACCAAACATGGGATCAATGACAGCGAAACACTTTACAGATGTACTCATGAGTCTTCTGTATGTTATCATATTTAATTAACCATTTTATGAATATTCTTGAAGTTAGTTAACCGGTTTTCGGCTTACAAGGGCATCTTCAAATTTTTAAGTTTTCCGCGGTGGAGTGACCGTGCGTTCTAAGACGCCTCGTTGCGCAGCGCGCGGATGCTTGCCGTCAGAGGTTCGAGTCCTCCTTCGGGCATGGGTATTTATGACGTCCTTAGCATAAGTTACTTTAAACCTGTAACGCATGAATTTTTATTTGAAGCTATAAAAGTTACCACGATTAAGGTATATTGCGTATATATTAAGAAAAATATTGAAAAAAATCTTTAATATTATTGCGCACAACAAGTACCAAAAAGTTCATAGCTCGTCAGCCATATAGTGCTTCCATGATGTACCCGATGCAGTAAATGTCACTATTATCCATCTCATTATCCAACTCAAAATGCAACAGTAGTATGTGATTGGCTACTTTTAAATGACAAGGGAGGAATACTATAGTAAACAAACGCACATGTTAGGAGTAACTGTCTAAGTGATTCAGTAGCCGTCTGCAATTTATAATTTCTAGGACGAGCTACTTGCATTTGTATAGAAGCAGCTACAAATGAATTTGTGGTAAAATGTTGATCCGTCTGAGAGATGATCGAAAAAATAAGGTATGTAGCTGATCGCCTACACTATGCTTCAAAGGGTTAACTTAGTTTAAGAAGTTGTTAAGCCTAGGGACTGATGACCAATGCAGATTACTCCCTTAGATTTATAAACATTTGACCATTATTTAAAGTCTTACAGAAAAATCCACCAAATTGGGCTTTTAATTCAATGTGTTGATATTCTACCAAGAATCGACGAAAGAATCAGTGAATATGTTCTCATTTGTCGTTGCTTTAAGTTTGTTTGGGTTACATACCGACAGCTGTAAATCTCTGTACTCAATAAAAATTGGCGACGTGTGTGTGTGTGTGTGTGTGTGTGTGTGTGTGTGTGTGTGTGTGTGTGTGTGTGTGTATGTGTGTGTGTATGTGTGTTGTGTTTGGTACCTTAGATTCACAAACACTTGAATTTCAACATTGTATTACGAGCCTTCCTCGTTGTCGTTTGCAATTTTGATGAAGCTCAAAATGGGAGATTTCCTCATGACAGTTATAGAGCGCATTACGTGGCGGCACAGGTATGAAGTCAAGGAGTGCAATTCTTTGTTCGGCGTGCAAGTACAACGTCGATGCATGATTTGTAAACAGATGCAGCCGTACCACACTATTTGGCCGGTTTCCGAAATAGTAGTTACTTGTCCCGTCATTGTTATCTGTGGGTTACCTGAACGTTAAGTACAAAATGGGATTCCGAGACAACGGATACCGTCACAGCCATAGTGCTCGTTCCCCCGGGGTTACCTACACGTTAACGTTAGTTTTAACAATATCCGCTACGTAGCGCCAGTTGCTTCCAAACTCAAGTCCACAAATTATTTAACAGTTGTTATTTGATTTTATCACAGGTTGCCGTGTAATTTTCGCACAATTTTAGAAGTTTAGAAGCTGAAGAATGGTAATTTTTTCGTCGTCGTCATCACCGTCTTCTTCTTTTGATGCTACTAACAGTTCTTCAGGAGAGGAAAACTTAGCTGTACTCGGCGATGTTGAAAGACCACGACGCGTTTTTTGTGTTAGAACACAACCATTTGATCTATACAATGAGAGCGAGTTTCATATGCGTTTCAGACAACAACAAAAAATCTGACGAATAACGTCATTGTCGGGGTCATACGAAAACGGGAAAGAACGGGGGAAACAATATTCCGAGTTAGATTTTACATCGTGATCGGCCGTGGCGACAGATAATGTTGGCAACGGGTGACGTCTGCATTAGCTGCATCTCCCTCGCGATTGGTCAAGCAACATCTCGACACTGAGCAACAGTGGCTAACACTGTATCTCGCGATCGCCTATCTGGACGTAAAATTTTATCACAGTCCGAATAAAAAACCATAATCTCATAAAAAAGCTTTCAATTAACCATACAGATACTTCGCTTTTCAATAGTGTTCTGCCATGCAATTGCCATTACGGTTGATCAACTTTTCAACTGATACTGTTTTTCATTAAAACATGGGGCTTGAGTAGGTGGATTGGTGGACGGAAATTGATCAGCTGGTAGTGTAAAAAGTATTGTCACATTCACAGAACAATGGGGAAAAGGAAAACTTAAATTCATAAAAATTTAGGTTGATAACAGAAATAATACATATAATTTCTATTACTAACCCTATCTTTGTTGTGTGTCCTGGCTTTTTTTGTAAAACAGAATGCAGCTCTTTGAACTGCGTTACCCTTTTCTCTCCTGATTTACGGGATTATAGTTTTGTGACATCTTGTAAGGCGTGTTGTTTTTTCCAAAATAGGCAAGCAATCTGTCTTTTTATTTTCTGTAACTGACTTCCTGTCTCAAAACTAGGTCCTTCAAAAGGTTTTTTCTCAAATAGGGTAAATTTTTTTCCTCGCTTGTCGCCCATTGCGTTTCAAAACAGAAGCAGAAAACTCGTGAGAGTTTTACAAACTATTATGTCTCTTCGAATTTCCCTTAATAATCGATAAAATTCCAGTAATTGCAAGTTTCGTTAGTACTTTCATCCGTGATCTGTTGAGACGAACTATTAGCATCGTGAGAAGGAGTAGTTACCGCATAGTTAACTAACGGTCATTGAAATAAGCTACGGGAGACCCAAGGAGCCGGCCGCGGTGGCCGCGGGGACTGAGGTGCTCCAGTCACGGTCTGCACGACCACTACGGTCGGGGGTTCGAATCCCCCCTCGGGCGTGGATATTTGTGCCGTCCTTAGTTAGTTGATAAGTAGTTTGTAAGTTTAGGGACTGATGACCCCGTAGTTAAGTCCCATAAGCTTAACAAACATTTGAGACCCAAGGAAGTTATCTGGGATGTTAAATTATAACATGACGGTAGCTAACGGCACGGTAACTGTAGTTTTCCAGAACCCGGGCATATTTCTTGTAACGTGAGGTGAAGACCAGGACATTTTTAGATATACGAGTGAGTGGGCGCGCAGCCGCAAACAGCGAGAGCAGAGGCTGGTGTCGCCGCGCGCCTGGCAACGGCTGGCGTCGCGCTGCCCAATCAGCTGTGTCGTCGGCGGCGGCAACAAGTACCAGCCGCCCGGCCGCTGCCGCTGCGATGCTTGCGGCTCGGCCGGCGACAGATCAATACGCGCGGTGCGGCGCAGCTCGCCGCCCGGACGCGCCTCGCCCGAGCGCGCGCGGACATTGCCGAAGGCGGCCGAGCGCGCGCCGGGCCCTGCGCCGCCGACCAGCCATCTCGCGGCCGCCGCCGGTACCTGCGCCCAGCGCTTGCACGGCCGCACGTGCTGGAATCTCCCCACTCCTGCGCCGCGCAACTGCGCACTAACGCGTGCGCTGCTGCTGACGAACTGTCTGACTGTTGTTGTCAACACACCCTGTAGCTAACAGCCCCTTGTTATATCCAGATGCATGCTTACTTTATTGAAATGCGAAATACAACACTTGTTACTCGTCAGATACGAAGTTGTAATTAGAAAGTGAAACATGGACGATAAGCAGTGCGGACAGAAAGAGAATAGAGGCTTTCGAAATGTGGTGCTACAGAAGAATGCTGAAGATTAGGTGTGTAGATCGCATAACTAATGAAGAGGTACTGAACAGAATTGGTGAGAAAAGGAATTTTTGGCATACCCTGGCTAAAATAAGGGATCGCTTGGTAGCACACATTCTTAGACATCGGGGAATCGTTAATTTAGCATTGGAGGGAAGTGTGTGGGGTAAAATTCGCAGAGGGAGACCAAGAGACGCGTATAGTAAGCAGATTCAAGTGGATGTGGGTTGCCGTTCTTATGACGATATGAAAAGGCTTGCTCAGGATAGAGTAGGGTGGAGAGCTGCATCAAACCAGTCTCTGGACTGAAGACCATAATAATAATAAACCTGCCTAACTTCCACAAAAGTTCCAACCATTGCGATTTAATCGTAATTATTACGAAAATTGTTTAAAATTACGAGTTTACGCTTGGAGTGGATCAGATTCCGATTTTCAGGTTTAAATAACAAAATGTTCAAATGTTTGTACAGCTTATGGGACTTAACTACGGGGTCATCAGTCCCTAAACTTACAAACCACTTATGAACTACTTACGAACTAGGACGGCACATGCCCGAGGGGGGATTCGAACCCCCGACCGTAGAGGCCGTGCAGACCATGACTGGAGCGCCTCAGTCTCCTCGGCCACCGCGACCGGCTTTAAATAACAAATCGGTCATTTGTTTTCCGTCGGCAAAACTCGTTTCCCTTTGATTTCGGTCGTGTGATGTGAGCAGCATCTTCGAGCATGTTCTTGTGGAAATCACCGGTATTGACAGTAACTTCTACGAACTCGAAAACTACGCAATACGGCATACGGGAGGAATCCACAAAGGCGCGCCATTTTGGAATCCAGCAGCAGCCAATGAAAATTCGTCATGTCGCTTGAATTATACCTTTCATAACCTGCACACTCACCGAAATATCTTAACTTGCTTTGTTTCTGTACGTTATGATTTTACGTTATCTTGTGATTGTGCGGAAGTTTTAATGATACTTCTATATCTCACTGGAAATCACCAAATCTAATATTTTCGGTTCTGAGGAAGAAAACAATTAGTTTGGCTTCACCTCTCTTCACCCACACATATTCCTGCTATACACATCAGAACGATGTAGTAATACGTTGAAGCTATATCATCTGCAATCTTACAAAACTGGCTCACAATTTTGATTATTTTGTATTCACTTATTCTCTTTGGAACCCTTCAAACCACCCCCCTCCCGCCTCCCTCCCCGCTCATACATATTACGTCGCATTACTATTTGCCATATTCAAAAGTTGGAATCTCTGCTTCCACACCCCAACTAACAGACTTACCTGAGAATCTTCTGTTGCTATGACCGTTGCCAGCATCGAAACTCCTCTCTTCTAGCAGGGGTTTTGTTTGTTATTTAATGGATAAAAGTGATAACAACCGAGGGAGGCTATACACTGAACGTCGGACAGTTCAGCTAAAATAAATGGCCATTGTATTCTACAATTGACATATTGAAAGGTGACGTAGCCTATTACACTTCATAATGCAGTCAAAAATCAAGATATAAAACACAACCTCACAATGAGAACGTCTAGTTGCTGAACAAGATAGAATTAAAATCATATAGAGACGTAAATGAAGATCTTAATAACTCGTCCAGGCCTTAATGAGAGAGATTGTACTTAGAATGTTTGAAGTTATCTTTTAGCCAAGACAATGAAGAACTGAGCCCAGACTGGGGCAGCACTAGAGCTACAACGAGAGCGTGAAACCGTTGTACACGCAAACCGTTGCATTTCTATAAACTCGAGGGCAATCGCGAACAAGTACGCGTAGCGGCAGCTAAGTTCAAGTTACTGCAGTAAGTGCGCTCGAAGATCTACTACAATCGCGACAACTCCAGCACAAAAGTGGTTCGTCGACTGATACAGCTTTCAAGACTTTCAAGCAACTGAGAGCGAGACGGCTTCTCTCGTTACTTTTGTTACCTCGTGTGTGTCGAACTGTAGTGTAATTCTACCGACAGGCACTTAAATGTGATTTGCAGAGTTTTCCCATGTACATGTAGATGTAAAATTAGGGACTTTTCTCCAGAGGACTTAACCCTTCATTATTCATTATTCCCCACGGTTTTGGAACAGATGTCAAGTTTCGACCACGGATGGGCAATTGTGCTTGCAACCAACGTTTAAGTTCTCATAACCAGCTATGTTCCATTCAAATGTTCAAATGTTTGTAAATCGATCGGACCAAATTGCGTGGTCATCAGTCCGTAGCTTACAAACTATTTAAATCTAGGTAAACTAACCTAAGGACAACACACACACCCATGCCCCAGGGAGGACTCGAACCTCCACGGCGAGCAACCGCGCGCTCCGCAGCGAGACGCCTTAGACCGTTCGGCTACTCCAACGAGGACATCCTGGACAACGTAGCTAAACGAATGCATTATCGTAGGAAAAACAACAGAAGCTACTTGGTGCGTTCGAACACATAAAGGGATCTAATGGAGATGGCTCTCCGGCTTTAGGATGCAGCTGTAGATCGTAATTCGACAAAAGTTTCGAAATAGTCTCAATTTTCTTACAGACACTACAAGCATACCTTACCATTGTACTAAGTTTCTTCCATTTTGTGGCGCATTTTGTTCTTCTGTAAGGAAAACTGCTTACACACAGAACAGGAATCTTGAATAATTTATTGTGTAACAATGATAGCGAATTCTATCTAGGACATTCCAAGTGGATTAATGTTCACTGGGAAGAAGGAGCCTAGCAGACCACTATGGAATAGACACCCAATCCAACAGAAGAAGAAAACACTATCTCCTGTACTAGTGAACGATGTACGATATGATAGATTTGGACACTTATCCAACTGTTGGCCAAAACGAAAATGTAGGCTCTCTCACTTCACGGGAAGTTTACTATAAAAGGTGAAAATATTGCGATTGCTCTCAGCATTGTACCAAAAAGCTCTTGTTTCATACGTTTCACATGAAGTATTGTAAATACAGTTTTTACGACCACTAAAAAACACTGTAGTATTTGTATTGTAGCATCCATATGCATTTTCTGGGCAACGGTAGTTACAGACAAGAAATTTTATTTTGAAAAAATTCATATAAAATTGTTCACATTTCCATACACGTCTAATTTAACTAAATTGATGTTTTTTTTTCATGCGATGTTTGTGTCTGCCGAACTGATAGTTCGGTAATATTCGCACATGTCAGCACCTGCTTTCCTTTTAATTGGTATTATTAAAAATTTTCGTGAACAATGCGCGGCATTTCACCTGCCGTACCTCAGGATGTATAGTTTCGTCATTTCTTTCTTACGTTTATAGTAAGTTTGAGATTTTCTTGTTATCAACGAGGACACCCTGGACAACGTAGCTAAACGAAAGCATTATCGTAGGAAAAACAACAGAAGCTACTTGGTGCGTTCGAACACATAAAGGGATCTAATGGAGATGGCTCTCCGACTTTAGGATGCAGC
Source organism: Locusta migratoria (assembly GCA_026315105.1). Taxonomy (NCBI): domain Eukaryota; kingdom Metazoa; phylum Arthropoda; class Insecta; order Orthoptera; family Acrididae; genus Locusta; species Locusta migratoria. The sequence continues at coordinate 464,777,470 of CM048747.1, forward strand.
TGTAGATCGTAATTCATGTATCTTCATTAGAATAAACGTGCAACAGGCCATAAAGTAACTTATTTTAGTATTTCAAATTCCAAAATTTTAAGTGTTTGGGAAGATGATACCTCTGTGCATTTTACAGTGATGTCAGAAGCGTAAGCCTACGTACCTATCTGTATCGCTGAACGGATGACACACTCTGAGTTGCGGGATGCAGAGCTCACGGATTCCGGAGACTACAAATTTCGTTTTTAGTATTTCACGTAATCATTGACCGAATTTAAGGCTTTCAAATGCTGTCATAATCTATTCACTAAGAATTGTTATCTTTTGTCAAGTATTAAAGTTAGGAACTGAGGCATCGTAACTGGATCCGTGCAATTTACCCAGAAAACATGCGTCCATTCTTATAGAATGAGAGCAATTTACAACTTGCGACTTATTTTACATATGATGTGAAACCTTTCTCAAACTTTTCTTGCTGATAACCTCCTCACCATAGCATAATTAAAGAAAACCGGTTTTCCCCTAACTACGTTTCCACCGATCAAACAGCAAAGTTTCATAATAGGAATGCATTTTAATTGGTTACTTCTTTACTGCTAATCCTATTCGAAATACATTTTGTGGACACAATCTGCGTTTGCTTTTTGCGGATAACATTGTAATTCTGTCAGAGACAGCAAAGGACCTGGAAGAGAAGTTGAACGGAATGGATAGTGTGTTGAAAGGTGCATATAAGATGACCCTTAACAAGAGCAAAACAAGTGTAAATGAGTGCAGTGTAAGAAAATCAGGTGATGCTGAAGGAATTAGATTAGGTAACGAAACAATAAAGGTGGTAGATGAGTTCCATTAATTGGGTAGTAAAATAACACGCTATGGTTGCGGTACAGGGGATATAAAATGCAGAATGGCAATGGGAAGAAAAGAGTTTTTGAAAAAGAGAAATTTGTTAACATCGAATATTAATTTTAACACAAGGAAGTCCTTTCTGAAGGCATTTGTGTGGAGTGTTGCCTTTTATGGGAGTGGAACATGTACGATAAACAGTGCGGACAGGAAGAGGATAGAACCTTTTGAAATGTGGTGTTACAGAAGAATGCTGAGGAATAGGTGGGTGGATCACTTAACTAATGAAAAGATACTGAACAGAATTGGGGGGGGGGGGGGGAGAGAGAGGCATTTTTGACATACCTTGACGTTGATCGATTGGTATGGCACATTCTTGGACATCAAAGAATCGTTAATTTAGCATTGGAGGGAAGTTTGTGGGGTAAAAATCGCAGACGGACACAAATAGACGAATATAGTAAGCAGATTCAAATAGATTTAGGGAAGCCGTTCTTATGAGGAGATGAAGAGGCTTGCTCATCATAGGTAGGGTGGAGAGCTGCATCAAACCAGTCTCCGGACTGAAGACCACCACAACAACAACGACACTATCTGCATATTCTACAGAATGTGTTCACGAAATTATTACTATTCGACACGTGCTTCAGGAGATACAAAGTCATAAAAATATTTGGGCCCAAGGTTATTGGTGTGGGGCTGTTCTTTGTTATTGTTGTGGTCTTCAATGGAAAGACTGGCTTGATGCAGCAGCTCTCAACGCTGTGCAAGCCTCTTAATCTCCGAGTAACAACGGCAATCCACATCCTTTTGAAGCTGCTTACTGTATTCGTCTCCCCGTCTCCGCCCTCCTCTACGACTTTACCCCCACATTTCCATCCAACGCTAAATTGACGGTTGCTTGATATATGAGGATGTGTTCGCTCAGTCTATCTCTGCTTTTAGTCAATATACGCCAGAAATTCCTTTTCTCCCCTATTCACAAAAATACCGTTGTTCTTTGTATTTTAAATATTTGTTTTAAACAAAAGCTGTCCCACACGGTTGTATGATTATGTGGAAAAGAACTGTATCCAGTGCAATAGCCTTATAAAGAAAGATTGGTATTAGTAATGATGATTCGTTTAAATAGCACGCTAGAAAATGTCCGATTATTTAAGTAATTTGATAGTAGTGCAAAGTACAATGTTTGCAACAGAACCTTGTTTAAGTCCGTTGAGACTGGGTCGCAGCGCTTTGCAGAGAACTTGAGAGAAGCGCTTCGGCGCCACTCCGTTGAACTGAAGACTTTAATGAGGTGGCGCGCAGGTGTAAGAACACTGGAAGCCGGGTGGTGCGTGTCATTTCCATACATAGGGCCGGTGCCGGGGGCTTTGGGAGAGCAGTTAGAGCCAGACTCGCAGGTGTCTGCCTCGCGCCACTGAGCCCCGCGCCTTGCGACTCTCCCCACTCCAGGTATTGCCCGCTGCCGGCGCGGCTGCCAGGTTCCACGGCGCGCTGCAGTCGCTACCCGACGTCTACGTCCTCTGCTTGTTCTACTCTTACAAACTGTACTTCTTTCCACAGCCATTTACAGCAACACCGTCCTCCAGAATTTCACGCTTCCTCAGTCTGTTTCGAGATCATGGAACTGCAACAGTGGCAACTCACTTTTTCCGCTGACATTTCCTCTGTTCGCATTGGAGGATTCGATACTCCGAGATCGACAGAACCGTTCACATATAATACTACGCAAGTGCCACTCGCCGACTCCGATACACTTCAAATATGTTGTAGTCTAGGTTAACTATCAGACACGATTTTTTTATACAATCCCATTCAGCCGTTTAAGTAGAGAAAACCCACCATAAGACAACGCGATCTTTCTGAGCACGTTCGTCGAAACAGTAGAGAAATAAGAAAACATGTTTAAACGCTTGAATGGTTTTATCGTTTACGATCGACAGAATCTGCATTAGCTGAGCATGCTTTAGAACACGGTCATCACATCAAATTTGATGAAATCTCAGTCCTGGCTTGCACTAACGGCTTCTGAGGCTGTATAATTAATGAAGCTATCGAAATCGAAACAACTGACAACACCCTTAACACAGACGGCGATCTGCAGCTCTAGCGATCGTGTAGTTAAAGTGGGCGCATCGAACACCGACTCAACGCATGCCCATATTTGGCGATGTCGCGGGCCCTAGTGACATCACAGCCGGCACCTAGTCTGCTTAAGCCCGTACTGGCAGCCACTAGATCTTCATATCATTTCAAAATGGCCAAGGAGTGCCTGGCCGAAAGCTCGTGGAGTTTGAACCACTTGACGCGGACGTAAACCCGACAACTTTTTATTCGGTGTTATCGCCGCGAGACACTGCATTCTTAAGTGTTTAAACGCAATTTTCATGGTTGCTACTGTACTTTACAACTGCCCCACTACATCTATAAACGTTTTCGTTTACTTCGAAATCCTTCCCTCGCCTCACAATTTTTCCAACGGTGAAAATGTTATACGTAGAAAATCTTATTGTTTATTTAACAACAAATTCAACCGTACTTATTGATGTTAATCTGTAAGTCGCAGTAAGTTGAAAGTACATCTACATACAGCTATATGCGCGCTTGCCCTACATGGAGACAGTGTTATTTGCAATTTGACAAAGCAACCATAAAATACGGGATCCTGAAGGATTTAAATGAAACAATAACATCTCGTTTTCTGTCGAGTCCGGGAATAACCACTGTGAAGGTGAAATAACACACAACGCTACCGCCTTGAATGACAAACGTCATACGGCGGACAGAGTGAGCATATAACGGTATTAGGGATACTTGCAATTTAAATCTGACTACTGTGACGGCGGGATGTAGCTTTATCATCAAAAAAATGTTCAAATGTTTGTAGAGCTTATGCGACTTAACCACGGGGTCATCCGTCCCTAAACTTACAAACTACTTATGAACTAACTAAGACTAAGGACGGCACAAATATCCATGCCCGAGGGGGGATTCAGACCCCCGACCGTAGTGGCCGTGCAGACCGTGACTGCCGCGGTGGAGTAGCCGAGCGGTCTAAAGCGTCTCGCTGCGGAGCGCGCGGTTGCTCGCCGTGGAGGTTCGAGTCCTCCCTGGAGCATGGGTGTGTTTGTTTGTCCTTAGGTTATTTTACCTAGGTTTAAGTAGTTTGTAAGCTACGGACTGATGACCACGCAGTTTGGTCCGATAGATTTACAAACATTTGAACATTTTGAGACCGTGACTGAAGCGCCTCAGTCCCCTCGGCCACCGCAGCCGGCGGGCCTCTATCATCTATGGTTGAATTTATATATACTATTAGAAGTAATAAACATACAATTTTTACCGTTTTTATAATTTTGAGGTGAAAGAAGAATTTCGAAATGTATCAAAATGTTCAAAGATGACCGCAGTAAAATGGCGGAGTGCTCTAAGGCGCCTTGCGGCAGAGCTCCCCGTCGAAGGTTCGAGTCCTCTCTCGAGCATAGGTGTAAGCGTTGTCCTTAGGTTAGTTTAAGTTAGCTTAAGTAGTTCTTAAGTCTAGGGACTGATAACCACAATAGGTAAGTCCCATAGATTTAGAAACATTTCAGCATTTGTTCAAAACTGTGATTGCACAGATATAGAGTGCAGTAACAACTACCGAAATTATCTTCTAAGACTTTATGTTGTATCTTCTGCTGTTTCGACGATGTCAGCTCAGAAAGGTAACAATCATGTTTTCTTAGAGAAGGTTTATACAACTTCAGTGGCCGTATAGGTATGTTTAAAAAATACTTATCTCATATTTCGACCAAGAACCGCAGTCGCCGAGTGGCACCTGGCTAGTGTAACTTGTCAGTCTTTAAACGTGCAGAAATTTAATTAACTGACTTCCTTTTCTTACCAACGAATGAAAGAATGACTTTTGTAAAAGGAAAATACCATCAGACTTTTTTTATGAACAGAGTGAGTCAATAAGGTCTTTACAACTTTAGAGTGATACAGAAATTTATAAAATAACTTATAGAATTGGTAAATTGTTTTATTCATGTAGCGTATCAGTACCCCATTCCTCCACCAGGAGCGTTAGCGCAGCTGAAGTTAGTGGCTTCTTTCGTTGGTGGGAAGCTTGCTTGCTGTTAGTTGTGGATTCATGAAACGAGCTCTGCAACAATTGTTCCGCGGAAATACGTACAGTATACGCCAAAGAACATCCAAGAGGCCTACAAATTACTCTCAGCAGAAGAACTTTGTTCTGACGGGTTGCTCAGTTCAACACAATGAACTTAATACTTATATGGAACAGATTATAGGGAGAGGCTAGCCCGGAGTCCATGAAAATCAACGTGACATGCGTCTCCCGAGGCTGGTATTGCCGAAAAGACGCTTTGACAACTACTGCGTAAACGTTTGCACTGGCAACTATACAGATTGTCGCTGAATCATTTTTAGTACGTCAGTCGATTTGCGCAGCAAAAATGGAATATATCGGCTGCACGCACAAACTGAATGATGTATAGCAAGCAACTGGGTGAAATCGGGTGTTTCTTATGTTACCTTGTTGGAAATTTGTGTATATGTTAGTTTTTGTATGAACGTACGCTCTCAGAATTTATAGTAACTTCTCCGTGATATACAATGCCTCTCTCTTCTCCCCCCTTTTCCCCCTCAAAACCCCACTGCAAATGCAGGTATAAGGTCACCTTCCTTAAGTCTATATGTATATGTTAGTTGCATTTCATACACCTTCCTAATATTATGCCTAAATATTATTTAACAGGCCCAACTGCCTATGCGTTCGCCGCTAACCTTTTACTCAGAATTTTTGAGTCCTTTTCTGTGGCAATAACGGCGTATCTCCCCCCACCCCCCCCCACCCCCATTCGATACACCAAGTGGAAATGCCGTGTAACTATTTACACAACTAGCGACGATGCTCCCTGTTGACAATTTACTGTTCAAACATTTGCTATTACTAGTGCTACGGAGCGAGGTAGCACAGCTGTCAACACAATGAACTTTGACATTCTGCAGTTGTACTCGCCGTTCGGCAAGTTGGATTTACGTTACTCCCTAAATAGCTAAAGCGGATGCTGGGTCGCTACCTTTGAGAGAGAATACCTGTTTTTCTCCCCCAATTCTAACCTGTAGCAGTGCATCACAGTATACAGTTGAAGTAATACGGCATCTGTAACTACGCGGGATAGTGTCATACTTATGGAAGAAAAGTCGTAATAGCACACAGATCCACCATTATGTGATGTCGCTATATAGTTAAAATGCAGAGTCACAGTGAAATATTAATTAATTCGCTCTGAAACATTAATTCGGACTGAAATATTAATTAATTCGCACTGAAATATTAATTAATAAGAGTGCTGCACAATTAATTGAAGGATCGCTGAATAAAAGCCACCAGTTACTGAAGCAGTAACTTCATTTTTGATGCGTTTAGATTTGACCCATCATCAGAATATCATAGTTTTTGCTGCTGAGCTGGTCCGCAGACTAATGGTACACACAGTTAAACTTTTACATTTAGAACTGTCGTGACAGCTCTAGGTGTAACAGACCACCTGTGTACAACGTTACTCTTGCAGTCCAACTCAGCAGCAAAAAGGTCACTGGTGTCAGTAGTTGGCGGTTTTTTATTCAGCTATCAGTACAGCATCTGTACAGCACACCAATTACTTTACAAGATGGCCGACCGCGGTGGCCGAGGGGACTAAGGCGCTCCAGTCACGGTCTGCACGGCCACTACTGTCGGGGGTTCGAATCCCTCCTCTGGCATGGATATTTGTGCCGTCCTAGTTCGTAAGTAGTTCATAAGTAGTTTGTAAATTTAGGGACTGATGACCGCGTAGTTAAGTCCCATAGACTATACAAACAAACTTTACAAGATGATCGGAACCTTCCTGCGTGACGTCATGACTATTACAGTGTGCCCCGCGGGAATGAAAGTGCTGTCTAGAGCCTCATGTTACGGATCACGCAGCCTCTCGCGTCGGAAGTTCGAGTCCTCACTCGGACGTTACAATGTAGTGACATGTTGCCAACAGTTCGACCAACGCCGCACAGGCGTGGGTGGGTTGTTGTTGTTATGGTCTTTAGTCCGGAGACTGGTTTGATGCAGCTCTCCACCCTACTCTATCCTGAGCAAGTCTTTTCATCTCCTCATAAGAACGGCAACCCACATCTATTTGAATCTGCTTACTATACGCGTCTCTTGGTCTCCCTCTGCGATTTTTACCCCAAACACTTCCCTCCAATGCTAAATTTACGATTCCCCGATGTCTAAGAATGTGTCCTACCAAGCGATCCCTTCTTTTAGTCAGGGTATGCCAAAAATTCCTTCGCTCACCAATTCTGTTCAGTACCTCTTCATTAGTTATGTGATCTACCCACCTAATCTTCAGCATTCTTCTGTAGCACCACATTTCAAAAGCCTCTATTCTCTTCCTGTCCGCACTGCTGATCGTCCATGTCTCACTCCCATACAAGGCAACACTCCACACAAATGCCTTCAGAAAAGACTTCCTTACACTTAAATTAATATTCGATGTTAGCAAATTTCTCTTGGTGGGTATGCTTCGGAAATACAGACCTTGCGCTTTGCGAATTCCATGTTGGGCATTTCGATCGTTGTTTACGCTATTTTTCAATACAGTCACTAACTCTAAAGTATCTGTGCCACTTTGAGGGGTTTTATAGCATTATGTAACCGTTAAAAGGTCTGGAATACTGTTGTGCAACTCACTTTTGAAGACCCCCATATTGAGCTAACAATAGATGCCAAAGTATGTTTCCGTAACGTAATTTTTACCCGAATTCCTGTTTTGTATATTTAAATACTTACTTTCAGAAATCACAATGTTCCTCTGGTATTTATTTATTCCAGTCTTGAGTTAGTACCTCTTCTCTTCCCTTCTGTCTTGTCCATCTTCTCTTCTACCTCTGTTCATTCCCTACTCCCCCTTTCTCTGTCCATCTCTCCTACCTCTCCTTCACCTCGTCAGCACACCGCCCCCATGTAGATATTCACTTTCATTGTGATAGTTGAAAAGATGTCGATGGTACTCCCCGCCTCTCTCTCTCTCTCTCTCTCTCTCTCTCTCTCTCTCTCTCTCTCTCTCTCTCTCTCTCTCTCATATATATATATATATATATATATATATATATATATCTTGGTTTCCAAGCATTAATCCCCACTTGCAGAGTCTGCTGCTTCACTGCATCTCCTTCATTTCTTTCGGTCGTTGACATGTTCTTGTCTTAAGCCAACAGCGTGCAAGTCTGCCCTGATTTGTTAGTCCATATCTTTGCCGATCTTCCTCGTGGTCTTGTTCCTCCTGAGTTGATGTGGAGTGGTGTTTTTGCAACAGAGTTGTCCTGCTTTCTCATGACGTGGCCGTACCAGTAGTAACGGGCTTCCCTCAGTTTGTCTGTGATGGGTGCGACACCAAACCTTTGCCGGACATCTGTATTTTTTTACATGATCACCATACTAAATGTTATTTAGTCACTGATCTTGTTTTGAAGGTCAAGTGCACAAAATTTCATCAAGATATGAATAAAAATGTAGATTTTGTCGAAGTAAAGTAGCCTCCGCCATGTACCATACCAGAGGAAGTGACCTTCCTCTTGTTTTGAAGGTAAAGTGAGTACAATTTCATCATGATTGAAATAAAACTGTAGATCTCTATGCAATACGAACACACTCACTGATACTCACTATATAAAGATTTAGTTTGAATATATAACGACTTCGGAGCTTCTTACCCATTGGAACAGTGCCACTGAATCTCTTTAATGATCGTGAAGGCAGGACAGAATTGCGTTAGGTAACAGGTCCCTGTGCTACTGTCGGCAGACCGCACACGTGCAGCGGACAGACACGTGTTCCACACACGTGACGACAGTTCTGACGTAATCCTCAGCTTACTGCAACGCAGCCGAGCGCTCAATGCAAAATTCATCGGGCTCAGTTTGCTGAACGACCTAATATCAGCTCGTATATAGAGTATAGGTAGAGATCCTCTGCACTGCTGTTAGCAGTGGCAGCAATCATGCTTCTGTGTGGCTTTTATCTCTGATCGTACTCGGTTCCCGTTATTGATGAATGTAAAACGATGAATGATATGTAAAAGAAGTGCTACGTCGAGTAATGCACGCAGTCTTCCCCGCAGGTACATTGTTCCATGTAAATCTCTAGCCGCTGCCTCACTGTTTCATGTTTATTCTGTACCGCGTGGAAAATCAACAGCAACTAAGACTACCGCACACTTGTGCTCGGTACCACCAGAAAAATCTCTCGGCAGCGTAATACGATTCGCTGCTAAGCGTGATATCTGTAAATGAGCTGATTAAAACTTACGCAAATCTGTGAGGCTATCGCGTAAGTTGCAGTTGGGTATTTGAAGTTGATATACAGTTTTCGGCACCCAAAATAAACTCCCTGAAGGAAGAAGCTTCCAAATCATGTGATGTGGCAGCATGCTTTTGCGGCGGCCTGCGATGCACACCTTAGCATTTCAGTGGACGCGCGCTTCAGGGGCGCCAGTAGCAGCACGTTACCGCGTTTCATTGCATTAATCAGCCCAAGTGTTTGATAGCCAGGACAATCCACAAGTGGTCTGGCTGCCGTGACTTCTGGCTCTGACTTCGTGCCTCGAAGTGACTGTTCTTTAGCACCACCCAGGGGACGCGTGTAGCTTGAATATTGCTAGGGACGCGAACGGTCCAAAAATTCAAATGTTTGTATAGCTTAAGGGACTTAACTACGGGGTCATCAGTTCCTAAACTTACAAACTACTTATGAACTACCTTATACTAAACACGGCACAAACATCCATGCCCAAGAGGGAACGGCCTCGCGTATCGTAGCATAGCGCCTCAACGCGCTCGGCTGCTCTGCCGCGGCTTCCCACTCCCCTCCTTTCCTAGGCTTCCTCTCCCCACCAGGGGACTGATAACCTTAGCAGTTTAGTCCCCCTATGCCAATCAAACAATCCAATTAACAGACAGCGAACTCAGTAAACTACCCTGTGCTCGCAGCTGTGGCCGAGTGACACTTGGCCGCCAAGTTGGTTGGGTGTCGCGCTCCAACCGGCTTCATTTCACTCTCATTGTAAGGTCTCTTTATGTTATTCTGTGCTCGCTGGTGGGAAGTGGTTCGAGGTTCCAAGACAACGAGGACGTGAAAATTTTCAAACATCAAAATAGAGTTCTTTGCAGACGGAATAAAAACGCTTGCAACCCGTTGGAAGAAGTGCATCCAGGTAGGTCCTACGGTACTGAAAGAGCGCCGTGTCACTCTTTGACAATGGCATCATGAAACGCGGATATGGAGGGAGATCGGGTTAGGACACCGCTCTCTCAGCCTTTATCAGTTTTCGTGACCTGGGGCGCTGCTAATCGGTTATGCAGATCATCGGTAGGCCTCAACGCCGAATGCATTCCAGTAGGTCAAGACTAAATGGACGGCGCAGAAGGCGGATAAAGTCGGGTGTCCGATACCACCCGTCGGCTTTGAACTACGACGTCATACGTTATCCGGAGACGTTACGTTCATGATACTTTTGACACAAGGAACGCATTATAATAAACAATTGAATGTATTAGTAACTTTTTTCATTGGAATTGGTTTAATTTTACTGTAGCGACTGCTTCTATAACAAAATTTTTATGTGTTTATAGCAAGTTTTTGTCACTTACTTTGGTGAATATGCGCTGTTTTCGCGTTGTGGACAGGCACTGTGTCACTTTCACTTCACTCAAAGTTTATGTTATGAAAACATTGACGCGGCAAGAAGTCCGAGAAAGTTTTATTGCCGCGGTGGAGTGACCGAGCGGTCTAAAGCACCTCGCTGCGGAGCGCGCGGTTGCTCGCCGTGGAGGTTCGAGTCCTCCCTGGGGCATGGGTGTGTGTGTGTTTGTCCGTAGGTTAGTTTACCTAGGTTTAAGTAGTTTGTAAGCTACGGACTGATGAACACGCAGTTTGGTCCGATAGATTTACAGAAAAAAAAAAAGTTTTATTCGGAATTGTCGCCGTGAAAGACTCCATACTCACTGACATGTTGACGTCACATACATTATACAAACACACATTCCTTCGATTACACCGATACAATGCAAAAATTTAATTGTACCTATTTTGTCACTGAGGATTTCGAACAACTTATTCGCATTATACTTTTCTGCATCAGCCGTTGTCCACTAAACGATAACTTCTTCCACAAACACTTGATTTCCACTAGTTACAACAACAAAAATATAAACAAATAAATAAAAATAAATAATAAATGAAATAAATAAATACACTCTACATAGCCCTAAAACAAATTACGCTCAATTAACGAATGACAAAAAAGTATATATTTTATTGTTTGCATACGATTGATAATCATTATATTTCGTATTTTGCATCTGCAAGAAATCCTATATTCGATACCCGCGATTTTTTTTAATTCACGAGATGTGAACACATACGTACATACTCATATAAATATTATCTGCACAACAGTTAATTATGGGTGACTTGTAAAAGGATAAATACAAACGTTGATGGATAGAATGACGTAATATATGACGAGTGGTATCGTACACTAGACTTGAGCGCAGAAAATTACCCATCAAAAATGTGCAAAGGTTTGTAAATATATTCGACTAAACTTCTAAGGTCATCAGTCCCTAGACTTAGAAACTACTTAAACTAACTTACACTAAGGGCAACACACATTCCGGGGGAGGACTTGAATCTCCGGCGGGAGCGACTGCCCAGTCTGTAACCTGATGCCTTAGATCGACGGCTACTCCCGCCCAGGTTACCCACGCTAGAGAGAAGTATGATCGGACAGTAACTGCTCCGTTCATCGAGGCACTCCCATTGCCTTTTTAAAATACAGACGGGAGCGAATTGGAAAGTCTTCGCGATTCACGCCGGATAATACAACCGTGAAGGATCTCTTACTATCGCCGTGCAGACAGTAAGAAAATAGATTCTCCTATTGAGTTGTCAAATATGCGGAAGGTGGAGCGCAGGCTGTCACATTACGCACGGCTGGAGGAGTGGAGGCGAGTCTGGAAAAGAGGGCAGGCGGGTCTGCGAGGAAGCGGCTGTCAGAGGCGTGCTTTGTGCCGAGTGGGGCGCACTGACAGGAAATCGGTAGCGCCGCCGCCTAGGCTAGCGCGCCGCGCCAATTACTACTGCTGCAACAGCGCGCTACCTGCACCGCTACTTGTTGCTCGCGTAGTCTCAACATCCACCTACATACCACTTCATCTAAAGATGCCAGTTCTGGAGCCGAAGATGTCAAGTAACGAGGAAGGGACCGAATAAGAAATCAAATGCCGCGAGAAAAGATGGTAGTGTTGGTCACTCGCATCCTTTCTCGCGTCACTTCATATTGTACACGCCTAACACCACGGTAATGATGCCTCGCCGGCCGCGGTGGCCGAGGGGACTGAGGCGCTCCAGTCACGGTCTGTACGGCCCTCGGGCATGGATATTTGAGCCGTCCTTAGGTTTAGCTATTTCATAAGTAGTTTGTAAGTTTAGGGACTGATGACCCCGTAGTTAAGTCCCATAATCTATACAAACATTTGAACATTTGAATGATGCCTCGGAAGAACGCCAGAGGCAAGATGACAGTCTACAATATGGCACTGGAGGCATCGACGACACATGAAAGAAGGAAGACTGCGGAGAGTTAGAACGATGGAGGAAGCAGGCGATGCAGGACGAGCCACGCTATTAGAGGACTGGCAACAACGAAACAGACGGAAGCTTGCATGTGAGGGACGACGCAAGTGCAGAAAACTTGCAGAAGGAAGCAGAATATCAGTTTAAAACAGAGACTTCACTCGAGCTCCTTCGAAAACAGTGGTTAGTCTGTAGTGCGTTGTTCCCTCATAACATAGTTCTTGCTTTGAGGTTTGATTCCATTTCCAGGATGGTGCTCAACGGCCACACAATGATGAACACACCAGATGTATTGAACAGCATTGGCCTTTAATGTTTTATTTAAAACAACAGATCGATTTCAATCACATAGTGACCATCTTCAGTGTCCTTCAAACTATAGAACAAGATCATAAAATCAGTATGGAATTAAAAACAAATACAAAATGTATTCACGTTCATTTTGTATTTGTTTTTAATTACATGATCTTGTTCTATAGTTTGAAGGACACTGAAGATGGCCACTATGTGATTGAAATCGATCTGTTGTTTTTTTTTTTTTTTTTAAAGTGGACTCAGGCGGGACCAAGCCAGTTTCTGGAGATTAAAACAGCATGAAACCTAACAAGGGACACCTCTGACCACGAACGCTCGGAACCGCAAGAAACCATGCTTAGAACAACATTCCATAATAAAACAGTGCTCTGTATTATTTGTATGCAAAATGTTGCATTGTACTGCAAGTGACATTTTAATACTGGGAAACCATAACAAATTGCAGCAAGAAATCAGTACCCGAGGAGGAAAATGTACGCAATTTAATGACGTCACTGTTTTATTACAGTTTAAAGCAACGGTACCAAAACAAAATAATTAAAAAACCGCTTAAAGTAATATTTATAACAACGCGAAACATACGTACCCTACACGCCTGGCGGTATATATATTTGTCCTCGAAGGGCAGATGCGCGATTTCAATGACGTGGTACAAAGAGGAACAGATACATTATCATTAATTTATCATCATACTTCGCTCTGTGAATTACGATCAATTTTCTGAACCCAAATACAGCGCTATATTGCAATATATTTGGCGAAAGGCAGGTTATGGCATTGATTTACTGATATAATCATTGTAAATATAATTGGTGTGGCTTTTATTATTTAATTTATTAAATGCTATTGCGATTTTGAGTGTAAAATAGTGGCTTAATTAAGGTATGCACATTGTTTCTTCCACGATCTTTCGACCAATTCATCTAAATCCCATATCTGCACTTTTGAGAGCTAATAATATAAGCACTATCAGACACCTAGAATATGTGTGTATATCATAGCTTAGGATAATTGCTACACGTGATGGCACTGTTATTTGGAAGTGCAATGATACACTTACGTCGTTTAATTAGGTATAATTTCTCGTCTAGAGTAAAGATAACTTGTTACTTTGTTTCCCTCTAATAAATGTCACTTATCGTAGTATACAACTTTTTTTTGTTGTTTTTGGCGATTGGCGAATTTGTCTTCGTCAGGTGCTGGTCCCGTTGTAGAGAACAGGCAAGAAAGCGTGTAAAGAAGTGGAAATTAAAAAATAATAATAATAAGAAGAAGAAAAGAGTAAACCGAAATTATGTTAGGGATGAAAGTCAGAGACAAATATCGCAACAGGATGGTTTTACTGAACTTAACAGTTGGCTCGACACTACAAATGCAGTTAACCAGCGGAAATAAAAGCAGACTGTCCATTTCATGGTACGTGCCCTTGTTGTGCCCTTTCCTGTTGCGTGTGTGACGTGCGCGACAGCAATGTATAGCTTTTCTAACACGCCAGAAAAACACACACACACAGTGGTTCCCTCATTTATATGGCTTTCACAAATGTTATATGTTTCACGTTCGCTTCAGTTCTTTTATTATCGAATTTATTGAAATCACATTCGAGGGTGATGCCTGTATCGGACATCTGTTGTCTTTTCAGTCCGTTGTAAAACGATAACGCAGTAGATAGACAATGCGCGAGAAATCAAGCGTTCGCATGTATGGTGTTTTTTTTTTTACCGCTTGTATCTGCGAACCAGTAAAAGCGTGTGCAGCTTAGTAGTGGGTCTCAATAAACTATTCAGGGTTAATTCCATAATTTTCATCTAGTTTCTATAGTTGTGCTGAGTGATAGGACTTTGTGAAGTCCACCCTTTCTCGATTAGTTTTTACCATGTAGCGTTACATGTATAGCCGCGGCGGAGCGCATTGAAGTGCTATGCTACGATGAGCGAGGCCGCTCTCCGTCGGGGGGTTACAATACCCCCTCGGACATGGATGTTTGTGCTGTCTTTAATATAATTTAGTTCATAAGTAGTTTGTAAGTTTAGCGACTGATGACCCCGCAGTTAAGTCCCACAAGCTTTACAAACATTTGGACATTTTCTTTCTGTTACACCTGCTACCATAATAAACAAATAGAACAAACGATTTTTCCTACGCTATGTGGAACCGGTAGTGGCATAGGTGTACTACACATGTCGAAAACGTACTTGCATGTACTATTGATACAGGGCGAGTCAAAAGTCCTTGGACGCCTTCGTAAGTTGGAAGAGTGAAGGGAAAATTTAAAAGTGATGATGGGAACAGAAGTTTGATGTGGGGCCGCAACTTTTGGAGTGAATATCATTCATGGCCGCCATCTCGAAATCCGATATTTTGGATTCAATTTTTTTTTAAGGGAAAGGGGTGTATGACACATCAAATAACACTCGCTTGAGCTCAGGAATTTAGTGGTGTAATTTGTTTCTGTCTATCTTGTACAGTTTAGAAGTTATTATTGTTCAACGCTGGGAAATTACCTTCATACCGACAGCTAAAACACATTTTGTACATTTTCTACGTGTTGTCCATCCCGAGCAATGTACATCTGTACTCGTCGCAAACACTCTGACTACACAGGGAGGAGAGTGTCTCCTGAAATTTGGTCACAGGCGTGTTTATGCGTTCCTCCAGGTGTCTAACATCACGGATGCTCTCAGCAAACACTATCTACTTAAGGTGTCCTCATAGATAAAAATCAAGGGGCGTTAAGTCAGGGGATCTGGCCGGCTACTCCATGGGACCACGACGACCAATCCACTTCCCTGACAGTTGTTCATCCAACCATTCACAGAGACCAATGCCATAGAGTGGAGGGGCTCCATCGTGCTGAAAATAAAATGGGAAAATGCCGTCAGCGTTCAGTGTGGAAAGGAACGCAAGGTCCTGCAGCAGCATCAGATACTGTGGTGCAGTTAAGGTGTTGTAAATGAAAATTGGCCCAATGATGCCGGTGTCCCATATGCCACTGTTCACCATCACCTTCGCTGGACTATGTTTTCCAATTGGGGCAACCCAGTTCGGAATTTCGTCACTCCAGTATCGACAATTATGTCGATTAACCCCCCTGTTCAAAGTGAAATACGCCTCGTCACTAAACGAAGGTTCCAGTTCATGTAGTTCAGTAGCCCACAGGCAGAACTTCAACCGGCTACCCGTGCTCGCCTCCCGTCCGTCTCAAATTCCCACAAGTCGCACGCTATGGCTGTAGCGCCCCTATCGTTCATGCTCTCTTAGACTCGCCATAACGGATTCACGTGCAAGGTAGAACGTAGGAGCGCATCTACGGTGAAGTAATTAAAGCTAACGCCGTATTCGCGTATAAATATTTATATTGGTGTGGTGTCTGTTCTTTCGGACATACCAATATACTAAATACTATATTGTTCAAAATGTTAAAATGTTCGTAAGGCTTGTGGGACTTAACTGCGCGGTCATCAGTCCCTAAACTTACAAACTACTTATGAACTAACTTATACTAAAGACGACACAAACATCTAAGCCCGAGGGAGGATTCGAACCTCCGCACGGGAAGCCGCGCGATCGATATTGTTCTGGCTAAATACAGAGGCTCAGATCATGCTTTTAATTTCAGAAAAATATCAAGACTACGATTGCATTACGGTAACATTTTAAAATTTTAAATTGGGGCAATAAGTCAGCGGAATATTGAAAGTCAAATTTTTGTTGCTCCTGGAAGCCTACACCTGGTTAACGGGACGGATTCCAAGGATTCGGTGTCGCCATAGTCGTTTAATATTCGTAATATTCATCAGTATAACCCATAATCGTAACATTTGGAAATAAAACTATTAGCAACAAGGAAATTTATCAATTTCTCTTGTGAAAGAAATAACGTTTTTGTGCGGGTATATTTGATTCATTTACTGCAAATATTAAATCATATTGTATCAGACAAATCAAGAAACGAAATAATTATGTTTCCAAGAAAATTATCAAAACAGCAACTGAACATTTTTCTGGAAAATCTAGTTTGTCGTGGAGACTTTTTAGCGCCCAGAGAATGGCTTACTCTCGCTACGCCCGGCTACACGTACCGTTTAAGCGTCCTCGGCGGCTATGAAACTATGGAAGAGGAGTGTCGCCAAAGCGTTACGTTTATGGGGTTGGATGTTAACGACTACTTGGCCCCACTCATCTTGTTTATTGTGAACATTCTTGATAACCAAGAGCTGCCCTTCGTCTTACATCTCCATGATGATTAGGCCTATACTGCGGACATTCCCTTCTATCAAGAGACAAACGACCATGTTCAAGGAATGGACGAACACTCACTCACCACATCCACTCCATGGCACCTCGACTGCCCTGCTACAGAAAATGTCTAGTATCAATTTCATAATGATTGACCCCTGACTTTGAGTTCATATTCTCGTCACATCGCACGACGAACATCGATGTCTTATACCTCGCAGGTATCGATAAAATATCTACTTTTATTTGGTATATGAATATTACATTTTATTTGAGAAGGGACGACATATGCGGTACTATTTGAGAGAAAGCGTGCTTTTTCTGGCTTTTTTCGGCGAATGTCAACTTTAAGTACGCACAGAAATTGGACCGTAATTACGAGAAAGGTTTCCTTTGCACAGTTTATAGATCCAACCTTACAGACGGAGCTACGTTATTTTTTGATTAGTCGTTTTGTCCTAATCATGGTAGGTGTAGACTGCTGCAGTTGGCCTAATGATGACACGTATTAACAAGACGAAAAGTGTAATGCAAGCTCTGCCCTTGCCTTTCACAGCTGTTATATTTTTATGCTCGTAAATCTACACCAAGCGCTAATACCACATAATTAATTTATTTGTTTTTTCCTTCCCATGCACTACTTACTCGCGTGTGCTGTGTTGCCGTTCTTCACAGTTGAATAGGCGCTTCTGGCGCATTGCAACAGTGGCGGCGCGCTGGTGTGACAACTACGCTCCGCCATAGCGTCGCATATACTGCAGCTTTACAAACTCTTAACTGACAAACACGGAGACAATATATTAGTAATGAAATCTGATGTCATCAACAAAATTTCAAGCTTAACAGCAATGCCCTAAGCTTAATCGCACCTTCTTGCGTTTTATGTTAGAGAGACGAAACGACCAATCAGAAAAATAACGAAACTCCGTCTTTAAATAGAACAAGGTTGGATCTTTAAACTGTGCAAAGGAAAACTTTCTCGTAATTACGGCCTGATTTCTGTGCATCCTTAAAGTTGGCATTCGCCGAAATAAGCCAAAAAAAGCACGTTTTCACTCAAGTATTACCACGTATGTTATCTCCTTTTCAAGTAAAATGTAATATTCATACACCAAATAAAAGTAGACATTTCAACGAATCCGGCGACGTATAAAACATCGATGTTCGTTGTGCGATGTGACCAGAATACGAGCTCAAAGTAAGGGGTCAATCATGAAATGGACAATCACTTCTTTGGGAAGGGCTGAGAATCTTTGCTAAGTATCGTTTACGCGACAGAGCGTACATAATGACAACTCACTGTGCACATGTCTCGGTAGCATCTGCACCGCTTGGTTCCTTGAGCGGCGTTTTGGATTGGTGTGTGAAACTGGTAATTACGATCCCCACATTTGTCTACCGTCTCACTTACCGATTAATGACAGCCGGACGACTCTATGTGACTGCCAACTGTCTACCTTTTGGTACAGCTAAGGACGAACCACGTACATCGGAAATACGAAATATGTATCTAGCGTTATTCTCTGCGTTCTGAAATTAATATGTCGATTAAAAACTATGTGAGTATTGCATGGTAGCTTGAGAAAACATCAACAAAGAGCTAATAAGATTTCCGCTGGTACTATTAATTCTCAGTTGCATCTTCAAGTTTAAACGAGAATTACTAAAGAGGCTGCTTATACTCCGCTTTTCTGTCAAAAGGGTACAAAGAAGGGCAACTCGTTTTATATTATCGAGATACACGGGATGGAGTGTCACAGAAATGACAAGAGTTCGAGTAGGACTCACTACAACAATGGCGTTTTTCGCTGCAGCGAAATATACGTACGAAATTTCGATCGCCGAGTTTCTCCTCCAAATGTGAAAATATATTGTTGACTCCCACCTACATAGGGAGAAATAATCAACAGCACAAAATAAGAGAGGTAAGAGCTGCAACGGAGAGATTTGGGTATTCTTCCTTTCCACGCGGTTTTGAGGATGGAGTGGTAGATAATTAGTCTCAAAGTGGTACGATGAACCCTCTGTCAGGCACTCAGTGTGATTTGCTGACTAGGTTAGATGTACGACTAGTATTTTCCAAACTACCAGTGCTTCCCTACTTTTAATTCGAAATTGGCGGTAGTCCATCATGGAGTGGAAAAAAAATAAACAACGTCCTTAGTGATGGACTGAAACTTCATTTTGCAGATTTTATTTATGTCACGTTATTTTCCTTTCAATTAATTGAACGCACAAAGAAATCCACTGGATGACTTAACTGTTTAATTCGATTATTATTAAATTTTGTAACCTTCAGAGGCAATTATTGGTATCCCCGCAGAAATATTGCATGAATATATATGCTGATAGGGAGAGACGCACAAATAAAATAAGCCGGAGCTCAAATGAAATAAACGGGTCTCCCGATTAAAGAATATCGTAGATTTGACAGCGTACGATTAAGTGGATTGGACTCCATTTCACATTAGGAATTAGAACTGAGGTATACATAATACACATAACAAAAGCAGGAGTTGCCAAACGAAAACAATTTCATTTTTTGGATATTAATTTCTGACTACTACAGGTTTTAGCGGCTGGCTTAATCTAAGCTTCTGCGACGAAACGCAATGCATTTAATATATTATTACTGGATTAGCAGTATGTAAGGTACGTTATAAAGGCAGATGGTAAATACGAACAAGGTTGTTAGAATCAATTCCAATACTTACAGGTCACGACATTTTAGCTGGTCAACAGCGATGGTCATATAAACAAGTAGTCGTCGCACTTGAATTATAATCCACAGTAAATGAGAAGATGTACAGGAAGTAGATAACTAAATCGGAAATCATTCACTAAATTAAGTTACGAGGCTCGCGCAGGTGGTATAAATTACATCTGATGCATATGGCACTGGATATTTTCGACGATTTCACGACAACGAGTAGCCGGAACGATTCGGCTGATTCTATTGACACGTCGAAATGCCACGGTGGAGTAGCCGAGCGTTTCAAGTGTGTGTGTGTGTGTGTGTGTGTGTGTGTGTGTGTGTGTGCTCGCGCTCGCGCACTTGTTGTCCTTAGGATAATTTGACTTAGTTTAAGTAGTTTGTAAGCCTTGGGATTAAAAACCAAAGAAATTAAGTCCTATAGATTGACAAACATTTGAACATATTTTTTTTCGAATGACACATTGTTTCAACTTTTGTTTGGGATTGAAGCCCAAACGCGAAAGCGAGGACACGAACTTTTGAGTACTAGTGGAACTTCTTTTTAAATTAGCTGTTACTTTTCAAGATTCTGACACGTGGACATAAACGTATTTTGACATCAGAATATCCCTGAATATTTTCTTCCCGCAGGTTAACGTCTTCATGAACAAGCAACTACGTAGCACGGGAATATGCTGTAGAGTGCGGATTTGGGAAGCGAGACGATGTCGGACAAGCGAGTGAAAGGACTTCCTAACGTCAGTCTCTCTTTGGGATCCGTAGCAAGCAAAAACTCATATGATCTCCTCAGTGAGAATGGTGTTATGTTGAGATAAACGCGTGGCGGCAAGAAGTAGTAATACGAAGGCAGTAAATTTACTGGTTTACACTTTAAGTGCTAGATATATGATATGTATGATTCGGCCAATTACGCAGAGACCGATTTTACTACCCGCTTCAATTCGCTTGTTAGGCATAGTGGTGTGTGTGTGTTTTTTTTTAACAGACGTACTATTATCCTGGTTCTTCCTCTTGTCTGTTTCCTTGTTGTTTTACTTTTCTAGCCAATTTTGCGGAGAACCTCTAATTATTCCACCAACTTTCAACAATTTTCTACAGCACCCTATCTCAATCGCTTCGTGCTCTTCTTCCACTGTGTACGACTCACCTCCATTGAACTACGTGCTCGAAATGTTTGTTAGTTATCAGAATCGTCTTCCTCAATCAAGACATATAATTAATACCAGAAGGCTTCCTAAAGCCAGTCTTCTGCTTTTTATGGCTTCCTGCTTCGCCGGCAGGTGTTGCTTTCTATCCGAAGCAACACAACTTCGATTTCTCCACGGTCATCGCCAGCCTCATTTCTCATACATCTCATTAATTTCGCGTTTCTTCGGTTCTCTCTCAGTTCGCTCGCAAGTCAGCGTTGGGAGGTATTCACGTGAGCGCCGGTTGCGTAACGAGTAAAGGTGAAGACGCTCCCAGCATTTCGGGCTGCGCTGCTGGCCGAATATTAATCACGAGCCAGGCCGCATTACGCACGGTAATGCGCGGCTGCTGCTGCTGCGGGGGCGGCGGAGGGGCCGTCTTCACCTTGTGTAATTACGCTGCAATTTGCTACCGAAATAGCTTTCTCCGCTAGAAATCGCCGGCCGTTGCTTCACCAGCCGGCCGTGGGTATCGACCTGCTAGCATCGCGCTACCCTGCTCTTTGCCGGCACCTCAAATTTTCACCCGCACGATCGTGCACGCAATTGTATATTACTTGTGCTTCCTGTCGGCATTTGCGAGGATGGAAAGCACTGTTCCAGATTACAATCTGCCCGAAGCACGCGCCTCACTTCGGAAACATCTGCAACTCTGTATTATGCAACGTAACGTGGATACTTGGACCACAGCCGCGGCGGATTAGCCGCGCGTACTGGAGCGCCGTGTTGCGGTGCGCGCGGCCGTCCGCCGTCGGGGGTTCGAATTCTCCCTCAGGCATGGAAGTTTGTGTCGTCTTTAGTATAAGGTAGTGCTACATGTACATACATACTCGGCGATCCATCGTAAGGTGCGTGGCGGTGGGTACACTGTACCACTACTAGGAATTTCCTTTCCTATTCTACTCCCAAATAGAACGAGGAAAAAAAGAATACCTATATGCCTCCGTACGAACCCTAATTTAGTGCTGTGTTTTAAGTGTTCAGTGCTTCGTGTGTATAGTGTTTCGTCGCCCAGTGTTTTTTAACGTTGCGTACACCAGTGTTCAGTGTTTTTTACTACAATGTCGCCGTCTTGTTATGTCTCGTCATCTGCAGTGAGTGTTTTTGGCCACCGTGGCAATGTCTTGTTTTAACAACCATGTATGTACTGTCCGCTGTCATATAGTCTTTATCTTTCTCCCAAATTTTCATCTTGAAATTGTAAAAGCGCCTTTTTATCACCTTTCATTTTATATTCTGTTTTGTCCATTGTTTACCGTTCGCTCGGCTGTAGAGCAGCATCATTGGCTGCTGCCAGCCTGCCTTAGGGCATTAAAAATTCAATAAAGGAAAAAAAAACCCTAATTTTTCTTATCTTGTCTTTGTTATCACCACGCCAAATGTAAGTAGGGGGCAGGAAGATCGTTCTACACTCAGCTTCAAATTCCGGCCCTCTAAATTTCCTCAACAGAAATTCACGAAAAGAACGTCGTCTTTCCTCCATCGAACCCCAATTGAGTTGCCCGAGAATTTCCGTGACACTCGCGCATTGGTCGAACCTACCAGTAACAAATCTAGCTACTCGCCTCTGAACTGCTTCTATGTTTTCCTTTAAACTGATCTACTGCGGTTCCCAAATACTTGAGCAATACTCAAGACGTGGTCGTGCAAGCGTTTTATACGCGGTCTCCTTTACAGATGAAGGACATCTTCCCAAAATACTCCCAATAAACCGAAGTCGGCTGTCTGCCTTACTCACAACTGTCCTTACATGTTCGTTCCATTTAATATCGCTCTGCATTGTTACGCCTAGATATTTGAAGGACCCGAAAGCATCAAGAAGCTCACTACTAATGCTGTATCCGAACATTATGGGATTGTTTTTCCTACTCATGCGCATCACCTTACATTTTTTTACATTGAGAGCTAGCTGCCATTCTTCGCGCCAACTAGAAATTTTGTCTACGTCATCCTGTATGCTATTACAGTCAGTTAAAGACGACACCCTCCCATACACCACAGCATCATCAGCAAACAGCCGCAAATTACAAGTAGTCTGTCCATCAGATCATTTATATAGATAGAAAATAATAGCGATCCTATCACACTCCCCTGGGCACGCCTGACGATACACTCGTCTCTGATGAACACTCGCCGTCGAGAACAACGTACTGCGTTCTATTACTTAGGAAGTCACAAATCTTTGAACCTATTCCATAAGCTGATATCTTCGTTAGCAGACTGCAGTGTGGCACTGCGTCAAAAGCCGTTTTGAAGTCGAGAAATACACTTCAAGTTGCCTTTTACCGTCGGGTTTACGAAAATGGGTTTGGTGATGATGATGATGATTGGTGTTTTAGGGCGCTCAACAGCGAGGTTATCAGCGCCCGTTGAGTTTGGGTTTTTCCATAAGGTATGTAGTACTACTTACGTACAATGCAATAATTTGAACTGCTTTTCGGGTGCCATTTTCTATGGGCTTCGAATATCCCGGTTTGCTCCTGCTCTTTGTTATTGGTGTATATTCATGTCTGAGTCGTTCGGCTCCGAAATGTTGAGGGAACTTACAAGAAAGGAAATTTATGCTGACATCTATACTAAAATGTTCCTAACTTTAAACCACTATGCGCTTCTTCATTGTTCCTTTATTTTACAGTCAAATTTTAACCATCATGTGTGTTATTATAAACTTAATTTTCATTTACTTACAGAAAAACATAACAGTTTTTAAGGTAATATTATTGCATTTTCACGAGTATTTCATGAGTGTACAACGAAGTCATTTTACTTGCGCTCTGTTTCAACGTTATGATATAAATAGCGAACGATAATGACACTAGCAACAAAAACTGTGGCTGTGTCAGTAATCTTTTACACTGCTGTAAATAAAGTAAACCGTGAAGGATGAAATTCTGTAAAAATTCCAAGCACTGTAGTATCTGAGTTTACATATATTTCACTCTGTGTCCTTAGATACACGAACTGTGTACGTGAGTCCCTAGCTCGGAACAAGCCTCACGAGCTGAAACGTGTCATGCTTCCACCCTTACGTGCCGAACTTCGCAGAAGCGCTCGCGCGTTGCTGTGTGGTGCATACTCCGAGAGAACGGCTACAGCGGAGGATCTGACTCGGGGTTGTTAGAAGTAGTTCTCCTGCTCTACGACACGAACACGCTGCGTTCATTGTTAAGAGACAAGTTAGGTCTCCCTGCTCAACATTATGTGGAACGCTTTAAGCAGGGAAGAGCAAAAATTGATCTCTCAAATTATTTGTCCTCTTAGGATAATAAGCGTTATTATACATGATTAATTATTTCGAAGATTAATTTATCGCAAACATTTTGATTTTTTTTCTGCAGAATCCCTCTTTTTCAGGGCATTGTTTCACTGGTACGGTTTTATATATATTAATGACAATATTACGTTGCAGTTTGCCAAGTTAAATACTTTCTTGCACTCCAATCTACCAGTGTTTAATTTTTCTTCGTTTAGCAATTTTTTCACGATTGTTAATGTTTAGGTACTCGTTCATAAATAATAATTTTCCATAAATACAAGTCATCTCCTTAGGTCACCATTTAAAATCCGTAGTTGTGGTCTACATTAGATATAAATAACTTGTTTAACAATTGTAACGGTGCTGGAAATATTCTTGTACCTCTGAATACATAATAGGAAATGTATCAGTAAGTCGATGGACCATGGCATAAAGCAAAGTTCAAATGTTTGTAAACCTTTGGACCAAACTGCTATGGTCATCAGCCCTTAGACTTACAAACTCCTTTAACTTACGGTAAGGAGAACAAACAGAACTACGCCCGAGGGAGGACTCGACTCTTTTGCGGTAGCAACTGCCCAGTGCTTAGCATGATGCCTTAGACCACATGACCATTTCCCATTTCCGCGAGGCACCGAGATACCCAACGTGAACTAATGGGAAGTGACAATATTTGTGCGGATGGGCACATACTTTCGATCCCTTGCGGAAATACAGTTTAGCTGCATGTAAGACGAAGTAATAGGCAGGGGGTAGAACCATCGTAGTGTACGCTAAGTTGAGACTTTTGACAGGTCGAGAAACGTGCTTGGATAGCCTAATTATTTAAAGCGAAATGTTCAAATGTTTGTAAATCTATCGGACGCAACTACTTGGTCCTTAGTCCGTAGCTTACAAACTACTTTAACTAAAGTAAATTAACCTAAGGACAACATAAACACCCATACCCGAGGGGGGATTCGAATCCCCGGCGGCGAACAGCCGCGCGCACCGCAGCACGGCGCCCCAGTGCACACGGCTAATCCGCCGCGGCATTTAAGGCGACCGGTGGCCCGAAGCGAGAAATACGGGTTCGCATCCCGATTCAGTACAAATTTTCAACTTCGCCATTGAAAGTATTTCATCGGCCTGCAACGGTCGAAAGTGTGTAAATATTTCGCATTCGTATTAACATCATTTGTTTTAGTATCCAGCCATGTTTGTGTCGCTTATAACCGAGTTACAGCCTTTAGCGCCACGTGACAAATTCAGTTAAGTAATTTTCTATAATCTTGTAATCTTCTGTTTCTTTTACTTTGCCACGTACAGTCAATCAAATCAAATATTTGTAAATATATGGCACTAAACTATTGTGATGATCAGTCTGCAGGCTTAAAAAATACTTAAATTTACTTAAACTAACCTAAGAACAACACAGAAACCCAGGACTCCATTCTCCGGCGGGCAGAGCTTCGCTGTCTCTTGACAAGGGGCCTAGCACCGCTCGGCTTTTCCCGCGCGGCGTCTCGGACACTGTCTTGCATTTATCCACGTTTAAAGACCGCTGCCAGACATTATACTGCAGAATTTATATTTTACTAGCTTAAACCCGCGGCTCCGCTCGTGTGTTGGATGAGAATGATAGATAAAGCGCGAAACGTCAAATCGAATTTTTTTTTAAAGAGATGTATTAAAAGAAATTTCTTTTTTTACTGCTTTACTTATTTATTCTTATATTTACTTATTCGTATGCTTATCCTTACAGAGAAAGAGCTGAAGACATTGTAGCACGCATAGATCAACGATATGGTCTGTGGCATCACGTTTCGCAGTATGCAACCTCCTTGCTATGGAGTCGCAAGCGTCATCAACAGTCCGATATTTTTCATAATTTGACGACTTTCAACCACCATATCTTCCTCTCCCTTATAGCTATCGGCGTGGAACTGCTATGGTGTACAACGGGAGACCGGACAACAATTTCACACAAACCATTCGCTTGCGTTGTTTTAGTTTTCACTGCAGAGCGAAATATTAACACACACACACACATATACAAGTAGAATTTTATATACACCGATAACTTTCTATCTCAGTATACTCCACCCTTTTATCATAATGAACCCTTAAGCAACAATGCAACCAATAAAACCATTTTCAAAGAGTAATTATTGTTCCGCATTTCGCGTTATATTCTTGAAATTACTAAATATCTATCAGGTCACTATGAAACCTTGCCTACAACCTTCCTCAGATATAAATTAGTAACTGCACAAATATTTAAGTGTCTGCGTCTTGTCGTTCGGATGTGATAAGCGTACACCGAACAGACATTAATATTATTATATATAGATAAATAACTATCCGATCGCCACAAAACCGTACCTAAAGCCTTCCCCGGGTAGACATTAGTAACTGTACAAATTCTTAGCTCTTTCCGTCTTGTGGCTCAGACGAGATAAACGTACACCGAACAGACATTCAAATTTATAGATATAGATTTATTTTTTCATTTCCTTACCATATTCCAAAGGCTAATCTTTTCCTGTAGATGACACCATCACCAGGGAACGAAGTGACGTTGCTGATGACTACCAGACACTGGAAACATTTAAAGGTGTCGTTACGTTTCGTTGTAATACGCACGATGTAGCTTCCGTTTCAATTCACCGTTCGCCGCCCCATGTGAAGTGCGAGTCGGGAGTTGGCGGTGGGACCGGCATCCTCGTGGAAGCGCAGGGCAACACGAGACGCGGGCAGAGGATCAGGAACGGCTGAGTGTGCGAGCAGGAATCCGGCGCCGCCGCCCGGAATGCAGATAAGGGCGCGGTAGTTCAGCGCGCCGGCCTTTAGTTCTGCCAACAGCCACGACCGGCGACTTGACGAGCCCGCTAATTCCCGACTGCCGGGTCAACATCCCGCCGAGCTGCCGCTGCCACGCTCCCGTCTTTTACTTAAGTGCTTCATGAATATTTCCAAACACTCCCGTCGCAGCTGAAGGCTGCAAAATGTATTCACGGGCGTACTACAAGCAAATGAACGTCCTGCCGCGCATCGACCTCCACCTTCGTATTACAGGAACGCGCCTCCGTTTTACAAGATTTTTGTCTCGTAAACACAGCGCGCCTGCGAAATCCAGTAGTGCCAAGAAGTTTGAGACTCGGCCATCAGGAAGACCTTCCGCTGGCAAAACCTGAAATGGTGCGCCGTAAACAGCGACGCGACCTGCAAAACGTGGAGAACCTTAAAGATAGTCGTACCGCCCAGACTGACAAACTTTCACATTTTTACTTTTATGCAAATTCTGTGGCTTGATTGTAAAAGGGCCAATGTCAGTACTTACCAGAACTGGGTTTATTGGTGTAGACCATAGTTTCACGTGGTATTCATTATGTTAAAACGGCCAATGTCTAAGCCACATAGGATGAGAGGTACTGGGATTTTAAGATGTGAGCCCCAAATATACTGTTAATATTTTTCAGAAAATTACAGAAAATATTCAGAAGCTTATACCGTAAAACTAAGATTTTTGACATTTGCCCTTTTAGAACGAAGCCACAGAATTAGGAAAATATGGATGTTTATGCTTAATCTGGCGTTTTATTGAAATATTCGTTTATTAACTATTTTAAATAAATAGTTCACAACACCATGCAGTGATATTTCTAAGAATTTAGTTTTCCACCATTTCGCGTATTGGTATTTTTCTCTGTAACTATATAGTCTAGAAGACTGTGGATTCTTTTGTTTTGTGGAGAACGGTCCGTTTCGTAAGTTGCCTACACGAGCGGTACTTCGCAGTAAATTCTTCTGTCTGTACATTTGTTTGTGTGTGACAAAAATATTCACATGTTTGTAAATCTTTGAGACTCAACTGCTTGGTTATTAGTCCCTAGCTTACGAACTCCAAACTAACCTATGCACAACACAAACACCCTTGCCCGAGGGGGCATTCGAACCCCCGACGTCGAAGGCCCGCGCGCACCGCAGCACGGCGCCTCAGTGCGCACAGCTAATCCGCCGCGGCTTGTGTTTGACAACAACAGTTATCCCGTGATAGTTTTCATCATGACGAAGCCAAAATTCGTGTTCTTACTATCAATGATCGGTATTTGGGAAGACTACAGGTTTTTGAATATCTTTGAATTCATAAAGGTTACAACACCATTAAAAGTGTGATGGACTTGGACCAAATGTTAATCATGAAGGCAGAGATTGCAACAAACAATACGTGAAAATACGCTAGATCCAAGAGAAGTAGGCAGCACTTGGTAATGCAGGAGGAGCTAAGGACTGCCATCCAGGAGGATTTTAACACTATCAGTTGGCTGTATATTACATTTTTTTCTTTAAAGGCAATTTTCTCAAAATGGCATTTTTCAGTGTAAATGCCCCTTTTTCCAGATACTTCTAAATCTGCATCAGTGAATTATTTACTACGTAACATGGATAGTACAATGACGTTGTAGCTCTACTTTAGTCGTATTTAATGTAATAGTTAAAATTTAAGAAATAAAAGTTCTGAAAATTACGTCTATAGGGCAAAATCATAACTTTTTTCCAGCTGTTATTTTAAAGTGATTGTAGAGCAATACAGTCACAAAACATCCGAGACCATATGATTTTTATTTGGAATATTTTATAGCTTTTTAAATAAAACGGTTATTAAAATTCTTCATCACTGTTCTTTATTTCTAGAAATTTATTTTTAAGTTCGTCACTCTGGCGAGCCTCCTAATTTGTTGATACCGTCAATGCAGAATCTCTGATATTGTAGACGGACCCACAACGTCACCACTGGTTGCGTCGCTCGATCACTATCAAAGTGAACTCCTCAAAGACGTTCTTTAAGTTTTGCAAGAGGATGGAAATCGTATTGGTCAAAATCGGGACCTGAGGCGTCGGATTGTAGTAGCGTCCGTGGCTTATCTGACACTCTCATGCTGAAGGAGAACGCGCTCCATGTGTCAAAAAATGTTTCAAATGTTTGTATAGCTTATGGGACTTAATTACGGGGTCATCAGCCCCTAAACTTACAAACTACTTATGAACTAGCTAACACTAAGGACGACACAAATATCCATGCCCGGGGGGGATTCGAACCCCCGACCGTAGTGGCCGTGCAGACCGTTACTGGAGCGCCTCAGTCCCCTCGGCCACCGCGGCCGGCGCTCCATGTGTCCATCATCCGTCTGAATTTCTACTTTCAGTGTTCTGAGGCTCACGCGTCGACGCAAGTTACGTTGGAGTCTATCGTGTTCCAATTTTGTAAATCTATCGGACACAACTGCTGGGTTATCAGTCCGAAGCTTACAAACTACTTAAACTAACTTAAGGACGACACAGACATCAATGCATCAGGGGGGGGGGGGGAGACTCGAACTCTCCATGCCGAACGGCCGTGCGCACCGCAGCACGGCGCCCCAGTACGCACGGCTAATCCGCCTTGGCGAATTGGAGGCTAAGTTTATTGCAAGGTGCCCTCCGCTATGCACCGTATTAAATCTTACGTAGACAGTGGCTTTCCTCTCGTTTTGAAGATAAAGTATGGAAAGTTTAACCGCAAAAACTTGGACGGTACGACAGCGCATAAAATACGAACAAACGCGATGCGGCAGTTTCCCAAATGTTTCAGTGTTTATGACGTCATATGTCCTAAACTATAAGTCGTACATTCAAATAATTCGGTATGTACATTGGCTTAAATGGATACTGTTTACAAATTATGTTGCGAATATATTTAGTAGCAAAAGTAGTAATACAGGCCGCGGAGAAATAGCCGTGCGCACTAAGGCGCCTTGCTACGGTGCGCGGAGCCGTTCCACGTCGGAGGTTCGAATCCTGCCTCGGGCAGGTGTGTGTGTGTGTGTGTGTGTGTGTGTGTGTGTGTGTGTGTGTTTTGTGCTTAGGATTAGTTACGTAAAGTAGTTAGTAAGTTTAGGGACCGATGACCACTACAGTTACGTGCCATGACTTTACAAATATTTGAACATTTGAAGTAATAAATCTAAACGTCATTCATAATGTATCAGTTTTTTTACGCATATTTGTGTTCATGGCGTCATATCTCTTGAATTGTGTGTCGTAAACGTGCTGCGGTGCGCGTGGCTGTTCACCGTTGGGGGTTCGAGTCCACCCTCGGGCATGGGTGTTTGTGTTGTCCTTAGGTTCGTTTATCTTAGTTTAAGTACTTTGTAAGTATGGACTAATAACCCTATAATTGAGTCCGATAGATTTACAAACATGTGATTTTTTTGTGTCGTGAAGTAATATAACTATACCAATAACTTTCGCGAAAGAGTAAACAGTAGGTTACCAACGTTTCATCGCATTCCCGTGAACGGTACGCCAGCGCGTAAAATACAAACAAAGGAAGAAGGAAAAATATTCATTTTATATAGTAGATAATTTAAACCTTTTTAAAGAAAACAATCTTTATTAATGTACTTTATGATTTTTTTTTTCATGTCTACATATTTATTACTTAAAGTAGTCCCTGATGGAATCTGATGGATCCAAATTGGGACCCACTGGAGGAGACAGTGAATCTGAGGCGTCGGATTGTATTACTTGTCTCAGCGTTTGCGACTTAGGCTCACGCGTCGTCACAGTTAAGTTGGAAGCCACCGTGTTCCGATATTCTCCTTCCTGCAATTCAGAACACTGTAGCGGCAACGGCAGTGACGCTGGAATGTCGCACAAGTAATATTGGTGGATGGATGTGTTGTTAGCGACAGGGAGCCGAACTGCTAAGGTCACGAGTCCCCCGTGCGGAGGGGAAGGAGTGAGGATAGGAAAGGAGGGAGAAAGGCTGCATTAGCTCGCCTCGCAAGTCCTCAAGAAATAACCATGAGCAACTGTGAGAGGGGGGGGGGGGAATATGTACGACATATAATGTGTCAAAGGAATTGGAGGATATAACAAGCTATCGTGAGGCATTATTTTTCAGCAAGCCCTCATAATCAATGCGAAGTGACATCCTCAAGATGTCTGAAAGATCTCATAATTGGGTACTACCAGGTACTTTCTTTTTGTTATAGGAGTAATAATACAATTGTACCCCCCACTGTCACAAGATGGTTTGTTTTTCTGATATTTCACTTACCATATTAGTTATTTGTTTTGATTTAGCGTTGATGAGTACAAGTGCATTGCAGCATTAGTGTTGGGTGAAAGGCAGTTGGCGGTAGGCGGCCTGCAGGTGGTGCACGCAGCGCGAGTGCAAGCAGGCGCGCCCGGGTTGCGCGCGACCTTGCCGCCGGCCTTGCCTAGGCAGCAGTGGGTCGAGTGGAGAGCAGGAGGGCAGCCACGTGACCGTCTGCCCTTCGCGCCGCCGGGGATCGAAGCGGCGACCCTCGCCAGCCGTATTGCCATCACTCGGCGACACCCGCCAGCGCTCAATTCCCGCATACGTGCGCCTCCTGCAATATCCAACACGCTCTCTCCAGACGCTCCTGCATTCTCCGTCTGCGCACGTAGCACACGTTCTCTGCTTCGCGATGAAGCTCTGTCCTTTTGACGTTTCATATTGTCTTGGGACTTCTTTCCATATGTATCCGACAGCCAGGGCACATTCGGAAAGTATCATATTCTCTCACGTTGGTATTTTTTTTTAATTTCATTCAGTGTTACATCAATGTCTAAAATATTCGTATACGGACACCGTACCGTCTGTATATGTGTCTCTGCGCGACGACGGCGATTCGTACATTGCTTCACCGCAGATGCTCGGGAGTAGTCGCGTGGTCTATGGCATCGTGTTAAGGACTGGGTGTCCGCTCCCGCCGGAGGTCCGTGTCGTCCTTCGGGCAAGGGTCTGTGTGTTAACGTTAGTTTGGTCCAATAGGTTAGAACACTTGAAGGATATGGACGATAGGGGCGCTGCTCTGATAGTGTTTGGGGCGGCCGGGGGCGTGCGCGCGTGGCTGTGCTGGCCCTAGCGGGGAACTCTGATTCGAATTCCGGCCCGCCGAAAGTTTTCGAAAGTCGCCTTTGAATTATTACCAATGCCGTGAGGCAGCTAGAGTCGTTCCTCTCATTAAAATGTGCGACTAAAATATTTTGCAAACGGCCGTACTCGTGTATTTATTACATTCTAGTGCAACTTCACTAGTCATTATCATGGTAATATTTAAGACATTATCAAAAATATTAGGAGAACACAGCAATATGTAGCCCTATTAAACTTTTTTATTGTTGTGTACTTCCGTAAACTTGTTATATCTAAGGAGGAAGGCAGCTTCGATTTTAACGACCCATCAACAGCGTGGTCATTAGAGACGGAGCTTACACTCGGTTTTTCGGGGAGGAGGTGGGAGGAAATCGGCCGTACCATTTGAAAGGAACCATCCAGACATTGCCTGGAGTGATCAAGGGAAATCGCGGCAAACCTACATCTGGATGGCCGGAGGTGGATTTGAAGCACCATTCTTCCGAATGCGGGTCCAGTGTGTTACCACTGCGCCACCTCGCTCGGTGTTTCATTTAAAATACACTGTTCTGCATAATCCAACAAGATAAGTAACCTTGTCGACTTGTTCAAGTATTACATTACCAACCTAAACTTGGATTTAGCTTGCCCCTCTTTGTCACATGTCGTAACTTTTTTTTTTCTTCATTTATTTGCATATCGTATTCTTCTCCCGTAACTTCATCCATTCAATTTACCATGATTAAAACATACACTCTCAGATAGGACATAAATTTGCTAACACATCAATTCTTTGGCCATGAATTAGAATACCTTCGAAAAACTTACGGGTATGCTGCCAGGTATCAAAATCGACGACGGCCGATATTTCGGCAGGAAACCACCCTGCCATTTTCAAGGCAAAACTGCAGTAAGGAAACAATGTGCAACGATCTCTAAAACATCGCTTTTCAATGAATAAACAGGAAAGACAAGACACACCGAGCAAGGAAGCACACAGCGCCGACACGACCACAGATGAAACCGGTCAGAATATCGATAATAAACATCAGATCTCGACGGATGAGGTCGAATTAGTTTTGTACCTCTGTTTTTTTGACAAGTGAGAGGGCAGGATCCCAAGCGGATCAAGGAAGCTATAGAAATTAAACTAGGTGACAAACTTATGAATAGGGATGCAGAGTTCTGCATAAATTCCGCTTGGGATCCTGCTCTCTCACTTGTCAAAAAACAGAGGTACAAAACTAATCCGACCTCATCCGTCGAGATCTGATGTTTATTACCGATATTCTGACCGGTTTCATCTTTGTGCTTGATTGCTCGGTGTGTGTTGTCTTTTCTGTTTACTCATTGAAAACCGAGGTTTTAAAGATCGCTGCACATCGCTTCGTCACTGCAGTTTCTCCTTGAAAATGGCAGGGTGGTCCACTGCCGAAATATCGGCCGTC
The DNA here is from genome assembly GCA_026315105.1 of Locusta migratoria. Lineage (NCBI taxonomy): Eukaryota > Metazoa > Arthropoda > Insecta > Orthoptera > Acrididae > Locusta > Locusta migratoria. The sequence continues at coordinate 464,811,060 of CM048747.1, forward strand.
GTCGATTTTGATACCTGGCAGCATACTCGTAAGTTTTTCGAAGTTGAGTTGTTATTCGCCAGGAGAAATTAAGGAATCACATTGGAACACTTGTTTGTGAATTTTCCTTGTCTTTTCCACACAAAAAAAAAAGTTTGTATAGCTTATGCGACTTAACTACGGGGCCATCAGTCCCATGCCCGAGGGGGGATTCGAACCCCCGACTGCAGCGGCCGTGCAGACCGTGACTGGCATGCCGCAGACCACTCAGCCACCGCGGCCGGCTCTTGTGTTTTAAAAGCGCCTCTTCTATGTATACATTAAAAATAACTAGCAATAATGAATATTCTTGTCGGACACTATCATAAACCCTTCATGGTTTGTTCATCATTTATTAACCGCTGTCTAGTTTTTATAGAGTTTCCGTATAGTTTTCCTTGCTTTGTAGTCTATTCTTACTTTTTTAACGTTTCCAGTCGTTTGCATAGAACTAGTTTTAAGGCAAATATTGCTTCCCTGGTCCACTGACTTTCCGGAATGCAAACTGATCTTCCGAGAGTGTATCTACAACTTTGTACTCTATCCGCTTTACGTTAATTGAGGTTAATATGAACTACTAGGCTGAGAATCGTATAATTATCACACTGCCTTCTTGGGGACGGTGATGAGGATACTCGGTAGGCAGGATACGTGGCCGGCAGCGGCAGCGGAAGACAGGCAGTAGCGGGGCTCGGCTGTCAGGCGCAGGTGGCATTGTGCGCTCGCGGCGGATTATCCTGTGTGGCCGCGCCGCACCGCGCTGCTATTGGACCGCCCCACAATGACTCAAAGAAACAAAGCCCAGCCGACCATAAAACTCTGCGTCATTTTCTGACTGCTATCCTGCGCACTTGGTGTCCGCACGTGACTTCTCTCCGTCGCTCACTGTATTTCCGGTCATTTTCAGTACGACGCGTGACCAGATCGAGAACTTAGTTCCGACATCATATTTGAATATGTCCTTCATGCATTTTCATGTAAACCAGCTGCAATACGTTAAATGCAAGGAAACGCTTCGATTAAATTTCGTGGCAACGTACGTCAGAGCAGTTGCGCTTGGTTCCAGAGAGATTCCTGCAGTGAGATTTTGATGTTCAAATGTTTGTATATCTATCGGAACAAACTGCGTGTTCATCAGTCCGTAGCTTACAAACTACTTAAACTAAGATAAACTAACCTAAGGACAACACACACACCAATTCCCCTAGCGAGGACTCGACCCAGGGACCGCTCGGCTACTCCACCGCAGCATGCGATTTTGCGTGTAGGCGCAAATAACTCTTCAGTACAAGCAAAAGCAATAGACGACCATCCTTTCACAAAGCACCACCTCCTCAATATTGGTCAGGAATACCACCTGTAAACTGTTCACCGCACATCACAACTCACAGGTCTGGCGAGTATGCAGAAACATGAAACTTCCTGAAGATAAAAATTGTGTGCCGGAACCGGGACTCGAACCTGGGACCATTGCCTTTCGCGGGCAATCGCTCTACCACTGATCTATCCCGACACGACTCACGGTCACCCCCCAGAACTTCTACCAGTACCTCGTCTCCTACTTAACGCTTGCCCTTGAAAGGCAAAGGTCCCGGTTGCGGCACACAATTTTAATCTGCCGGGAAGTTTCATATCAGCGCACACTCCGCTGCAGAGTGAAAGTTTCATTACGCAGAAAGATGTCCACCGGATGACCAAATGAAATAAAAAAGAATAATAATAATACGCGTTACATTGTTACTACTCACCGTTGACGGGATAGCACTACGTAGGAACCCAAATGAAACGCACGCAGTTTGCCAAAGAAATGAGACCCATGAATGCAACCCACTTGCCTAGACATCAATGACGAAAAATGAAAGAAGTCAATGAACGTTTGCTATTACTTCAAATGGATATTTCTAACCTCGACAACTATTTTAGACTTTTTGCCTACTTTAGGTTAGCAACACTAAAAGCGGGCCGTTAGCGGTGGGCCTTTAACAGCTCCAAATTTAATTGAAAATAACACATTAACCGTCAATCTGATACGAAAATTGAATAAATGGACTTAAACAGGAGAAAATTCTCTAAGATTTTGCTCTGTCATGTTTCTGTCGTATATTGCATAATTTCAGAGTTATCTACAAAAATAACGGTGATTTGACATAGTCTATGTTTTATTCCACCCTATTGTCGGGTTAACCTAAGGTACGGTTATGTGCATATATTTGTTATCCTGCCATAACCTGAAGACGATCTTCACCTTCAACAAGAAAATGCGTAACATCGTTGACTTGTGCTTTGAGGAATGCTTTACAGACACGAGAATGCCTGTACGGCTGGTCACATGACATGACGTCAGCTTTAATGAGCACATAAGGGGTGCCTCTGATCGAAACGTACGCGCCTCGCATCCACGTCCATATGGTTTTTTAGTGACTTGTCGGTACTGGTCAAACTGTCTTAGTTCGGGAAGAGTCGTGCAGATACTATGCTTACGTCGAAACGGTGTGCTATTCGCTACTGGACACGTATTTCCTGTTTTTTCATGAGTGAAAAACGTCTTGTTTAAAGAATATAGTTACACGTGAGCAAACCTAGTGTAAAAACAAAGTTAACGACACAGAATATTGAAGAGACTCCAAAGTCAACTCTGTCTCTGAAAAGTTGGCAAATAGCTGTCGTAAGTTGTTTTTTGTTTTCTATATATGGAACTTAACTACTGTTGTTGAGAGTCCCTAAGCTTACAAGCTACTTAAACTAAACGAAGGACAACACAGACACACACACACACACACACATACACAAGCCCGAGGGAGGACTCGAACACCCGACAGGGAGCTCCGTAGCAAGGCGCCTTAGAGCGCTCGACTGATCCACAGCAGCTGTCTTAAGATTGGATAAAAATAAATATCTTGCACACAACACCTAATAAAATAAAATTACGGTAGTTAATTTACCGTAAAAGAACCGGGTGATAAAGTCAGTATCAATTTGAAAACTTAATAAATCACGGAATAATGTAGGTAGAGAGGCAAAATATTGACTCACATGCTTGGAATGACATAGGGTTTTATTAGAAAAAAAAAAATTACTGCTAGACGCGTGAAAAAAAAAAAAATAGTATTGCTAGACGCGTGAAAGATCTCTTGCGCGCGTCGTTTGGTGATGATCGCGTGCCGCCACTTTCGTCAGGCTTGGCCTACCAGGTCCCCAGAACTCTCTGCCCGTGCGATTATTGGCTTTGGGGTTACCTGAAGTCGCAAGTGTCGTGATCGTCCAAAATCTCTAGGGATGCTAAAAGACAACATCCGACGCCAATGCCTCACCATAACTTCACAGTGCTGTTCACAACATTATTCCTCGACTACAGCTATTGTTGAGGAATGATGGTGAACATATTGACCATTTCCTGTAAAGAACATCATATTTGCTCTGTCTTAATTTGCTATGCTAATTATTGTTCTCTGATCAGATGAAGCGCCATCTATCGGACATTTTTAACCTTTTTTTTCTCTAATAAAATCCCATGTCATTCCAAGCATGGATGTCAATTTTTACCCCTCTATCTACATTATTCCGTGATTTATTACTTCTTCAAATGTCTGTAAATCTATGGGACTCAACAGCTTCTTTATTAGTCCCTAGCTTACAAACTAAACTAAGAACAACGCAAACATCCATACCCGAGGGGGCAATCGGACCCCGACGGCGGACGGCAGCGCGCACCGCAACACGGCGCTCCAGCACGCGCGGCTAATTTGCCGCGGTTGCAAAGTAAATCGAGAAAACAACAACTACAGAAGCTATTCACTACACAATTTCATTAAAAAAATTACGAAAGATTGCTTTTTGCAGGCATTATACGTGAAGACGTCGCTCTACCGAAATGAGAAGCTGACAGTATAGAACACAAGCTTTACTAAAGATAACAGTGTTCTGGAATACCTTTCATTGTTCTATCAATGTACGACAGCGTTAACCCGTAACCGGTGATGTTGGGTGTCAAATACCCAGCTAAACCTTTGAAACCGCATTATTCAAAATGTTCAAATGTTTGTATAGTCTATGGGACTTAACTACGGGGTCATCAGTCCCTAAACTTACAAACTACTTATGAACTACTTACGAACTAGGACGGCACAAATATCCATGCCCGAGGGGGGATTCGAACCCCCGACCGTAGTGGCCGTGCAGACCGTGACTGGAGCGCCTTAGTCCCCTCGGCCATCGCGGCCGGCACTGCATTATTAGCAGACTCTTGTGGGTACATCATTGTTGGTTGCTATACCTTCAAGTCAGTTCGTTGCGCGTCAGCGTGATGCGCGGTACTCAACAGATCGGTCAATTGTTTGATTTTATTCGCGTTTTTTTTTTAATACTGGGTATTTTTAACACAACCTCACCTGTTGCGGAACTTTTTTCGAATATTCTCGTATGCTATTTTATAGGTATTATGGCATCTGGCAGGTTTCCTATGAAAACTAATAACCCTGGGCCGGTCGTGGTGGCCGCGGGGACTGAGGCGCTCCAGTCACGGTCTGCACGGCCACTACGGTCGGGGGTTCGAAACCCCCCTCGGGCATGGATATTTGTGCCGTGCTTAGTATAAGGTAGTTCGTAAGTGGTTTGTAAGTTTAGGGACTGATGACCCCGTAGTTAAGTCCCATAAGCTTAACAAACATTTGAACAATTGAATAACCCTGGGCGCAGTTCTTATCCAAGCAGTAATTTATGTAATTCATTATTACTAGAGACGCTGCTTACTGATAAGCACGTCAGTTACCTAAACGTATTTCTCACGCCCATGAATATTAGCCTGGTGAAGGCTTATGTTATACCGTGCATTCCATGCAATTCAGAGCTAACCAGATTGGAATATATAAAAAATCTTGCCAAAGAATTTGTAGAGCCTCATCTCATTCATCGGCTTCAAATCAACCACTTGCCCCGTGAATTGCGGCTGAACTTCAGTAGAAAACTCCTGATAGACCTACCTGTTACATACGAAATCAGACGAGACTTGGGCAAACAAGTGAGGTGTAAGAAGTGACTACTAGCCTCTGACAGAAAAACAAAAGACATCTGTAACAGCTGCAATGCCTGTACCTCGAGAATGCGTAGAGTAATGGCTTGCAAATTCTTGTGCGTGTAATAATTTGTCAAAGAATAGTATGTTTCTACAAAGGTTCGTTGTTTCTTTATACTGTAATACTAAAATTTGATTTATTTGTTTATAAAAATTAGCTAATATTTGAACTATGTAAAACATCGCAAATTTTTATGGCCTGCCAAAAACTGCCAAAAGTTGGTCAGTGATGTCAATAAAGGTCACTTTTGAAATGAAGCTACAAACGTTTCATTTCTCCTTCACCATTGAAGTATGACGGCAATGGAAATTAATGTGTATAAATAACCCGACCTCACCAGTTGCGTTACAAAATTATCACCTCACCAGTTACGGGCTAACACTGTGGGCCGGCCGCGGTGGCCGAGGAGACTGAGGCGCTTCAGTCACGGTCTGCACGGCCACTACGGTCGGGGGTTCGAATCCCCCCTCGGGCATGGATATTTGTGCCGTCTTTAGTATAAGGTAGTTCATAAGTAGTTTGTAAGTTTAGGGACTGATGACCCCGTAGTTAAGTCCCATAAGCTTAACAAACATTTGAACATTTGATTTAACACTGTGGGCTCCGAAGACAACAAACCCAAAAGCCAAGGTGCGATGCGACCCGCAAACATTCCGACTGTAGTGGCCGGCACACAGTAGAGAAACGCGCGCCACGTTGTGCCCGTCACGTATACATTTCGCCGGGAATCAGGTTTCCGCTGGCCGAGTATTTGCTCAGGGGAACTAATATTCTCCCCACGGACGGTATCAGGCGAGCACGATCGGAAGTCAAACAGGGCCCCCGAGAAGGCTATAACAATTTTGATTAAGAACTTGCCCCGGGAGGAGCGCTAATAGAAACTCCGTTATCCCGGCCCTCCTCTGCCCTCCGTGGCGCCGGCGCCAACTTTGCGGATTACGCACCTATTTTCTTACCGCCCGCGCCGCGCCGCGCCCCGCCTCAACTTCGGTGCCACCAAATAAGATCTCATTCGGGATCAGAGGCGAGGAGTCTCGAGCTGCCGAAAGTCGATCGTTATTGCCTTTCTCAGGCAGTTTTACGGCCGCGCCGGATTCCACCGGGGGATTAGTCCACTTTATGGCCCCTCTCTAGTAATGCTCCTTAAAACTTTACTGACAGTTGTTAATTCGTGTATTATCCAAGTTATTCCCGCCTCATAATCGTAGTCGCAACTTCCTCATCCTCGTGTTCGTATTTTCAAAATGCAGACGCTACCATCCAGTGGAGCAGACGTTTCATGTACAGTGCAAACTTAGGAATAAAACACATGCAGAGTGCGATTATTAAAATGTGTGAAATGGTAAATTTATTCGCCTCTTCCTTTAATTCCTGGCATTAATGTATTTTCCGTGTGAAGTAGTACATGACAACATTAATTTCAGCAGAATGTTGATCTTTCACACTATTTGAAAGATCTGTCACTCTTTCCCACGAATACATTCATACAGAACAGCCGGCTGCGGTGGGCGAGGAGACTGCGGCGCGCCAGTCGCGGTCTGCACGGTCACTACGGTCGGGGGTTCGAATCCCCCTCGGGCATGGATATTTGTGCCGTCCTTGGTGTTAGCTAGGTCATAAGTAGTTTGTAAGTTTAGGGACTGATGACCCCGTAGTTCAGTCCCATAAGCTGTCCAAACAAACATACAGAAACTTAGATTTTCAATGCTGACCACTAATAAATTCTTTGCTTCTCTTGTATAGAAATGTCACAATTTCGTACTATTATTTCATAGAAATTAGCGCCAATACTTTTAAAAAATTGACAGTATAGCATTTCATTTGCTTTCTACGATTCTCTGAAATCGATCCCAAAAAATGTTCAAATGTTTCTAAACCTTATGGGACTTAACTACGGGGTCATCAGTCCCTAAACTTACAAACTACTTATGAACTACTTACGAACTAGGACGGCACAAATATCGATGCCCGAGGGGGGATTCGAACCCCCGACCGTAGTGGCCGTGCAGACCGAGACTGAAGCGCCTCAGTCCCCTCGGCCAGCGCGGCCGGCGAAATCGATCTCAATCACATATAGTATGGCTCATAAGGGTTACGTTTACATCATATTTGTCCATGTTTTGTCTCCTTCATCGTAATAGTTAAGGGTATAGACACAAATGACTTCACATTCTACACATGATTTTCATTTCCGTTAAGATATTTGTTGTCTGTCTTTAACTCAACTAAGAAGCAGACTGTCTCATATTCTTTAACGTATAACATCATGAAAACGTATTTCCAAGCTTCAAGTGCTCAACAATCGTGAGCTAGATATTAACAGAGAAACGTAGATTTTTCTTTTCTAACTTTGATCCCAGTTGAAAGATTACAAATATCTTTTTTTCGATTTTTCAATATAAAGAAAAAATTCAAATGTTTGAAACCTACTGGAGCAAACTGCTATGGTCTTCAATTCCTAAACTTACAAACTACTTAAACTAACTTACACTAAGGACAAAACACACACAATATCTGCCAACTTTTGAAAAGGGCTATCATTAAAACTAAAAATTTAACGATTTTCGATATTCCGGCGTAGCAAAAATGATGATACTTCTTGGCTGACGCGGTGGAGTAGCCTAGCGGTCTAAAGCGTCTCGATGCGGAGTGCGCGGTTGCTCGCCGTGGAGGTTCGAGTCCTCCCTGGGGCATGGGTGTGTGTGTTTGTCAGTAGGTTAGTTTACCTAGGTTCAAGTAGTTTGTAAGCTACGGACTGATGACCACGCAGTTTGGTCCGATAGATCTACAAACATTTGAATTTGAACTTCTTGGCTACAAAATACAATAATTCACGCTTTAAACTGGATACTTCTATGAAATCATATCTACTTACATGTAAGGCCAATGATTTGTAAATGAACATAACAAGAAATCCTTGTAAAACAGCAACGGGGTGGCGGTTATTGGTTTGGAACATTCCTAATAGAACTTACTTGATAAATCAAGAAGATATAGGATAGTTAAATAAGGCGTTATACATTAAAAATGTTTAGGAACGCTATAAATTACATTCCAATAACGACACAGACATCACATATCAATCATACCATCAAATGAGAATATCGCAGACTTGCCTTTGATCCATGCAAATTATCGATTGTTTGTAAGCGGGGAGTGATTTTCGAATGTTACGTTTCAAATTATTGACCGTGAAGTCGTAAAATGACACCTCCATCCATAAAACCGTGAAATGCTGAAATTTCCGTAAATTTTACGGCTAAACAGTAAAAGTTGCCAGTTATGACGCACACAAACACACAGACACAACCGACGAGGGAGGACTCTAATCTCCGCCAAATCCGCAGCACGATGCCTTAGCCCACGCGGCCACTCCCACTGCTGCATAAACAAATATGGAATCAAGTAAAATTTATAAAAATTAAAATGAATATTTCTATGGTGAAGATTCGAAGCTTGGACATTTTCCAATGTATTCGTTTATTGATACATTTCAATTTCGTACACATTATCAGAGCTAAAAACTGTTACATAAAGACAATATATGTTAACACACATGAAGCTCGTTATAAACCACTAAGACTAAATGAAACTTTTTCTTGCGCCCTGTATAAGTATGACGATACTTTGTGCTAATCATAGCAGTGTTCAATGCTGACATTTCTTTTCACAATACTGTGCACCGTTATTCCTATAAAGTCTTTGTGGTATAATCTTTTCAAATTATTATTGTTTGGCACAAAACAGGGTTCTGCGTCGAAATAAGAAAGCCACACGGGAATAGCCGAGCTTTCTGAGGCATAATGTCTCGGATTTTCCGACCGCTCCCGTCGAAGGTTAAGAGTCCTCCCTCGGGCGCGGTTGTTGATTCGTCCTTCGTTTATGTTAGTTTAAGTAGTTTGAAAGTCTAGTAGACGATGTCATCAGCAGGTTCATAAACGTTTGAATTTGAAATGCGAAACGCTGTCCGCCGTGTGTACAAAAGTTGCTCAACGTGGCCGCGGCGGACTGGCCAAGCGCATTGGGGCGCTACACTGCGATGCGCGTGGCCGTTCCCCGTCGGGGGTTCGAATCCCCCCTCTGGCATGGATGTTTGTTCAAATGTTTGTAGAGCTTATGGGAGTTGACTACGAGGTCATCAGCGCCTAAACTTATGAACTAGCCAATACTAAGGACAGCACAAACATCCATGCCCGAGGGGGTGATTCGAACCCCCGACCGAAGTGGCCGTGCAGAACGTGACTATGGATGTTTGCGCCCTCTTTAGTAGAAGGTAGTTTATAAGTAGTTTGTAAGCTTAGGGATCGATGGCCTCGCAGTTAAGGCCCATAAGCTTTACGAACATATGAACATACTATTATTATTATTTTGCTCAATGCGCCGTAACAGCGTCACTGCAACTGACCACATCAGTGACTAACAATTTTATCTACCCTACGGTTCCAGATTCATTCAGTTTTAGTACACCTAAAGTTCGAGTAGCGTTCAAAAACATTTTGTCTTTTGTTTTGAATACAGTATTTTGGTGATCCCATCTCTGAAAGTTCTATTCTCACTATAGCCACATAAAAAACTATGTATTATACTTGTCAACAGAATATGCAAGCAAAAGTGTTGTAACTAGTTTTTCGCATTTATAGTTTCTAGTCCGTTCAAATGTTTGTTAAGCTTAAGGGACGTAAATACGGGGTCATCAGTCCCTAAACTTACAAACTACTTATGAACTACCTACAACTAAGGACGGCACAAATATCCATGCCCGAGGGGGGATTCGAACCCCCGACCGTAGTGGCCGTGCAGACCGTGACTGAAGCGCCTCAGTCCCCTCGGCCACCGCGGCCGGCTTCTAGTGCGTACTTTGTGCCCTGTTGCGGAAGATATAGCGCAGGAGTTTTATTCGTGTTGAACAAAAATGATTTTAGACTCTTTCCCAGTGGTGGCAGTTCCCCTGCGAAAATACTCCTGTTTACGAATTAAATGAGTTGCAGTGCATCTGGCGTTCTAGAAGCTGTGTAGTGTCGCATGTGAGTGAATTCAATTTTTTGTATTCCGAAGAGGTCGAGTAGGGAACGATACACAGATGTGAAGCATTTCACTCTCAAGTATATCAGCGGTCTATAAAACTTGTACAACTTGTTTCCGACTTAAAAATGAGTACTCTGCTCACAAGAAAAAATATTTTGCTCATTGCTGTGCTGAAGGAAGAGTGCTTGTGTGAAAGTTACCAAATGGTGACGGCGCTTTGACTTGGAAAACATGATCTGGACATTGTCCATAACGGTACTGTCCAAGCAGCTACTTTATCTGTTCTTGAGGCTCGCAGCGTGTTTATTCGTTTTCCAGAATGAAAAAGTGTACAACACGTTACAGAGCCTAAGAAACTGTTGGAAACAACGCGCCCATGGCTTTACTACGTGGAAAAGTTCGAAGATATGAATATCTGTCAAAAAACCTTGCGTGACCCTTTGGTGCACATCTGTCGCCGCGCCGGCCGCGGTGGCCGAGCTGTCTGCGGCACGCCAGTCACTGTCTGCACGGCCACTACGGTCGGGGGTTCGAATCCCCCCTCGGGCATGGATATTTGTGCCGTCCTTAGGATTAGCTAGTTCATAAGTAGTTTGTAAGTTTAGAGACTGATGACCCCGTAGTTAAGTCCCATAAGCTCTACAAACATTTGAACATTGAACATTTCGTCTGCCGCGAGAATGCAATACACCGTGACCAGCGACAACAGTTTCCTGCAAGCAACAAATTTCACACAGTGCTACTTTCATAACTCTGGTCAGTCACCCTTTTATCTTTTCATCAATTTTTTCAGAAGATGCTATGATCATTCCTTATACAGTTCAACGTGGACGTTCGTGTCCTTCGTGGTCTATTCCGGAATGAGCTCTATCTTGACATCAATTTGACCTTGTACACTCGGCTTCCTATCTATCTATGTATCTTTCAGAGTGTTTGTAGTATTTGGAGAACGGAATGTCCAGTGCAATTAAAGCTGGGAAACAGATACAAGGACTGCGCAGCGCATTTATTGGCAGTGGACGCCTCAGACTCTCACTACTTTATGGTTACTCGCGGCGGTGCTATGTTGGGGCTGTAATTTTTGTGAAGACGACGTTGTTGGGCTGTGCGGTGCAGCCGTATCTGCAGTGCGTCGTACCGCGAGGTACTTTCGGCGAGCGGTATCAGCAGATCCAGACTGCGGCGACATTTTTATAGCGGCCGCTGCTCGCACCACTAGCCGCGCTCGAGCGTCACTAAAGTCGCCAATGGCCCATTGTTCGCGCCGGCAGCGTACGTCTCTTCGCTAACGACGTCGCCACCGACCTTTAAACATCGCTTCGTTAAGGTCCAGCCAGCTTGTGAAGACCCAGCGCACGCAATTTTGACGGATTGTTGTTTTAGTAGTCGACTGTGTAATGGCTTGGGACGCTGTCGTAAATCGCCAACATTGGCACCGCGTCAGTAATGGAACTTAAACATAGGGCTATTATAAATGATTGGGCAGTCACATTAAGCTGTATGCAGTGTCAGCAACACTGACATTAAGTACATGATGTCGCCATCATATCCGAAAGGTAAGCTGAAAATTTCGACACCATTATTTTACCGCATATGCAAAGGCACACCGAAATCTCTTCCTATCCCTCCACACAGAAATAGCTGTATCGTGCGATGAATATTTATTGCTATTAAGTGCGATGACAGTCTTCGCCGGCCGCGGTGGCCGAGGGGACTGAGGCGCTCCAGTCACGGTCTGCACGGTCACTACGGTCGGGGTTTCGAATCCCCCCTTGGGCATGGATATTTGTGCCGTCCTTAGTATTAGCTAGTTCATAAGTTTAGGGACTGATGACTCAGTAGTTAAGTCCCATAAGCTCTAAAAACATTTAAACTTTTTTTGACAGTCGTCAACCGTGTATTCCAAAATAGTCTAATGGTTACCACTATTCTCTTTTGAACGGAAAATACCAAATGGATCTGGGTTTTAAAAGCGTCCGTCAGCGTTGTACATTAAGTACCCGATGTTTCTCCGCAAGTCTTTAAGAAACTTATTGAAATATGACTTAAATTATTCGCAAGTATGTATAAGATAATATGTGCGGATCTCTCTCAACTCTTCAGGATTGTGCGTAAAATCGTTTAAAAAACGTGGCAAATCGGGTATATAACAACAATCAGAAATCACATATGAACGGTGAGGGGGGCGGAGGGGTTGCAAACGCAATCCGGGACTATTGAATGTCGTTGCAAAAAAATGTTAAAATGTTTGTTAAGCTTATGGAACTTAACTGCGGGGTTCATCAGTCCCTAAACTTACAAACTACTTATGAACTAACTTATACTAAAGACGACACAACCACCCATGCCCGAGGGAAGATTCGAACCCTCGACCGTAGCGGCTGCCTGCAAAGATTGCAACGAGCTCCAGTTGCCTGCGGAATTACACTGGAGCTCCGCCGTGATGAAATCTAATGCCCCGACGATTAGGAACAGGAATATAATCCAGCATCTCCATCCGACCCTCTGCCAGGAATACGAGATATGTACGACCATCAAGTCGGTCCGGGAGAATGTACGGCACAATTCAGGAGACTCCGAAAAGTCAGAGACCACAGCGCCCTTTCCTGGTGGACAATCATTACCAGAGATAAAAAATATAGAATACAAAAACTACAAATCAATTCTGTAGAGCTACTGTCCGAACATTAAGGAGATTCATGACTTCTTCTTAAGTGTTACAACGATCACTATATTTACATATTTTCATGGCTTTCTGGTCACTCTAAATAAAATTTCGTTTATTTTTAAAAAACTTCACTTAATGTTGCCTATGGCAAGAGCATGTTCTGCTACATATGATTTCTGCAACTCGGCAAAGGCTTCGATGTTTGTTGAGCTCTGTATTCACGCATTTGTTGCTAGTTCCAACGTAGAGCTTATCACATACACAATGACTTTTGTATGTGGCACATGCCGATAATGGAGGGTATTTATTGCTTTAAATATGTGACTAATAGTCATATCTTCTATGTCAGTCTATGAAACGGTCTGATCTGAAGTTTCTGTAAAAACTTCCCAACCTGAATACATATTTTTTGAAATAAAAAGGAGACAAAAGATTTTTTTAATTGTTGCATTTTATCCTTGTCCTTAATTGCAATGTTACTTAGTACTAGAACTAACTTACTTATTTTTCTGGGTAGTCTTGTTTTCCTGAAACCTGCTTTTTACGATCAAATTCGGCATCCAGATATTCCAAGGTGCCACTTTCTTTGAGTCTGTCGACTAAACTTTCACTTTGATTCTTTTTGTGTATGGCGCTTGGAGTTCTTATGGAAATACCTGTCATATGTGTGACTTATTGGAAAATTTCATTTTCCATTCTTCCAACATTGAAGTATTTTCCGTTTTTCTTTCCGCATTCCATGGTAAACTGGCTCTTTATACTGTGTAATTTAATTAACAAAAATACTTCCAAAGCTTTTTTTATTTGATGACCGAACGTCATATGTATCCTCCACAAGGCGATACCAATGAGATGGTTTCTTATTTTATTTTTCTACAGTTGATTGTCTTAAATTTTCCGTACATAAATTCGTAACAGGACGCAATGGGATTATCTATTGCAACACCATGAACCTGTTTACGTAATTAATCATACCGTGTAAGTGAGCAGAGTTAAGTCTTTGTCTAAAAGTAGTAGTCAAACCCTCTGGGAAAACGTCCGCTTTTGTCCCTGTCAAGTATCCTCGCGCAACGTTCTGTTGTTGGCTCTTCATTCTTTGCTGAAAGTATCTGAATATCCTTGTCCACTTGGCCTCTTATTTGCGCTAATTATCAATTGACACCTGTTTTCGATGTTTCGTTAAATGTTCGTTGTCAAGCAACGGTGAGTCTCTTTGGCTCACTACCCTCAGACATTGCTGGAGGCAGAGCCGGCGAGCTTTCCCAAGTTCCAGTAGGGACGCGCCCGATAGAGATAACTGGCAAATTCAAGCACATGGCTTTTCATAAATCATACCTTCGTTAACTGGAACGAAGTATTTTCATGACCCAGGACACCACAATCCAGAACATTCTCCAGTAGCTATGTTCTCTGAGTTGTATAGTTTACATGTAATGGACTTATAAATAGTTCATTTGATTGTTAATAATCATAGTTTACGAATATAGTTTGTAACGGATTGTACTTCAATGGCTCCAGTCTTCCCCATTCCATCTTTAAACTGGTCACTTACTTGCTGCACTGTATCTTTCCTGTTACAGTCTAATCAAGCATTTGACGGGTAGTGTCATCCGTATATTGCTATCCACAGACGTTGACACGGTATCATGTGAAAATCCTAAAACTCGTTTTAGTGGATTAGATCAAATGCATAAAAATCTTTTAGTCTATTCATTATCTTCCCAGATATTTGATAAACGACTAATAAAAGGTATCGTATTGTGGCATCTACTGTAGGTGGAACAGACGGGCGATTTAGAGAAAGTTCGGAGAAGGGCAGCTCGTTTTGTATTATCGCGAGATAGGGGAGAGAGTGTCACGGAAATGATGCACGAGTTGGAGTGGAAATCATTAAATGAAAGGCTTTATTCGTTGCGGCGAGAGCTATTTGCGAAATTTCTTTCAGAAACTTTCTCTTCCGAATGCCAACATATTTTGTGAGCACCCACCTACATTAAGGAGACATGATAATCATAATAAGAGAAATCAGATCGAAAACAGAAGGATTTAAGTGTTTCTTTTTCCCGCAATCTTCTAGAGAATGTAAATGTAGAGAAATATCATAAAAACGGTTCGATAAAACTCCTGCCATATACTTCAATGTGACTTGCAAAGTATCTATGTAGATGTAGATATCGTCAATCGCATACCACGTAAAAATTATTGAACTGATAAATCAACATGACGTTTTTTTTCTAACGTGGGAACAAATATTGTTGATTTTAATTTTTACTGTAACATAGGAGAAATGCATTAGTCGAAAGGGAAATTAGCATTCTGCGATATGAAGAAACCTGTTAAGACAGCGCGGCATGGCCACGTGTTCTAAGGCGTCATGCTACAGCCTAGGTGGCCGTTATGGCTGGAAGTTTGAGCCCTCCATCGGGATCCGTGTTTGTGTGTTGTGTCCTCAGTCTAAGTCATCTAGTTTGTAAGTCTAGGGACTGATAGCCATAGCAGTATTGTCGAATAGGTTTGCAAAAATCTGAACATTTGAATCAAGCGAGTTAGGAATGTGCCTGGTGTAAGGCACTCTTTCCGCCTTTCTTTAATTTCAGATTACATAAATAAGTAAAAACTAACTTTTGTAGTTTGGTGACCCCGATAGGACGAAAGTCTGATTTTCAAGAGTTGTTGATAAAAGTAAAAGGTTCTGACAATGCACTGGTCATACTAATACAGGGTCATTGTCATTAATAATGCAGTAAGTTTATGTTGAGAAAACGTGGCAGTAGGAACAACGGTGTGACAGAAGTCGGATCCGGGTGTGCAGGAGCGGTGGATTTTATGTGGGCAGAAGAGAGGCCGTTAGAGGCGAGTCTTATTTTGGGCGCGGCGGTGATGGGAGCTGCAGAGAGCATTCTGCGCCAGCAGTGATTGCCCGAAGCGGCAGTAAAGCGCTTTACTGCTGGGCCAGGCGATAGCGCCGCCGCGGTCACCGCGCTGCGGATGCAGCTGCCGCCGCCGGCTGCGACTCCCCGACCTGCCGATACCACACACCGAGGCGCGCACTCCAATTACATTACCAAGGGACACCCAGAGCAGCTCATTACTTCGCTGTTAGCACAATTACTTATCGTGGCTAAGTACAGAGGGCCTAAAGAGAGAAGAGCCGAAGAGCAGCTTAACATACAAAAGTATTTCTAAAAAGAGACAACTTTATCAGAATCTGGGAGTCCAAAAGTACTCAACTGATTCGTAATGAAAGTTTGCACTGTGTGTGATTTGGCAAAATTAACAGTTAGGATACGTTTCCAGAATGAAACTTTTCACTCTGCAGCGGAGCGTGCGCTGATATGAAACTCACTAAGTTAGTGAGGCGGCATCGTGAGTCGTGTCGGGATAGCTCAGTCGGTAGAGCGCTTGCCCGCGGAAGGCAAAGGTCCCAGGTTCGAGTCCCGGTTCCGCCGCACAATTTTAGTCAGCCAGGAAGTTTCAGGATACGTTTTATCTCGATTAATAACCTCAATACTCTTGCAATTTTTTATCTAGGTTGGGTAAGTGTCTTATAATTGCCACTATTGTTCGAGTTGAAGTGTTGGCTACCGGTAAAGTGCTTGGTTGAAAAGTGAAAGGTCACGATTACGAAACTCGATGGACATCTTCTAATATATAAGGCAGAGTGTCCGTATGTTTGTACGTGTTACATACAAATCTACAGTTTTGTTCCAATCTTTATGAAATTTTGTACACGTAAGCTTCAATCCATGTGGACGGTCGCTGTGAGTGTAAGAATCGCATACGATATATAGTTCACGAAATATGACGTCATAAACAATCAGATGCGCGAAAAACTGCTGCATTTTGCGACAATGCTGCTCATTTTCTGCTAAACCATTGGACCGATTTCAACCAAATTTGGTACACACATTCCTTACCGTGAGGCAACAATTTCTGCATGGTTAAGAATCACATACGGCACATGGTTCAAAAGATATTACGTCATAACCAATAGATATCGCAAAAATGCCATATAATGCGGCGAGACTTTCGAAATACACTGTATGAGAATGACAGTACTTAGCGACTTGCAACATATTTTAAACAGAATTTCAAACCTTTATTAAACTTTTTCTCGCTGACGACCTTAGTAAAATGATGAAAGGAAAAAAGTTTCTCGCTTACTACTTTTCCGCTCTTCATGGAGTAAAACTACGGCATTTGGTATGACGATACAGATTATAATTTGTTCACTAAAAATTGTAGCCACAGGAAATTTTACAGTCAATAGACACATAGTTGAGTGTAGCTTCTAAATTGTATCACAGTACGACACGCAGTTCATGAGATATGAGCACATAAACAGTAACGTTTATGGAAACCGCCCCATCACGCACCAAGTTTTAATCTATTAGTTCTTTACTGCTAACTGTATTCCCAAGAGATTTCACAAACATACAGACGTTATACAAATGAATATATACCTGAGAAACTGCAGGAATAAATTAATTAATTTCCCGGGCAACGCCGGGTTTTCAGCTAGTATCTAATATTGATGGTTATTTGTAATGTAATATAACCATAACGATAACTTTTAAAATTTTTGTTTAACTGCATGTTCGTATGATTGTACGCGTATCACGCAAAAACTACTAAGAGGAAATTGGATGCAGTTATTGCACTTGTATTTTTGTAGGTCTAACTTTCAATCTAGAACATGTGTCGTTTTTATACGTCGGCGCAAATGATACTCCAGAAGGCGCTTGCTCCAGGGAGAGGTAAGTCAAATGTAATTTGGTCAAGCTGATCGCCGCGGCGGAATAGTCGTGCGCACTGAAGCGCCGAGCTGCGGTGCGCGCGGCCGTTCGCCGTCGCGGGTTTGAGTCCTCCCTCTGGCATAGGTGTGTGTGTTGTCCTTAAGTTAGTTTAACTTGTTGTAAGTAGTTTGTAACATAGGGACTAACAACCAAGCAGTTAAATCCCATAGATTTACAAACATTTACTTCGCGATTACTTGAAATACGAGCATCTAGGAAGCCAATTTTCGGATGTTGAAGTTGCCGTCGTGTTGTCTCATTAATTGATTTTTTGGACTCTAGCAACGCTTTCAGTGAAGGTCTCCAATGCCCCGATCCGACCAAGGATTCCTTAAGGCATATGCCAGAACTAGTAAGGCCCTCCCATTTATTGTCAACCGGTATTCTCATTTTTCGCCACTATAAACTTGTCTGAATACAGCCGCAACTCTTAATGGGCCGGGTCTCAAACAGTCAGATGTTCAGATGTTTGTTAAGCTTATGGGACTTAACTACGGGGTCATCAGTCCCCAAACTTACAAACTACTTATGAACTTCTTACGAACTAGGACGGCACAAATATCCATGCCCGAGGGGGGATTCGAAACCCCGACCGTAGTGGCCGTGCAGACCGTGACTGAAGCTCCTTAGTCGCCTCGGCCACCGCGGCCGTCTCAAACAGTCCGCTGCACTCCTGTAAGTGAAGTGTGAAACAAATAAAGAAGTCTAAGCTGCAATATATATATATATATTGTGTGTGTTTTGCCCTTAGGTTAGTTTTAGTTAACTTAAGTAGTTTGTAAGCCTAGGGACTGATGCCCACAACAGTTAAGTCTTACAGACTTAGAAACATACGAGAAAATCTAACAACGGAAAATTCAGGTTGGAATGTCAGTAATAGAGGATAGATAATAACGCACCGCGAAGGCGATCGCTGAGCCGCTCAGGACGACGAGGAAGAAAGAAAGAAAATATTGATTAACAACATATTGGAACAAATAAATACCCGAGCAGCGCTGAGTGCTAAGACTAGTTAATATTACAAATCGGTACATCTATTTTCGAGTTGTTATTTTTTGCACCCTGATCCATATCTGAATTCCATGTCTAGTATATTATAGTATTTCTGTTTATTTTTTGTACTGGTTGGGTACGGGAGAAAGTTGGATTTCATTAAAGAGTACAGACCGACGGGATAGGAAATGCGGTTTCAGTTCTAGCTACGTTCTGTAAAGTTAAGACTCTAGAATTTGGGAGAATACTTTGTTTAAAACGGGGACGCAGCAAAGCCGGCTGTTTAAAGTTTGGTGTTGCTGGGCGGGCGTGCAGTGGGGCCGTATAAATGCATTACCTGAGGCGCGGCCTGGGCTGGGTGGCGGCGGGTCGATGGCGGTCGCGTGCAGGTGTGGCCGAGTCCCGGGAGATCTCGCGATGTATTGCCAGCCTCGCGCCTCGGCCCGCCGAGGCGCACATCGCTCCGACTGCCAAGCACCGCGCCTCACGGCCAGTGTTCTCACTAACAGCAATGGATTTCATACGGCGATCTACTACTGCCATTGCCCCGTCTCTCCAGTGTCCTGCTGGAAGTGCTGTCTACATCCGCAAACGCAGGATGGCTGGATGAAAACCGTTCACCAGCGAGGAATATTTTAGTTTAGGGAAGAGGTGGAAGTCTGAGGGAGTCAAATCTGCGGAACAGGATGAATACCGCGGTGGATTAGCCGTGCGTACCGGAGAGCCGTGTTGCGGTGCGCGCGGCAGTTCGCCGTCGGGGGTTCGAATCCACCATCGGGCATGGATGTTTGTGACGTCTTTAGTATAAGGTAGAGCGTAAGTAGTTTGTACGTTTAGGGACTGATGACTCCGTAGTTAAACTCTACAGACAATTGAACAGGGTGAATGTTCCGGCACTTAATAGTTCAAAACGCTGAATGTCCCCATCAGCAAGAAACTCTTGTGGGCAGATGAGTTGTCACAATGAAAGGTAATTTTTCCCCCTTGTGCAAGCCGGAGTTGAATTCATGAATTTTTTAGTCCAGTTCAGTTGGGTTACAAAAGTATTCTCTAGTTACCGTTATAGCTTTTCAAGGCTAGCCAACCCAAAACCGCAATGCGCATCACCTTTCCTGCTAATGGCACTGTTTTCGCCGTCTTTCGATCTGAAGAACTGGACCCTGTCCCCTGGATTGACTCTTGCTTCTATTCTGGTGTATGATAGTGCCTGACTGTTTCATCCATTGTCGCATAGCCATGGAGAAAATCTCTAAAAGAAATCCGCTGAACTTTAATTACGCGACAGATCAGTCAAACCTTAAGGTCGTAGATTCTACCAAATACCTAGGAGTTACAATTACGAACAACTTTGACTGGAGAGAACACATAGAAAATATTGTGGGGAAGGCGAACCAAAGGTTACGTTTCATCGGCAGAACGCTTCGAAGATGCACCAGCTCCACCAAAGAGACTGCCTACATCACACATGTGCGTCCTCTCCTGGAGTACTGTTGCCCCTTGTGGGACCCTCACCAGGTGGGACTGACGGAAGACATTGATGAGGTTCAGAGAAGGGCAGTTCGTTTTGTTTTATCACGTTACGGAGGGGACTGGGGCGTCACGGAAATGTTGCACGAATTGGGGTGGAAATCAATAAAGAAAGACGTTATTCATTACGGCGTGATCTGTTTGCGAAGTTTCAATCACCGACTTTTAGTTCTGAATGTGAAAATATTTTGCTAGCACCCACCTACTTAGAGAGACATGGACATCCCAATAAAATAAGAGCCGGCCGCGGTGGCCGAGGGGACTAAGGCGCTTCAGTCACGGTCCGCACGGCCACTACGGTCGGGAGTTCGAATCCCCCCTCGGGCATGGATATTTGTGCCGTCCTAGTTCGTAAGTAGTTCATAAGTAGTTTGTAAGTTTAGGGACTGATGACCCCGTAGTTAAGTCCCATAGACTATACAAACATTTGAATCATTTTGAATAAAATAATAGAAATCAGATCCAAAACGGAACGATTTAGGTGTTCTTTCTTCCCGCGCGCTATTAGAGAATAGAACGGCAGAGAAAAGTTATGAAAGTGGTTAATTAACCCTCTACCAGGCACTTGAAGGTGATTTGCAGAGTATCGATGTAGATGTACAAAATCTGTCTAGCTGTTAGTAACAGTTGCCAAGCTCTCTCGGGAAAGATCCGTGGGAATGCGTTTTTGATCCACAGTTAGCACATGTGACACCCATCTTGCCCAAAGCTTTATCATGTGCAGTTCCTCGTGCATAATGTAGCCGATGCGGTCGTTTCATATTGCTACAGTAGTAGAAGTTTCTCGCAACGTCTTACGCCGATTTTCCAAACTGAAATCATATACTTTTCCGATGACTTAGAAATAATTAGAATTAATATATAGACAATTTTTAAATTTAAATTATGAAATTAATACGTCTTTGTAAAATCTTGTAAATATTATGTAATCCACAATTGTTAGTTGCTGTTCATATGAAATACCATACGCTAAATAAATATTCGAATGAATATTTAAGATACACATTTAATCGCTAAAGTTCTCAGACAGTGTCGATTAATGGCACACTTGCCCTAATATAAGTTTTATCGAGAGCTGTTTTGCCTGGCAGTCACACATCACCCGAGAGTTGCTCTAATCCGCAGGTTTTGCATTCCACTTTATTTATACTTATCGGTCGGTTTCACGGGTAAAAATTAGTTAAGGCTTGTGATGGCAGTAATTTGGAGATTTCGATAGTGGTCGCGGAGCAGGCGTCAGACACTTGAGCTCCCGCGCGGTCGTTAGCGTTCTTGAAGAGCAGCGACGCGTCGCCGCGGGGCCTCGCGTTACACACTGCCGACGTAAGGCATTAATTAATCACGGTGTAATTCCAAGAAGCGGCGAACAAAGAAGGCCGCGATCGATATCGGGCGCGCGGTGTCCGCACCGCACGCGACTCCTGCACGCGGGCAGGCGGGCTCGTCTCCAGCGCTCTTTTGTCACTCAATCCGCGCTGCACTCCACACACGCTGCCGTCTGCTCTCCCAGCGACCGCGCCTCTGTTTGGGACGCCCAACACTCCTGTAACGCAAAGCAAGCACCGACACAGCCGCTCTGTGCTGCTGAGGAACGCACGACAAGCCCTGCTCAAACTTTCGCCATACTTACTTTGTAATAAGCTCAAATAAAAGTGCACGTGTTTGCTTGCTGTGTTATACCAGGCTTGTTCTTGAAATATTCGGTCATAGGGTCTACTTCTCTCTTTCTTTTACTTTGTAATGCTACGTTTCCCTACGTGCGAGAATTGATCGCAGCGTCGTACGGCACACGCCTGCGTTTTCCGCTGTCTGCTGCGAGCCGCAGGTCGCTGCGAGAAACGTTTTCCTAGCTGCGGCGCGTTACAACGTAAAAAATGAAAGTCGCGTTTCTTATGATTTTGCAAGTGAATATGATAGTGATCCGAGAACTACCTTCCGACACCTTTCTTTTAATTAAAATTTTTCCCCCTGGAAAAAAAGAAACATTTAAGATTTTGAGGAAACATGTTTTTCGCATTACTCTAAATTTATCACGCTGTATCTCCTAAAATATGTTTCGAACACCAAAATAATTTTGTAATTGTCTTAGTATGACGCCTGCAAATTTTTTGGCCAATATAATTAGTAATAGTTAAGTAATAAAATAAAATCTCACGTCTGACGCAGAACTTGTACCAAATCATCATCCGAAATTTAGTAAGCGACAAACTTTTTCCCTTTACATTTTTATGGGGTATAAGCGAGAAAAAGTTTTGGACAGGTTTGAATTTAATTTTGCAATTTGTTCTAAGGCGTTGGGTGGTACCATTTGTCCTAGACGAGAGACGCGGTTTACTGGCGCCGCTCGAGTTCAGCTCGCTGCGAGGCACAGTTTGCTAGGCGTGGGTCAATGTGGCGTGGCAGTAGTAGCGAGGACAGCGAAGGACCAACATGCAGCGCAGTGCTCGGTGTAAAAACGTTTTCGTTTTCGCACTACGAAAGTACGTCGAAGCTACGGAAGAGGAGATAGACTGCTTGTTATTGGAGAGAGTTCTCAGGGCCGGCCGCGGTGGCCGAGGGGACTGAGGCGCTCCAGTCACGGTCTGCACGGCCACTACGGTCGGGGGTTCGAATCCCCCCTCGGGCATGGATATTTGTGCCGTCCTAGTTCTTAAGTAGTTGATAAGTAGATTGTAAGTTTAGGGACTGATGACCCCTTAGATAAGTCCCATAGACTATACAAAAATTTGAATAGAGTTCTCAGGAAGCGCAAAGCAGTGAGACAAATGTTTTTACGTCGTGAAGATGAAGGAGCGTACAACATATTAATAAAAAACATTTGCTCGACGATGTGGACAAGTTTAAAGAACATTTTAGATTCGCCCCTAATCAGTTTCAGTATCTTCTGTCATTAGTTGAAGACAAACTGTAAACCGATTCCTGAAAGCGAGTGGCGAGACCAATCACACCAGCAGAAAAACTCGTAGTTACCTTGAGATTAGGTTCTCATTAATAATTAGCGTTAATGTGAATTGGTAGACAACGTGACATGCTATCTATTGTAACATTATGTACTACAGTACTTTACCATTATTCGAGTAGACCATTTGATGAATTTCTTGTATGCATACTGAAAGTGTTGACCTTATTGAAATGAGTGCTATGTCTACTGCAGTGCCATTTTTCTAATGGAATATGTTGATTTCACGTACGTGTGTTGTATATGACGAAAGCATTGGCATCCGCACTAAATAAAATGCATAACCATGTAATTTTTACTATTTCTTAAGATGGGAAATGGGACTGAGAACAGCACAAAAATATTGATTAATTAGTTTGAATTAGATGTAATTTATTGCAACAGAAAGAAAAATAATAATTATACAAAGAATAAAACACAGGGCAAGTTTCACTTATTGTAGATGCTGATGTCTGCAGCTGGTGACTTTGTCTACCCCCTCTCCTCCAGACAGTGAGCACAGCTGACGCCTGTGGTAGTTGTCAGCTGTTCCCACACTCCTCCAGCCAAGCAAGTCGCTGCGGCGTGCGGGACAGACAGCTCTCCGAGCACGCAAGCGTTTCCCGCAGGTAGAGCTCGCAGCGGCGTGTGGTGTCCCGCAGCCTAGAAAAACGGCCTCGTATGTATGCATGGGGCGAGTGGGGAGCGGGGTTCCGCACGCCTTTCACGTATCACGTTGCGGGATACTCCCGCAGCTTGGAAAACGACCCTTAAGATGGGTGCTGATATTCTCCATGATTTATTATCAACCTCTCTTAAAAGATTCGCGGTAGCTGAAGTCGTTGAGCTGCAAATGTTTGTTCTCGTAATGTTCAACTCTGTTTTTTCACTAAATTACATCTCAATATTTCCTTGTTAATCCAATTTTAAGTTATATACTTACTTAGCTGCTGATTACATTAGGTCGCGTGGTGTCAGGCGTCCTGTGCGACCGTTCCCGTCGGAGGTTCAAGTCCTCCCTCGGGCATGGGTGTGAGTTTTGTCCTGGGTAAGTTATTTTACATAGCTTGTAAGTGTAGGGACTGATGACCATGGTCCAATAGGTGTACTACCTGGGCTGTGGGCATACGTTATCGCCTTGTCACTCCAGTCAGACACCACAGCCTGATATTTGAGATTTCCTTAGGAGTCCAGGTAGCGCTGTAGTCCTTACGCACCGTCATCCTCACCGCCTCCTGTTGCATCACTACTGTCCTCCACTGCCATTTGCGTAGTACACACTTCGAATTCGATGTCACAGTTATCCTGTTGGGTCAATGCTGTTCATATATGTCTCATTTATATCAAGACAGCAGAACTCAACTGGATACACACACAGTTCATCAATTTCCACATCCATCACACTAGCTTCAAGGGTTGAACAGGACGGGTGAAAATCATTTTAGCAAGAAGACGAAAGTAGATATACCTTCAGTGGCGGACTATGCCTGTCGGAGTCCCCAGTCAGCAATATAAAATTAGCCCCTTAGCCCACAACATACTACAGCAGCAATATACTAACCGTTTTCCTTCTATTACGATCACTTGTGTCGACTTTGCTGCGTAAAAGAAACTTATGAGTAGTTTTATTTATTTGGTCCACCTCTTTGTCAAATTTAACTACAGCACTTGTGTCACAGGAAGCAGGAAGGAATGACTGCGGTGATTGTGTCCGTTGCTATAGATTTCATTGTCATTATTGTTCCTAATTTCCGAAGTTTTAGGCATGGTTAGCGCCTTGATGTTCACAAACGTTGTCTTTCGTTTTCATTGCCCAGTGAATATGTGGTACGACCGTGCACTACTCTTCTGCGAAGCGGTGGACCGTGTCGCATTGTTTACCCGCATTGCGACGATTTTGCATACGTATGCCGTTCGAATTCCAGACTGCCCCCACCGAGCAAGGTGGCGTAGTGATTAGTACACTAGACTCGCACATCGGGAGGACGGTAGTTCAAATCCACCTCCGGCCATCCACATCCATGTTTTTCTTTATTTCCTTCAATAATGATAGGTAAATGCCGGGATGGTTCCCTTGAAAAAGCACAGTCGATTAACTTCACCATCCTTACCCAAACAGTCCGAGCGCGAGCTACGTCTCTGATGACCACGCAGTCGACGGGACGTAAAAACCTAATCTTCCTTCTTTCCAGACTACACCTTATTTAATGAATATTTTGCCATTGTTTAGAATTTGATTCTGAATGTTCAGTACTGCGGGGCTTCATATCTCTAAGCTCTCAAGGTCTGGATCCTCCTCCCCGTAAGACAAGAGGCCCAAGGTAGTACCCCCCGCCTTATCCACGAATGGACATCAAGTTCCAGACACAGCATTTACTTTCAAAGTGAGCGAGTATCGAACTCTACGTAACAGCATACCTTGTCAAGTTACGTAAAGTCGGTAAAAAACTCTTTGCCAGTATTATATATGTGGATGATCGCTAATTCTTCAACTGTATTTTACTGGATGAATCATGAGTGATTGACTTAACTTTTACATTCCTTGTTTTACCTCTTAACTTTCAGACTTTGAATTGTATGCAAATGTTCAAATGTTTGTATAGCTTATGGGACTTAACTACGGGATCATCAGTCCCTACACTTACAAACTACTTACGAACTACCTTATAATAAAGACGGCACAAACATCCATGCCTGGGGGAGGATTCGAACCCCCGACCGTAGCGGCCGTGCAGAGCGTGACTGGCACGCCGCAGACCGCTCGGCCACCGCGGCCGGCGTATGAAAATTTAAGCAACATAATTTTTTAACGAATCAGTTTGTGCTCAGGTAGGATAAGTGTACCAGTTATAGTCATCGTAAGGGGATTCTCATTAAATGTCTCGTGTAAATCCTATTTAATTCTACAATAACGGTTGTAACTTATTGTGAGAAGCCAGATAAATGGTTATGCGCATGTGCTTGTAATAACAATCAGTTCAATTTAATATAATTGCATTTACAGAACGCACCTTCTGTACTAGTGATCGGCAGTGCAAAATATATCAAGACGCTGTTATCGGCAATCAATCTTTCTATTTATCGCCAAGTTTTTATTTATAGGTGACGGGTGTATTTATCAGTTAATTGCGTATTTTAAATATAAAACTCAAGTGCCGATTACTCGGACAGTGCCGATTACCGGTACACGTACCATGCCAGCTAATTATTGATAGAGTTTCTTAACTTTTTATTGAAAGAGTAAGCATTGTCATTGAAACTTATTTTTGGTCGGTGTTACTTTGATTTACGACGTGTAAGGAGCATTCAAAAATAAACGAGCAGGAGGCATAACTACAGAAACCGGTACCTGTATGTTGGAGGTATTCATGCTGGCTGTTGAGACATTTGTCCCACTGTGACAGGAGGCAGTGAACGGCCGTCTCTCAAAATTCCCGGGGCTGCGATGTGAACCAGTTCCGCACGTACAGCTGGACGACGTCATCCGAGGTGAATCGTTTGCCCCTTGGGGTATCAAACAGCTGGACGATGTCATCGGCAATGCAGTGTGGCGCTTCAGACTGTGCATCATCGGCTAACGACACCCGTCCTTCCCTGCAGCGCTTATGCCAGGCCTTGATCTATGCAAGAGACATCTAGTGTCTACCGTACTCTTGTGACATTCGTCAATGGATGTCCCCCCCCCCTAGTCCTCCCGCTCTGACGCCTCAAAGTCAGTGTTTGCAAATGCGACCGGCAGCGTTGGACCATTGATGCATGTTGCTGCTAGCTTTGTTCAGTCACGTGACGTGCACGCGTACCCTCTAGCCACTAGCTGTGAACTTCCACGCTCTGGTAGAAACCACACCTGGTTACACCAACACCACCTAGAAGACAAGACCTGACAAGTGGCCGTGCCTACGTCACACCAAGAGGCGGCGGCCGCCAGTTGACTGGCTGGCCGCTGGGGCACGCCCACCGCCTCGTAGCGGCTGGCCAGTCAGCTTGCGTCCGCCGCCTCTAGGAGTGACGTAGGCACGGCCAGTTGTCAGGCCTTGTCTTTTAGGCGGTGTTGGTTACACACGCCACGATATTACCCTCCTGTTTCCGGTTTGCGCATTCCAGACTCGGGCTCGATTCTTTTTGAACGCCTCTCATAGTTACTTTCCAATGATATAGTAGGCCACGCGTTAATGTTTCTCTTCACTCAAAGTTTAGTGTGATCTACACAAACTGTGTGTGGTGTCGCACAAGTCTGAAGTGCGCGCCACGTACTTTCGCCGCGCGCCGCCATGCAAGCACGGCGCGGCGTTCTTACGACGTCAGCCACGAGCGCCCTCCGCTGCAACTCCGCTCGTGGCCACCACTGAACTGCATCGGCACTTGGCTATCAGACAGGCACTAGGACTCTCCTCAGTAGGCAGGCCATTACCTCAGCATTCTGCAGTCATGTTCAAATGTCTGTAAATCTATCGGACCAAACTGCGTGGTCATCAGTCCGTAGCTTACTAACTACTTAAATCTAGCAACCGCGCGCTCCGCAGCGAGACGCTTTAGACCGCTCGGCTACTCCACCGCGGCTGCAGTCATGAAACTTGTATAAGTATTATCGTATTGATACGAAATACATATCTTGTTCTAATCTAGCTTAGTGTTTCTAGTTTCTGCTGTCCCACTGCCTGGTCACCTCATACTCTGTACCCGCACACTCGTGCATCCTATTTCCCTGTGTCTGTCTCTCTACTCCGCCACCGACACCCAGGACAACCGGCGGAAATGAGACACAGAACTTTATAATTAATAAAGTCACATAGTTTTTGTGACGTATTCCTATCAATGTTTCCAGTTAGGCCTAATCTCAAGTTTGTGGAGTTGGGCTAGTGCTGGTGGCGACCCTTTTCATCCTTAAACGAGGTATGAAGTAGGGACCGGTAAGAGGCCCTGGAGACTAGATTGCTGTGGTGGGTGGGATAACGGCAGCGGGACGTGTTAAGACGGAAGGGTTTAATCCCGTCCGGCCCGGCGCAGCGGCGGCATTCATTAAGTGGGCTAATGAAGGCGCGGGCAGCTTGGCGTTAATCGCGCGACGCGCTCGCCCTGCCACGGCCACCTCTGTGCCACGGCTCCTCGCTGGCTTCGCCCCGCCCACGGCTCCTCGGCGACGCCCCGCCCGCCGCTTTTCAATTTCCGGCCGCCAAATGTTTACTTTTGAGACTCCGCCAGCCGGGGCTCCCAGCGCCGACCGCCGAGCGCCGCTCCACATTATTAACTTTCATTTCCTCCGCAGGAACTATTGAGTCCCGTAATTAGCTCTCACTGTTTCCGAAAACGTGCCCGCACTGCCGCTCCCAATTTTCCTGCTCTCTCTCCTTACTTACAACCTTGTTTCCCATCGACGGCTTTCACTTACATCGAATTTCCTCTGACGCCTTCTGAACGGCTGCGACCCAACACAAACCATCTCTGTAAAATACCCTATATTACAGATCGCGCCCGACGCTTTGAGTCTTTTCTACAGTCGTGAAACAGTATGCAGTGCAGTAGGATTTTATGAAAACTTGTGTTGCGAAAGTAATGTCTGTGGGAAAGAGATTTAAACAGATTGAGTGCCAAATAGGAGGAACAAATTTAGAACAGATAGACAGTTTCAGGTACCTGGGATGTATTTTCTCACAGGATGGCAACATAATTGAAAGAAATGGAATCGAGGGGCAGCAAAGCTAATGCAGTGAGTGCTCAGCTAAAGTCTACTCTCTTCTGCAAGAAGGAAGTAAGTACCAAGACTAAGTTACCAGTGCACCGCTCTATTTTGCTACCAACTTTGTTGTACGGGAGTGAAAGTTGGGTGGATACAGGTTACCTTATTCACAAGGTAGAGGTTACAGATATGAAATTATCAAGAATGATTGCAGGTACTAATAAATGGGAACAATGGCAGGAGGGTGTCCATAATGAGGAAATCAAAGAAAAACAGGGATTGAACACCATAGATGAAGCAGTAAGAGCGAACAGACTGAGATGGTGGGGTCATGTTACACGCATTGGAGAAACAAGGTTACATAAGAGACTCATGAGCTCGGCAGCGGAGGGTAAGAGGAGTCGAAGTAGACAAAGAACAAAGTACTTAGATTCGTTGAAGAATGATTTTGAAGTAAAAGGCATAACATCAGACGAGGCATCAATGTTAGCACTGGAGCAATTTTATTACAGGTACTATGCTCCATACTGAACGCTGAAAGGCATAAGCAGTCTCTAATGATGATGATGATGATGATGATGATTGTGTTGCCCGTGATTCACATTGGACCAATTGTGTTTACTAAGTAACGAATTGTAATTTATTGGTATGCATATTCTCAACTCCTAGGTGAACACTGCATTTTCATACAATCAGGAAATCAGGACGTCATAGCTATTCACAATGAATTAATTAAAAATTAGATACGTAGTTGAATTCTCTGTGTAGCTGCAGCAGATGACCATTAAGTTATTCTTTCAGAATAATTTGCGAAATAGCGATGGCGAGAAATTCTGATTTCCACTGCTGGCAACACACTCGACCTCGTAGTTCCACCCACTCTACCCCTAAACGGCTGTCGTGCTGGACCTTTACCTTTCGCGACTTGCCGTCATCTAACTCCCCTCTTTCGATATGAAAACATCCGTCGGCCGCGGTGGCCGAGGGGACTGAGGTGCTCCAGTCACGGTCTGCACGGCCACTACGGTCGGGGGTTCGAATCCCCCTTGGGCATGGATATATGTGCCGTCCTTAGTAATAGTTAGTTCATAAGTAGTTTGTAAGTTTAGGGACCGATGACCCCGTAGTTAAGTCCCATAAGCTATACAAACATTTGATTTTGAAAACATCCACTTCCTTTAACCACTCTCAACGGATGCGTATAACATTTCTTTTTTCACATCTAAGGCAAAGCCCCTTTCGAATTATATCAATTTTCTTCGCGTCCTTGTATAATTAGTATAAAAAATCGCTACTTTCATTTTCATGTTTGCGGATTTATAAAACGAGACTCCAGCCGAGGAAGACTGCCAACTTTCAAAATCAGGTCAACTTTTTGTAAATCTATGGGACCTAACTATTGCAATCATCGGTCCTTAGGCTTACAAGCTACTTAAACTGACTTAAACGAACCCAACGACAACACTCATACCCATGCCCGAGGGAGGACTAACCTCCGGCGAGAATCATTTAATAAACCATCATAAACCACCATCATTCGCATCGATTTGCAACTGAATTTTGTAACATACATACTGGTGAAATATTACACGCCGGTATAGCCGAGCGTATTAAAGCGCCCGTTTCCCGAACGGGGAGAGGCACCGGCCTCTGTTCAAAACCACCCAGCTGATTAGCGACGATGACAGAGGTGCCTACCAGTCTCAATGCGGTTCTTAGGCGATTTTCCACGTCTCACTGGGTGAATTCCGGGCTGTTACCCAAATACAGCCTCAGTTGCACGATTCGGAAACAGATAACATTCTCTCACTTTCACATGTGTAACCCTATACGCACGCAGTTGGTAACACGTGTAAAAGGGTGGCAGCAGAAAAGGCATCCGTCCTTTCCTTAAACTAACCATGCCATAACCATAGTAAACATGCCCACAAAGCAGCAAATAGGCAAAGATTAGTAGAAGGATCTGTGCGAATATCATGAAATACCTGAAGGAATCTATCTATTGACACGTAACCAGCACGGATTCAGGAAATACAGTTGTGTGTAAAACCCGTCACAATCTTTATAAACACGAACTCGTCTGCGGTTCTCAAGTTAATTTTGTATTTCTGAAGATTTACGCTGTTCTTCACAAATGGTGCCTAATAAAACCGTACGCCTGAGGAGTCTCGCTTTACCGGTGCGTATCGAGTCATGATTTCTTCTCAAAGCCTTCAGTTCCTAACTACTTATGGTAAATAACCTAGTGAAACTGAAGCTGTATCTGGCTTTCCCAAGGAAACGTTATAGGGCCTCTGCTGCTTTTAACACATACAGTGAAATTTGAGTGGGTAAGGGTAACCAAAGGCTATGTTTATTGCCTCAACACAGATGTGTCCGATTTAGTCAAGAGGCTGCCCGAACTACGCTTCTCCGTCCTCTCAGGCAAAAAGGATAGCATTAGGAAAGATAGCACCAAGAAAGATATAAAAAGGGGAAGTCCTTTTCTTTATTCATTGCTAGATTTGCTTACACATACGAAATCAAGAGGCAGTTTCCAAGCGAATAATGCCAAAAGGTTATTTTGTTAACATGGGGAGAAATGACTGTCGTAATAAAATAAGAGAAATTGCACTCGCGGCGGAAGTTTTCAGTTTTTCGCCCACATGTCTTCGAGGCTGAGTGTGAATTGCAGATAGCTGTAGATCCGGTGGAGAAAATGAAAAGACCCATACAAGTAAAACTATCCGCAGACACCTCTTCCTTCTTAAATTTTTGTGCGCTATTATTATTTTTATCTAGTTTCCTCACGTATGTATGTTTTCTTCCGTGTTACATGCCATCCATGCCCACCTTTCGAGAACTAATTCTTTTATGTCAACATCTTTATCTGCGTTTCTTCTGTGATGTAAAATGGCTGGAGTGGCGTAGTAACTGTCTACCTGCGATATTTCTCTGGAGAGCAACACTTACACGTAGCTTGAGCTACCTGACTCATGTGGTTGCCATCCACATATGATTTATGGTTTCCCAAAATCACTTTAGGCGTATGTTGGGATTGATTCTTCTGAATCCACAGCCGAATCTTATACGTGTCCTATTTGACATTGCGCTCCTCCGATGGGAGATTCAACCATAATCTTCTACTCCACTCAACACTGCTGTTAGTTACTCACTCCCTTCAGCAGAGCGACATATTTTATTTTACATACTTCTGTACCTTACCTTCAGGTTTCTGGGCTGTTGGTACCTATTCTCCATATTGTGGCGGTGTTATTGGTAACGCCGCGGTGGAGTAGCCGAGCGGTCTAAGGCGCCTCGCTGCGGAGCGCGCTGTTGCTCGCCGTCGGAGGTTCGAGTCCTCCCTAGGGCGTGTGTGTGTGTGTGTGTGTGTGTGTGTGTGTGTGTGTGTGTGTGTGTGTGTGTTTGTGCTTAGGTTAGTTTACCTTGGTTTAAGTAGTTTGTAAGCTACAGAGTGATGACCACGCAGTTTGGTCTGATAGATTTACAAACATTTGAACATTTTGTTATTGGTAACACGTGGGTGGGTGGGTAACAGAAAGACCCCACAACTTTAACAACACTCGTGAGGTTTACTACAAACAAAGTAATGTTCAATTTTGGGCGTTGAAAAAGCACAGTCTGATGAAGTTCAGACATCAACGGAAAAACTTCATAGTTCATTGACTATCCGGGATAATTTGTCTGAATCTATCAACAAGTCTTGAGGCGCTGTTGTGCGTAGCGTAGCAATGTCCTGAATAGTAGTGCATTGTCTGCTGGATAGAAGCACACTGGATTAACACTCTGCTGGAACGATGCACACAAGCCGTACGCACCGCCAGTCACGTTCCACACACGTGATGGTGTGCATGTGACTGACTGCACTGACAGTGGTGAAGGATTGTCTTTGGTGTCATCACTGTACGCGATCCTACACGCCATACGAATGTTCTGAGGAATCTATGCCTGCATACACTTAAGTGTCACCTTCTGTTTTGCACAAATTAATGTTTGCGTAGCGTTTTCTTCTCTCTCTCTCTCTCTCTCTCTCTCTCTCTCTCTCTGCTGCCGGATGCAGTACTTCTACTCAGGTACAAAGTTGGATCGACATCGAAAAGTCTTACTATCCTATCGGAAACGTTCTATTCAAAGCTTTTCTGTCCTGTGTTCCTATCCGAGGTTCTGAAATACGGAACATGAACTTTTACTCTCTCTCCTGTCTCCCACAACATATTTTCACTTAAATTACTCGAATGAGTTTGCATTGCACGTAGTTCATGACAATAGTCCATACAGAAAAGAGAGGGAATTCTCTGAACACGATCACTGTTATTCAAAGAAGAAAATGTGAACCAGGTTTCAAAACAGTGTGTTGTTTTATCTGATCAGGAGTTCCTGACTAATAATTTCTTTTTTGTTTCAGGTAAGGCTAGACGGCAGATGGTGCGGTGAACGGAGCCGCCAGAACTCTTCAGGACTGGTGAGCCACTTTCTGCACCACATGTAATATTGCACAAACTACAGTTGCTCTCTGACATTTGCTTACTGATGCCAAACCACATTCTGAAAACTGAACTCTTGCTGAGGAATGTTTTATTATTGGCGGGTGATGTCGTATGGTATTTAACATGTAGCATAATCTTCCAGTTCCTATAGATGAAGACTATTTTAGGACTGTGCAAGTGACAGTTTCATTCAGTGTTTTCACGTTAGCCCTGCACCACGACTTTCCTCGTCTCTATCGGCTGTCAACATCCCATCTTACCCGCAGTACTGCACTTATTCCAGGGACCCATGCATCTGTTCCATGAGTTTGAATTTAAAATCGCTTGTGGCGGGTGACTATTATGTGCGGGTGACTATTGTTGACGTCAACCTTGAAGGATAAAATCAAAGCACAAGCTTGGGATGGTGGACGTCACTTAGATGTTTAATTTTCTCTGCCTGCTACTACTGTTCATCAGGGACGTGGATAGTGATATCGACGAGGACGAGATTTCATTGACAATACTTGCATCAAAATCTCTCGAAGTGCATACTGTAGCATTAACAATTTCATTAATTTATGACCATTATCACAGTTTTCGAGGACTCTTAAGCATGCCATGGTCTCCTTGTTTCTGTGGAACGAACTTCAGCGACTGGGTGACACACAAACTGTCCATAATAGGCCGTCAGTGATGAAGCAGGTACATCTTTACATTTACCTAACCTGACGTTAAAAGAAAATACATTTAGCCGTTTAGATACAAATTAATGAAAAACGACAGCAATTTCATCGACTAAATAATCCTCTTTCCCCTCTTTTTATTCAATGAATAGAACGTCGAGTCTATCAATTATCTTTACGAAGCTAGCACAGCTCTGCGCAATACTTCTTTCGCAAAAACTGGTGCTACGAACAGTACATTACTGTGCATCGTATCGTTGATTTTCTCGTTTAATGTTTGAAAATGTGGATTAGAACGATACTGCTTTACATAAAGTTGGAGCCATTCGATGAATTTCGCATTATTTCCTTTCGTATTACCCAATATACAGTGAATTTCTTCCGGTAGTTCATCAAGAGAGCGATTCAATAGGCGCATCGCTTGGAAAATAATATGTTCGCACACAACGTAGAGCACAGCGTCCCTGATCTCACACTCATGTGGTTGTATTAATTCGTCGCAGTACTCAAAAATTTGTAACCAACGTTTCCTGAAGGAATCTAATTCTCTCTGTGACTTGGGACATTTCCTTTTATTCCTTCTTAATTAGAGTTTTACTCTTCTGTTCCCAGTTTTGCCGTAGTGCGTTTGTTTACTTGTTTTTACATGTGATTATTAGAGATCTGCGAGTAATTATTGTAACTCCAGAAGCGTGAAGTACTTCTGTTTTAATAACCGCAATGATGTTTTGTTGGGTCTGAAGCGCGTGCCTGGAAAGTGGCGACTAACGAGCTCGAATCCCGGTCGGATTAGGGATTTTTCAGTCCGCCTTTTAAACTTTTCTTCTCTCAACAACGAAAGGAGTCCTGGGCCACATATTCACGATAAATGCAAGCTAATTTCACGATACAAAAGGTAGGAGACAAGGAATAAGGAGGAGAACAAGGAGATTAATTTTTTCTCTCCCAGTTTTGGAGAAGAATTATTTCTTTATTTTTATTCAGAAAATGCGATACATTATATTAGATCCATCACATGATAAAGAAAATATCGATTATAGATTAATTACATAGCTAGCATTAAATAACTCTGAACGAAAGAAAGTATTTTGACCCTCAAATGTTTCAAGATAGAAGAAGAAAATCAGTCTGCTACTGATTATGAGCTAAAACGGACGCAATGTATATTTTGCTTTAACTTTGTGAAATATATAATAATATGAACTGGTGTTTAAAGTTTATTTAGTTTCAGTGTTGAATGATTGGCCGTTAAGTAACTACGGACACACAAACGTCTAAATTACTGTTGTTGTTATGTTCTTAAGTCCGGAGATTGGTTTGATGCAGCTCTCCACCCTATTCTATCCTGAGCAAGCCTCTTCATCTCCTCCTAAGAACGGCAACCCACATCCATTTTAATCTGCTTACTATATGCGTTTCTTGAATTCCCTCTGCCACTTTCCCTCCACACTTCCCTCCAATGCCAAATTTACGATTCCTCGATGTCTAAGAATGTGTCCTACCAATCTATCCCTTCTTTTAGTCAACGTATACCAAAAATTCCTCTTCTCCCCAATTCTGTAAATTATCTCTTCTTCAGTTACATGATCTACCCACCTAATCCTCAGCATTCTTCTGTAGAACCACATTTCAAAGGCCTCTATCCTCTTCCTGTCTGAATTATTTATCGTCCGACTTTCACTCCCATATAAGGCAACATGCCTTCAGAAAAGACTTTCCTACACTTAAATTAATATTAGACGTTTGAAAATTGCTCTTTTTCAAGAACGCTTTTCTTCCCATTGCCATTCTGCATTTTGTATCCTCTGTACTGCGACCGTCATATGTTATTTTACTACCCAAGTAACAAAACTCATCTACACCTTTATCGGTTCGTTACCTAATCTAATTCCTTCAGCATCGCATATTTTCTAAGACTGCATTCCATTACCTTTGTTTTGCTCTTGTTAATGTTCATTTCATACACACTCTTCAACACAGTGCTCAGAAGATATGAGAGGACAACAAATGTTGAATTATTTGTAAAGCTGAGGAACCAAACTGTTACTTAAAGTATCTTACGATAAGGAAAGAACACACACACACACTCCTATGTCCGAAGGAGATCTCGAACCTCAAGTGGGAACGGCCACGTAATCCTTGACATGGCGCCTTAGACCGCGCGGTTATTTCCGCGAGACGGAGGACAACGGACTTCAAGACGTCAGGGATGTTACTCAGACTGGTTAATGTACCGACTGTGCAAACTAGGGGCATTGTGGTAGCGGAATCCAATATAATACCACACCATAATAGCGAGTGCACGACCAGTTTCAAATGTTTCGAATGTTTGTATAGCTTATGGGACTTAACTACGGAGTTATCAGTCCCTAAACTTACAAACTACTTATGAACTGACTAATACTAAGGACGGCACAAATATCCATGCCCGAGGGGGGATTCAAACCCCCGACCGTAGTGGCCGTGCGACTGGAGCGCCTTAGTCCCCTCGGCCACCGCGGCCGGCAGCACGACCAGTAAGGCGGTGCGTCAGATAACAGATTAATAGCCTCTTACCACGGTATCTCCAGTCTGCTTCGACCATCGTGATGGTGCAGTGCCGGCCGCGGTGGCCGAGGGGACTGAGGCGCTCCAGTAACGGTCTGCACGGCCACTACGGTCGGGGGTTCGAATCCCCCCTCGGGCATGAATATTTGTGCCGTCCTAGTTCGTAAGTAGTTCATAAGTAGTTTGTAAGTTTAGGGACTGATGACTCCGTAGTTAAGTCCCATAGACTATACAAACATTTGAACATTTTTGATGGTGCAGGTGCAGTCTGGATTCGCCAGTGAAGACAATGTCGATCCATTCCTGACCCGTACCTACACCATCACAATGGTCGTAGCACACTTGGAGATACCGTGGTAAGAGGCTGTAGTCTAACGCACAGCCATACTGGCCGTGCAATCGCTATTATGGTGTTGGGGGTGTATTGGATTCCGCTACCACAATGCCCCTAGTACGCACAGTCGGCACATTAACCAGTCAGAGTAACATCTGTTGTCTCCCGAAGCGCAGGATGGCCTCCATGTCAAGAATTGCGAGGCCGCTCCCGCTGGACGTTTGAGTCCCTCTTCGGATATAGGAGTGTGTGTGTGTTGTCCTTATCGTAAGATACTTTAAGTAACAGTTTGGTTACTCAGGTTTACAAATATTTCAACATTTGCTGTCCTCTCATACCTTCGGAGTTTTTTGTCGGCCACAGTGCAAGGAGATAATGCGCGACCACACGTGGCACGCTGTCTTGAAGACTCCATCGGATTGTACTGCTGCCTTGGCCTCCCTGGTACCCTGATTCATTGCCTATCCCAGACGACCGAGTTCAGGATACAGCAAATCAACCTTGGCAATATAAGGAAGCACCATGGACTGCTACGCCCATACGGCTGCTGGTGGTAGGTTTGGCGCGGTGAATAACGGTACCGTATATATTGGCGAGCAGAGAAGCAGCAGCGGCAGTACACCTGAAGATGGCGAGCAGTTGTCTCGCTGAAATACTCTGTGATTATTACAATACTATCCGACGGTATTCCCGTGAACCATTCAAAAACACACACAACCACTTTAATGCAATACCGAGGTGTGTGGCAACGGTTTTAGCCAGCAATGGTGGCAACATTTGACACTATTTTCAACATCTGCCTCACTTCACACATGGAGCGAGGTGGCGCAGTGATAAAACATTGGACCCGCATTCGGGAGAACGGTGGTTCAAATCCACCTCCGGTCAACCACATTTACCTTTACGTGATTATCCTAAGTCACTCCAGGTGATGCTGGGATGATTGCTTCCACATCCTTACCGAAATATCCGAGCGCGAGCTCCGTCTCTAATGACCACGCTGTCGACGGAAAGTTAAACCTTAAGCTACTTTCTTGTCCTCCTCATTTCAACATGTGTTCAAATGTTAGTTCGTATTGGACTAAGCTACTGTGGTTTCAAATGTTCGCCGCGGGGGAGTAGTCGAGCGGTCTAACGCGTCTCGCTGCGGAGCGCGCGGTTGCTCGCCTTGGAGGTTCGAGTCCTCCCTGGGGATGGGTGTGTGTGTTGTCCTTAGGTTAGTTTACGTAGGTTTAAGAAGTTTGTAAGCTACGGACTGATGACCACGCAGTTTTCTCCGATAGATTTACAAACATTTGAACATTTTCAAATGCTCAAATGTTTGTAAAGCTTATGGGACTTAATTACGTGGTCATCAGTCCCTAAACTTACAAACTACTTATGAACTAGCTTATACTAAAGACGGCCCAAACATCGATACCCGAGGGGAGATTCGAACCCCCGACCGCTGTGGCCGTGCAGACCGTGATTGCCTAGTCGCAG
Organism: Locusta migratoria; assembly: GCA_026315105.1. NCBI lineage: Eukaryota > Metazoa > Arthropoda > Insecta > Orthoptera > Acrididae > Locusta > Locusta migratoria. The sequence continues at coordinate 464,849,289 of CM048747.1, forward strand.
ACCACTCGGCCACCGCGGCCGGCAAAACTACTGTGGTCATCAGACTTACGAACAACTGAAACTAACTTACACTAGCGATAATACGCATGCCCGAGGGAGGACTCTTAACTTCCGGCGGAAACGGCCGACATCACATGTCGTATTTCGAATCATGTGATCTTTGTACAACGTGCTATTGCGCAAAAATATTTGGCTGTGAGGTCTCCGGTCCTTCTTGCTGTTGCACTGTAATTACAACATTTTCTGACGTATTCATCAGATCTTCTGTTTCTCATTTAGGGACGAAATTGAACGTTAAATGTAAGATCACTGATTATCTTGACGATTTGTTTATCTCAGGCCCGCTTTCGTACATCATGCTCGCTATATAACTGCGATATCGCCAATCAGGTTTGACACACGTCGTATTGTTCTTAATTCGTGGCGTTTTACGGGAAGTGTTCCAATGGATGTGATTGGACAAATTAATGTTTGCGTTTCTCTTTCTTCTGTCTCTCTGCCGCCAGATGCAGTACTCCTACTCAGTTATATAGTACTAGCTTAAACCCGCGGCTCCGCTCGCGGGTTGGTTGGTTATGATAGATAATGCGCGAAACGTCAAAACGATTTTTTAAACAGATGTATTAAAAGAAATTTCTTTTTACTGCTTTATTTATTTATTCTTATAATTCCTTCTTCGTATGCTTACCCTTACAGAGAAAGAGCTGAAGACATAGTAGCACGCATAGACCAAAGATATGGTCTGTGGCATCACGTTTCGCTGTATATAACTTCCTTGCTATAGAGTTGCAAACGTCATTGCTGGCCTTCAGTCAAATTTTTTTTAATAATTTCATGACTTTCAACCACCATAGCTTCCAACCCCTTATAGGTATCGGCATGGAACTGCTATGGTGTACAACGGGAGACTTTGGACAACTATTACACATAGACCACTCGTTTGCGTTCTGTAGTTTTCGCTGCAGAGCGAAATATTAACACACACACACGTAGACTTTTATATACCAACCCTCAAGCAACAATGTAGCCAATAAAACCATTTTCAAAGAGTAAATATAATTTTCAAAGAGTAATTATTGTTCCGCATTTCGCGTTATATTCTTCAAATTACTGAATATCTATCAGATCGCTATAAAACCGTGCCTAAAAGGTTCCTCAGGTATAAATTAGTAACTGTACCATATTTAAGGTTCTGCGTCTTGTCGTTCGGACGTGATAAGCGTACACCGAACAGATATTCACATTTATAGATATAGATAGACGACACCGCAAGTCTTCCTATCATATCGGAAATGAAGTATTGGCCGCGGTGAAATGGCCGAGCGCTCTAAGACGCCGTGCTGTGGAGCACACGTTTGCTCCCCGTTGGAGGTTCGAGTCCTACCTCGAGTATGGGTGTGTGCGTTGTCTTTAGGTTAGCTTAAGTTAGTTTGTAAGCCTAGGGACTGATAACTGCGGTAGTTAAGTGCCATACACTTACAAACATCTGAATATTTGAAACACTGTGTTCGACGCTTATTATATTGGAGAGGAAAGGAAATCATTCTAGCAATCACCTAAGTGAACATTGGTGGCCTTGCCATTTGGAACGAACGTGGGTGGCCGTTCGTGGCAGTACCTCCAGCCGCCTGCGGACACTGGGCAGGTGACTGGACGTAGGCAGCGGCCGACCCGCAGAGCAGCGCGACGCGACACATCGCGTTTGGCCGCCCCCGCAGCCGCAGCCCGCAGCCGGCGCCGGCAGATGCGTTTTAATTAACAGCGCGACATCCCGCGGCGATAACGCCGTGATTATGGCTGCGCGCGTTAATTAATTCCAAGTGAAGCCGCTCCCTCTGCTAACCCGGTGACCCGCGCCCCAGAAAGGCCGCGGAGGCAGACCCAGCCATCGTGCTCCCCTCTGCAGTGGGCGCTACCTCGCTGTGCGGTATGGCCGTCTGGGCTCAATGTACTCGTGTCCGTCGTGCTCGCTGCTAATTATCGTCTAATTACTGAGATCCACCACGTTTTGAGTCGGGGAGAGAATAAGTTCGAGACCAGTTTCTTTACCGAACAACAATAATTATACCACCAAGCGATCCATTAGATGAACGAAAGTCATAAATAGTCCATCACAATTTGAGAAAAAGCTGCGATGTCTACATCTACATCACAAGACAGAAAGGAGACCATTGTGCTACATTCCTATAAACTATTTAATGGCTCAGAAAGCAGTTTTGCCGTGCAGAAACATTTTTTAATCATTTCCTCAATACCATAAAATGTCTGTCACGCAACAAAACATGTTTTAAATCTAACCGTAAATAACTACTATTACATGAAAAAAAAGCCGGCCGAGGTGGCCGAGGGGACTGAGGTGCTATGCTACGATGCGCGAGGCCGTTCCCCGTCGGAGGTTCGAATCCCTCCTCGGGCATGGATGTTTGTACCGTCTTTAGTATAAGCTAGTTCATAAGTAGTTTGTAAGTTTAGGGACTGATGACCCCGTAGTTAAGTCCCATCTTAAATAAAAGAATAGTATTGTTTTCATCATTTTTGACATGCGGTGTTCACTCGAGAATGAATTGCTTTGCTTAGTTTTGTGGTTTACATTTTCAGAAGATATTTCAGCTTCCACAGGAAACCATACATTCGAAAATCTAGCGGTAAATTAAGTGGTTTGGTATACAGCAAATCAGAGTCACGCTTTCACAAAGGCACAACGCTCCGAAAAAAACCCACCTAGTACTCAATAATTAAAACTAATCGCCTTGCACTGTACGTACTTCAGCTACTCCCTGAGCTCGGAAGTATGCTCAAGTACGTCCGGATGTTGTATATGAAGGGTCACTCGGGATGCGTTCAAGTAGGAAGCAGTCTTCGAATAAATGTACGAGGGATGCTCATAAATATTTAACAATGATTTCGAAAAAAATGAGTAAGCTGTGATCACGCTACTAGCTGCTGATGTAAGTTCGTTGAGCCCTGTGTTCTAAAAGTCTGCATTTTACTTTGTAAGCTACTCCCCCATGGCATCAATCTTGACATGCATGTCATGCAGCCCGCTTACTTATGCTAGAAAAGAGAAGTTATGGGTAGGTTGTCAGGAGAATGCTGGAACGAAACAAAATTTTATGACTATTAGCTCACCAGTGTGGTAAGGAGCACCAGGTTATGGATCGCGCGCCGTCCTGTATCGCAGGTTCGAGTCCTTCTGCCATGGGTGTGTATGTTGTCCTTAGATTAGTTTAGGTGTAAGCGTAGGCTACCGCGGCCGTTGTAACAATCAATGGAACTTTTGTGGCTGTGAGGCCATATTGTCATTCATTAAGAATCTGACGGACGTTTGTATAATCACTGTTGCAAGTGGTCTTTTACTGGGTATTTGAATACTCAGTGAGTAAACGCTTGTCCATATTAACACCAATCGACGACGCCCATTTGCACCAAGGCGTGAAATAATGCAAATACCAATAAAGAATCCACACACGCCCCTCCTACTCTTAAAAATACTATTTGCAATTTTATGTAAGAAGCCTAACTAACTCAGACAAATGCCCTGAAGGAGGCCACTTACAGCAGTGGCCGAAACATCGCGCAGATTCTTAAAGAATGCGTGTGGTGTCGCACAAGTCTGAAGTGCGCGCCACGCACTTTCGCCGCGCGCCGCCATGCAAGCACGGCGCGGCGTTCTTAAGATGTCAGCCACGAGCGTCCTCTGCTACAAGCCCGCTCGCGGCCACCACTGAACTATATCGGCCACTTGGCAATAGGAAAGACTCACATCAGTCTGCAGTCATGAAACTTACAGAAGTATTGAACTATTTATATCTTGTACTAATCTAGCTTAGTGTTTCTAGTTCTGCTGTCCCACTGTCTGGTCACCTCAGACTCTGTACCCCGCATACGCGTGCATCCTATTTTCCTGTATCGGTCTCTCTCTACTCGGCCACGGACACCTAGGACAACCGGCGGCAGCGAGACACAAAAATGAGAATGCGGGCTCACAATCAGAAAAGTTCTATCAACCCTCGACTGCCCTGGCGAATGTAGATAACTTTCATTTTCTGACGGGGTATTTTGACCCCAAATTATTGGGGTAAATGTAATTGTAAATAACTTTTTGAGTGTAAAGTATTTATTTTCTAGTTAATATCAAATTGTGAAGGTAAACAAATTTATTTAAACATAGAAGTAACCACAAAGAAATTATTTTAAAAGATTTGAATTTATCTGACGTATTTTAATTCACATAAAAATTTGTTTTCATTAGAAAGACGTTATTTTCGTGTTTTGCACTTCTGACGGCATGGTTCTTGCCGTATGAAAACACAAAAGATGATTTGCGAACCTTTTTTTTTAATTCCTACACTTCATATAGATTTATATTTTTTTTCTAATGTCTCAAATATGTACAAAAAACTTGTTGGTTCCCTTCTTTAGACTTGGGAGCTTTTACGAAAGCTGCCCACCATGTCACCTAGCGAATAAATATTAAAATAAAAACTCTTGGAGTCAAATATGACCGCGCCAGGGCAGTTAAGGGTTAAGTTCAAGTAGTTTGCAAGTCTAGGGAGTATGACCATAGTAGTTTTGTCCCATAGAATTACGAACATTTGAACTGTTAGTGGGGACATTACGGAGTCAGAACATCCCTAAGACAACTTCCCGCACCGTGGTCAGCGTATTTCGGCAATATGGTCGTGACACGGTTCGCTCCGGATGAGCTTCCTCGATAGTTTGCACTCCCCATGAGTGGTGTTTTCGTGCGACGATTATTCGGTGCAGCTGACACACTTCCTGTGCTGACGTATGGAGCAAGTAGGAGCACGGAGCGGTGTGCAGTACAGGTGTCCGGAGAAGTTGGTAGCGACCCAGAGCGCGGTCGGCGTGAGTGATGCTTGGCCACCTGGCGCCAGCACTCAGCTGATGAGGGCCGGCTGCCCACTGCCCACTGCGCGCACGTCGCACCGCGGGGACATGCCGCCGCCGCACACCCTAAATCACCTGCTCTGCTACCGCCGGGAGTTCGCTTGTGTTCCTTACTTGGCCAGCTCGGCGTTACAATGCCTGCTATCTTCTCGACTGGAGAGAGCACCTCTCCACCGTGGATAAGCCCCGAAGTCCGTATTAACTTGGACCTTCATTCTCTTCCAAAGGACTCCATACCTAGTTTCGTTTACCGGAGAGAATTTCTCGCACTCCGGTTCAAATTTGATGACAATTTCTTCATCTACACTGATGGCTCAAAGACAGACCAGGCTGTTGGGTATGCCTTTGTACTTGGCAACGCATCGTTTAAATATCGTCTACCTGTGTGGAGTTCCATTTTTACAGCTGAGCTGTATGCATTATATCAAGCCATCCAATACGTCCGCCGAAAGTCGCTCAATAATACTGTCATCTGCTGGGACTCTCTGAGTGCTCTTTTGAGCCTTCGCACGCTATATCCTGTCCATCCCCTGGTACGAAGCATCCGCAATTTCCTTACATCTCTTTCAGCGAGCGGAACTACTGTAACGTTCCTGTGGGTCCCTGGCCACGTGAAAGTGTTGGGGGATGAGTCTGCGGATACGGCTGCCAAGGAGGCAGTTCTCCTTCCTCGGCTAGCTACCTTTTCTACTAGCTCTGATGACCTTCGCGCTGGCGTCTCCCGGCGTATCATCTCCCGTTGGTTTTTACACTGGTCATCCCTGTCAGGAAACAAATTGCGGGCCATTAAACCTGTGCCTGATCTTTGGTCAACGTCATCTCGATCCTCTCGTCGAGGGGAGATAGTCCTGGCCCGGCTTCGTATTGGCCACTGCCGTTATAGCCACCAGTATTTACTTCGTGGTGATCCTGCTCCCTTATGTGAGCTCTGTTCGAATGTTCGTACAGCTTATGGGACTTAACTAAGGGGTCATCAGTGCCTAAACTTACAAACTACTTATAAACTGCCTTATACTAAAGACGGCACAAATCTCCATCCTCGAGGGTGGATTCGAATCCCCGACCGTAGTGGCCGTGCAGACAGTGACTGGAGCGCCTCAGTCCCCTCGGCCACGCGGCCGGCGTGAGCACTGTGATGAACCTTTTACTGTGTACCACCTTTCAGAGCCATGTCCGTTTTTTAATCGTCTCCGTCATGATCTATGTTTACCATTTGAAATGTCTGATATTTTAGCTGGTGATACGTATTCTGCTGACAGAGCTTTACTGTTTATACAACGTGCAAATATGGCGAAAGCCATTTAAGTTCTAACCCCGGTTCGATTTTACTATGGGCAGTGTTGGGTGCTAATGTCCTCAGCAGTTGTGCGCCCTAAAACCGCAATTTAAAAATCACCGCCTGCTCGCCCACACTGCTTTTCCCGTTCACTTCCCAAAATTACCGACAACACTCGCCGTCTTCACTACCAGTACTGCTACACCTATCATGAATAACTCTCTACCCCCCAACCCCGTTGTATTACGTCCGTAGTCTTCATGATTTGGTAAACTTTATATATAGTGGTCATAATATATAGGGTAATCCTTGGTAAGTTCGTGGCATCCCTTATTTCGTGATACTTTTGGATTCCTCTTCACGGATTTACCAACCAAGCTAGAAGGACAGTAGCTGACTCACTGATAGCCACACACATCCCCCACCTGCATCGGCATTTCACGCCGCGCTACCAGCGGCCTCGGCAGCACACTCAGTTGTTTTGTTCCGTTGGGGTTAGCTGTCTTTCGATTTCGTGATGCAGAATCCCACGTGTTTTCAGGGTGCTGATTACTCCTCATATTGACAAGGTACCTTTTTTTTATCTTGCACAGTTGTTTATGTGATATAAATACATTTTTCAGATTAAGGTTTGTGTTTTTGCGTTCGTTAGTTTAGACGTAATAGCCTTAGCTTCGCTAGTAAAAATCTTAACATTTTAATTGCCATCTTGCGCCACCGTAGACAGTCTTCTAAAATACTGGCGCTATTGATTCAGTGTAGTTTATGTATAATGTGGTACCATTCGAAGTGTCAACATACTTTTGAAAAGAGTGAGGACTTTTTATTTGTAACAAGCGTCAAAACCTTCTAGTGAAGACTAAATTGCGGCTTTCATTTAACCAGTAAATTCAATTCAATGTTTTTGCTCATTACTTCGTCAGTACTTTATAATTATTATCATAAATAAGTTCCAATGTCGTAAAATGTCAAAATAAAATTTTTTATAGAAATACAATGCTTTCATTAATTAATGCATAATCACGAAATTACCCAAGTAATGTTACGAACTTAGCAAGTGTATCACGAAGAAACCTACAACATTCTTACTTGATGAAATTATAAAGGAGACAATGTAGAATCAACTAATCACAACATTGTGCATATTGAGTAATGCAGGCTAACATATGTAATTCATCAGACTTTCAAAATATTTTTCATGTACTTTAACTTAATACCGAAATCATCACGAAATTACCAAGGTTTACCATACTAGATCAAAATGAAGCGGCCGGTAGAGGGGACCGAAATTAGCAGATTTATACCAACGTGTCGTCGGTAATGACCCCCTGAGCCGGTGGAGAGCGCTGACGAGTGCGCTGTTTACAACCGCTTCGGTAACTCGATTCATTATTTCCCGCACAGATTTCGAGCAGCATGCATCGTTTCACCAATGCAGAGTTGACCGACATGCGTTTCATGTACGTGGTTGCACAAGGAAATGGATTGACTGCTCAAAGGATGTAATTTATTTCCATTTTGACGAGATTTTACACACTTTACCTTCAAACCAAGAGGAAGACCACAGTGTACGTAATATTTCGTACAGTGGATAGCGAATGGTACCTTACAACAGGTAACGAAACCGTTTGACCAATCACAAAGTTATGACATGCATGTATGTTTTCGTAGAGAAGGTTTTTGTATTCAGTAAAAACATCGAACGCGCTTGGCGGAGGCTTCCTTGAAATAAACTTCGACACCGCTTCACCCATCACCATGAAAGTGTCAGTTATGTAATTGTTCATCGACATTCGGAGGAAGAAATGGGCTGAGAGAGACTGACGAGGTGATAGAGGAGGAGAGGATGGTCCAAGGGAGGAGGAGGAGGAGACTGACAAAGGGGGGGGGGGGGAGAAGAAATGATGGACATTTTACAGAAGCAGGTAAACAGAGAAAGGGTAGAGCAGGTGAAAAGAAAGATGGACCAGTAGCCTAAGTACATAGCGCAGGAAATGTTATTGTCAATTACATATGCCATCGCTTGTAACAGCACAGGAGGCAGGGGGTGTATAGAGTGCGAGGAAGAGGAGACGGTGGTGGAGGAGGAGCGAAATGAGGTTAAGGCTGATAGAGCGGGAGAAGGATATGGAAAAGCACAGGAGGCAGGGGGTGTATAGAGTGCGAGGAAGAGGAGACGGTGGTGGAGGAGGAGCGAAATGAGGTTAAGGCAGATAGAGCGGGAGAAGGATATGGAAAAAGAGAGGGGTAAAGGAGGAGGTGGACTGAGAAAGGTTGAAATGGACAGGAAGAGGAAGGGGAGATAGAGAGAGTGGGAAGGAGGCGGCGAGTCGGGAGAGGGGGAGGAGACGAACATAGAGGTGCGAAGATGAGTTGAACAGAGAGACAGATGGACTGACATCGTTCGTATTTCATACGATGCCGTAAAGGGCATTGAAACTTCCTCAAGATACTGCTTGCACTTTCGCGAAGGTTATAGCCATAATTATGCCACTGTGCGACACATAGGCTTACAAGCAAACTAACTGATGCTTTTACGCTATGAACACACACACACACACACACACACACACACACACACCAACACACGCCCGACGGTGGACACTAACCTCCGATGCCAGCGGCCGGGCAATCCGTAACGTAGCGCCTCAGACCGCACGGCCTTTTACGTGCGGCTCCTAAGCCAAGTATGATGATAGTTAACTTGTGACAATAACGCAGTATTCAAAATTTTGGATGTGTCGATGATGAACATACCTCTTCTTTCAATAACAAACTACTTTTTGCTCTGTTTTTTTGGTCTGTCGTTTCCAAGTTATAATGGTTATCATCTGTTAAGCTCGTATCCCTTATCGACGACACTTTGAAAGGCGCTCGTTTTCTACACACCGTAAACGTTTCGATTCCTCGTTTCCTATCGGCGTTTACCTGAGCCTGTATGAAGCAAAAACTGCGATCACAATACGCAAACCACCTAAAACATTGTGCACGAATACTACTGTTTATGTGCTGCATATAACTGTCGTTTTACAAGGTACGAATTCCATCAAGAAATAACTGTAGTTCAACCTCCTAGGCTCCACAGGCACATCGTCGTGGAAACTCCTGATATTTTCTGTGTTGTTAAGCCGGAGACAGTGTTTTCCCTTAACGTCTCGTCCCTGCCATTGTGGCGCGATTTTCGTAGCAGCAGCATTTACGTTCAAATAATGTCGTTCTAAGGATCATCAAAAGTTAATGCAGGTCATGGTGCTTCAACAGTAGGATAAATATTCAGCGGTGTATAAAACAGAAAAATCCCACCTTCTTTGTGACTTCACGTTTTCCGTGTTAGCAGCCAACAGAAAAAAAAAAATCAGTTTTCATCGGAGAGTACTTAGGGGTCAGTCATTTGGAAGCGTAATCCGATTATCCAGGAAGACAGGTTTGCGGCACGCTAACACGTTAAGCCGCTTTATGAACGGAAGTCTGCACTCCTCCCGGCGTTTTGGTAAGCCGTTCTTGGTAATATCCTCATGAATTTTTAGGCACGCAAATCTGAACTACTTCGCTTGGGTAGCGTCCAAACGACTGCGCACTGCTGGTTCTTGTGGTAAAGGTTACCACCGCGGAAAAACTTGTGCACACTTAAAACACACTTCATGCTAACTTTTTTACGCCGTACAGCGTCAAAGCCACTCATTGAAGTTCTTATAATGTCACTGTAGATACGTAGGGCTATTAATCGTAAAGGTTTATTCATTTTCTTTTGTGTGGCAACGACCATTATCACACGAAACAATGATAAAAGCTAGACATTTAGTTAATGGTTTCGTGATAAATTTTGTAACAGATAAAACTGACTTTATACTTCATGGCGGAACTGTGTGTGAGCCTTATTTTCCGCGCCGGTGCTTTTCGTATGGAGCTGTCGGGCCGTGAGTCATTAGCCGTTCTCTGTCTGCCTCTCAACGTCCAGATGTGTGGAGGCACACATGCCGTCACGTCTTGTGTCGTCTTCATCTGATACAGCGAAACGCTACGTGTGCTTTCGATCCTCGGTCCGAGACACCTTATCTTTCTGTCCAGAATTTTCAAAACAGTGCACAACGCTGCAGACAATTACTCGTCGTTTTAAAACGACAGTCATATATGGCAAAGTAATTGCCGAATAGCACTGTGAGTTAATCCGTTCAAAAATAGAAATATATTTATATGAAAGTAAATTATAGCAATCGCTGTAAACCCTGCGTTGCTATCTTGCCTGTGCGCTAAATGAGCAAAGGTCTCATGAATACGCCACGGACCTAGATAAAAGCAACTGCAACGAGGAACCGGTATTTGGCTATATATTTTCCAAATTTTTTCATCTATTTCTTAGCACTTACAGTAGGAATCCAGGTTACGTATAGCTACACAACAATTTAGTGACGTAAATTCCAAACAGTGGGCATGTTTGTAGCGGAATCCAGCTGAAACGCATAATTCATCAGTATTGGTAGGTAACAGTTCTTCTACTGGTTATTTGTCCAGAGGATATTTATCAAATGCTATGATAGTTGAAATGTGTAATATATGACAGCGAAATACGATGAATGGATGACGAGAGAGCGATGGCTTCTAAATTGCTACCCAGACTTCACATGACAGTCATAACGCGTGGCTGGTATGTATAAACCTTACAAAACCAAAATAAGTACTGATTGTCGCAAAGATAAATCAATCAGCTGAAGTTTTTAATTCAGAGGAACAACAGTATTCTTTATACCTAAATATTAGCAGGAGCTAAAGTCAATAATCTGTATTTTTGAAATTCGGTGCTAGGGAGTACGTGAGCACAGAAAAATATGCCTCAGTAACATACATCCATCGACCAAGTACAGGACTAGAAGGTGAACTCTATCCTTTCTGTACGTGAACTATCTTGTCAGCGGCTGTATCTATTGTTGTATAGCTATTTTTCATTCAACAAATTACGTTTCAACTGATACAATTGCTGCAACGCTCGATAATATATTAGTCATCATAAAAAAATTATACTTTAAGAGTATTGAAGAAAGCAACCAAAGTCTCGGATATCGTGCCGAAAGTAAAAGAGTTTTAACGACAGGTATATGTAGGTTCCACAAAAATTAATTAAATCCCTTACTAACGAACGAGACACTCCATGCTGGAAAGGCCGCGTGGTCTAAGGCGTGATGCTGCTGACTGGGCAGTCGATCTGGCCGGAGGTCCGAGTCGTCCCTCGGGCATGGGTGTGTTTTGTCAAATGTTTGTATATCTATCGAACCAAACAGCGTGGTCATCAGTCCGTAGCTTACAAATTACTTAAGCTAAGTTAAACTAACCTAAGGACAAATACACACTTCCATGTCCCAGGGAGGACTCGCACCTCCGACGGCGAGCAACCGCGCGCTCCGCAGCGAGGCGTCTTAGACCGCTCGGCTACTCCACCGCGGCATGTGTGTGTTGTCCTCAGTGTAAGTTAGTTTAAGTAGTTACAAGTCTGGGGACTAATGATCATTGCAGTTTGGTGTTCAAACACTTGGACATGTTGGAAACAAAACACGAATAGACTCTTACACAAAGTAAAACTTCGCGCTAATTTGGATTATAAGAGGAATATTTGACTTTCGCAGATAAACTTCCATTTAGAGTTCTAATCTGTCAGGAAGTCTCAGCACAGCATACAATCAACTGCAGAATGAATGTTGTTCCTTGAATGTTGATCTTTAGTTTAGCATTCAAGATAAGGAACAGCACATATATACTTTCTAGACCTGTGGAAAAGGAATAAAATCACGTACTTTCCATACCAGAGCAATGAATACATTTGTTACATATATCATTCCTCTATTATGGTGTGAAATTTTTCAAGTGTCACATGTGGAAATATTATACGATTGCCTAACTTTACTGAGATCAAAAATAAGTGTGTGGATGGTGCATTTATGTTTTCAGGTAATTTCAATTAAGTGTTTCATTCATGTATTTTCCTGATTTCTAGGTAACTATTGATGCGACCTGAGAGCGTTTCTCCCCATTTATTATTCTTTTCCCTCACTAGACCCACGAAAGTCTCATGTTATTTAGTCTAAATAGAAAATTTATTGCCGAATTTTATGGTAGAAATGGTGAATAAATTACGCAAGTTATACTTCTGAATCGCAGTTTACCTTCAAAGATAAATCGATTTAGATTGAATGAATTGACTAGCTAAGTGCACGGGTCTCTCCCGAGAATTGAATGACGTATTGGGTTTCTTTGGGTTTTTCAGGCATTCCGCAAGGCTTCGCCGTATCGTACCGCCGATGAATATTTATTGAGGGAGAGCGCGAAATGTTCGGGCGGGTTTTAACGCAAGTTAGCGCAGCAGGGCCGGAATTAATTAGCGGCGCACATTGTCCGGAAGCGGCAGTAAACTCGGTGTTTATGGAAGCACAACACACGAGGCGAGGCGCCGGGAATCGATGGGTGCGCTCAGCACGAGTACACGGGCGCCGCCGGCGGTGGCGGCCGACTTCCCGGACGCCAGGCCGCCTCGCCGCTGCAGCCTACCACATAAGGCTGTGTTTACAGCCTGCGGTTCCTCCGCGGCGGTGGGATCGCGGCAGTTTGGCAGTACGCTGTTTTTCCCGCAGGGCAGCGTGGAACTTGTTTATAGGCGCCGCGGCGGCCCCTCCGCAGTTCCGCTGCGGCGTCAAAATACCTGCGGCTGCACTTCCAAACTGCAGCAGTTGTACGTGCCGCAGCGGCTTCTTCTTAGGCTGCGTTTATTAGACAGCGGTTCCTCCGCGGCGGAGCAACCGCTGTGATTTTGCGGAGGCTCTGCTTGTCACTCACACAGCAGGTGGTTCAGCTGCAGTGGCCTAGAGCACCCTGTTTCCATCTAGCGGCCAGACAAAGGGCGCCCCGAACAGCCCCGTTAGCAGCCGTGTAAGCAGACGTCGCTGAGGCCCGCTCAACCACGGTATTTAGACGCCGCAGCAGAAGAGCGGAGGAGAGGTTACCGCAGCCTATAAACAGGTCGCACGCTGCCTTATAATAAACAGCGAACAGCCAAACCGCCGCGATTCCTCCACCGCAGAGCAACGGCGGGCTATAAACACAGCCTTACACGGCGGCTTTTGGGGCTGTTCCGTGCGCGCGGCGGAACCGCGCGCTATATAGCACAGCACCCTAAGTGTGGCAGCCAGGTGGGAACGGGGTCCTCAAGGTCACTGCAGCTGAACCGCCTGCTGCGTGACGAGCTGAGCCATAAAATCTCAGCGGTTTCTCCACCATGGATGAACTACGGGCTATAAACACAGCCTTAGGCTGCGGGCTCCAAAAAAATGTTCAAATGTTTGTTAAGCTTAGGGAACTTAACTACGGGGTCATCAGTCCCTAAACTTACAAACTACTTATGAACTACTTACGAACTAGGACGGCACAAATATCCATGCCCGAGGAGGGATTCGAACCCCCGACCGTAGTGGCCGTGCTGACCGTGACTGGAGCGCCTCAGTCACCTCGGCCACCGCGGCCGGCTGCGGGCTCCTGTGTGTGCTTCCTGCAGCCAGTACACTTCATCTTGAGCACATCTCAGGCATATCTTCTGATTTAATGATGAGCTATTTTGATGCAACTAGCATTCGTTTTCAGAGCAAAGTCTGTAAAAGGAAAGATGAGAGGTGCATGCATGGTGTAGAGCTCGAGCAAGAAGTCGTGTCCCCTGCTTTCTCAACTTGGGTGCTGGGCAAATCCATTCCTTTGTTTTGAAGGGGCGGCCTCCTCAGATGTGTGTTGCCTACTGGTCGCAGAGCGTAGTTGACACAGTTGACCACCGGCTTAAACAGGTGAAGCCTACGGCCCAGCTGGTAATGAACAACTGACAAGGGGAACACCTAGTATGGTACAAGCGAATTTTGATGGGTCGCAGGTATGTTGGAACTCCTCCAGACCACCAAGCTAAAAGGATTTGTTCCAAAGTGCCTTGGTTTCCACGAAAACGACATCAAGGTCCAGCGGGTAACAGCTATAACTGTACTAATTCACCGTTGGCACGTGAGTCAGCGTGGTGTAATTAATAAGGCGCTCGACTGTCACACAGACAACCCAAGTTCAAATCCTGCTTTGTGTGTGTGTGTGGGGGGGGTGGGGGGGGGGTGGTTTCTTTTACGATTGATTGTGTATAATTATATTCCTTTTTACCACTTTATCAATTATTATTGAACAGGTAAAGTTATATCAGGTAACTAAAGTTACCTGCGACCCATCAAATTTCGTTTGTACCATACTTGGAGTTCCCCTTGTGAGCCGGCCGCCCCTCAGAAATAAAGCAATGCACTCACCCTCTGCACAACTGGAGAATGCGCTTCTTTGCAGGGGCCACAACATCTTGCCAATACGAATCAGCCTCCTAGAGCGAGTGATCCACCGAGCGCACTCGAGTCTGCCATCAAGGGAAACTCCCCATCGCACTCCTCTCAGATTTAGTGCCAAGTTAACTCATTTGGTGGCCCGTCAAAAACTGATCACGGATCGAGCAGTTATAATGGCCAAGCGGGAGTGGCCGTGTGGTCTAAGGCATGTAGTCTACGGACTGGGCAGGTGCTCCCGCCGGAGGTTAGAGTCTTCCTTCCGAATATATATAAATGAATGTTTGTCTGTGTGTCCTCTATGTGTTCATAAACCATTCAGTCGATTCCAATGAAACTGTTCGTCGTACGCCCACGAAGTATAAAATCCTATTTTTCGTGCTTTACTGTTTCAAGGAATTCAGGGTCAACAAACATCCTATTATCAACACTTTGCGTAGTTATTAACCTAATTTAAAAATTTAAAATTCTTTTATAATGCAATCACTGATAGGTAAAAATCTCGTGTTAAGTGTAACACTGTGCTATCCCAAAGGTTCGGATAAACAGAATGCTAAGGCCCTTGAGGTAAAGCAGCTCAATTCACACACAAAATTATTTACAACTGTAAATACAATTATTATAACGGTAGCAAAGGACGAACAAACAGGCAGTAACAAATCTTAGCATTAATTATAGGTAGTAGTATCAATCTAGGCTCAATTTTTTCTGCGTTACAGTGGCTCATGAATTTTACCAAAATTTCATTTAATAAGACTGGATTTGCTAACTCCAGCGATAATTTAAGGAAATTTATTTCTGCTGTTACTGTACCTAAGCATACAATCCATCCGTGCGGGATTCGGGCGCCACAAACTAAACCAAACTAAAACCGACATATAAGAAACGAATCATCTTAAAATACTGCGACGAACTACTTATTACATATCAAACCGACACCACAACGTGCCTTTCAAAATAACATTAACAGTAACCCCCGCCCCCAGGAGAAACTATAGAGAACGCCAAGTTACAAGGCAAGGGCTAGCCGTAGAGGTTAATGAAGGAAGGAAAGTTTAACACAAAACTGGCTTTGCTCAACAGGGACTCACTGTGGGCCGGACGGCCTGCTGGGAGAACTATGCTACCGATATATGAAGCGCCCGCGTAAGCGAGCATCACTGGGCCTAGGTCGTGTAACAACACTAAGTGTTCGGAAGAAACGCGGAACTGAGACAAGCCCCAAGGAGCCAGAGAACAAGACACTTAATGAACGATCGCAAACGCAATATTAATTATCACAACTAACTACTTGCCTCCATCCTAACAAGAATTCAGAGATTCCTCTACTCATACATTTCTGGCACAAGTTGTGTGACAGAAGGGTTAGATTATAGGACACATTCTTAGACATCAAGGAATCGTAAATTTAGCATTGGAGAGAAGTGTGTGGGGTAAAAATCGCCGAGGGAGATAATGGGACGGATACAGCACGCAAATTCAAATGGATGTGGGTAGCCGTTATTATGAGGAGACGAAGAGGATTGTTCAGGATAGAGTAGGGTGATAGGGTGGAGAGCTGCATCAAACCGGACTCCAGACTGAAGACCACAATTTTGAAATATCTTGGCGGGTTGTCAATGATACCACTTTTTGAGAAATACTTCATATTCCTGAAATTGACTTCCAGATCGTTGACTCCGCTGCTACACTATTAGCTTAACCGAGAACAGTTGTGTGAATTCTGACACTATCTGGGAACTCACGACAAATTTTAAAGGTTACTGAAAAGAAATCAATCCCATATGTTCCACAAAATACTGCCTTAGGAAATTTTCTGTCATCATCTTTAATTGTTTTTGCCACAGAATTAATATTTCTTTGTCCATTATATTTGTCACGAAGTGATACGACCATTGCATTAGGAGGCTTGATGAATTGAAATACTTGATGACGTGAAGAATAAAAGAGTTTTACTACTTAGCTTAGGCCCTACCCGGACCTTAATGTTTTAGCCCAATCGCCGGCGCCACTTCAGCCAGCATTAACTATAGTGCGTCAGAAAAAGTGCATTATACTGTCTGTGTGGCTGGTGTTGTATTGACGATTAGAGGTGTGTTTTTCCACCTCGTAATAGTGACCTTCAAACTATACAAAAAGTACAGCTATTTCTACAGCACACACAATGTAAGTATGGAAAAGGGTGCGAGTATATTGCATAATAATGGTAGTTAGGTTCATATAACAGTCCGTTTTCATTTCGGTTTCTGGTATTTCCTGAAAACATTTTTGGGGCTACTATTTGAATATATCACGAAGTAATCTACGCGCACCGTAGTCCAATGCTAAGATGTGTCGGCGTGTTATTATGCGCATTTATTGAGCCAACGAAATCGGTAACAATTAAATATAAGATTCAACTTTCTCGTAATTTGACTGTTGGGTCACTTATTTGAGATCACTAACGCTCTAACATGCTCGAAACACGGCTCGTAAAAGCATACTGTTTCACTGTTAGCACTGGTGTACTTCCGGAGTAAAAAACAGCCGCGACATCCGCACGAAAAATTTTGGCTGTCGCTGTACCGCGAAATAGTTGAAAAGAGAGACAGAGGAGGGCAGTAAACGTGAGGCAGCCATCAGCACACATTCCTGTGAGCGCCCCGCTGAGAGGCGGCGAGTTAGTGGCCGTGCTACACCAGTTATTTCATTACACAAGTTGCCGCACTCGATATAGCTCACGGCTGCATTCCGCTACCAGGCGCGCTTTATGCACCGGCCTCGTTTGCGGAAACACTCTGCCGACAGCACGAGGGCGAGCTTTAGTGGGCCGTTTTATACGGAGACCTTCCGGCGACGTTGATGTTCCCAACCCGAGGGTCGCGCACAGCATGGCACTGAGCCGCCAGCCGTGGGCGAGAGTCGAAGGCAGGAGAGCGAAATGTTCAAATGTTTGTATAGCTTATGGGTCTTAACTACGGGGTCATCAGTCCCTAAACTTACAAACTACTTATGAACTAGCTAATCCTAAGGACGGCACAAATATCCATGCCCGAGGGGGGATTCGAACCCACGACCGTAGTGGCCGTGCAGACCGTGACTGGAGCGCCTTAGTCCCCTCGGCCACTGCGGCCGGTTCAGGAGAGCGGTTGTCGCAACTGTCTGAGGTTTCACTCGTCACTCAGCGTCAGCTAGCACACAATGCCTTATCGCTGTCACTTACATGGTCCAGTTACTAAAAACTGACGACTGTTTTCTGTTTCTTCGCTTAGGAATGACACATGAAAGGGCCGCCAGTATTTTTTAGTGAGCGGCCGAGGGTTACTGGTGTACAATCCTACAGAGTGCACTACATGGACTAGTTGCTCATGATAGTAATAATAATTTCGCGTGGCTCATGGCCTGGTGCAAGTCTTTCAATTGGACGCCACTTCGGCGACTTGCGTGTCCCTAGCCTACCCTAGTTATCCAAATTAAGCACACACTGCGACACAGTGATGCCGTAATTGTCAAGGCAGTAGTTTTTTTCTCCACAAGATCTACATTAAATGTCCTCATTCAGTATCCATCTACAACACAAAGGAAGTAGGGAGGTAAGGAAAATTGTAAGACCAAGAAGCCGTGCGGGAATTGCCGTGCGATCTGAGGCGTCACTCCCGCCGGAGCTACGATTCCTCCTTCGGCTGTTCTCGCGTGTGTTGCCCTTAGCATATGTTGGCTTAAGTAGTTTGTTAAGTTTAGGGATTGATGAAATTCAATGTGCAAATGTTTGTAAATCTTATGGGACTTAACTACGGGGTCATCAGTTCCTAAACTTACAAACTACTTATGAACTATCTAATCCTAAGGACGGCACAAATATCCATGCCCGAGGGGGGATTCGAACCCCCGGCTGCAGTGGCCGCGCAGACCGTGACTGAAGCGCCTTAGTTCCCTCGGCCACCGCGGCGGGCTGGGATTGATGACCTCAGCAGTTAGTGCTCTAGGTTTGCAAACCTTTCAGCAGCTAAGAAAAGGAGCTTTCCTTGGATTTCTGTTTGTGGAAGACGAGATAACGGACATGGCCTAATCAAGAAACCACCCCGCCATTAGCACGTAGTGATCTGCGTGACCCACCGGAAACTAATATCTGGACGGCCAGAATCTGGGTTTTCCGAATGCGAGTTGTATTCAGTGCCCAGTTCTGCTGATAATGCAGAATTGGTATTCACTGTCTTCTTCTTCGTATATGGCTTGCAATACATCTGTATGTGTGATCAGTTTCTAAAACTGATATTGAGACCCTGTGCAGTAATAATCACAGGTACGCAGCTGCAAAATAAAGTCAGCAACGAGAAAATTGACGCGGAAGATTTCTTGTGCGTTTCACGGTAAAAAGAAAACATCGGTAGTCAGTCTATGTTTTACTTATACACTGTTCTAGTAGATACCCAAATAGCGACGAGGCGCAGTGGCAACACACTGAACTCACAGTCGGGAGGACGGCTATTTAAACCCGCCTCCGGCCATCCCGATGTACGTTTTCCGTGAATTCATCTTATCACTACAGGCAAATATCTTATGGATATTTTCAACGGGCACGACCGATTTCTCTTCCCATTCCTAACAGAAACAATCCGAGCGTCTGCTCGGTCCTTACTGACAATGATGTCGAAGGTACGTTGAACCCTCGTCTTCCTTCCTTACTTACTTCATATCCGACGTCTCAGACTATCGCTCACTGTTTTAAACAGTTGTATGCAATACTATAATGTAGAAAGCCTTTCTGCATGCACACCCGAATTTAACGACATTTGGCAACTGTAAAGAAATCACACACACACACAAACATTGTGCGTTTAGTCTCTGTGTCACTAAGCTTAATTTTATACCATAGCTGGACTGCACAGCTAGAATTTTGAAACCGCTAGTTTAATTTAATATATAAAAAAAGCCTAGAGCGCAATATTAGTTATTTATCAGCAACCGGTTTCAACCCAATGTTGGGCCATCTTCCGGGTTTTTCTCTGTAATATACATTTTTTATCATTCCGAGTATTTATAAAGAGGAACTACATTTATAATTAAATTGGATAAATGAGAATAGAATAAAATGATGTTACACCCTATTTGGTTTGGAGCGGCGAAGGAGCTGTGAATCCTCAGGTGCTATCGCTGCTGGAGGAGCTAGCTGTGGTCTGCTGTACTCAAATAGACGAAGTTCCCCACTACGCCACCACTAGCAGCCAATGAAATGACTACTTACGTGAAAAATGTTTAAAATTCTTGCTTCTTAATTAAAAATACGTGGCTTTGGCATTACTAGCTATAAAAGTAACTATTCAAAAATGTTCAAATGTTTGTATAGCTTATGGGACTTAACTACGGGGTCATCAGTCCCTAAACTTACAAACTACT
This sequence comes from Locusta migratoria, assembly GCA_026315105.1. Lineage (NCBI taxonomy): Eukaryota > Metazoa > Arthropoda > Insecta > Orthoptera > Acrididae > Locusta > Locusta migratoria. Next base: position 464,869,191 of record CM048747.1, read on the forward strand.
TATGAACTACTTACGAACTAGGACGAAACAAATATCCAAGCCCGAGGGGGGATTCGAACCCCCGACCGTAGTGGCCGTGCAGACCGTAACTGAAGCGCCTCAGTCCCCTCGGCCACCGCGGCCGGCAAAGTTACTATTGTCATTATCCTAATACATAAAATAAAACGCAAAATATAAAGCAATAATTGGCATGAATCTCAAGTTCTGTAGTGCTGCTTTCTACAGGATTTCTGTATCTCTAGCGCTATAGGTTACTAGGCAACATGCTCAGTAGCTATGGGGTATCGATAGAAGCTTGTTGCCTAGTAACCGCTCTTGTGCTGTTTGAGTGCAGCAGAGCACAGCTCGCTCCGTCCAGCAGTGACTACACCTGAGGACTCGCAGCTCCCGCGCCGCTCCACACCATTTGGTATAACATCATTTTATTCTGTTTTCATTTATTTCAGTTAAGTGTCATTAGAAATGTAGTTCCTTGTTAGAAATCCTCTGCATGTAAAACATGTATATTAAAGAGGAAAACCCTGAAGAAGGCTCAACATTGGGTTGAAACCGGTTGGTAATAAATAACCAAATTGTGCTCTAGAATATATATATATATATATATATATATATATATATATATATATATATATATATATATATATATATAAAGTACCAAAAGAGCACTGACATCCCAAAGAAACAAAATGTTTCCAAAAATTTGCGCTAGTTTAAGATATTCAGCTTTCAGCTTGGGATGTGAGTCAAGTCCGATACGAGTGCATTAATCGGACTAATAAATGATCAGTGTCTATGTAGCCAGAATATGCGCCTCATATCACATTTGTAAAAATACTCAATTTCTCAGCCCAGGGACCCCTAAAGAGATTGTGCCATACCAAAATCTGAATCCGCCTTATTATTCGGTCCATGTCCTTTTTTTTCCAAATCTCTTTATTACCTACATAAACCACAACCTCAGCCCTCCTCTTCTAGCCCACCCCGCCACGGTCCCCGAACGTGGTATCTTTTTGTCTATGCCTGTATGAATTTTGTCGGATCTGTTGATCCTCTTCACCCGCTCTACCGTTCAGCGATTATCTCTTGATACAGTATATGTGGAGAGTTTGAGTCCCAATTCCCGTTGTGCTGGTACGTGACTAGGATTTAGCTCCTACGGGTTCTTTCTCAGCGTTGTATGGGCCCTCGCGCTGCGCGTCTTAAACCAGTACCGATGCTGTGGCGCTCATGAATCCAAGAGTACATTTTCGCTATATTATTATGCATTAACACTGAGAAATACTGAAATGGATTTTCTGCATTTAACTCGCAACGTTATAAATTATGCAAGAACTGACGTCTGATGATTTATGTACGTCTCACATATATAAAATGTAGCACGTGTGCGTGTAAGTAAACTTAAGTAACCCTTTCCTTTGTATGTGTGTACCAGGCAGCAACTGAACTAAACAGAGAATAACTAGCGAATACTACGGTCAATGGCGATTGGAGACCAGCTGACGACTACTGCGCAACAAAACTTTTGAATGTTACACCGTTGTTGTGGTCTTCAGCTCGAAGACTGGTTTGATGCAGCTCACCGCACTACTGTATCCTGTACCAGCCTCTTAACAAGACAATTCACAACCATTTGAACCTGGTTATTTTGTACGTGTGTTGGTCTCCCTCTGCGTTTTTGACCCCCATGCTTCCCTCTAATAATTCTCTGACGAGTCCTTGATATCTCAGAATGTGTCCTACCAATCGATCCCTTCTTTTCGTTAAGATATTCCAGAATTTACTTCCCAGAATAATTGATACAAGGTATGTAAATGAACGACTTTTGTGAACAGACTTGGCAATCTCCAGCAAGAAAATTAGGATCATTTCAGCGTATTCGCCCTGTGAAGGGACAGATCACGATGATATGGACAGATTTTACGACGGACCCAGAGTGTAGTTGTTAGAGGGCAAGAACAGTGTTTTGCTCATGGATGACATCAATGCCAGGGTGAGAAATCGAACACAAGGGTTTGAAAAGGTTATGGGTAAGTCGGGAGAGGATATGTAGGCAAGCAGGAACGGAAAACAGTTCTTGTATTTCTGTACCGCTTAATTATCACAAACTCCTTTTTTAATCGTAAGTACATTCACCGGTATACTTGGGAAAGCATGGGAACCACATCTGTCATTGTCTATATAATAACAGATCATGAATTTAGAAAGGCAGTCAGTTACCACCTCATTAGTTACGCGATTCACCCGTTCATTTTTATTGCCGTCCATTGATACAATCCAGTCAAATGCTTTCTTTTCTGAAAAATAATATTGGATGTCACTAAATTTCTATTTTTCAGAAACTCTTTTCTACTTATTGCAATTCTGAATTTTATAGTTTCTATACTACTACCATCAGAAGTTATTTTAGTGCATAAATAACAAAACTGATTTACTACCTTTGTCGTCTCGTTTCTTTATCTAATTCCTCGAGCATTACTGGATTTAATTCAACCACATTCCATTAGCTCTGTTTTGCTCTTGTTAATGTTAATCTTATATCAGGACGCTGTCCATTCTGTTGAATTGCTCTTTGAAGTCCTTTGCTGTCTCGAAAGAACTGCAGAATCACCAGGCAAACTGCGCCTGACGACTGTTAGGAGAGACACGTACTGAATAGACATACATAAAAGAGACAGGTATGAAACGAGAAATGATGTCACCTCACAATGTCAAAAGCCTCGAAGAGTTTCCATTTTGAGCAAGCGGTCGTCGCTTATCGGAGGAAAGATAGCAGAAGCTGCGACGGAAGGGGAAAATGGAGAGAAAAAGGGCTTGGGTGGTCAGTGTGAGGGGCGGCTTGGTTAGCGCGGAGCAGAGAGGCAGAGGCCGGCTAAGCGCGCCGGTAAATCATAGCGGCTGAGCGATGGCCGGCAGTCGGTCCGCAGCAGCGGCGGCCGCGCATTTCATTACGGCCGCATAAATAACGCACCCAGCGCACGCCTCACCGGCTGCCCGCTGACCGCTACCCGCTGCCGCTATTGCATTCCGCCTAGGCGCCGCCGGCACCTACTGTGCGTTTATGGCGCGCTGCCCTCTGCCGTCTGACACGTTCATTACGTGCCTTCCCACCAATACCCTTGATTTATTTTCTGCAGTTGCAGTAACGGTTCTCATGTTATCTGTCGTCTCCGTAATAGTCTGAAGAGCGCACTAGCTCTGACACAGCGACCACTCAGTTTATTTCGTTTGATTGTATCCACGGCAGATGCGAGAACTTGAACTTCAAAGTTCGTGTTATAAATGCAGCTCAGTCACTTTTCACCTTACAAAAGCACTTGAAATGACACGTTTCGGAGGAGGAAGACTTCATCGCCAGAATTACTCTATAAGAATCTCATACTTGTCTACTTACTGCCAGGGACTTTTGAACGGTACTTCGGTAGCCAGTCATTAATCACACGCCATTCCTCTCTGTTTTCAGTTTCTTCTTCATTCGTTCCAAACCTCATTCTTGATCTTCCCAATTGCCTCTTTCCCTTTTTTTTAATTTAATATTTTTTATAACGTCCATCAACTCTCGCTACAAGATCAAATGTTCAAATGTTTGCAGAATGTTCAAATGTTTATAAATTCGAATGTTTGAATAGCTTATGGGACCTAACTACGGGGTCATCAGTCCCTAAACCTACAAACTACTTATCAACTAGCTTATCCTAAGGACGGCACAAATATCCATGCCCGAGGGGGGATTCGAACCCCCGACCGTGCAGACCGTGACTAGAGCGCCTCAGTCCCCTCGTTCCCCTCTGTTTGTAAATCTATCGGATCAAACTGCGTGGTCATCAAATGTTCAAATGTTTGTACAGCTTATGGGACTTAACTACGGGGTCATCAGTCCCTAAACTTACAAACTACTTATCAACTAGCTAATACTAAGGACGGCATAAATATCCATGCCCGAGGGGGGATTCGGACCACCAACCGTAGTGACCTTGCAGACCGTGACTGGCGCGCCACAGACCGCTCGGCCACCGCGCCGGCTCGCTACAATACCATACCATCTCATTCTCTCATTTTCGATTAGATTAGATTCATAGATTATGAATACGAAATTTCGTAAAGATGTGGACCGTTTCAGCTAGGAAAAGATAATATTACATGGCATGCGTTTTTATTGTAATTTGTTATATTTTTATTTCATTTTTAATTTTATATTTACTTATTTTGGTAAAAATACTAATATCTATGTAAAAATTCATCTACTGAGTAGAAGGAATTGTCATTCACAAATTCTTTCAATTTGTTTTTAAATGCTGATTGGCTATCTGTCAGACATTCGATGTTATTTGGTTAAGTGACCAAAGACTTTTGTGACAGCATAATTCACCCCCTTCTGGGGTTTTACATATTCCAAATCTCCCTCTTCCGTCTTATCCTACAACCATTATTTTCAATTACTGGTCCAAATATTTTCCTCAGCATCTTATTTATTTCAAATGAGATGAGCCTTCTCACCGTCGTGTGTGTCACTGTGCATGTTTCATGGGCGTAAATCACTATTGGTCTACTCATAGGAGTATTGTCAGCACTGTCAATGCAACTGTAGTTTCGACTTAAAACACTTAATGTAACGCACTCATAGCTCTAGTTCCTGCTTGTGAACAAACGCAAAAATAAAAATAGAAAGGGGCATATCAATACTTTTTAAGAATAAAATAAAACCGAAAAGATATAAATATGAATAGATTAAATTCTGATGGAGAAGGCTTTCTGCTTTCGAAACGCGTCAGTGTCTGTCGCGAAACATGGCTCAGCGTACATTTTACCATTCTGTATTCAGCTGAACCTACCGCTGTCATCGTATGCAACCACGCTTTCCGTCACGCTGGGACGTATTTGCATTACGACTAAAGTACTTACTCTTTCAGTTCAAAGTTTAATGTTCAAATGTTTGTATAGTTTATGGGACTTAACTACGGGGTCATCAGTCCCTAAACTTACAAACTACTTATGACCTAACTAATACTAAGGACGGCACAAATATCCATGCCCGAGGGGGGATTCGAACCTCCGACCGTACTGGCCGTGCAGATCGTGACTGGAGCGCCTCAGTCCCTTCTGCCACCGCGGCCGGCTCAAAGTTTAATACGTTAGTTACCTACGACTAAATTTTAACAATCAATGTTGCTCTTTGTTACAAGGCGCGATAGGCAACGACATATTAACATAGTTAAATGCTGCACGGACGTAGATAAATTATATTAAGAATTGAAATTTTGAAAATGGTCTATACCACTCGTAGATAAACTTGTTCTTCAAAACAGTATAGCGATGAAAACTTCTTCAGAGAGCCGCACTTATTTTCTAAAAGTATGCATTTCGGTGTTGGTTAGTAGAACTTAACAGAAAATAGAGATAAGAACAACGATAACGCTACTTAATGGCAAATAAAGCACAGTAAACACCAGATGAAAATGCACAGCCGAGCGGTTATAGGCACATTGTCAGGGCCTGTGAGGCTGCACCCCCGAGAGGTTAGATTCTTCTCTCGGTAATGGATATTTGTTGTTCTTAGGTTAGTTTAAGTAGTTTGTAATTCTAGTAACTGATTGAACTCATAGAATTAGAAACATTTGAACATTTTCACAATGCACATTTAATGTGAACAATAACCTTCCATTTCTCTGCTGAGTTTAACTAACTATCCTTTGCCTGTTATTTTCAACTTCACGCTTTGCGCTTGGAAAGCGGCACGGGAGCGTTACGAATATGATGAACAAAATCCAGTGGTGGACTCTGAGGCGCTGACAACGCAGAGAAGTTTTCTGCTGAACCTTGGAACGAGTACTTTCCGTGAAGCCGTCCGACAACAATACTTCCACCCTACGAATTCAACACCACGAGAAAAAGAGAGAAATATGAGCCCGTAAGGGAATGTTACAGCAAACGTTATTAACAACGTTGCTCTATGTTTAAATGATGAAATCACACGCGGAATGGATTTCTGCAGCAGTACATCTGGAAGTGGTGTGCATTCGATTTTAGAGCCTCTCATTAAGTTTCTAATCAGTCACACAGTCTAAATCATTCACAGAACTAAAGTTTACTTTCAAGATATAGCTTGGTTGTCCGTAAAGAATAAACGGCCGCAACGAAAGCACTGTTTTACTCTGATATCGAGGGTATGAATTTCTGTTTCCGACGGCCTAAAAATTTAATCTGATCTATAGTGGTAGATAATCTATCATCATTACTAATGCGCATCGGTGAAAATAAATTTATATCGACTGTTGGGCACATCGGTTTCGCCGCTTAGCTGGGAATGGACGCGCCTACAAATCAGTGGTGGTGACAAGCCAATTCAAAGATTTATAGGGTTCGCCTACCCATGCATGAAACAAAAGGGTTTATATCCTCATGTTGTTGTCTCTTGAGCAATAGATCACTATAATTCTTTTTCAATTGATGGTAAACAAAGAAAGTAATTTACAACATGGCTCTAAACCAAAAAAGGTTCGGAAATTCATTAGTTACGTGTTTAAAAAGATGGTTTAGCTTTGCGGATTATTTGATCCTCAAAGAATATTTTACGAGTCGTGTACTGTATCTGCTTATTGTGGTAAAATTTGATAGTGCAGTCGCATATTAGTACACTGCGGTATTGATTTTATGAAGAGCAATCAGCACGCCAGCGGCAACTGAAGAGCATTTATTGCATTGCCGAGGTAGTGAGCTCATGCCAGGGCGGTGTTGTCGCTGCTGGACTAACCGGCTGTTCTTTATGTTTTGCTGTTCCTCTTAATACTTACTGCTAAACCCACAGACATACATTAAGTAGACTGGCAAAGTTGCTGGTTTTAGTGAAGCCCGACGCCATCTAACGTACACAAACGTCAACTTCTGAACTAAAATGACGTTTTCATATGTTCACCGCCGTTTAAACAGATTCTGAAGCTGAGCTAATATTTGCGTACTAGCATAATTTAACACACAAAATTTAGAATCGTGTTACAAGTCGCGCATTAGGAAACATATGCCCAAGTTTAAAGCAGATAGCAGTTCTCGTAAGAGCACTCCCGTGAATTAGGACACTGGTTAATCAACAAGAAACAGCCATCTTTGTCTACAGAAGCGCGCGTAGGCTACTATTTCAGGAAACGACCAAGTTGATTGAAACTGGAGACAAATTAATAAATACAGGCACACCACTGAAGATACTTATTACCATTATGTAGGCGTCAACACTATAAATGCGGCGTACTTTCATGACTTTAGTCCTATTTCTATATTATTGCCATAAAGGGCTGGTAAGCAACTACAAGTTAAAGACAAAATAGTCCATTTCTTAAGATTATTTTTATCTTTAACGTAGTAGTTGTTTACCAGCCTTTTATGGCAGTAGTAGAGCGACGACTGCTTTCAGTGACACCAGTGATATTGCATAGGGCATTGCCAGTCTAGGTAATGTATGTTTGTGGTTAAACCCAATGTTGCACTACACTAATTTGGTATCACTCTATCGAATGCGTTCGTAAAATTCCGCTTCAGTAATTGTATTGTTTGTAACGGTGAACAAACCGATGTGTTCCGCTATTATTAAGCGCCCCATGAAAGACGTTAAGGGCATTATTTATTTTCCGTGTGGGAATGGCCGTGCGGACAGGAGCGTGACGTTACTGATCGCGCGGTCGCTCGCGTCAAATGTTGGAGCCCTCCCTCTGTCATGGGTTTATGTGTGTGTGTGTGTGTTGTCCTTAGCATAAGTTAGTTTAAGTAGTTTGTAAGTCTAGGGACTGATGATCATATTAATTTGGCCCAAAGCGAGAAATACGGGTTCGAAGCCCAGTCCAACGCAAAATTTCAACTTCAGCATTGAATTTATTTCAATCCCTGCAACTTTAATTAATAATTGTTTAGGCGGACTTTAGCTACACTCTCCAGAAAAAGTGAGTATCTGTGAACAGAATACAAAAAATGTTCCTGGCCACTTTTAGACGATACACCTTTGTAGGTGGTATGGGTGCAGAACTGCTAATATGAACAGTGCACCAAACTCAGTTACGCTGCCGTTTCATATAAAAACGTCTGGCTGTCAAAATAAGCTGCGTGGAAATGAATTTAATCTTCACTAACTGAGTTAGTGAAAGAGTAAGAATTAAGACATTTTACGCTAGTGTCTGGACATCAGTCATGTAGGACGAGTCTGGTTTATATATCTCTGTCCCTCCTTTTTGCCGACCATCCGATTACGAACTTTATTTGCAGCTCTGAAGAGTGGAAAATTATCGTTCAGTATAGGTCACCTCGGTGCACAACTTGCTTTGCTGGTCGGCACTTTTTGCCTTTAGACACGGGAGCAGTGGGCACGAAAAGATAAATATCGGATGCTGCAGGGAGCGGTTTCCGTGCAGTGGTAAACACGGCCGCGCGGCCTGGAAATTGGAAGCGGCCGTGGCTTATCTGTGCGGGCGCGCCCAATTTAATTTACACTTGGCTCTCCTCTGCACAACTTGGCCTCTCTATCACCGCCATCTCTCCTGCTTTCTGTTTCTCTTCCTCCTCCTTTGTTTCACCAGCGATAAGGCTCTTCCTCTACTGGAACTCCACGACACCCCCTCCCCTTTCTATCTTTCTTTCTTTCTTTCTTTCTTTGCTCTCTTCTATAAAACGCGCTCGTGCGTGTGTATGTTTGTGCGAGGACAACCCTGTTTACTCGTCCCCAAGCTTGTGAAGTTTTCGCGTATACAGCTTCCAATAAATAATCGATTTGCTTCGACTGTCTCCGAAGTAATATTCCAGTAATTAATTTGCTGCTCATTCGAGCTAGCGCACGCTCAAAAACTTTCGTTGGGAGTCGGTCGTGTTGTGTGACGGTTTTGTGTGTCTCTCGTTAACTGTCGGAGAGTGTTGTAGGCTCTGCAGTGAAGGATAAATGAACGTTGCGGCGTCAAACAACCTCAGACTGGAGAATCTGGTAAATAATGCCTTACAATCGATTCATTTCACCGCGTGCATAAGTTCCAAATTTCTGGCTTCGTTGGGTCGTTATGTCAAGTTACATAATCAGAAGAACCGTAATGTGACAAGGGAAGAAAGTGATAACACTAAAAATGATCATGTACTTAGACACAGTAATTCGCGAAGTCTGAACCTATGAAACTCGTGGTGGTAGAACCAACTTAACAAAACATCTTCTGTACCAGAGAATGTTACATTGTGATATTATTAATAATCCGTGCTTTTCTCCTTTACCAAAATTCAGCATTTATCAGAAAATCAAATATCCAACTGAATTATTCTACGAACAGACACGTAGAAAATACATGGCGCATCATATTATAACAACTCGTTACATGAAATCAAGTTCAACTGTTTGTAAAACTAAGAAAATGTTCAAATGTGTTTGAGGTCTTATGCGACCAAACATCGTGACCATCAGTCGCTAGACTAAACACACTAATCACTTAAGTACCTTAAACTAACTTGCGCTACGGAGGACAACACGAACACCCATGCCCGAGGGAGGATTCCAACCCCCGACCGCAGCGGCGGTGCAGACCGTGACTGACGCGCCGCAGACCGCACGGCCACTGCGGCCGGTGCAAAATTAAGAGACCAAACTGCCGAGGTCATCACTCCCTACACTTACACACTATTTAAACTGATTGACTTGTGATAATTACAACACACAACCGTGGCTGAGGAAGGACTCGTACCTCCGACGGGAGCGGACGCGCAATCCGTGACACTGCACCCCGGACCACACGGTAATACCCGCGCGGCTGAAATTAAGTAGTAGTATTCTACGGCATTGGGCTGCATTTACAAGACGTGTTTGTCACAACCCAATCCTGAAATGTTTAAAAATTCTGCATTTCACTGAAGCAAAATTCCAATCTCATTTTGATTGATTACTTGTGCACTTGTATATACAGCGATCGCACCTGGTGTAAAATGCTCTTGCTTATGGCGCGTTCCACCAGCACACGAAATTTCCTTCTAGTCCTTACGTCCATAACGAGCCAGCGCACCACGCATGAGATTCGCTGTAAATCAATACATAATATAAATGTATGTGAAGGATAATCTGAGGAAAAGCTCTGGACATTTTAAAACACTTTTCACAGGCAGGTTCAGGGGGAAATTTGTGTAGGCCTATATTATTTATTACCGCTAGGCGAGACATAAGACTGTCGACCGTAGATACTTGGCGCTACTCGAGGCGGGTCACCAGGCCAAACAACTAAAGTAATTGATGGTTATCAGCAATATTAATACTTTTTGGCGGAAACCTCCTTCGTCATGTTTAGTGCTAAAATACACAGAGAAGAAGAAAATTAAATACTAGGTATTTCTGATCATAACAGTAACAATAGAAATCTCCTGGGACGCGTTACGTTTTCCATCCGATAGGTATTGGTGAGACGTAAAAGCCAATGGTTCCTTCAGTGAAATGTTCTTCGTAGTCTTTTTCTAACTGTCCAAAATTAAATACCTGTCCTTGTTACCATACGGAAAGTTTTTCGTTTTAAATATTTTCTCCGTATCTCTATATTCAATATATTTCAGCCATTAAAGTACTATAACCGAAAACAATTTAGCTGGTGTTTTTTTTCCTCTTTTTTTTTGCGCTACACTACTGCTTCTTCCTTTAATTATTATTTCATTTACTGATAAAAGGGACTGATGACCTAGCAGTTTAATCCCCTCTAAACAACAACAATAAAACATTCATATATTTCGACCGTGTACAGGCATCGCGAGGAAATGGCAATTCCTGTTGCTGTAAACGTCTTCTGAAATCGTTACTACATTAGAAGAAACGCACGATGCTCATGGACAACGACTAATGAGATGACATTTTTTAAGTAACATGAACTGTTATCTTCTTAGAGAACTGATAAGGAATAGTATCACGAAGATAGAGTGAAGTAAAATTCTTGGCAATGGGAACAAGGCATTGACAGAATAAATAAAGTTAGAAATAAAATAGAGACCACCTAAGAAAATACTTCAAATCCCACAGAATTATGGCTGGAGTGAGGTCGGATCAGTGTTTCATGTTAGTTCTATGCGCTGAAGTGATAATTTTTATACTATGTTTCCTTTTCGCAAGAGTCAGTACTAACACATCTTAATGAGTCTATTATTTTTATTTTATTTTATTACTATGCTGTGTAGAGAAGGTGATAAAATTGTGGACGTTTTACTTTTTTTCTGAACACAACATAGGGGGCGCCAAGACATGCAAGATTTATTTGTGAAATGGGTTTTTCGATTAAGCAGACGGAGATATCTTCCTAGTGAGTAAGTGACATGCAACTGGGAATCACCACAGCGAAATTGTATGTCAGAGTAACAGCAATTGATCCTTAGTTATCCGGCCGCATTGGCCGAGCGGTTTGCGGCGCGCCAGTCACAGACTGCACGACCGCTACGGTCGGGGATTGGAATCCCTCCCTCGGGCATGGATGTTTGTGTCGTCTTTAGTATAAGGTAGTTCATAAGTTTAGGGACTGATGACCCCGCAGTTAAGACCGTTAAGCTTAACAAACATTTGAACATTTGAATTTGATCCTTAGTTTTACTAGAGCAGAAGACAGATTGTTGCAAATGCTTGAGTTATTTGATGTTCTGGAGAGGGTGGTGAGACGATTCCGAAGACGAGTGAGATTACTCAAACTAGACCTAGGCCTTAAAAAAGCACACAACCATGAGATCGCATTAAGTGTTCCATTCACCATGTGCTTAAATGTGTAATCAGGCAGAAATTTCGATTAACAACGGAAGTAAATGTAATATTTGTGGAGGGGTTAACATTGAAGTACCCGCGCCATAGTGCCATAGCTCACGGAAAAAAAGGACCAACACTAAATTGCCAGCCCTCTTATAATGTGGTTAGATAATTTGTTTTCGGCAGTGGCGAAATGTTGCAACTGTAACGGGTCAATGCGTGTGGTTTGTTTAGACATTAATTTGGCCTGACGCAGCGGTACAGTAACAGCAACACAGCCTAAAGAGAAGGCGTGTTACGTCACACGGAGTAGGCCGCCATCTGACTGACACAGGCCACGTTCTAATAGCGGCCAGCCAGCTACGAGATCGCAGGCTGCTCTGTGTGACGTGACACGACTACGCTCACGCCTTGTCTTTAGGCGGCTCTGGTAACAGCCGGCATCAATGGGTTGAGACTGGTCTCTCTTGCGGCGTTCCACGCTACGGCGTCGCACGTATTTCACCGCGTATCATGACTGCAGATATATACCTGCGTTTTCTTAGCAAAATTTAGGAGGAGAAATTTTCAACATTTACAACACTTTAGTACTGATGAACGCTTACTGCGTCTGTAGTTCGGCGGTCTCGATGTACGTGTCGGCCAAGCAATCTGCGAGCATGTGAATAGTAGAAATCAGCACGAAAGAAAATAGACACAAAACAAAGTCGGCACATGCATCTCCTTTAGTCTACGTTAGTGAAAGGGAGATGCGGTTGTAGTGCATGAGCGATGAGACGTAACTTCTGTTGTGGAGGAATGGCCGGCCGCGGTGGCCGAGGTGACTGAGGCGCTCCAGTCACGGTCAGCACGACCACTACGGTCGGGGGTTCGAATCCCCCCTCGGGCATGGATATTTGTGCCGTCCTAGTTAGTAAGTAGTTCATAAGTAGTTTGTAAGTTTAGGGACTGATGACCCCGTAGTTAAGTCCCATAAGCTTAACAAACATTTGAACATTTTGTGGAGGAATGTAACCGAACTCGCAAACTTTCCGGCTAGACATCTAACACGGAAACATTGTTAATTTTCATGTGATTAAAAACCAAAAATTATACGAACATCCGTAAGTTTAATTGAATTTTATTTTGCTACCTGTTTCGACACTAAAGCAGTGTTATCTTCAGGCCAAATCAGTAAACTCCATCCTCTTATATGTGTAATCAATAAAGCCGTTTTTCACCGGAATTAGCAGTTCCTCGTTATCCATATTTTCTCACATGTTCGAAGGGCATACACACGGATAACCAGGAACTGCTAATTCCGGTGAAACAGTGCCTCATTGATAGCAAATATAACATGATGGCCGTCGTTGATTTGGCCTAAGAATGACACTACTGGAGTGTCAAAAGGGAGAGCAAAATAAAATTCCATCAAATTTTACGACTTTTGGTGTACAATTTTTTTAAAAAAACTTTGACTAACAATAATCCCACAGTCTAAGTAGTATGGAGCTACATCTATTGTTAATTTCCAGTTCTGATCGAAAATTTCAGGGACGCACGAAGCTTGGCTATAGGAAAGACAATGGCCTAGCATTCGTATGCGGTCATTGTCCTCTCTAATAATCCGGCGCCGGCCGCAGTGGGCGAGGGGATTCAGGCGCGTCAGCTACGGACTACACGGCCACTACGGTCGGGGTTCGAATCCCTTGTCGGGCATGGATATTTGTGCCGTCCTTAGTGTTAGCTAGTTCATAAGTAGTTTGTAAGTTTAGGGACTGATGACCCCGCAGTTAAGTCCCATATGGTATACAAACATTTGAAACATTTTGAAACAATCCGGCTGTCTGCCTCAGGTTTCTCTATAACGTCACGATTACAGTAATGAAAATATACATTAAAATGATAATACCTTGTCTGAAATGGAAAGAAAGGTTACGTGAGAGCATAAACTAAATCCGCTAACTGTGGAGGTAGACAGCAGAAGAAGGTATCAGTAGAAGTTTTTTCCCATTTAGATGTTCCACAGATATTTAAAAATTGAACAAAAATCTTTGGATACAGATTGAAATTCTAACACTTTCGCAGAAACATGTTACCATCGCTTTAAAAATGCTTAAAAATAGTGACTGCTTTGGTGAAGCGAGTGCCAACAGCCGTAATATAGTTCATTAAGTGCATTTTTAAAAAACCATCAGCTGTTTATTCAAAATCTTATACAGCTACCAGTTTCGGTCACAGACCATCTTCATGGATAAAAATGTGTTAAAACACAATGGTAAACTGCATCAAATAAAATACATGCAACTGAGACAAACAGGAGTCAGTATAACTAAAAGTATAAAAATTACAGTGGTCATATTAGATAAAACCTTTCAGTCAAACATAATATAAAAGGCGAGAACAATCCATGAAGATGGTCTATGACCGAAACTGGTAGATGTATAAGGTTTTGAATAAACAGCTGATGGTTTTTAAAAATGCAATTTATGCTTAAAAATAGGTTTATAAAAACAAGAAAATGTTAACATAAAATTAACACCCAATAAAATTCAAAAGGTAACATCTCACTGCAAACAAGCAGCTGAAACACAAGAAAAGTTACCGATAAGCCACAAAAAAAGTGAGCATCTCAAACCTAACGACGCGTATATTCTCAAACTATAAACACAGAGAACGGCGCCGGCCGCGAGGGGACTGAGGAGCGCCAATCACGGTCTGCACGGCCGCTGCGGTCGGGGGTTCGAATCCCCCCTCGGGCATGGATATTTGTGCCGTTCTTAGTGTTAGTTAGTTCATAAGTAGTTTGTAAGTTTAGGGACTGATGACACTGTAGTTAAGTCCCATAAGCTATGCAAACATTTGAACAGAGAACGGCGACAGATGTTTTGAAGAAAAAGTATCCATCAAAGTTTTCGAGGACATTAGACAGGAAGCATTCTGTTGGTAGCGTCAGTTTTTCTCTGTTGATCTGTGTAGCGTAAACAGCGCAGTGCTATTAGCGGCGCGCGGCGCGGCTAGACGCTAGAGATGGCGGCGTCAGCATGGCGGCCGCGGCTGCGCGCGCATCCGCACCCCCGCCCACGCCCAGCGCCATCGCCCCCACGCGGCTCCCCCCCCCCACCCACTCCCACCACGCCTCCAGCGGCGAGCGGCCACGCCGGACGCGTGCAGTCCAAAGGCCCGCGAAAGCCTTTCCTCTCCTCTCCTCTATCCTGTCGCATCACCAAACTGATCGATTCATACTGGCCGTGACGTCAAAGCACTCCACAATGCATTTCAAATGGCGCCATTCGCACACGCCGTCGACGCGACGGAACGTCAGCGTCACCGCGCAGGAGAGGCCGGTGAACACGCAGATTCGGTCTTCCTACATTTCCAAATGGCGTTCGGCATAGTGCCACATGACTAGGCGAGATGTGCTCTTACTGTTTAATGCTGGGCAAATACAGGGTATTTCAAGAGGAATCGTAAACATTATACGATGTGGTAGTATAAAAAAAAAAAAAAAAAAAAAAAAAAAAAAAAAAAAAAAAAAAACCCACCATATAACATGTGCCCAATTTTTATTGAGTACAGACTGAGTGTGTAATGCAAAGAAATTAAATGAGGACATTTTCACTGATTCTTCCGTCGGTTCCCTGGAGAACATTGTACTGAATTAAAAAACGATAAATTTTGTAAACGTTCTACAAGTTTACTTTTAGTTAGTTAATCAGGTTTCGGCTTACAAGGCTATCTAAAAAAATTATTTTTATTTAGTTAAGCAGGATAAACTTGTAGAATAGACACAAGAATGCACTTTTTTTTTTTCAATGTTTTGATAATCTACCGAGAACCGACGCCGCAATGGAGTAGCCGAGCGGTCTAAAGTGTCTCGCTGCGAGGCACGCAGTTGCTCGCCGTGGAGGTTCTTCGAGTCCTCCCTGGGGCATAGTGTGTGAGTTTGTCCTTAGGTTATTTTACCTAGGTTTAAGTAGTTTGTAAGCTACGGACTAATGACCACGCAGTTTGGTCCGATAGATTTAGAAACATTTGTACGAGAACCGACAGAAGTATTAGTGACGTCCTCATGTGCCTTAGATTTTGCGGTTGCATACTAACAGCTATAAAAATTGGAGATATATGAAAGTATTTTTGTTGCAATTCGTCTATACTTCTTCCTCCGAAGATACTTAATGTTCCTGTTGAAACAACCTCTATATAACTGGATAGAGAAATATTTGTGTGATAGACTCATGCAAGTTATACTGGACGACGAATGTTTCACAAAGAAACATCGGATATTCCAAGAAAATGTCAGAGGATCTATTACGTTCTCATTATACATAAACAATTTATCAGATTACAACGTCGTTCGCTGTCAGCACATTTCAACTGTGTATAAAGAATGTTAACTATTTTTTCAAATTTACACAATGTTAAGATAAAGCGTGTAAGAAAGAAAAATATCACGATGGTATTTCGTCCGTAAGCGCTGAGTGTTTGAAATATCTGGATTTTAGGGCTTTGTAACATCTATTACATCCCACATACAATCAAAAATATTACATGAAATGAAAGAGGAATTAAACAGGTCTGTTTTCCACCTGTACGCCACCTCACTCAGACGCAATCGGTAAAAAGTCGCACCTGAATGCTGTACTAATCGCAAGAACCCGGGTGACAGGTCTCGTTACGCTTGGCCTGCCATGTGTCGGCACAACTGCAAGAAGGAAAGTTTCGGTTCAACAATAACCACTCACACGTTATTTATCTCACTGGGTGAAGAGACGTTCCGTCGCTTTTAGTAGATGGTGTTCCAAAACCTGCTGAACAACATATTAGCACTAACAGCTGTTATCGCATTAAATATTTTATTTACATCCGATAACGGTCAATTAAGGAACCACCTTGTGGCATAATTTTATTGTGATACGGGTTATACCATTATACTTTATTTCCGTTTCAGCTCTAGTAGTTTAAGCATGGCACGCTATGATGAACGCGTATCACAACGAAATTGCACCACATAATGATTCAGTAATTGACCGATATCGGTTGTGTAATAAATATTCTACGTTATACAGCCTACAGCTGTGTTTTCTTCAAAAGGACGTTCAGTTCACGTGGCCTCCCGCGTCGGGGGCTCGAATCCCCCCTAGGGCATGTATCTTTGTGTTGTCCTTAGATTAGTTTAACTAGTTTGTAAGTCTAGGGACTTATGACCAACGTAGTTTGGTCGAATAAGAATTACAAACATTTGAACACGTGTATTTTTGACGTTCAGTTCCTGTTCCGTAGAATGCCGCCGGTCGCTAACGGGTTCACAACCGCATACACACTTTCACCTCCTCGCCCAGCGGAAACCGACGTCCATGCATATCTTTCTTCAGAACACACGGTGCAAGATGCGGGCAGTATGGAGAATGTTGCAGCGTTTCCTAACCAAATCACTGAAGTCTCCGTCCGATTGGTGGGTGGGGGCAACGCTTCTCTCTCGTCTCATAAGACGAAACCTGATTCACCCATTGAGAGCCCAAGGGCGAACGGCAAAGCCAAAACTGAAAAAATCTCACCCACTTCGCTCGCCAAAGAAATTCAAAGCTTTTCGTGTAAGCTATGATGACCTTCTCCTGCGGCTACCGGGGCCCTGTGCTCGTCGAGTTTCTCGAGCATGCAGCCAAATTCAGTGCCCAGCGCACTTCATAGAAACTGCGACGCGTCATAAAGTTACGACGCCCAGGGATACTGTGGGATGGAACCATCCTGTTGTACGATTAACGTCCCCATCCCCACTGCCAATCTGACGATGGCTACGCTTGAACTATTTGTTTTGGAACATCTGAAACTCCTCCTTAAACGTCCCCATGGAGAGGACCTTAAAATTCCAAAACGGACATCTATGAGAGAACTTACAAAAGACGGCAATGTTATAGGCTAAATAGTATTCTTCCATTTTGTATTCTTTTATATACAATAATACTGATGTATTTGTGACCTATAATTTAAATTATATTACGAAAAAGTTCCTTACTTTCTATCGTCAGATAGACATAAACATAACATCAACATTCATACATGGGAAGAAATTTTGTTTCACTTATATCAGCAGATGATGCCTATGTCAGCGATTTGTATGCACCGCTCATTTCAGCCGCTATTTTGTGAATTAGTTTTTGTACTCAAATAATTAACTTATTTTCCGAGACTGATACAACTAAGTAATAAATAAGCTCTAAGAACTTTCCTTGTTAGTAATATTTAAATGGAATTATATTAAACTTACTTTCTTTCTAGAACTTGTAGAATATTCTGCATTTCTAACGGACTCATATTTAGTATTAATAAATTCACATATTGCAAAAATAATCATTTCTCTTTAACTCAACGTATTCGAGAATCAATATAAGTGTGAAATATTTTTATTTTCTGTGTGTTCCGTAACTAGCTGCGGAGATCCGACCACGAAGTGTAACTATAATAGTTTCGGAAATATTGTGCGTTTGCGTTTTCATCGTGTTAGAGGTGTTCGCAGCATTACACAAAGAATCGCAACTAATAATAATAATAACTGCTCAAAACAATCCTATCTTAATTTCTAATACTTACATGTATTTTTTCAGAGAGCGTTAATATTTCAAGATTAATAGTAAAAAAACACACATAGACCCACGTATTTTTTCCATTTCGTTACGGAATAACCTACAGTCCAGACATTTCTCCGTGTGGTTCTCACTTCTTTGGCGATATGAAGAAAGACGTGCATGGACGTCAGTTTCAGTTGGACAAGGAAAAGAAAAGAAGGAAAGAAGATCAGGGTTTAATGTTCCGTTGAGAGTCGCACTAAGAGGTGGAATACTGGGTTACGTTACGGATTCGTCACCAGTCGACCGCTTTCTACAAAACAGGAGTTAATCATCTCGTGTCTGAGTCGGGTAAATGATTTAGCGTCTATGGTGATTGCTTTTCAATTGAATCACTCCATTCTCCCGTTGTCTGGGATGTACGTTTTTCCTTACACTGCCCTTCGAATTATACTACTGTTCGGAAAAAGAGAAACACCACGACCGAGTGATCTAATCACATTGAAATACATTCCACCGATTAGCGACATGACAGTACACAAATTGTCACAGTTACAGACAGGATATGCATATTCAGTACGGATCAGCGAACTCCATGCACTGCAATCAGAGCCGCCAAGCGTCGTGCCACGAAATGGAAGAGCGCTTGAATATGCTGCCGAGGAATATGCCCCTGCGTGGTTTGCAGGCTTGTGCACAGAAGAAGTGAAACGAGTATATTAAAAATAAATTAATAAAAAAACGAAATTAATTTGAATGAGTGTGGGAATGACTACTAAACTTGCGTGGAAACATATTTATGACGAGTAGAATCGAATGTTTGGTATGAGTATGAGAGAGAATGTATGCTTCTACTTGTGTGACTAACAATTGTCTTACATCGGGAGACGCCCTGAGATATAAACCTAATTTCTTTAACAAAACAAATTACTACGTTGTGATCAAGTTATGTGATTAATGTAATATTAAAAAATAATTCCACAATTAGTTGTAAGTACTGTACAGCTACCTGGCCAAGTAGTTGGTTACGTTTTTGTAGGAACGTATAGGAGCAAATGAAACGAAAGAACCTAGAATGTGTCTTCGAAATGGAAAAGTGAGACATAAATAAATGTAATTTGACTCACCTTCATTTGCCGAGAACTACATCACATGCAGTTTAGATGAGGCAAATACACAATAATGCGTACATTATAAAAATGTACAGTTCATAAAATACGTACGGTATTTTGTTTGTAAGCAATACCGATGTCTGACTTCGAGTATGAATTAAATTAAAATAGTTTTTTGTGAAGTTAATAAACCGCACTGACTAACTGCAGTTGCTGAGTATCGCGTACCGCGCGGGAATAGTCGAGTGGTCTGGAGCGCCACGTTGCAGATCGCGAGACCTCCCGCGTCGGAGTTTCGAGTCCTCTCTCGGGCATGGATGTGTGTGTTAGTCCTTAGGTTAGTTTAACTTAGTTTAAGTAGTTTGTAAGCTAGGGACTAAACCAAGCAGTCAAGTCCTATAGATTTACAAAGATTTGAATATTTTTTGAGTATTGCGTATTTTCTTATCACAGTGTTCAGCAATCGTATATGAGTCGTGAAATTACTAATTATTATAAAAGTCCAATTCAGTTATCATTAATATATGAATATTAAATTCGTCCAACGCTACAGAGAAAAAGTCATTCATGATTGCGAACAATGATCACCAACAACGATAGACCCTTACGTAACTAATGTATTGCTCAGCACTACGAAACTTTAACGAATGATAGTATCAGGTGAAGATTTAAGAACAACGTTATTTAGTTATTTATTAATTAACTGTACTGACAAAGCGTGATAATAATTAGAGGAACAGACATACCTTCTTCGAGTGTAAGAAGACAATTTATAAACTTTCATCTACATTTATAACCGATAATATTAATTAAAATCCATCAATCTTCAACTCAAGTAATTTTCCTCCTTTCCTCTTACTTATGGTGCAAATGCTTTTCGGTTACAACCATGCTCTGCTGCGGACCATTCCACACCGCACCCTACCAACACCAGACGCTCACTGTAGACTGTCCTGCGGCCATCTGGCGTAAGCAACGATATCAAGCCAACAGTCTTCAAAGATACAAGCTTTGTTGTTGCCGAATAGAGATAGTGGCAGTTATCTCAACAGTAGTAACCCCTCAGAAGCATCAATAGTGGCTGGAACCGGGTCTGAACGAAAGAACTGCCGACCACCCATATTTCAGTCTCGTCCGTTGGGCGATATGTCAAGCAAAAGGTCAGGCGACAGAAGTAGTGGTACCCGTTGTTGCTCGAAGCATGCTTGCACATTTCTCTCCACATGCGGGTGGGAACCGTCCTATGGCTGCAATACATCCGCTTGTAACATTAGATTGCTCTCAAGGCCTAGAAGATGAGAATTGTGTGGTGTAGTCACAGGCGCCCCAAGCCATCACAGCTGACGTTTGGGCTAAACTGTGTACCGACTGCGTTTACCAAGGAGGTGCTGAAGCATATGCGGCCATCACTGTAGGACAAGTTGAAATAAGATTGCAACGCGGGAGTGGCCACGTGCTCTATGACATCATGCTACGGACTGAGCGGCAGCTCCCATCAGAAGTTCAACTCTGTGTGTGTAGTTGTGTAGTTGGAAAGTCTAGGTTCTAGTGACCATAGCAGTTTGGTCCAACTGATTTACAAAGATTTTACTTTGAAATGGGGTTCGTCCGAAAACCTGCAGTTTTCCAAGCAGTACATTATTGTCGGCGTTACAGCCAGCAGTGGTGATGGGCCCCGGTCTTTTGAAGCGGGTGTAATGGTATGTATGCTAACAGTCCAGCTCACAGAAGACGGTGTGGAACCATCGATGCAGATATGTCCTCACGCGTTATAGTGCTACAACGTCCCATTAATACAGAACGAAAACCTTACGGCCAAGCGGACGAGATGGCGGTTGCCTTGCGCTGTAGTCACAATGCCCTGTCGGCACCATCAAATGTTCAAATGTTTGTAAAGCTAAGGGACCAAGCGGCAATGGTAATCGGTCCCTAAACTCAGAAACTACTTAAACCAACTCACGCACAAACGCACACTCAAAGGAGAACTCGAACTTCCGACGGGGAGGAGCAGCGCACTCCGCAGCAAATCGGCCATTCCCGCGCAGCGCTATGTACGGCCCTCTTGTCATCACTGGTTCCATATACGTCTCATTGTTAAAGCAGCGTTTCAAATACGAGCCGCAGTGTTACACATTTGCACTTTGTATTACGATTCGACACCGTTGCGTAACTCTTGACCTGTTCGGTCATACAAGAGAGGACCAGTTGAGTCTCCGTGCACCCCACCTTTCTCCCATTTAAATCACTTATTATGGTTATGCTGTTCTACACATCTACTTCTTACAGATCACTGTTTCTGGGTTCCACTTGTTTCCAGCTGCACAGTATTTATCGGTGTAGTGTAAGAAATACTGCAAAGCGTACAAATCTGGGTTTTAATTTTGAAACGTCCCGTATTTAGAGAAAATACCAAAGTTATATATCTATCGTATGCGGAAAAAAAAAAAAAAAAAAAAAAAAAAAAAAAAAAAAAAAAAAAAAAAAAAAAAAAAAAAGGAATACAGATAATATTAAAAAAAGATAAAAAAAAGCACAAATATGAATTAACAGGACGTTCATTTGTCATTATTACGGAAGGCGAAATAATCACAGAAAGTGAAGCGCTTTAAACGGACTAGAAGATCTAAAATATGGTCCTCGATATATATAAAATTTGCAAATGTTATTCATTTTAAATTATTAATTCCTTGTTAAATTGTCTGCCAATCGTACTGTGTGTCCACGGTAACTTGACAATTTTTTTTCACTGAAGTCGTGAACTTTTTTTAAATTCCAAAATGACTGAATACGTAAGAACGCATTAGAATTGAACGTCTTTGGCAGTTATGTTGCAAAAAGGCAAAAATCAAACAGTAAGGAAATCGCCTTCCATTTAATTCAAAAATGTTCAAATGTTTGTAAAGTCTATGGGACTTAACTACGGGGTTATCAGTCCCTAAACTTACAAACTACTTATGAACTAACTAAGACTAAGGACGGCACAAATATCCATGCCCGAGGGGGGATTCGAACCCCCGACCGTAGTGGTCGTGCAGACCGTGACTGGAGCGCCTCAGTCTACTTGGCCACCGCGGCCGTCTCCATTTAATTACGATTTTCTTCACAACTGATGTAGGTGAACAAGTGTTATCTGAAATTTCCTGTCATATTAATATTACGTACCGGATCGAGATTCGAACCTGGGATTTCTGCCTTTCATGGGTAACGCCCTGAGCTATCCTGTCACGCTTCACGGCACGCTCTCACAGCTTTTCTTCTGCCAGTGCCTCGCCTCTCACTTTGCAAACTTCACAGAAGTTCTCCTGCGAATATTACAGGACTAGCACACCTGGTAGGAATAAGTTATTAACACAGCGGACAAGCCTCCGATGTCCATCTTCTGTTGTAAGTCGTGGACGTCCAACTTCTTGTTGCCCATTCGTGATCGCACCTTTCTTCAACCACTTTCCACAGATCAAATTTTCAGATGTTTATAATCTTAAGGGACCAAAGTTAACGTTGTTAACGGTCCATAGACTTACAAACTAATTTAACTTATACTAAGGACTAACGGAGGACCCGAACCTCCGATGGGGATCGGCCGCGCTGTTCATAGTAAGGCGCCTTAGACGTAACGGCCATTCCCTCGCAGTACTTTTGCTTCTGAAGAATGTTGTATGACTCAGTTTTGTAATAAACTTTTGCTAACTGATAACTGTCTTTTTCTCTTTTGCAATGGTTTTATTATAGAAACAAGTGACTGAAGTAACAAATCAAATGAATCGTCATTACTTTGTATCAGATCCCCGAAATATTTGGGTTTCGTATTATACAATATTCAAATGAATCTCTGACTGTCTGTGCAGCTCTGAATCACAGTGAATAAATCGCGAAAGCGTGGAATTTTAAGGGGAGCCGCTGGGTTGCGCCTGCTAACAGCTCCATATGTTTCCCGCTTTACGTGACTGTTGTGCTGGTAGCCTGTTCGGCTGGTGGCAAGGGAAAGCACTAGTGCTTTGCTGCAATTTTAACGAATTGAAATGGAGGGATCAACGATCTTGTTAAATGTTATCTTTGTTTGTTTATTCGGTACTTTCTGCATAATTGTGAAAGGGTGTTATCATTTCCCTTTACCATTTTGTAATGACTTGCAAATAACTTTGGACATCTAAGTATGGTACGATTATTCAGTACACTGAAATTTTTTCACTCTCGTGCTGTATGAGGACAGCGAACGAGGTATGTTATAGTCGAAGGACACAGTCCGCAAGTTGCTACCTTTCTCGGCGATTTTGTTATCTACCACAATAGTTCGAATAAAGTCCTGCATAGTGTCAGAAATGTCTGCAGATGAGTATTTCTGGCCGGCCGCGGTGGCCGAAGGGACTGATGCGCGCCAGTCACGGTCTGCACGGCCACTGCGGTCGGGGGTTCGAATCCCCCCTCGGGCATGGATATTTGAGCCGTCCTTAGTATTAGTTAGTTCATAAGTAGTTTGTAAGTTTAGGGACTGATGACCCCGTAGTTAAGTCCCATAAGCTATACAAACATTTGTAAACATTTTGAGTATTTCTGCTCAAACTAGTTACGTTAGTAATTTAATGAAAAAAAAAACATTTAAATGATTAAGGAAACGCCCAAAACAATGCATATTTTTTAATCTCTAGATTGCACTTGTTATAGAGAGTGAAAACAGTGTTTGACAGTCAGCTCCTCAAAATAAAGATTTGTTAGCATATGAATTCATAAATTTCAGAGGATCGCTCAGCATTCAGGAAGTTCCTCACAAGAATTTTGAAATATTCCTCGCCCACAAACAGGTTTCAAGCGTATACCGGTATTGCTCAAATGACATGTTAACGACGTGTGCTTGGCGCATGCTCTGAGAGTTTCCACAAAGTCGGACTCAGTGTTTTGGTCAGGTCTTCCACTAACTGCCCTACATCCTTTACGCCAGATTACTCTTAACCTGTTATGTGATGTTCTACGCAGCATGACTAACAACACGTTTACTGATACACAGAGCTGTTTTCGTGAATAACTACACGTTTGTACACCACGGACTTTCATTATTACTGTTACTTATTTGCTTGTAATCTGACATATTACACTTCCTTGTCTCAAGCCTGCTGCTCGAAATATTTTCATAGGCTGTCAATAAATCGTCACTGAGTGTGGTGATAGTTAATTTTTCTTAACAGGTAAGTGATATAGCCGCTGAACTTTAGAAATGTGTGCTGGAGACTGCGAGTTAGTTCTCCTCTGATACCGTAATCTTCTTTAATTTCTCAAGTTTTGCTGAATAAAACTATAATGGAGTTACATTTGATTAGTAGTGCAAGAGCTTAGGTAGTTTCCGCGAGACTGATTTGCTGGTGCAAGTATTTCAGCTTGACCCACTTTTTCTGCACCATGTGTGTGTGATTTGCAGTTCTATAACAAAAAACATGTTCAAATGTTTGTAAAGCTTATGGAACTTAACTGTGGGGTCATCAGTCCCTAAACTTACAAACTACCTATGAACTACCTTATACAAGATAGCACAAATATCCATGCCCGAGGGAGGATTCGAACCTCCGACGCGGGAGGTCGCGCGATCCATAACGTAGCGCTCCAGACCGCTACTCCCGCGCGGCAATTCTAGAACATCATGAGTGAGTGTAAGTGCTGCTGATGACGTTGGTGACGGTGATCTTCTTGTTCTCAATCGACGCTCGGTTCACTATCAATGCAATGATAAATTTTGCAAACAGATTTGTGATTTAGCGCTGGACAATGGCGAAAGTTCTGTTGATCGCTTTCCCTTTCGTCGCTTTCCCTTTTGTTCCTGAGAAAAGACTGGCAACGAAAACTCAAGACTTCGTACCGCCTATGGAAAATAGTACGTTATTAGTATCGGTTATGTATGCACAAAAGATACACGAGCCGAGTCGCTATTGCTACTAATTAAGAGGACAGTGTCAACAAGATACATTTGTTAGTGTTTTTCCATTTTTCCTCAACGCTTTTTCACGGAGGTAATTTCATTGGCAAGTTCATGAGCCTATGTAAATTATTTCTATAGTGAATTCTTCATTCGTTTGTAATAGTACCTGTTTCTGGACATTACACAGAATTTTTTCATAATAATCGTGTCTCGTTCACCTGTGTTTGTTATCGCAGGAGTCAGAGTTCCATTAAGGTACCGAGTGGCCACTAGTACATGTACTGCAGCTGTCCTGCTCCGCTCTTCCTGGACCGCAGCACTAGTGTCGTGAGTTAAAGAAGACTGCGCCATCCTTTAGAACTGGCGAAGGGGCCGTTGCATATTAATTGTACGTCAATAGTGGCGACCTACGCTGTCTGCCGCGACGTGTTCTTTATATACCCTATTCCCTTTGCGGCGCAGTTCTTTTCTCATTACACATTCTGGCTCCCTAGTCAAAGCGGCTGTTTGATAAAGGGAGAGGTCTCGTTAAGTTCTTTGTCTTGGTCCCGCAGCCGCTGCGGCTACGCGATCCGCACCGCGCCTTATGTATGTATGAATGTTCGGATGTCTAGCGGCCCTGGGGAATAGGTCTGCCGCACTCCTGACGATACCATTTCTTTGCGAGGCTTTACTGACTCTTCTTTCACTGGCGCTGCTACCCAGTACATTCGGTACAACGCCGTGCTTTTCAACTATAATTTCTCAGTTTCTTTCTCAGATATTTTATAGACGTTCGCGTGTCATCACTCACACTGATCATTACTTCATAGCCACATTCCAGTATGGCGGTCATCTCTTGCAATCATAGGAAATAGTAAATTTCTTCATCCGCTCGCTTAAGGATCTTTTGTACAAATAACTTGATTTCTAATCATTTTCTGGCTATGAAGTGACACACTACACTTGTTAAGTGTGTACCACTGACGTAGGCGATGATCGGGTAACAGACGAATTTTTCGGAATTGTAATATTTTCTATACTAGAACGTACGTTCCATTAAACTACACTTTGACGTGTTGCTTTATAGAATTATAAAAATATCTTGTCCACCATATGGAGTATGTTAATGCAGATCTCGTAACTGTAGAACGAATAGATGTTAGCACCAGTCTCACTTTTCATTTTACTCTGAAAACTACTTCCCGTATCGATCTCCAAGGCAAATATCCATTGATACATCAGGCTTCTTGAGAAAACAGTCGTTCTGTCTTCTCTCTGCACACATGACTTACGAATGGAAAATGACCATGAGACACTTAACCGGTTATTTTCTTTTAGAATAAATGAAAGATGCAACTGATAGAGGCATGTTATTGAACATGAATTTTAAAACTGTCTTAATAACGTACCTTAACTGATTGTTTAAATTTTTCCAGTCCACTTTAGTCTTTTAAAGCCAAGGATATTTGTATCGGACATAAAATTTGAACTACTGAAACATATCCTTTTTTTGCAAAAATGTATTCATGAGCTTATCTACTTTGTCAAACAGTCTTTCGAGTTTTTTAAAGTTTATTTTTTATTTCTAAAAACTGCTGCTCGCATAAACTTTGTACACTTAGCTGCCATTAGTCTTATGTCTTCCTGTAGTTTTCATAAACTCATAGTATACGTCTTCACCTTCTCTCATTTGTGTCCTATTCAACAAATGCGTAACTTTCAAATTTTCTGTAGGCTTGTTCATTTCATTAACGAACTCATCTTTACTCAAAGATATTAGTACGGGTTTTAGTTTTCAAATTTACTGTTCAATAGTATTTCTGTTAATTAGTGAATGTTCTCATTAAAATAGTTATCACTTACAACAGGTTTATCATTCCCTATGTTTTCCCGTTTAGCTCTAAGTCCATCACCTAATGCTGTTCTTGGAACGTAATATTTCTCACTCACTTCACTAATCGTCCTTTTAATAAGTCTGTTTCATGCCATTTTGTCACGACGTCTCCATATTTCTATGTATGGTGTCTCTTCTTTCTCCAGAGAGAACAGATACCATTTAGTTACTCCGACTTCAGAAACTACAGAATACTTCTGACACTGACTTTACAGCTGATGGAAAATGTCGGGAAACGCTTCTTGTAGAATAGCTCGAATCGCTGTTCTCAAGCGCTGTTGGATATCTACGCCGGTACACTACATGTGTACGAGACGAGAAACAACCAAAGACCCAGCTACAGTCCGTGCCACAGTGTTCATAGTCTTTCCCCTTTAATACCGTACTGAAAAACTATAATTGTATTCTGACACTGGTTAAATAGTACAATTGTGGAAGTCTTTCTGGATTAGTATCTAACTGTGGATGTTGTTGTGTAGGCTTTAACAAAATACAGTTTTTCTCGTTTTATCTTCAGCGGCAAATGTTTTTTCTTTAATAACAATGAATGGCTAATAGTCAAAGAATGACTAATACATAGCCGCGGTGGAGTAGCCGAGCGGTCTAAGGCGCCTCGCTGCGGACCGTGCGAATGATCGCCGTCGGAGGTTCAAGTCCTCCCTGGGGCATGTATGTGTGTGTGTGTGTGTGTGTGTGTGTGTGTGTGTGTGTTGTCCTTAGGTTAGTTCACCATAGTTTAAGTAGTTTGTAAGCTACGGTTTAATGACCACGCAGGTTGGTCCGACAGATTTACAAACATCACATCAAACTAATACATATTGAATAAATTAAAAGAACTGCATTCTTTTTATTCCGTGGAAATTCCACCGTAGAAAACCAGGAATAACCATCAAGATTTTTTTAAAATAGCAAGTCCTTTGGAAGATGTATCGTGCTAGGTTATACATCATTAACGTGAATTCGGTAGTGGTTTGTGTGCGTCTTGGTTGCACAGAGGTGCCGGGCGCCGTGGCTCAGCGCGCCCGGTCAGAGGGTTAAACGCTCTCTGTAATAAAAAAGCTAAGCCAAAGAACAGGTAGAACCAAAACGAACAAACAGGATCAGCGTCCGCAAGGACAAAAACCACCCATAGGAAAAAGAAAGTGCCAGACTATCAATCTAATAAGGTCGCGGGTCGATCCCCGCCAGGTCCTAGGATTTTTATCTGTCATTTTCCACTTCTTTCACCTCCGGCAGTATTGCTCATGTGAAAAATACCGAGTAGCACCGTGGTTCAGAATCCAAGTTAAACTGTAGGTCCTCCTATAACTGGCTGGGTAAGTCAGTTCGAATGTCGGAGGAAGGCAACGGCATACCACCTCCAAACAGGACCATGCCTAGTAAAGCACTGTGATGTTCAAACCAATCTTCGGATTGTTAACTTTTTTTTGTGTGACGTAATGAGAGGCAGTATGTGGACTGTATGCTGCCTTTTTCCGATTTCTAGAAGCGGAGAGCGGCTATAGGTGTGACGCGGTCAGGGGTGCTGAGGCGGACGGGGGCCTTGAGGCGCTTTGTGGGTGTGGTTCTTCTGAAGTGGCGGCTGACTGCGCGCGCTGCTCGGGTGGGCATGCGCATGCGCGCCCAGCCGTGCCCTGCCATTCAGCTGCCCCGCTGCTGGGGGTCACCGCCGCTGTCCTCACCTCACACACCTCACCTTCAGGGCTCTTATTTTCACTCATTTAGAGTACGCGAATGTTCCTTTACGGTACAAAACTTTACAATACTTCTAGCTTACTTTGACAGACTGATACCCAATAACTTCTCGATTATGGGCTTCAGTATTAACTATCCGTTTTACTATTCTTAGTTGCGTGACATTTATTTTATATGAATTATTGTGATTGTCGTTTTCGAAAAACTTACTGTAGGAACCTATGGTTGACTCACATTTACGTTTCAATCGATATGGGACAGAAGGCGATGTATATATGTTTGTAAACGTTAATCGTCATTAGCCAGTCGCCTTCATTTTAGGATTCGTTGGAATATTAGATACTGCCACTCCATAATAATTAAACATCGTTAGAACTTAGTATTTCACATTAGTTTTATTGAGGACGTGACCCTAAAGTAGTAGTTTCTTTGTCATTTTCTCAACTACTGATTTTCAATTTTTAGCAAATGCTGCTCAGATCACCTGCTTTCACCGTGGCCACAGACTCCTTTGTCCTGCATTGTCCGACGAAGAAACTGTATTAAGACTGGAAATAATCCTTCAGTGTGGTCTTATTAATCATTTGTGCGCTTTTTCTTTATGCCAATGTAGCAGAAATTCAAGTTATTTGTGATGAGCAGTTCAAAATGTTTGTATATCTATAGGACTTAACTACTATGGTTATCAATCCCTAGGCATACAAACTACTTAAACTAACCTAGAAACAACATACACACCCATTCCTGAGGGAGCACTAGAATCGCCGACGGCGAACAAAAGCGCGCTCCGCAGCAAGGCGCATAGAGCACTCGGCCACTCCACCGCAGCTAAGCCTTTCAGACGAGAAGAGAATAGAAGCTTCGAAATGTGCTAATGCGAATTGATCGAGTAAATACAAAAGAGGAACTGAATCGAACTTAAAGAGAAAAACAAAAACAAATATATAGCACAACTTGTCTTAAGTTTCTTCTTTTAGTCATCAAGGACTCGTCAACTTAATTATGAACGGTGTGGTGGTAGAATTTGCGAAGGGAGACCAAGTGCTTAATACAAAGCACAGGTTCAAGTGCATCTGGGTTGTAGTGGATATTTGGATATTCGAAGAATAACAGCCTAGGTAAATAATGTTTTCAAATGTTGAAAGGTTTGTAATATCCAGTGGGAGCAAACTACTATGATCACCGGTCCCTAGTCTTACACTACTTAAACTAACTTCTTCTAATGACAAAACATACGCACATGCCTGAGGGAGGACTCGAACCTAAGGCGATAGCAGTCGCAAGATGCATGATACGGCGCCTTAGACAGCACGGCTCACCCCATGCGGTCAATGGGGTTTCACCATGGAGTACTTTTGATATACCAGCTCAATTTCTTTTATAAGTTGGTCAACATTACACGTCGAACGTCGTGTTCGGAAAGGTACAAGTTAGTCCATAACTGTAAAGAAATTGATACAATTCTTATACATTGTAATATTTCACAGTTCATAATTTAACCCTTTTTACCCGCTCGGTTAGCCGTGTGGTCTAACGCACCGCTTGCCGAGACGGGCAGGCGTAACGGCCCCGGTTCGAATCTCCCCGGCGGAATAACGAAGGGGGTCGGAGTGCCGGCCAGCCTGGATGTGGTTTTTAGGCGGTTTTACACATCACCCTAGGTGAATACCGGGCTGGTCCCGAAGTCCCGCCTCTGTTACACAATTCGGAAACATTTCGTATCACTTTACACTTTCACACATACAACATTATACGCAGACATTTGGGGTACGCATTTCCTCCCGGGGGACATGTGGTGGCGACAGGAAGGGCATCCGGCCACCCAGTAAATATTAACACGCCAAATCAGGATTAACAAAGCCGACGCTGCATGTGCGGGAACATGGCCAAAGATAAAGAAAGAATTTAACCCTTTTCATATTGTTTTAACTGTTCTTAACAGATCTCAGAATGGGCAGCTGTACTGAAACTGATCATTTTAGAAATATAAGCGAAGTACGTTATGTTTAAAAAAAATCACCTAAGCGAAATATAGCCTCCTCCTAAAATATAACCGAAACGATTCAGATGCCTTTAAAAATCACAAACATCAGCGATGTATAAATGTAGATTGAAGCATCGTGTGAAAATTTGCACCAAGGCCGAAATGCGAACCCAGATCTGACAGTCAGTATGCAGTTGCGACTGCCACTGCGGCACAGTGGCTTCGCACAGTGGATCACACGACTCTCCACAATCCAAATTCTCACCTCTGCTCAGTCACTTCCCTTCAACTCTGATACCGGGCACCTCTGTTCCTGTTTAAGGGGAACATCACATAGGCTGAGGCAGAGGTGATATATGGGCTGAGGAGGTTGGCGTGCCATGGTAAGACGTGTTTTTTTGTGCAAAGCCACTGTGCAAGACGGCGTAGTAGGAAGTACAACTGCCTATTCAGCAGGAAACTCGAGTTCGAACCTCAGTCTTGTTGGAAATTTTCACACAGCGCATATACAAGGTGATGTTTTCCGCCGTGTATAAACCCGTGGGATTGATCCAGGAGAGGATACGGAATGAAAAAGTCTAATGAACATATAAGGTGTGGATTATGTGGCTGCGACACGAGGTCGCACGAGGTTAGTTCGACGTTAACATTCGTACACATCTTAATCGTGTCCTCCCTGGTCGACGGATCAGACGAGGAGGTTCGGTTGCATGGCGGCTTACTCTCTTACAGAATCTCAACCCGTGTGACTTTTTGTTATAGCGTTATCTCAAAAGAGAAACACTGGGGCAGCGTATGAATACTCATGCACTGAGGCACATGGAACCCATTTTCAGCATATAGTGTAACTGTCGCTGCATGGTACAGGGTCTCTTAGGCCGCAGCCTCTTTAACACAAAGTGTGATTGAATAGATGGCCTGTAGCATGGTAACCATACACTTTGGGGCTTAGCTTCATTAGACTTTTATTGTTTCGTATCCTCTTCTCGATCAATCCGTAGCGTTTGTACACTGTGAAGAAAATCACTCTGTACACATAGCCTTCGACGCTGAACTGTATTACGCCGTGCCCTCCGTTCTCTCCTGCGTCCAATTAGGTAGTAAAGCATTTGCCTCCCATGGTCCTCTAACTCGGACGCAATAATTGTGTCCCCGTACCAGCAGACGAGCGAGTCTGGTACAGGAAATTATTAGACGGCAGCCCCTTTTTCTTCTCTATCTCTCTCTGTCCTTTGCGTCCCGCGTGTATTGTGGCTTTCCCGATTTTATCGCTGAGCGCGGCCGTTTTAGGTAACGAGCGGGGAGTGTCGTGTGCAGGATGTAACTCCGCGCTGGCTGCCCGGTGCCCGCTAGGCGCTTTGTCCGCGCCAGCCAGCCTCGCTTTGAAACGCAGCCGCCGGCCACTTTGTGCTGGCCACGCCGCGCTATACGGTTACCAATTACCATCCAGTTCCTGTCCTCGCGCTGCACTTTCATTAAAATTTCATTAATGAAGCAAGATATCTGCCTAATGACGTATTATAGGCTCCCGGCGTTGCCCGGGGAGAGACTGGTACTCAGTAGTATACATTATCGGCCTTCTTTTGGCCGCAGAAGGGTTTGTTTTTCCGTATCGTGTCCACCCGTTGCCCTCCAGAGCTCGACCGCCTGTAATGACCAAGATGTCGACGGGACGTTAAACCTTACTCTTCCTTCTTTCCTTTTCTTCTTCGGCTGGAGCTTATCAAAATAAACGATTATTCCTTGAAATTTTGAGTAGACAAATATTTCAGCGCCGTCAATATGTCTAGAGCATAAATATGGGTGTGGGAAGGGATGCGCGGTCTCAGCCGTCAACTCTCGGAATTCGCGGGTACTCCCGTCGGAGGTTCGAGTCCTCTTTTTGTCATGGGCCTGTCTTTTGTACATAGCGTAAGTTATTATAAGTAGCTTTTAACTCTAGTGATCGATGACCTCAACAGTTTTGTCGCTTAGGTTTAAAAACATTTTAACAATTTCAACAAAGTTGGACATTTTGCTACCTCTTAGAAAACAACAAAAATGTTTAAATGATTGTAAATCTGTGAGACTTTACTGTGGTAATTACTCCGCAGACATACGAACTAATCAAACTAAATTAAACTAACCTAAGAACAGCACACACCCCCCATGCCTCAGGGAGGAGTCGAACCCATCGACGGGAAGCAGCCGCAGGCTCCGCAGTATGGCACCTTCGGGCGCTCGGCCATTCCAACGCGGCTATAAAACCACAGTACCAGGATTATTGCTCTATTCTCCGTCACGTGAACCTGTTCAAGTGTGCGAAACTGTGTTCTACCAGTGTTCAAACCTGTAGTACATCGGAGGAAAGACGAAGAGTTTATAAGCCGCGTCGGAGCGGCTGACCGCATTGAGGCGCTATGCTACGATGCGCGAGGCCGTTCCCCGTCGGGTGTTCGAATCCCCCCTGAGGCATGGATGTTTGTGCCGTATTTAGTAGAAGCTAGTTCATAAGTAGTTTGTAAGTTTAGGGACTGATGACCCCGTAGTTAAGTCCCTTAAGCCTTACAAACATTTGAATATTTTAATCTTAACATTATGCCCAACCAGGCAGTTGGAGCTTTTAACAACGTTTTAAAATTACAAAAGAAATTAGCAAAAAATCGGCTTCGCATCAGTTTTGAGTATTTTGTAAGCTGTCATGTTTTTAACGTATTTATATTTTATATGCAATGTTGCACTTGTTATTTTATACTCAATTTTTTTAACAAGATGACCAGCTTGTAACATACACATCACCAGATGATGGTGACACAGTGCACCGAAACAGGTCGTCATTTAATAAATTATTAATGTGCGATCTTGGCTTTTGAAAACTATTTCACTAATGAATTGAACCCAAAAATTACAGGAACTATTTGGTTAGTTACAGTAGTTGTGAACAAACGGACTACTAGGAGCGCTAGTAGTTGCAGTTGCTAACATCTTTCACAGCAGTGAGTGTCGCGACCGTGTACGTTAGACAGTGGTGGGGCGTTGACGTTATTCTGGGCTAGTCACGTGCGCAGTACCAACAGTTGTTGCCGTAATTTGAACGTCTCTCTTGCAGCAACCGTTAGCATCAACTCTGTAGGCCTAACCCGTTTGACGGCTCCAAAACTTAATGCGAATATTCCGTTTAACATCTAATATTCATTCAGAATACTTCAGCGGCTCTAGAATACCTTTTGAGAAGTCCATCGACATGAAATGAGAGTTGAGAGCGTAGACAGAGGCTCAGGAAGAATGGTCCCGCTCCCGCCTGCCAGAGGTCGGGGTCAGCGGCCTGCAGGTGCGGCGTGGCACGGTCCCTGCGCCAGGGGGCGGAAGCACGCCAAGCCGGCGCGCTGGCGGAACCGAGTGCCGTGTGCCGTGCGGCGCGCGGCGCGTGGCGCGTGGCGCGCCTCCGTGCGCGACCCACGCGTGTCGCGCTGGAGCTGCAGCTGCAGACGCCCTGCCTCCTAGGTGGTCGCTTTTGTCACTACCACTCGCGTCCAACATGATTCATGTTCCGCCGTTTCAGCCCATTACTCGTGCCAAAAAAAACAGCCCTTAGTCAGCGCCAGTATCCGAACTCCAACGAGCCAAAACTATTTTTACGAGCCGTCGCTAACTTGCTTTTGCCGAAGCTCTACTATCTGCCAAACTGTGCTCAACTCCTCGCCAGACTTATCAATTATCTTTCTGCATGCTGGAGAAGTGCATTTATGAAAGTAAGTTTTTTATCGAAATTTGCAACAGTGTATTTGTTACACCCGTATGTTTCGTATAGACTACTCGTTCCAAACCTGTGGCCCGCAGACAACAAGTGGTCGGAAAGAGGTACTAAATACATTTCGCGAAATCTGACAACAGCAGCTAAAATTGGTGCCATATAAAACGTATCCATTTGTAAATTAATTATTAAGGACGGAAAGCAAGAAGGGTAAGGAAGGAAAGCGTTGACTTTAGGTATATTGGGACATTAAAATGATACAATGGCGACAAGTGAAAATGTCAACCGGGCCGAAAACCGAACCCGGGTCCCCCGCTTCGCCTCCCGTCTGCCTCAAATTTCCACAAGTCGCACGCTACGGCTGTAACGCCTCCATCGTCCGTGCTTTCTTATTTCCGCCATTACGGATCCCGCACGAGGTCGAGCGTATGACGGCATCTGCGGTGAAGTAAATAAGCGTATGACCGCATCTGCGGTGAAGTAAATAAACCAAACGCCGTCTTCGCGTGTAAATACTTATTATAGATTTCTGTGGTATCTGTGCAAAACAAGAGACACCACACCAATCTGTAATAAGTTTCCATTTATCTCGTAGTGTTGTGAACGCTTATCGACTTCCAAAGCCGCGGCAGAATAGCCGTGCACAATGAGGCGCCGTTCGCCGATGGGGGTTCGAGTTCTCCCTCTGGCACGGGTGTTTGTGTTGTCTTTAGCGTAAGTTACGAGTTAGTTTAAGTAGTTTATATGCGTAGGGACTAATGACCAACGTAGTTAAGTCCCTTAGATTTAGAAACATTCGAAAATTTTCGACTTCCAAATTGATACTCCACCTCCGGCTATCCAGATTTAGGTTTTCCGTGATTTCTCTAAATCACTCCGGCAAATTCCGGAATGGTTCCTTCCAAAGGGCACGGCCGATTTCCTCCCACATCCTTCCCCGAAAATCCGAGCGTAAGCACCGTCTCTAATGACCACGCTGTCTGCGGCACGTTAAGCACTAACCTTCCTTCATTCCTATCAAAATGATACAAACTGTAAGAACGCATTCCAATTCATACACTGGGACAGTTTTGTTTCAAATGGGCAAAATCGTACAATAACAGTCCGGAAATCACCGTCCGACATTTTACAATTACCTTCACTACTTAAGGTTGACAACGCCTTCCTTGCCCTGCTGGGAAACAAATCCACGAATCGTCTGAAAGTAACTCGTGTAGCTTTGAGCGACAGTACCAGCCCTAGTTTCACAAAACTTGAAAATGGGACGATACCCCTAAATTCACTTGGCTGTAAACCATTTCTAACGTTTTGTTAAAAGTTTCTATTACAACTGTGATTTTGAGTTCAACAAGTAATTAGTAGTTTTGATTAAAGTTTATTTTTAGTTTAACACCGTCCTTTTGTTTTACCTTGCGGTCCCTGCTCATAACAAAGAAATAAAAAGGGTCCCTGATCTAAAAATGGTTGGGACCCACAGTTATGGATGTAGGATATCCCACGCAGGAGTCCAGAACCGACCTAAACTTCCGTATGCTACATTGGATACATGTGTATCACAGTCAATTACATCCAGCCACTTGTGCTCGCACCTTTTACTGTTTTCCTGCTTTAGGTACAATTGTCTAACGTAGGCCTTTGTAATACAGTGGAGCTCTGAGAATTAATTTCCAAGTTTAATATTCTGGTATAGTAGCTACCATTGTTCTGACCTACGCTTTGTAACTGACATGTATCTTGTCAAAATATGTAAGTTGAAAGTACTGCATACAAATGGAAACGTATGATGATGATGTCTTAATAAATTATGGCGGAACGTATTTACCAAAACAAATACTGCCTTATTAAGTCGCATAAAGATGGGCTCAGCCAAAATAGCAAGTATCATATTCGCAGAAGTTGATAATTGGCAGACCAAAAACAGTGTATTTAACAGTGAGACCCCTGTAAATTTGAATTACAGATAAAAATGAAGTAATGAACTGTATTAGTTAAGGGTTGCCCTCTATCGAATGTATTCTAAAGAACACACACTCTTGATCGATAGCCATACATTTACGAAATACAAAGTTATGGCTTCTTGGTTGTTCCCGTTGAAAAGTCGGTGCCGGCCCAGGGACAATGGACGTGGGCCATTACAGTAGTAGCAAGGGAGACCGGATATGGTAGTCACACTTCTTTTCAACTTTTTTCCGCGGTAATCAACATAAATATTCGCACTTTCATTTAACTAACTTGTAGTCTGTACTTTTAAGGATGTTTATAAAATTAAATTATGGCTTCATAATTACTGTGATAAAATTAGCACTGCCTTTTCTATTATGTGATATTTGTGACTACCATTCCTGGGACTGTTATGGTTGTAACAGGGATCGAGTTTGAGTGTCTGAAGAAACAAAATTTTGTTGTTGTATTCATCTAAATTACTACAAGCGAAAGGAGCAGTGAAGATTAAAATATAGCCGGCCGCGGTGGCCGAGGAGACTGAGGCGCTTCAGTCACGGTCTGCACGGCCACTATGGTCGGGGGTTCGAATCCCCCCTCGGGCATGGATATTTGTGCCGTCCTAGTTTGTAAGTAGTTCATAAGTAGTTTGTAAGTTTAGGGACTGATGGCCCCGTAGTTAAGTCCCATAAGCTTTACAAACATTTGAACTTTTGATTAAAATATAACACTCCTATTTCACACTAATAACAGAAAAACAAAATAATTCAAATGATTCTACACAAAAATTTCAATAACTCACCATACAGGAGTAAATGAATCTTAAAAGCTAGCGTCATAGGTCCTTATTAATAGCCTGCAGTGTAAACTGTTTGTTGATTACAACCGAAAAATAAATAATTGACTGACCCCTACAAAATTAGTCTGAAAAATCAGTCTGGCAATTTGGCCGAACAAAATAGACACATCCTGAAGTACATTTTTCATGTACCCATTTCTTGCAGCCTGTAAACCGTACCCACATTTCCCTTGATCTGATACTGGCAAATACAATAGAAAAGCAATCATCGTCTTCACTGTCACTGCTTCCAGCTATCTTGCTTCTGCTTTTCGGTTGTATTTTTTTTTTTTCAGCTGGAAACATACGCTTCTTGACATACTTTGAACATAGTTTCCATTTCCTTTCGAGTTCCTCTTTCAGAAGCCGTTCCTGAGGACAGCCGAGCACCTCTTTCCGTTGTTATTGTTCCTTCGTTATCGCCCGGGAGTGTCTGTGCGCTCTAAGGGGCCTTGCTGCGAAGTGCGCGTCTGCTCCCCGTCTGAGGTTCTTTGAGTCTTCGCTCGGGTATATGTGTGTTGTCCTTAGCATAAGTTAGTTTAAGTTTGTAAGCTTAGGGACTGATGATCACGTTGTTCCGATAGCTTTACAAACATTTGAAAATTTTATTTCTTCGTTGCTGCCTGCCTCCAGTTTTTTTGGAAACGTCTGACCTCTTTCTGAGAAATAGTATTAGGCCTGAACTGTACACTATCCAAGCAACTGCAAGAAGACAGGGACTCAGTTGCCACATTAAATTGGTTTGTTAAACGTGCAATGTTTGAATTTTATTGTCTCCTCCATCTATCATGTAGGCACTTAGAGCAATATGCGTATCAGGATTTACGAAACCAGGAGCAAATTCATGGTTGCCAAAAATGTCGCTACTGAAGGGACAAATACCACGAGCCTTGATTTCTGCTTGGATATTTGATGACGTAAACGCACGACAACCTACATGTCAACAATCCCCGTTAGTTGTGTGACGCTGCGGCGGAGCGGCCGAGTGCATTGACGCGCTATGCTACGATGCGCGAGGCCGTTCCCCGTCGGGGATTCGAATCCCCCCTCGGGCATGGATGTTTGTGTCGTCTTTAGTATAAGCTAGTTGATAAGTTGTTTGTAAGTTTAGGGCCGAGGGGACTGAGGCGCTTCAGTCACGGTCCGCACGGCCACTACGGTCGGGGGTTCGAATCCCCCCTCGGGCATGGATATTTGTGGCGTCCTAGTTCGTAAGTAGTTCATAAGTAGTTTGTAAGTTCAGGGACTGATGACCCCGTAGCTACGTCCCGTAAGCTTTACAAACATTTTGACATGTTTAGTTGTGTGACAAGCAATCCGGAAACAACGTTTTGGAAACTTCAGCTATTATCCAGAATTGAGTGTTACATAAGGATTTTGAAAGAGAGTACATAATATATTGTATTATATGCTACCTGACTGTAGAATCCCATTATCAGTACAGCAAAAATTTCTGTAGTAAAATCGAACGGTAATAACGCTTTAAATTTTACTCCCAGCACTCCTAACATACATACAGGGTGAGAAATATTTAAACCGACAAACTCTGGGAGATTGTAGAGGACATCAAAACAAATATTTTTCCCCAATGTCATTTTTTCCTATGAGGAGTATATAATCCGGTAGAGGAAGATTTCTCTGGTGGCAAATTAATTAAACGAAAAAACACTTTTTCCATTTTTTTATTACCCGGAGACAATATATTAACACAATCCAATTTCAATTACAGCAGACTTTAAAAAATGACTCCATTGACACGTAAACAAAGGATGTTCTGTCTGACACGGGCAAAACCCCCAGGAGTATCCTAAATTGTTCCTGCTGCTGCTACCATACGGGCAACCAGATCCTCTTTTGATGCGACGGGAGTTGCGTAAACATGGTTGTGCGTATCACCCCAAACAAAAAAAGTCCACAGAGAGGTCTAAAGCACCTCGCTGCGGAGCGCGCGGTTGCTCGGCGAGGAGGTTCGAGTCCTCCCTGGGGCACATGTGTGTGTTTTTGTCCGTAGGTTAGTTTACCTAGGTTTAAGTAGTTTGTAAGCTACGGACTTATGACCAA
Organism: Locusta migratoria; assembly: GCA_026315105.1. Taxonomy (NCBI): domain Eukaryota; kingdom Metazoa; phylum Arthropoda; class Insecta; order Orthoptera; family Acrididae; genus Locusta; species Locusta migratoria. The sequence continues at coordinate 464,908,594 of CM048747.1, forward strand.
TCAGTTTGGTCCGATAGATTTACAAACATTTGAACATATGAAAAAAGTCTAGAGGGGGCATATCTATGAATCGAGCAGGCCATGTTACGGGACCAACTCTGCCTATCCACGTTTCTGGGAACCTTCGGTCCATGAATCGAAGCACAAGACGATGAAATGTGCCGGCGTCCACTCATGTTGGAACCACATGCGTGCCCAGCCGCCATTTAATATGGCCTCCACCGGTTGAAATACTCCTCATAGGAAAAAATTACATTAGAGGAAAATATTTGTTTGGTGTTCCCTACAACACCCCAGAGTTTGTCTGTTTAAATACTTTTCACCCTGTATACGGGTATCACCTGACTCACTCGACGGAAACAAGTGAAACTTCACACAGCATATGCAGATAGTGCTGCCACTCTCAACAAAGTGATTGTTGTAAAGTGGTACAACAGGTGGCCAAGTTATAAACTTTGTGACTACCATACGCGGTCTCCCCTACGCGGAAGATGCCTGAATGGAGGAGGCGGTTAAGGCAACCGCTCGCAAGAACCGGGAAACATTTCAGACCATGGAACAACCAACTCAGAAGTGTCTTGCATAATCAACTTCATATTACATGTGTTACGAACACTATGCACTGAAAAATCGAAAAACGAATTGATAACTCTTTGTTGGGTTGCTTAAAGTATTATGGAATAATGTCGAAAGAAACAGAAGTTGCAGAAGGAGAGCCGGAGAGCTCTTCGACAATATCCAGTCTTTCCTACTTAAGACCGTCGAGCACCATACCGAGATGGGTGTGCAAGTGGTGCGAGCCGTCCAGTGTTGGAAGAATGCCACGGAAGTAAGTACTCCCGACAGAGGAATGGAGCTGTCCGTTAATAAACGGCGCCTTAAGCAGCCGGGATTCCCGGCCAATCGGCGTGCCGCAGCGGCAGGCTCGCTGTATTCAGACGAGCCGCGGCCCGCAACCATACCAGAGGCAGCGGCGTGGCTTATCCCAGCCAGGCCCTTATTTTCCGCAACAGAACGCTTGGCTCGCGCAGATGAAGAGACAAGAAATCTCTTAAGGAGATTGCCCCCAGAGCCGCCCCCTCCCGGCTTTTATCAGGCCGGTCGCGAGAAGGCAAAGCGAAACACAGACGCGCCTCGGGAAATGAGTCAGGGCAAAAACTAGCGGCAAGAAAGAAATCGCAGCCGACTGCTCTCTTTGCCCGTTCCTCCCTCTGCTCCTCGTCCCCTGCTACCCTTCTTGGCTTTTCGTCATCCGTTCCCGCTGCTCTTTATTTGTCACTGAATTCAAAGCTGCCGTCGACCGTCTAGATGTTTGCGGGGAAACTTGCCTAGCTCCCCCGAAAGTTGGATTACTTGCTTAGTTAATTCGTCGCTTCTGATTCCGAGAGTTGCGACGGCGGACTGAGCCAGCAATAAATAATTCTCTTACTGTTCTCCGTTTGTCGCTGGTCGGTGTCAGTTGCTAGAGTATACAAAGATACCGTCGAATGAAATGGAAAGCTGAATGGACAAAGTGGTCACTTCAGCTCTCCTAACGAACTGCCGATATAACACTGGTCCAGTAAAATCTTTCATTCGGAGAAACGCGACTGAAAACGCCAATGATACCTCTTTTCCTGTAAGTATTTATTTGTTTCATTTAAGCTGATTAGTTCAGTCTTTTGCCATACTGTTACATGAGACCTACACTATATAGATTGGTCATGAACAGACTACAAAAGTTGTAACGCTGATGCAGGAGACGCATTTACTCTCAACATTGTCATTGATAATGATTAGAAGGAGAAGCATCGAATTAAACTTTGTGTGAAGCACTCTACAAGCTATTCAGAGTCTTTCTGACCAGTGTTTTCTCTAAATCGCTCCATGCAAATACCGGAATGGTTCCTTTGAAAGGGCACGCCCGATTTTCTTCCTCATCCTTATCCAAACAATCCCAGCGTGAGCTCCGCATCTAATGACCATGCCGTCCGCGGTGCGTTAAACTCTAATATTTGTTTGTATAGCTTATGGGACTTAACTACGGGGTCATCAGTCTCGAAACTTACAAACTACTTATGAACTAATTAATTCTAAGGACAACACAAATATCCATGCCCGAGGGGGGATTCGAACCCCCGACCGTAGTGGCAGTGCAGACAGTGACTTGAGCGCCTCAGTCCCCTCGGCCACCGCGGCCGGCTCTCAAATATTTCCCTTCCTTCTGAACATCATGTATAGGCGAAAAATATTCTATCAACTTTCTCTATTTCGCAGGGTATGTAATGAAAACCGAGAGGGTTGCGTTCAGATTCACGATTTAAACCATTCGAACGACAAATGCTGCAATGATTGTCGATACCGGATTGAAAAACAAAGTGAATTAAATAAATCGCGCAAAGGAATAGACATCAAAACGCTCCTGTTTTCTTGAAGGGTCCGATTAAGATCTGTTGGATAAAATGAAGCGGTTGTTTTACGCTACTTTCCGATAACAGAAAGGAAAGAGATTGTCAATGCGAACAAAGAACTGTTTGCCGTAGCTTATGAATGTGCAACTGTTGCCAGCTAATCACGCTGTCGATGGATTCAACTCGACCGACCATTTGGCAGTGTCCACGTTTGACAATCTGTTGAAAGCCTCTTAGCTGTATTTTTAAATTTCGTGTTTAAGAAATATTTCACACAGTAGGCTCATAAAAACACACCGTCGCTTAACCATCGCACATGCTCCTAAATGAAGGGTATAGTAATACGCGTCCTTGGAGTAGAGAAACAGCTGAGACAGTTAAAAACAAATCGCAAGGTCCGGATGGAATTCCATTTCTGTTTTATAATGAGTACTCTACGGCACTGGCCCCTTACTTAGCTTGTATTTATCGAGATTCCAGTGCTAAGTACGACTTGAAAAACAAGGCCAATGGCTGCTCTTTACACCAGAGATAAAATAACGGGCCCGCGGTGTAACAGACTAACATCATTAACATGTATGAACATATTCTCAGTTCGAATATAGTAAATTTTGTAGAAACGGAAAATCTGCTGCCCATGTATCAGCACAGCTTTAGAAACCATCGCTCGTGTGGATCTCGACTTGCCCTGTTCTCTCATGATAACTTAGCCATGGATAAAGTGCAACAGGTTGACTGCATATTTCTCCATTTTCGAAAGGAATTACACACTGTACAGCACTGTGGACTGCTAACTAAAGTAAAAGCTTATGGAATAGGACACAGTAAGCTGTTCTCGGCGGCGAGTGTTCATGAGACACAAGGGTGTAGTCAGGAGTGCCCCAGGAAGGCGTGATAGGACCATCTACGTAACATGTGATGGGCAGAGTGAGTAGCAATTTGGGGCTGTCTGCTGTTGATGCGGTGGAGTACGGAAAGGTGTCGCCGTAGAGTGACTGTTGTAGGATGCAAGGTGACTTAGACAGCAGTTCTAGTTGCTGTGAGGTATTGCTGGTAGCTCTAAATGCAGAAAAGTGTAAGGTGATGCAGATAAGTAGGAAAAACAAACGCGTAATGTTCCAACGCAGCATTTGTAGGGTACAGCTTCATTCAGTCCCGTCAATTAAACACCTAGACGTAATGTTGCAGAGCGATATGAGATAAGCGCATCTATCGCTTGTTTGCTGTACTACACAATCCACACTTCAAGCAGAACCTACATCTAAAACAATTTCTCTGATTCCAATTTTATGAAACGAAGTTCTTCATGCGAATCCTTGAAGTAGTTCAGGACATTAGGTATTTCTAAAAGATGAACAGCCAGTTATTGAAAACACTTAAGATTGCGATGTATTATTTTTCCGTGATCTGATTTTGGTAAAGTCATGCCTATATGTTGCCCCAATATTAGCTCTAATTTCCAGTGAAAACCATGAAAATGTGTCAGTAGTTTTTATTATTTTTTTTCTTGATACGTTTGCAAAACTTGTTAGGCACTTCTTCATACATCTGTTATATTCGCCATTTAAAACATTTATTTCATGATCATTCATATCTCTGGACAATGGGCTGAGGCATGGAAAGCTGAAATATAATAAGTAATAAGTATTTCCTTAATGAAGTAAAAATCTCACTGAAAACAATTATTATTCTTACGGTTGGCTCTCTTTTCGTTAGTTGCACTATTGTCGCTCCAAGCGTGGAACTGTAACTTCCATAGCAGTTGTAGATATACGTTAGACTGTGATATCAATATGTAAATATATGGATTAAACACGGCGAGGATTATATCAGTTTTATATTCATTGCGTTGAATCATATTTCTTAGTACATAGCAACCAAGAAAAAGATTTTTAGAAATATGGTAAATTTGAAAAGTCAAAGAGTAATTAGTATTTTCAAAGTGTAATAATCCGATCGCTGCCCCGAACTTCACACGAACACCCGCAGCGCTATCTATTAGTTCTTTGCTGCATTACGCCATTCTTTCCAAGAATGAAATACACTTAAAACTTCAAATTACGGTATCTTTTAATTTCCTGATCTGATTTTGATGAAATGAAGTCTATATGTTGCTACAGGATATTCTCTATTTATCTGTGATACCCACCATTAATGTTCATTTACTACTTTTGGAGATTACTCTCTGCAAATAGACAGATGCGATTGCTTTCAGAGAAGTGTTTAAATTGTGATATCTTACTTTTTCTGAATCGTTTTTGTGAAATGAAGCGTTTCTGTAATCGCAAGATACCCTCACGTTTCCTGTGAAAAACCCCTGAAAATTAGTCTATTAGTTTTGGAGATCAAAGAGAAAGATAGAGATGACGGTTGTTGATGAAAGACGTTAAATTGTGATGTTCTTCTTTCCGTGATCCGATTTTTATGAAACTAAATCTGACTGTGACTGGCGTACCGCAGACCGCTCGGCCACTGCGGCCGGCTTACCTGTGAAAACCCCATGCGAATTCGTGAAGTAGTTTTGGAGAAGTGGTTTATAATAAATGAACAGACAGACACGACGGTCTATGAAAACACTTCGTAATTCAATTTGATGAAATCACGCCCAGATCCTGAACCAATCATCGCTCTTGTTTCCTGTGTAGACCCCATGAAATTCGTTAAGTAGTTTTGAAGCGTACAGCGACAGGCTTACATTAACAGATTTATTATTAGTATAGATATGTTGTACAACTGTAAAATTTTGCAGGAATATATTAATTTGTATAAGTACTGTATGTCGGTAAAATCTGTTGCGAATATGGTTAGTAGTAAAGAAGTAATAGATTAAAACGTGATGCTTGATGGAGCGGTTTTCTATGAACGTTACTCTTTACGTCCTCACTACGTGTCGTACTGTGATACAATTTCGAATGTGCATTCAGCTTTAAGTGTGTATTCTGTCTGCATAATTTCCTGCGTACTTCAGTTGGTAGTGTAGAAATTATATATTGTAACGTTATACCGAATGCCCTTGTTTTGCTCCATGAACAGCGGAGTAGCATTATTTTGATGTGGTTGTCTGCGAGAGAAAGTTTAACAAAGGTTTGAAATTGTGTTTGAAGTTTGTTGCAAGTCGCTAAGTACTGTCATTCTCATATAGTGTATTTAAAAAGTCTCGTCGCATTATGTAGCAGTTTTTTTTTCGATTCCTATTGTTCATGACGTTATATCTCCTGAACCATGTGTCGTATGTGGTTTGTACTCCTACAGCAACTGCTATCTTACGTAAGGAATATGTGTGCCAAATGTGGTTGAAATCAGTCCAATGGGTTAGGAGAAAATGTGCATCATTGTCGTTTGACGAAGCAATTTTTTCACATTTCATTGTTTATGACGTCATATCTCCTTACGTATGTGTCGTAGTGATTCTTACCCCGACAGCAATTGTTGCCTGATATTAAGGAACATGTGTACCAAGTTTGGTTGATATAGATCCAGTAGTTTAGGGGGAGATGTGGAAGATACATACATAGATACATACACACATACAGCCTATTTTATAAGATGTAAGATTAAATGTAACCTGTGATGCTGTATGCTGTAACAATTTTATGAAAAAAATATAAGTTAGGCCTTTATTACTTCTTTGGAGGTAATTGCTATAAACGGCAGCATTACGTTGGATTAAGTTTTTGCTCTTGACTACCAGGACCTTGAAACATTCATAGCCGTTCCCTCTTGCCTCTGAGTAATCCATGTGCGTCGCGCATCCTGAAATTACAGCTTTACGACCACAACTTTATAGGCCTCTTAGTAAGCACAGTTCGGTTGTTTATGGCTCCATTAAATTTATTTTCTGTAATGACGAAATCCGACCAACAGAACACTGACTTTGATCTGTAAATTACGTTTCTTTATGTTCTACAATCTAAATTATGTACTACTACATGTAGGCTGTTTAAGGAAAATGTCAGTTATCCCTACATGAGGTAGTATTGTTCAAAACGAGATGGAAAATAGCTGTAACTACTTATCTGTAAACCAATACCCATTGAGTTGCCAGCCAATTCACTTGTGACGAATAATGTGTAGTATTTGTTGGTTTGGTCTTTCTCACTGCCCACACACGTGTAGGCAGATATAAATCCTTGAACAACGGTGGAAGTGAGGCGTTAGAACCAGTGTAGTATCAACGTGTGGGCAGGAATTGTCGGTGTCAGATTCTTGGAGCTGGAGATTAACATGTACCGTGTATCACCGGATTTCTGCACGATGAATTACCAGCGCTACAGCTGAACGTTACCCTCGCAGAAATACGACTGTGATTTACGTGCGACGGAGCACCACTCAGAGGTTCATGGAAAATGGATTGATCTAGGAGGTCCGTTAACATGGCCTCCTAGTTCATCCCACCTAAATCCGCTGGATTTGTGGTACGGTGCCACTGAAAGGCCTTGGACTATCACCGATGCATAGATAGGCTAACACGCAAATGTTATTGGAACCTGTGTCCAATAATGCGCGGGATGCAATTAAATTGCAGCCAGGTGCATTACTCACTGCGAATAAGGGGTGAAGGAGATGAAGGATGTGAGGCAACGACGTACAGAAAGGCTTCTTGCAGCGTCTTCTTCTGCGTAACAGGCGGATGGGAAAGAGGGGACAGATTGGCCAATATGTCGACACGTATTCATTTTTCGGACACATCATTATAGTAATTTTTCTTCTAGTTGCCGCGGTGGAGTAGCCAAGCGATCTAAAGCGCCTCGCTGCGGCCATGGGTGTTTGTGTTGTCCTTTGGTTAGTTTGTCTTAGTTTATGTAGTTTATGTCCGTAGGTTAGTTTACCTAGGTTTAAGTAGTTTGTAAGCTACGGACTGATGACCACTCAGATTGGTCCGATAGATTTACAAACATTTGAACATTTTTCTTCTAGTTATTATCAATACTACTTCCTAAGGTATACGTGACATCTTTAAACAGCCCGTACTCAACATCCATGCTGCCATTTCATTTCTCTATGACGGATAAACGTACTTTTCATGTAGAAAAGTGATGCAAACAGCATGTACTCAAGATCCATGCTGCCATTTTCATTTCTCGATGACGGCTAAATGAACTTTTCATGTAGAAAAGTGATGCAGTACTACATCCATCGATACGTTTGAAATAGTCATAACGGCTAACTGATTCTCCGGCCCTATTAAGCTAGTCATTCAAGCTATTATTAGACAGAGCCTTGCTTGTTTCAGAGCACCGAACTATCGAATACCAATATGTTCCTCCGCTGCCCGATGAGTTGTAAACTTGAACGCGTGGAGGTTACCAGAATATCGCTTTAGGTATAGTGGTTGTAAGGTTTCTATGCTTCATAGGTGGCGGTTGTTCGACTATCGCCTTTCGAGTACCCTCTATGCGTGCACATCTCCACGATCTGATAGACACGTAGAATAAGCTGTTAAACACTAAGCTTCTGGTGGTTCATTAGAATGGATGGTAGCGAGTCCTTCATGAACTATTATTTCGAACTTACGATTTTTTCCGACAGAATACAGATCGTAAAGATATGCTGTAGAGAAGTTGGGTCTGGTCATCTTTAGCTTACTGAGTCACCGGAACTCCACCCCTACAACCACAATATGTTTGTACTCTCCTGAAGCTCGAAATTCGAGCCACACAGTCTTTCTGCGAAGTCTAAATACTTGTCAAATTCGAAAAACTTAACAATGATAAATCTCCACCTATTGTTATTAGGTACTTAAATCGCTATTGTAGTCCCTAGCTGTGGTCCAGTGGTTAGCCTTGCTGTCTTCAGATCGAGTGTCCCGGGTTCATTTCACAAATGAGTCTGCGATTTTATCCACTCGCTGAGTTTTGTGTTATCCTGATCATCATCGACGAGCATATCATCGAGATGGTGTTCATTAAAAATAATTTGCACCAGGCGCCCAAACTATTCGTGTCGTTTCCAGGCCAATAATGCCATACTATCGGTTCATTAGGATGACAGTGGACGGAAAGTAAGTGTTACAATCATTTCTCTGTTCAGATTTGGTGAAGAATCTCTATCTTGGCGTTACTTCTGAAACTTCCGGGTGGTATAGTGGTATCGCTCACTTGTCGAGGCACAGCGGTACCAGAAGCACGTATTAAGATGCCCAACACAGCTCTAAAGGAAACTTCACGAAAGCCTTGGTTGTATTACTAGTACTTAGGTTCACTAAAATAATAAAACTTTAAGAAATCAACCTCCACATTATTATCGTCTTCGGCTCCTAGAAATCAGTAGACAAATATGTAAAAAAATTGCCTGATAACTTGAACTCCAGTTATACTTAACAACTGTCCCTAGCCTGATCTTGTTGTTTACTGTTGCGTGTGCAGTTTTGTTTTCGTATTCATCATGTTATATTCGCGTAGATGTACAAACACGGTGTTGGGTGTAAATAGAGTAATCTAAACTCAATTATGATTTAATTTTTGAACTTTATCATCTGGTTATTGTGAAATATTTCCATTATATTTTATAGGTTTACTTTTTCGTCAGGTTTGTTTTTCTCTAATGGAGGAGTGACACGGGGTATTCACCAATTCTGTAGTGAGAAAACGCTGAAGCTCGTCCAAATTCGCGGTCTTAATACAGTACCTGTCAATACTACAATGTTACAATGAAAATACAAAGTATGTGGGTCTTGTAATTAAAAGAGTGCCTGCAGCTCACGAGAGTACCAAACGTATCGGATAACCTTTAAAATTTGCGTGGGGGCACAGAGGTGGTTAAGATGGATAATATATTTTTGGATTTAATAGTGAAACAGTTGTACACGTCTAACTACAATCTTAAATAGATGAAAATATGACTTGAAATTAAAAGATATTTATAAGTGGTTTTTACGTGCTCTCATGATACGTTCTCCATACGTAACGTTAAACTATTGTCAGTCTTACATGCTATTAATTAATAATCACTTCTCTCACTCTCTGTAATCGCTGGAGGTTGCTGCACTCCAAGCAGGGCAAGTTTCCGCCAGACGTAATCCTAGTGGAGGCGCTAGTTGGAGACATTTATCGGGCAGTGCGCGGCGGCAGGATATAGCGCTGGCCGGCTCGGCCCCGCTTCCTTTAACGGCGTTCGGCGATATCTGCGGAGCGTCGCGCCGCGACTATTTGCGCAATTATCTGATAGCATCTGCGGTGGAATGCCAGCGATCGGGCTAATATGGCGCCTCTGTGTGCTGGCTCACCTCGTAATAAAGGGAGGCAACGCCCCTCAGCCAAACACAACCACTGTCTAGGCGCATCCCAGCGAAGTGTTACTGCATCCATAGTAGGTTAGTAGACAGTGAAATAATTGGACGAGACACCTAGTCTGGGTTGTTCAGACGCCTGGTGCCCATCTTAAAAAATTTTTAGCCAGTGCGACGACCTCGACATCTTTGCAGTGCTATGAAACTTTAGGGCAACACGTGCACCGACTTCCGGAGCGAAGAAACGGTCATTTAGAGGCGGCGACGCAAAGGAATGCACCATCATGTGCGAATATTACAACAGTCAGTCGCATTAAACAACAATTACAGAACACAACACTTAGAAACATCATTCTGTCTGCATCAACCAATAATGTGTGACACATTTTTCTGCTGCTGAGTCACTCTATGAAGAGAACAGGATGGCCTAAGAAAACGGGTATCCGAAAGAAAGATGGGTGGGGGGGGGGGGGGTTGGGAAGACGCGGAAAGAAATCGGCCTTGTCCATTTTAAAGCAGTGGTCCCGCCTTTTCTTTAACGATTTACGAAAACCGTGTTTTGGAAAACCCAGTTAGAATTCGCAGGGCAAGAATCTGAATCGCTGTTCTTCCAAATGTAATGGATTATGTTTCCACTGCACCACTGCGCTGGATCCAAAACCCGGTATATGAGTACGTTAGAACAGGTGTAGTTAGTGGAAAATAGTGTTGTGCTTTACATTTAGGGTATTATAAATTCCAATCAAATTCCAAGAGATAATTCAATTAATTATTAATGATGTTATTAATGCAAATGACGAAGCTTGTTATTAGATAGTGGTAACTCATGTCGTGGTGTAATAACCGTGCGCACTAAGGCACCCTGTTACGGTGCGCGCGGCCATTCGCCGTTGGTAATTCGAGTCCTCCCTCGGGCATGGGTGTTTCTGTTCTTCTTAGGATAAGTTAGTTTAAGTAGTTTGTAAGTTTATGGACCGATGACCACTGCAGTTAGGTCCCATAACGTTACAAACATTTGAACATTTTGATAACTCATGCTCAAAATTGGAGGACGCTGTATTTATAACGAAAAGAAACAAAAAATAAAAATATTTATGAACGTCTATGTTATTTCACATAGTAACAGCATAATCTTTACATATAAATTAGTATCCGTGTGTTTGTATTGCATACAAACCTACAGTTTTATTCCACTTTTGCACATCTGACCGTAAACCAAGACAAAGGTCGTCATCGATGTAAGTACCAGGAACAACACATAGTTTGTGAAGTATGGTGTCATGAACAATTAGGTACACGAATAACTACTGTAATACGCGAAATGTTTTACATTTCCCTCTAAACCAGTGGATCGATTTCAACCAAATTGCTATAGGGGTAAAAAGCACCTACGACACATTGTTCAGGAGATGTGATGTGATAAACAGTGAGAGACATGATGAACCGCCCACGCACGAAAAGGTTTTTATTTGCAACTTCTTCACTACTAATTCTATTCTCAACAAATCCACCTGCAGTTTTCTAATATTCCACTCCACGCCCGTGGAGAAATACATTATTGTGCGTCGCATTGTAAAGGAGAAATTGTGCCACAACGATTGAGTTACATGAAAACTTAACGACAGGCAGAAAACCACTAGAGATACAGGTAACATGGACAGAGTGGAACCGCCGGCGATGGACAGAGGGGTGAGAAGGAGATGAACCAACATAAGCATGCAGTAAATACATTTCTGGCCAACGCCGGCTTTTCACCTAGTATTGTAATAAAATAGACCCATATCCACAAATAATGGCAGAACATGATTTAATGACGGAACACGATTTAAGTGCATTGTGCTGCGTCTTGTACCAACTTTTGTATAAAAATATTACAAAATAGTATTTTCTCACAAAGAAAACAAACACATTAATTGCAGAGAACTGGCCACGATACTTGCGTCAACATCGTTGTGTTCTTCTCTAAAACAGCACGTCTGATGTTATTCACACTACATTTAATTATCACAAAGAATACAGTGGCTGGGCAAATATTTTTCCTGTTCTTGTTTACACGCGCCTTATAAATTGTTTTGTGAACGGAAATGTAATATTTCCCAAAATACAGAAGCTAACGGGCTGTTTTTCTTGGTAAATGTTTATTTCTTTAGTGGACTCAGGGGAGAATATTATGGAATAATACTTTCAGCTTTTTCAAGATGTTTTTAAAAACGAACCTCAAATTAGGGAAATAAAAAGTATTGAGATTGCAACACAGGCAGGACCCAGTGCGTATGTACAAATACGCACGTCTATATTTATTATGTGCTTAGGTTAAAAGCCAGTGGCTTTGGTTTTCACGTACAGAGCAACAGTGTCACTCAGTCAGGTGCTGAGCTTCGCAGTTGAAAGTGTACATGGCAGCCCGGGGGTTGACGTGAGTAGCGCGGTAGCTGTACCCACTCAAGAAACTCTTGATTTAAGGAATATTTATTTACATCGAGCAGCGCGGGAATGGCCACTCCCGGTGGGACAGGGCTGAGAATGAGGGGGAAATCACTTTTCAGATTTTCACTGTGACGATATATAGGACCACTCCATATCGCCTTATCAACTTCTTTTTTCCTTACATGTTTTCCATTGCTTGTCAAAATCGAAAATGCCTAATTTTCATTATGCGTAAAGTTTTAGTTTCGCAACGCTTCTCACTATATTTTGAAGATATCATACTGTTTAATGATATGATTTTCTGACACTTGGTAGTACAGCATCTTAGCTTTCTAATAACGCATTAACTTTTTCTTAATTCGTAACAGACGTTTTAAAATGACACTCTTTGTCAAATATGTGAACATATTTGTATTTATAGAAATTACTGATTGCCGGGAGGGGGGGAATTAAAGAGGGGTGACACGACTTGGACAACTACCTACTCTTAAAAAACGATGAACCGCCGAGCCTGATTGGCACCAAAAGGTAATTGTTGTAACTGGTCATTATATTTATAAATCGTCAGGGCGAGTTGCGCCGTAAGAACGAATTGACGGTGTGCAGCCTCAGGAAAACTTAAGTGCGTAATGATTGTTATAGTGAATGAAACAAGCGCAGATGTATACACATGAGTGAAACATTATGACAAATACCCTACACGAGTAGGAACGCAGTACATGGAGTATACTAGATAATGAGGTGGTAAAACTAATAGGAGAGTAATGAAACTACATAAAGGACTGATACATACGACTTTCCGAAAGGGAGGATTGTTATGCCCCGGTTTTTGGGAACGAGCACCTCGTAAAGACAGAATCTGTTCGGCTGTGTGTCTACGTCTCATTACACAACTTGTTGATCTGAGCTTTTCCCGCTGAGTATAGCAGCATACGCTTCAATACGTGGCAGTTCCAACGATGGAGACGACGCTGCTAGAGACGAGAGTGGTCTCGAGCATGTCGCAGAACATGCAGAAGAATCAACCAACACAAAAAAGGTAGAACACGGACAAAAATCGTGTAGTTGCCAGTTTTAGGAGGGAGCGTCATGAACAAAATACTAAAAGTCCTGATCGGTTAGCATTGCCGAGGATGGAAAAAACTTACATTGTATTTGATTTTTTTTTTATAAATTAGGGTGAAATTCATTCTTTGTCGTGCTGTGCAGCAGTAGCGTTCTTCCGGTAAAGACGACTTCCTCTACCCAGTCTTCAACCCATCAGACGCCAGACAACAAATCACCCGTTATTTTTATTTACTGCACTTAGATATAATACACATTTTTAATATTGTTGTCCATCCCCTTTATTTACCAACAACATTAATTTTGTAGTATCAAAAACTATTTCAGTAATCTGCGATTCTTCGATCAAACTGCAACATGAAACTGCTAGTCTGTAGACCGAGTGAGATGGCGCATTTGTTAGCTCACTGGACTCGCTTTCGGCAAGACGGTGGTTCAAACACACCTGCGGCCACCCTGTTTTAGGTTACCCGTGATTTCCCTACATCAATCCAGGCAAATGTCGGGATGGTTCATTTGAAATGGCACGGCCAATTTCCTACCCTATGCTTATCAAAACTGTCCCCGAGCTTGTGCCCCGTCTCTAACGATCACTTTCTTTTATTAGTTTTCGCCTCGAATGACCACGCTGTCGACAGGACGTTAAACTCGAAGCGTCCTTCCTTCCTTTTACTAGTTTAAAGAAAAAAAATCCGATCTTGGAAATATATCAACAATGACAGTTAAGAATTTGTGCTGGATTCGAGATCCGGTCCAGTGCATATTTTCAACGGTGACAGTGAATATACTTCAACGCCCTGTAGCAACTAAACTGGCAATTTCTCTTTCTTTTATTTATGTTTGAATGCCAAGTTCAAATGTTTGTAAATCTATCGGACTCAATTGCGTGGTTATTATTCCGTAGCTTACAATCTACTTGAACTAAGGTAAACTAACCTAAGGACAACACACCCGAGGGGCGTGTCGGCATGATGTGGTGCATTATGATAGCAATGTGCATGTGATAATCGCTATCGTGTCTTGTATCAGTAGAAACGTGTGACCTAGTGCGGTGAATGACGTTTATTTGCGCTGCAGGTCGATAGTCGTAACCTGACAGGCCGTCGTCCAGTCAAACGGCTACCAGAAACACGCACTGCGCTACGAATTCAGGCTGGCGGAGGCGTGTTACGATATCGCCGATGCCTAGTGGGGCTTTAGTGGACGCTGTGACTGTAACTGGAGCCGCTATCTTACGTGAGGACTAGCAGGAAAGTATCGCGCGCCGGCCTACATCACTTGCTGCTAGATGTCTTGCCGGACAGGGAACAAGTTTTATCGTACTAAACGTAGACATCATTATTGAAAAGAACACCAAGTAAATGTCGTTGTCCTACGTTCCAAATCGTGCTGCATTAGTTTGGGCAACGATTTGATCGACTCACGTTGATTTTTTGTAAACCGTTTACCGAAACGTGAAGCAAGGCGGGCACAAAGCAACGCCTTGAAATTTATGCAAATAACGTGATTTGTTCGTCAACATCTGCCTACCTCCGGGAATCTAGCAAGGACTTGTCGAATCCATGGCGCGCAGAATCGATGCAGCTCTGGGTGCAAAGGTCGTCGTGATATTTTGGGTAGTCAAACGTAAATGCCCCTGACTATGTCAAGGTGACAACTGAAATGCCTGTGAATGCAATGAAAGTTTAATATTTTCTGTCCATGTCCCTAGGAGCATCATACTTTGAATGAATATCGATATTTTATTTGGTTGACATATACTAGTTAATACTGTAAAAGCGAATGTGAACTTGTTTGTTAGCGCTTTCACGTTGTAACTACTCAACCGAACAACATGAAATGTATACACTTTGTTGGAAGTGCAGAAAAGAACACAGGGCGTCTATTCATCCAGAAAAACGAATTTTTCCGATGGACCTAAAAGATTTCGACACCGATTGACGGGAAACCAAGAAAAGCCGGCCGCGGTGTCCGAGGGGACTACGGTGCTTCAGTCACGGTCTGCACGGCCACTACGGTCGGGGGTTCGAATCCCCACTCGGGCATGGATATTTGTGCCGTAGTTAGTTATAGCTTGTTCATAAGTAGTTTGTAAGTTTAGGGACTGATGACCCCGTAGTTAAGTCCCATAAGTTCTACAAACATTTGAAACCAAGAAAGTTGTTACATGGATATATGTTTTCGTGGAGAAGGATTCTGATACTCCGCGACACACCATATAGTGTATGGTCGAGGATACTTGCAATAAAATTCAACACCGTTTTACTGATCACTATGAACGTTGACAGATATATGTAATTTTTTTTATAGAGATAGCGGGGAAGAAATGGGAAAAAAAGACCGAGGAGGAGACGGGCAGAGAGAGAAAGGTGAGGAGACGGACGGAGAGAGGAGGACGAGACGATGGACAGACAGGGGGGAACACGGACTCACAGAAGATTTGAGTAAATGAGTCGAGGAAGGAAGGAAGGAAGCTTAGGGTTTAACGTCCCATCGACAGCTTGGTCATTAGAGAGGGAGCAAACGCTCGGGGTTTTGGGTAAGGATGGAGAAGGAAATCGGCCGTGTCCTTTGAAAGGAACCACCCAGACATTTACGTGGAGTGATTTAGGGAAATCACGGAAAAACTAAATCAGGGTGGCCGGAGGTGGATTTGAACCACCGTCCCTCCGAATGCGAGTCCAGTGCGAAATGAGTCGAGTACTAAGTCTAGTTGTTTATATGAGAATTTCAGCATCACATACTTGCTGGAACTATGACAGCTGTGAAATGTGACTGACACACTCATCTCTCAATGCGACGTAGAACGTAAAACTGTCGCCACGAAAGACGGCGCTGGAGGCTGCGATCGGCGTGCCTCGTGTCGATTACACTCTCTCCTGGCGAGCGTCAGTTTGGCGACCGTCGATAGCGCCCGGCAGGCGCTGTCAGTTGTGGGCCGTAATGACCGCGCTGTCGATGGGACGTTACGAAAAGAAAGCGCGGCGCGGCAGGCGAGGGTGGGCGGCTGTTTGCTCTGCTTAATGAGGCAGGCCTCGGCGGCGCCCGGGGCGCCCGGCAACAGCGCCGCGTACACTGCCAGCGAGTCTCCAGTCCAGCCGGGCCAAGCGCTCATTTGTCTGCACCCTCTCGCCAATTATCCGCTGCTTCCGTGCCGACACAAACGTAGCTCACACTATTTGTTGCACTAATACGGCACGGCAGGTCACGAGAGATGCCAGTGAATAAGTCAATACTGTCTACATCTGCAGACATACCCAGAGAAGGAATGTAAAGCAGATGACAGACTGTAATATACGCTGATGTTGTTCTTTGTAGAGCTTATGGGATTTAACTACGGGGTCATCAGTACCTAAACTTACAAACTACTTATGAACTAGCTATTACTAAGGACGACAAAAAGCCGGCCGCGGTGGCCGAGGAGACTGAGGCGCTCCAGTCACGGTCTGCACCGCCACTACGGTCGGGGGTTCGAATCCCCCCTCGGACATGGATATTTGTGCCGTCCTAGTTCGTAAGTAGTTCATAAGTAGTTTGTAAGTTTAGGGACTGATGACCCCGTAGTTAAGTCCCATAAACTATACAAACATTTGACGACACAAATACCCATGCCCGAGGTGGGCTTCGAACCCCCGACCGTAGTGGTCGTGCCGCGGTGGAGTAGCCGAACGGTCTAGAGCGTCTCGCTGCGGAGCGCGCGGTTGCTCGCCGTGGAGGTTCGAGTCCTCCCTGGGGCATGGGTGTGTGTGTTTGTCCTTAGGTTAGTTTACCTAGGTTTAAGTAGTTTGTAAGCTACGGACTGATGACCACGCAGTTTGTCCGATACGTTTACAGACATTTGAACATTTTTTTCGTAGTGGCCGTGCAGACCGTGACTGGCGCGCAGCATACCGCTTGGCCACCGCGGCCGGCTATACGCTGATGTTCTGATAATTATAACCGTCTACTTCATAGCGCTTTGCTGCATATTTGGAATGCAATACAATAGCATTTCCGCTCGTCGTGGAATCGGCAAGTCATTAGCAGAATTACTTGGCCCAGGTTAGATGTTCCTTCCTGAAATGTAGGAGGCAGTGCTTCGTAGGCACGAGTGTGGCGCTCTATATTGTACCAGACGATTCCGAATTCATTTTAGACGGATTTGCTAGCCAACACATCTACGTGATCGTCATTTTATCCTTTTCCGTCGTTCCTTAGAAATATTATTCAGATTTATGCCGTTTTGCAACTTAATATAATGCTTTTTTTGCCATACGTGAGTCGCTTCTTTTATCTGCGTAGCACGCTCACTGGCCTGTATTACGCCTTTGCTTTTTGTGTAGTATTTGCATTGCTTAATATTTTACTCTAGTGAAGTTTCTCGTACAACGTCCATCTGAAAAGTTCGGTGAATGGTCCCATATTTTAAAAACCACGCTGGCCAGGATGTGCCGGCGCATACACATCAACAAGCTTTCCAACACGGCAGTGAAGCGGTGGTACAAGCTGCGACCCACCTAACAGGGGCAGTGTGAGAACTCGTGGTCATTGCAACATGGAGCGCAAAATGGAACAATGGAGCAACGCGTAACCATCAAGATTTTTTTTTTTTTTTTTTTTTTTTTTTTTTTTTTTTTTTTTTTTTTAATTAGGCAAAACGGCGACGGAGACCCATGGGGTGCTAGTACCAGTGTATGGTGTTCAAGCTGTGTGTAGTGTGTGAGTAGTTATGGAGATCCAACAATGGAAGGACCTGAGTGCTCGAACAATTCTGCAAGAAGCATTTGCTGACAGTTTCCAACAGCAATACAACCGATGTCAGAAGTGTACTGTAGGCAGTAGCGATTACTTTGAAGGCGAGTGGAGGTATTTTGTTTGTTAACTCTTGCTTCCTTTATTTCCTGATACACGGTGCGTCTGAGAAGTTCATTGAATGGTATCATTCTCTCTTTTAATAGCTTGGAAAAAAGATTTTCTACTACAAAACTACACCTTGCCTCAAAATGTTCATATGTTCTTCATAAAACACAGGATGCCAGTGGATTTTAAACTTATTCTTCCAACGTCTACAGAAGCTCAGCGAAATCCACAAATCTAAGCGGTACATTCACTTTACAGTAAATACTAGTGCCATGATGATAAATGTAGAAGTTCCGTAATGAGACAAGGTGCTACATGCTAACAGTTCGAAGGTCGGCACTGGACTCGGCCAGGCGTGGCTGCTAGTTACTACCTCTGTATTTTTGGCGCCAACAAACCTTCTAGATTCGTCGCTCGTATTTTGTTTATATAAATTACATTAAACAAATAGATTCAAATGAAGGCTTATTAACACAAAAGTGTAACAATGAAATTACGCTTTGCCACGCTGGTTGTGACGAGGGCGGCAATCGTAAATGCGTTGGTCGGCCACTGACCGGCAGCGGCGCGGACTGATGGCGAGCCGGCCGCGGTGGCCGAGGGGACTGAGGCGCTCCAGTCACGGTCTGCACGGCCACTACGGTCGGGGGTTCGAATCCCCCTCAGTCATGGGTATTTGTGCCGTCCTTAGGATTAGGTAGTTCATAAGTAGTTTGTAAGTTTAGGGACTGATGACCCCGTAGTTAAGTCCCATAAGTTCTACAAACATTTGAATATTTTTGACTGATGGCGAGTGTTGGTCTGCTCAGCTGACCAGCCAGGCGACCGTCCTGTCAGCTCCACGGAACCCCTTGCCCGAACTTATGCTGCTGTCAAGCGCGCCACTTTTCTGAGCGATTCACGCTCACGCTGGAGAGGCAAATAGAAGGTTACGTCCCACCCAAGGAGAACGTGCGTTTTACTAATCCGTTACCGAGCATTCGCATCACAGATTAAATTACGATTACATGACAGCAGGTCCGATTATACGCACATCAAACGTTTATTCGGGTGGCGCGTCAGTTCGTAACGTTTTTCACACACGTAAGATCAACAAACACAAAAAATGCAACAGAGACTGTTGTAAATCATTGTGGTTTAATGCGTTAAAACGATATTCTTCAAAAGCCGAATATGGTCGCTAAGGTCGAAAACGAAACTCTTTAAAAAGAGAAAATTATTTTATTGACATTCTCTGGCCACAAACGGCGTACATGTTTCTGTCTGCCTCCACTACTGTCTCTCTGCAACTGAATCGAAACAGAAGAATATGTCGCACTTTTTGTAGTGTGGCTGTTGGACCTCAAACACATGGAAAGAGGCTTCTTTGTCAATACCTCGAGAATCCTTCACTCTCCTTAATCACTGATGCAGAGTTCTCAAGTCGAATGCCTCGAGTGATTTGCCTCTAGTAACGGGAATAAAAGAAATCAGAGAGTGCAAGATCAGGTATGTAAAGTGAATGCAGTATGATGTTGAAGTGAACCGTAAACTGCGTGACTGATTTGCGACCCAGTCCGACAAAGTTCTGGTTGTTTCTTGCAACGTGCTTTCTCAATTTAGGCAACACTGACGTTTAATATGCTTCTGTAACGTTAGCGTGAGGCAGACCTGCTCATTACGTGACAGTCAAAAAACACCAGAACCACCTTGCCTAACAGAGACAAGTCGGTCTTGTTTCAAGTCCTTCAACCACCTGAACACCGTAAAAGGACGTAGTGCCTCTTCATCGTACACTTGCTGCAACTTTCCAAAGTTTCAGTGGCTGTATGCTTTAATCAAAGACATTTTATTATGCAATTCTACCGCTCTCGCATCGCCTCCATTTGATCTCATGCGAAATGCAAATGGAGTGTAAAACAATCAAAATTACTACCAACCTAAAAATATGAGGGTGCTGCCACCTACAGATATTATACAAGTAATTTCACTTCTTTCAAACAGACAATGTAGAGACTATCAAGGAAACCACGGAAAAATAACCAGCCTCGGTCTTCGTTCATCAGTCATAAATCACTTCCATTAAAACTAAACGTGCGTCGTTTTCTGCCAGGATGAGCTGTTTCTGATAAAATACGTGGCCGTCGCGATGGTGCACGGGTCTCTCATTTACGTGTTTTGGCGTAGGCGCTACATGTTGCCAAAAACGTCTTTACCAAAAATTCAAATTTTTTTAATTCTGTGGGACCAAACTACGTTGGTCATCAGTCCCTAGACTTACAAACTACTTACAGTAAGTTAAACTAACATAAGAACCACACAAACATCCATGCCCGAGGGAGGATTCAAACCTCCGACGCGGGAGGCAGCGAGATCCGTGACGTGGCGCTCCAGACCGCTCAGCTACTCCCGTGCGGCAGTCTTTACCCTGGGGAGGACGCTATGTATCCCTGTAGGTTTCGCAGCGCACAGAAACTTAATATCCAGGTTATAAAAGAGCCGTAGACATCACTCTACACTTCACTCGTTTACTAAGGCATATTCAAATGTCTGTAAATCTATCGGACCAAACTGCGTGGTCATCAGTCCGTACCTTACAAACTACTTAAACCTAGGTAAACTAATCTGCGGACAAACACACACAACCATGCCCCAGGGAGGACTCGAACCTCCACGGCGAGCAACCGCTCGCTCCGCAGCGAGGTGCTTTAGACCGCTCGGCTACTCCACCGCGGCTAAGGCATATTCGTCTTTATATCTACATACGTTACTCCGCATTCCAACCAAAGATTTGTGGCGAAAGGTATCTAGTACCAGTACTAGTTACTTGCTTTCCTGTCCCACTCTCATATAGAAAAAGGAAAAAACGAATACTTGTGTCATCTGCACGAGCCCTATGTTTCTCATCTCAACTATGTGGTCTTTACGCGAAATTAAGGTTTGCGGCAGTAGAATCTTTTTGGCAGCCGGCTTCAAATTCCCATTCTTGCGCTCCCTTTGAATAGATTATCTATCTTATGAATATACGAGAAATGTCGGGAAAGTTATCGAGCTAGATCGCACGCCCATGAAAATAATTAGTTTCCTAAAGTTTGCTCACCTTTCATTTTTATTAAACTGTAGGTTACTTTGCCCAGTGACTGTAGCGAGCTATCGGCCAACGTGCGCTAAGTCAATTCTCGGACATGGAAAGAATTGAAAATCAGGATATCATGTGCATTGCTTTTATTATGGTTTATATTTATTATTTTCTTAAAGAAGATATGAAATCGGTCCAAATTCCTGCAATGTTCGTAAAAGTGCATGATGGCTCTTCTTCAGTTTACATCGTGGAGAAATGAGCTACCGAATTCAAGGGAGTTCGTGAAAGTGCACGATATGACCTTGGTAGACCGGCTTACGAAATTGCGGCAGATTACTGAGATTACAGGAGCTACAAGGAACATGTGGCCTTCACCGCGCAAGAAGAATTACGGTTGAGAAACCTTCTTGTGCGAAGGTTTCTCGTGTGTACCTCTGCTCGACGAATAAGAAACGAATTCGGGAAACAACTTTGGAACACAATTTGTCATATTTTCGCATAAACAAAAGTTGGTTTCTGAGTGGTATGTGATATTGTACACACCCATAAACACATGGATCAAAATGATACTTTAAACAAATGTACAGAAGCAATTTTATTACTCAACAGCTAAGGTGAAGCAATCTGCCAGAATCCTCATGGTGTCCGAAGGGCATTTGTTTAAGAGTTTATCTTGAAACAAGTAGTTCAGAGATGGATTATGTACTTCTTTAGCAGTGTCCCAAAAACATTCAAGTTGAAATAGTCTATTATGAACAATAAAAGTTTTTTTTTTTTTTTTTTTTTTTTTTTTTTTTTTTTTTTTTTTCAAAAGTTTCATTTATATTCTCCGTCCGGGAATATTCTACACCATTACCCGAAAAAGGAAGAAATTACTGTCTGTCCTAAAGCTACAAATAATAATAATAATAATAATAAGGATGTGGGCGACAAGTTTCAGTTCCCTTCTGAAACGTGGGGGGGGGGGGGGGGTCACATTTCGATTAGGTTAAGGTTCGTTTACCTACGCAGGAATCGCCAACACTACTTCACGCCTTTTCTCACCGACGGCGAGTAGTAAATAGTAAATTTACGTAGCAGCTCCCCATTCCCTTGTTGCGACCTGCGTTCTGAAGAGAGTGTGCGCCATAGAGGGCCGGGTAGTCTAGTTGTACACTGAGGTAAGAAAACTCTTAGGATATCACCTGATATCGTGTCCGTCTTCTGTCTTCCCAGCGAAAAGCAGCAACTCGCTGTGGCATGGACTGAACGAGTTGTAGGAAGTGTCTGGCAGGAATATTTATCCGTGCTGCCTCTATAGCTGTTCACAATTGCCGAAGTGTTGACGGTGCAGTATTCTCTGCACGAAATGATCTCTCCATTATGCATAAATGTTTGATGAGATTCGTGTGGGCCGTTTGGAAGGCGAAACAATTCGCTGGAATTGTCTTGAATGTTCGTGAAAACTATGGCGAAGAACAGTGTCCAGGTGACGTCGAGCATTGCCATCCAGAAAAATGCGGTCGTTGTTGTTTGAGAACACTAAGTCCACGAATGGCTGAAAAGGGTCACCAAGTAACCGAACGTAACCGTTTGCAGTCATTACTAATTCATTTGGAGGAGAGGACCCAGGCCACTCCATGTAGAAACAACCGACACCATTATGCAGCCACCAGCAGCTTGCACAGTGGCTTGTTGACAACTCGAATCCACTGCTTTGTGTGGTCTGCGCCGGTGTAACTACTATCAGTTCTTAACAACAAACTGTGAAGCGTGTGACCAACTCACAATTTTCCAGGAGAGGTGGTGCAGGCGAGTCTGTGGTCGTGTCGGTCGTCTGCTGCCGCAGCTCATTAACGCCAACAGCACCGCACTCTCTTGACTGATACATCCCGCGTTTATTTTGCAATTATTGCACGCAGTGTTTGTTGGTACTGACAACGCTACGCAAACGCCGCAGCTCTCTGTCATTAAGGGGAGTCGAAACGGACTTTTTTTCACATTTTCAAATTTTTATCTCGTTATAAAATTTTCAATTTTCCGAATAAATATATAAACTCACACTGAAGTATTTTTTAATACGATATACAACGGTTGAAAATTTAAAATTTTTTACTTTCATCTAATAAAACCGATAGGTTTTTTTTTTATATAGAAGGCCGTGGATTGCTGTGTTATAAAGGATAAATTACGTGTTCGTATTGTTAGCATTGCCAAACACAGTATCGTATAGTTTCATAGTATAAAAGCGCGTTTATGTCGTAGTGCTGACGTTCTTCTGAGGCAGGCTGACAGAAAAAAATTGATGAACTATAGCAGTATTATGGGATGGCAATCAGAATTAATACTGAAGATTTATTGGAAATGAAGCAGGTAGTATGGGCAACCTTCTTCCACAGACTGTCAAGTGATGAAAAACAAGTACAGAACATTTGCCCTCGTGGACGTAATTCATGGTGCAATTACCGCAATGCCCAGTACTAAAACATTTCACACAGCCACAAACATTCCATCTCAGCAGCAGTCATGTAATCATAAAACCTGTTTACAGACAACTGGCGATTTCTGAATTACTGAAGAAGTGTCTGCATGGTCAGACTCAAAATCGTTTACCAAAATATGTATTTGTTGGAATGATGACACTTAAGTTGGGAGTCAGTAATACTGCTTTTGCTTTTAATAATAGCAAAATTGGTAGGGTGAAAGTACTACTGAATATGGAAAATAGTCCTGGAGCAAACTGCATGAGAGAACTTGGACGGATGGACAAGCTACGCGTTGATAAACCAGATTTCCGTCGGGGGTTCGAATACCCCTCGGGCATGGATATTTGTGCTGTCTTTAGTATAAGTTAATTTATAAGTAGTTTGTAAATTTAGGGACTGATGATCCCGTAGTTAAGTCCCATAAGCTTAACAAACATCTGAACATCTGATCTGTTGTAGCACATTTTGCAGTACAGTTGTGCAATAAGGTTTTCAGAAAGAAGAAAAGAATAAAAATCTCGGAAAAAGATCAAGAGGATGATATACAGTCTGGTGGAGAGTGCTTCTGAGTGTCTAAATATATTTTTAAAAAAATTAAGCATATTTTGAGTTACAGTCTTTTGAAAGTTTGGATGTCGTTCCTGAAAAATTATATTTTCTGTTGCATTTTTCCTAAATCTCAGAAACCAGTTGAAGTAGAGCTTTCAACTTTCTAGGAAGTAATAACATGCATATCCTGAGTCTGTTTAACTATAAGAGTAAGACAATGTTATTTATGATTAAAATTATTCAGAATAACGTACAAAGAAGTAGACAAAAAACTGTGTAATTAAAAAACTGTATTTCCGAAAACAGTGGCTGAAATGCAATTATTGTAGTTCAGTAGACTCAGCAAATACAGTTTAATGTCCTGTAAAAGTTTCTTGTCAATGGCTACAGTTGTTTTGAAATAAGGGAAGCCAAGTCAGTAAAATTAACATTGTCGGGGTAAAGCGTTTTAACTCCCCTTATGTGCAGGCCGTCGGCCACTCCGTTGTCCCTGGTGAGAAATGATGTCTGAAGTTTCTTATTCTCAGCACATTCTCTTTACACTGTGTATCGCCGAATATTGAATTCCCTGTAGATGTACGAAGTGAAATGTCCCATACGTCTACGTTCCACGTTCAAAGTCGATTCCCGTCGTGCGGCCAGAATGAGGTCGGAAACGTCTTGAGCCGAGTACAAATGACAGCTGTGACGAGGCACCGGCATTTTCGCCTTGCGTTCGCGACACTAGCGCCATGTGTGCGTGTGGATGTCGCTATACGGCGAGTCTGGCACCTGGGTGTACTATGGTGAAGCACGCGTCGGTAAAGTGTGGGTGTCGGTCAGCAGACGTGAAGTGCGTGTGGCGAGCAGCAGCTTCCGGCGCGGTAATGATGGGCTGCAGGTGCACGCAAGGCCGCCACCGCGGCACACTTTCCCTTTTTGGCAGCCAGCTCCGCGCCGTTCCCGAATGCAGCGCGGACGCGGCCTTCGCGCCTCCCTAACTCGTTCATAGAGGTCTGCATATCGGCGAATTTGCTTGCTTGTACTCGCTCGATCGCGCCACGCTCGGTTTTTGCTTGACCGATTATGAATGCTTGCGCGGCCAAGCTGTGTTTGTTTACAGCGCCATGGGGCTGGTGGACGGGGCAGCGCCGGCGGCCTGACCAGCGAGCTGTGGCTGTGGCCCACCCACCAGCCCTGTGTGTCCGCGCGCTGCCGACCGTTCCGTTATAGTCCAACCACATGATGGAACTACACCCGTATCTTATTTATTTATTTATTTATTTATTTTTTTTTTTATTTTTTTTTTATTTTTTTTTTTTTTTTTTTTTTGTGAACCTTATGGGCATGAAAACTTACATTTCGCACCCCCGGCAAGAATAGTGACACAATTTTAAAACCGGAAGTTGATCATTGAAAAATATGTTTGACGAGCTCCAACCTGGATAAAAAACGGCACATCTCTTGTCCGCTTGAGGAGAATAGTATAATTAGGGCCGGCCGCGGTGGCCGAGGAGACTGAGGCGCTCCAGTCACGGTCTGCACGGCCACTACGGTCGGGGGTTCGAATCCCCCCTCGGGCATGGATATTTGTGCCGTCCTTAGTGTTAGCTAGTTCGTAAGTAGTTTGTAAGTTTAGGGACTGATGACCCCGTAGTTAAGTCCCATAAGCTATACAAACATTTGAAACATTTTGTATAATTAGATTGTAGGATAGTCCATAATATTTGTCGTGGCAAGAAAAATGTTGCTAATCTCAAGTGTTACGGTTTTGATTTATGTCACTGTTCAAGACGGAGTGCGATTTAAGTTTCCATCCTAATATTATATACTTTATTGATTACTCTTTAGAAATGTCAGTATTTCCACCTAATACATTACAAACATAACAAATAAAACTATCTCCATATTATTCATTATTAGCATTATAATTACAATTAATGGTCAGAATATCATCTACCCGTTTTGGATGAAGTCTGCTTCTTTTGTCGGAGATAAGATTCCCTGCAGCACTGAAACCTCTTTCACTAGCTGCGTTTGAGGCCGGAACTCAAAATAGCACCTAGGTCCGTGTGAAACGAATTTTTGCATCTACAGCCTGGACAATGCTGGGCATAAAATTTGCCCTATTTCATCGGTTTGTCTTTTTCTATGTTTCGTGCCACTGTCGTAGGTCGAGGCAGAATGTTGGAGACGTCCACCTGTCCAAATTCTGAACCAATATTTACAAGATCCTGGCAAAAAGAACGAAATCCATTTCCTGAAATCATTGTAAATGGACGTAGATTCCTGGCACACATTTCAACACACTTTTTAGTGGCAGAGTTTTTAACTGATGCCGGTAATGCTTCAGAACGTCCTTGTTCTTGTTGTCTTCTGTGATAAACAATTAATGGACAGAGCGAAAGTGACAGTGAAAGTAGTGGAAAAAACAATGATGCAGCATGAATAATCGGAGGTACTGTATGAAACAGACCGGCATTCCATGATGTGAGGCGAAAACAAGAAAACTTCCGTAAGTAACAAAATATTAAGCCTACTTTTCATGTTTCGTTAACGAACTGTTTTCTATCTAAAAACAAACTGTAGATTTCTATTATTGCCGACCATTGAAGATGTTTTACTGTCATTAAAACGAAACGCGTCTGGTGAAGAAAAACCTATTTCATTTGTAGTTGCATAGACGGACAAACACTGCCATTCATAATTGTTTTTCTTTTCGTGTGTTATTTTGTGATGGCACGAACCGAATATTTAGGTAAGCTTTGTGCAGTACGTACCACTGCTGGTATTATTATTCTTGCTGAATCTACTCAGTTTGTAACTCTGGCTTATTGTTAAGCCGTGAGTGTTAACCGCGAGACCCGGCTAATTTGGCTTGGAGCCGGCCTTTCGCAAATAAGACACGCGATGCCATGGAATCAGAGTGCAGCATTCATAGCGAAACGGCATCTCGTACAGCAAGTGGTCGGCGCAGCGAGAGCGCTGGGTGCGTATTTTTTAAATGAGCCCGCAGCTAGCCGGTCCGAGAATAGCGGCCGCCACCGCCAGCCCCTACTGCGCAGCACAACAGGCGGCGGCGTGCGAGCACCGCGACTGGTTCTCTTCTCTCTTCTGTCCCAACACTGCTCCCATGCAAGCCTCTTCATTTCTGAATCATTCTGAAATATACAGGGGCCAGAACCAAAGGAAGAACGAACAGCAGGGTTTAACGTCCCGTCGACATCATGATTATTACAGACGGAGCACATGTTCGGATAGTTTTTGTCATGAATAGGGAAGAAAATCAGCCGTGCCCTTACAAAGGAGCCATCCCGACACTTACCTGGAGTGGCTTAGGTAAATCACGGAAAACCTATACCAAGATGACCGGAGGCGAGTTCTACGCCACCCGCCAGAGGTTCGAGTCCTCCCTCGATCAGGTGTATGTTGTTCTTAGTGTAAGTTACTTTAAGTAGTTTGTAAGTCTAGGGACTGATGACCCCGTAGTTAAGTCCCATAGACTTTACTAACATTTGAACATTTGAACAAACAACTGCGCCACCGCGCTCGATCATTACGGACGACCATTACCGCCTCCAATGTAACAGCCCCTTTCCGGACATTTGCCAATAATGATAACGTCCCTTGTCGGGGGTTCGAATCCCCCCTCGGGCATGGATGTTTGTGCCGTCTTTAGTATAATGTAGTACATAAGTAGTTTGTATGTTGAGGGACTTGATGACCCCGCAGTAAGCCCCTTAAGCTTAACAAATATTTCAACATTTGGACAAACAATAACAACGTCGGCGACTATATTAAAGCTCTGAAACTCTTAAAGCCTTTGTCAATAAATGAAGTCATTTCTGAGAAAAATAACCGTTCCCATTACTTTTTATCCAGTTCTTTGACATTCATTTTATATTCATGCCCTCTTTTCCATCCACACGTTGTTATTCCTAACACTTTATACTCATTTATTACTTTAGTATGAATGTGTCTGTACATTTTCAGCCATAGTGAGTCAAAAAATGTTCAAAAACTACCTATGAACTAGCTAATACTAAGGAAGGCACAAATACCCATGCCCGAGGGGGGATTCGAACCCCCAACCGTAGTGAGCGTGCAGAACGTGACTGGCGCGCCGCAGACCGCTCGGCCACCGCGGCCGGCCATAGTGAGTCAACCGAGCTTGAAACAAACGGGCAAGAGTGTACGCTGTTCTCACTGGAATCTGAGAATCACTGAAAGGAGGCAATAGGCACGAGTTAGGTAGGTACTGTTTGTCGAAACTAAGACTTTTTCAGACTA
Source organism: Locusta migratoria (assembly GCA_026315105.1). Lineage (NCBI taxonomy): Eukaryota > Metazoa > Arthropoda > Insecta > Orthoptera > Acrididae > Locusta > Locusta migratoria. The sequence continues at coordinate 464,936,887 of CM048747.1, forward strand.
GCACATTTTTCCTAATTTGTAATGAACTGTCAGCCAGTAATGCAGTCAAGTAATTTTTTTAACCATTTAGGTTTAGTGTCCCTGTTCAGTGGACGTACGGAATAAAGAATTTGATCAGTCAGTAGCAAAGAAGGAAGAGCGAATATCAACTTTGTAGCTATGGGGTTCAGCTAGACGCGAGGAAACGCTTGTGGGACTCTGTTTGTCGCCCCACTAAGCATCATTTCTTCTTTTCTGAGGCCTCTAGTGGTACAGCACTCAAGACACAAGAAAAATGCTGTTATTAGTTAATTCGTGTGTGTTTGGTGATAGCAAAGTATTCAAATGTTTGTAAAGCTATGGGACCAAGCTGCACTGGTCATCAGTCCCTGGACTTCAAATTACTTCAACTAACTTTAACCTAAGGACAAAACACACACACACACACACACACACACACACACACACATACACACACACTAGGACTAGAACCTCCGACGGGAAGCAGACGCGCACTCCGCAGCAAGGCGCCTTAGAGCGCACCACCACTTCACCACTTCCACGCGTCTTGGTGACAGCATCCTGGAAAGAATAACATTTAGAAACGCTTGATGGACGTGCGTGACATTTTAGATGAAAGTGATGTATTTTACAACAATAAAAATTCTATAGGGGGTTGCTCACCGGTCCTATATAATTTTCTCTCATCCTCCATGTTGCCATTGATGACGCACAAGTTTGCGTTTGTACCGCAATAACAGTGTACGCGAGGGTTGTTGTTACTCCCCATTCCAGTGTATGAAGACTAAAAATTCTAAAGTTCACCTCCTGACTTCTTCTATAGGTGTCGTCCTCACGCAATTGGTAGCACACAGGTCGGAATTCTTGAAGTGAGGCTGAAATTATTAAGCCTAATTACGGAATAGTACTGAAGTTCTTGGGATGTCAGCTAATTCATTTAAATAATGCAGAAAACTAGCAAACCGCATAATAATATACACTTGACACACATTACCTTGACTGGAAATTCAATAATATGTCAGTGTTGTTCTAAAATGATCATTTTAAGTCTCATGACCGTCTACACGCTTGAGTGCTACATGTTACTCCTACGAGTGCGTGTTCTGAAGTGTGGCGCCTCGATGCAAGGCTGCCTTCGCTCCGCAGTTTGGCGCGCAAACATGGCCGCCGTGCACTGTCCGTCTTAAATTGTTTGTTTATTAATTTTGCTGGAGTTAATATATGTTATCTAGTCAGTGCATAGCTTGGTTTTGAGAGTTTTTTTAACTTAAGAAGTTTGACATGGAATAAATAATTAGTTTATTAAGTATTAATAAAAATACGACAGCGTTTTGGCGCGTGTCCGCCAGTACTACACCCAATAGGCGTTTAAGTGCTTGCCGCTCGGGGACTTCCCTAGAATTCGGGGAAACTCGCAGTACTGAAGCAATTCTCAAATGCTAATATGATGGCTATAAGCCAGAAATATTACAATTTGCAGACATGAGTCAACTTCAGATGTATACTGTAACCATACTAAGTTTTTAAATATCATGAAGCGTCGTTCTCAGTTTTGGAATGGTTGCTACTTCACATTTTTCGTCAGGAATTTTTTTCCCAATGTGATTCCCCGACTCAACAGTCAATGCTGTAATGCTTGTTTAGCCAATGAGAGGAGCTGGTCATGATGAATGTAAGTTCAACAGTTAATCGGTTTTTAAATTCATTTGTAACAATAATTATCGCGCGGATCAAGGTGTCGAGTTCCGTACTGCCGTTAAAAATAGCCGTTCATCATCTTATTCTATTTAACGACTTCCAATTACTATATTCCTTGCATGCACCGTGAATTAACAATCAGCGAATCAGCGTCCATTCCGCACGGGAATGGTCTAGCGATCTGAGGTTCCACGTTGAGAATTACGCGGCCTGCGGGAGTAGCCGAGCGGTCTGGAGCACCATGTTACTGATCGCGCGGCCTCCCGCGTCGAAGGTTCGAATCCTCCTTCGGTCATGGGTGTGTGTGTTGTTCTTAGATTAGTTTAACTTAGTTTAAGTAGTTTTTAAGTCTAGGGACCGACGACGTCAGCAATTTCGTCCTTGTACAGTGTCCATTACAACCTGCCGACATCTCTTGCGAGATAAAAGCTTTCTCCAAAACGTTCATAGCTTTTAATCAAATCGCAAGATTCTTAAACTAATCGACCAAACTGCTGAGGTCATCGGTCCCTAGGCTTACAGTCTACTTTCATTAACGTACGCTAAGAAAAGGTCACACACACACATTCGTGCCCAAGGGAAGACTGCAAGATCCGACGGGGATCGGCATCGCAATCTGTAAAAAGACGCCTCAGACCGCACTGTCATTCCTCCGCGGCCGCGTTTTATCACGCGAAACCAACATGGAATTAAGTAATGGGGAGCTGGTAGTATTTTGTGAGACGCATTGATGTACGGTGATAGCAGTTGGAGGAATAAATTAGGCTGGTGAGGTAAGTGTATGGGCGGGCGACACTTGCTGCTACTTTCTCCGGCAGATAAGTGGGTCGCACTCTCGGGCGCTGGCCAATTAGGCGGTGGCGGTTATCGGCAGACCGGCGCCGTGATTGCTCCCGGGGTAAAAGCCGGGGGGCCGGGGCCGCACACACTTCCGGGCCGCGCTCGCTATCTCTTCGCTCGCCCCTCCCCTGCCTTCTCTGCCGGGCCCAAATCCCCAATACTTGCACACCCACGGGAGCTGCAGTAATGTCCCGGCCGAATTACAAGAGGCCGGCTCCAGCAACAAGTGATTAACACTGCCCTCTCTCCTCTCACACCAAGCTTACATAGGGAGACCGTCCACACACAGTGCTAACACTAAGGAAGCATGACGCGTCGACGTTAATCCTAGCAATAGCAGTTTCTTTATACTCAATTTCTAAATATCTAATCAGCTATATTACATTTTTAAATTCTGGAAAAAAAAATTGTTTTTAATGTACTTTTCTATCACAGTCCATACATGTTTTCAATTTTCCGGATAAACATAAGCCATAAATTTAAGTTCTTTCGTGAGGTCCACGAACGATGGCGTTTTCAGGAATTGCAGGAAAACCGATGCTGCTTGTCACACTGATATTCCTTCTACTCCTGTGAAGGCTGCAAACAAAAAGATCGCGATTATACAAAAGCAAATTCTGACTAAGAACCACAGCTCCCTCGCACCTTAAGAGGGCGCTCTGTACATTTCACCTAGGCACATATAAAAGCTATAGCCGTCGCATTCATCTTAGAAATTGCGCAGAAATAACGTTATATGTGCGATAAGAATAAGATAAGACATTGCATTCTTAAAATAATTTCTTGAGTCCAGCTGTGGATGAGAAAAACCACAACTTTCATCTCCGCTTCACATTGCTCGAAATGGTGAAACAGTTTTCCTGCTCCGAGTATCGTGACTTAGACGCTGATTGCAGTAAAATAACGTCACGCACAGTCAATGTTATTTGTGGTCTACATCAGTGTGTTGACCGTGTTATTGGTGGACCTCTGCAAAGATGGAATTGAAATCATTTGGTGACAGTCTTGTGTGTTGCAAACAAACTGAGTACAGATCGTCGGAACTATAAGCTATACAATGAAATTACTTTGTATGTACATTCACTCTCATAAAAGGACACTGTTTGCAAAGTATTTTGCAAATACATTTGGTTGAAGGGAAGTAATAAATTTAAACGTCATTCACAATGCGGCTTTCTTTCACGTATCTCAGCGTTCATTACATCACAACTCCTGAACGAAGTGTCGTACGATTATGTAATTACACCTATAATCTTGGCGAAAAAATACAGAAATGTGCCAAATTTGATGGTCGTCGAACAAAACTAATACATAGTTCCTATCGTCATCTATGATAGTGTGTGCATACAACCGATTTACCTAGTCATTTTGACTTTTATTCCCAATCAAGGTTCCGATTACAATAACAAAAAATAAGATCATAGAGAGGGGGGAGGAGGAGGTAGAGAAGGGGGCATGAAATGGATTTAAGAAAGGGAGGAGTGACTCAGAGAGGAAGGGGGATATGGTGTAGAATAAGAAGAAGTGGGGTGAAGGTGGTTGACAAACAAGGCGCAGGAGGAGACGAACAAAGGTAGGAGGGGAGACTGGAAATGGAGAAATAGAGGAGGGAGGAAAATAGAGAGAGAGAGAGAGAGAGAGAGAGAGAGAGAGAGAGAGAGAGAGGGTGAGATGAGATTAGGCTGTATATGCCATACACATTAGCAAATGCGAAACATTGCCAGGTTCGCTAGTCTAATTTATAAAAATGAATGTTTGGTTGTTCGTATTTCATATGCAGACGTACCGTACAAGAGGAACGTCAGTGTCAACGTAAAATTTTGTATGGTGCATAGCAGAGGGTATTTTAATTACAAACTTGGACATAATCTGCGATTTATTCCGATCTAGATGAAATTGTGCTTAATTAATCTACAAAACGAACAGAACATCACCTACCTAAGAGTTCACACGGTACGTGGCCGAGGGTTGCTCGGAATGAACTTAAGAAACCACTTCCCTGGTCATCACGAAAGTTAACAAAGTCATATAATCTTTCATAGCTGCAAGAGGTTCAAATGTTTGTTAAGCTTATGGGACTTAATTACGGGATCATCAGTCCCTAAACTTACAAACTACTTATGAACTACCTTATACTAAAGACGGCACAAATATCCATGCCCGAGGGGGATTCGAACCCCCGACCGTAGTGGTCGTGCAGACCGTGACTGAAGCGCCTCAGTCTCCTCGGCCACCGCGGCTGGCAGCAAGAGGTAATAGATTGAGGAGATGAGGACTGAGTTCCACCGAGAGACCAAGAGTAGGAGCTTTTGAACAAAGAGAGAGGAAGAAATGAACAGAGAGAGAAGGGTGGAGGGAGAGGAAGAGATGGACAGAGAGAATGAAAGAGAAGGTGCAGAAAGAGAAAAGGGAATGAGAGATGGACTAACTTACTTTTGAAATAAATAAGTACCCGGACATTTTTATTCCGTATTATATATATATATATATATATATATATATATATATATATATATATATATATATATATATATATATTTTTTTTTTTTTTTTTTTTTTTTTTTGTATTAAGACGTCTTAGGAAACGAATGTTGTTTTTATTCCGTACGTTTTGGTGTGATACGACGTGTTAGGAAAAATAATTTGGTACTACGAGGGTCAAAGGTGAATCGTCCTGCCTTGTCCCTCATATCAGCGACCAGAGCAGTGGTAGTGTTGCAGGCTGCTGCTTTCACGGTCTCACCGACAACGATCGCCAGACGCCGCTCGATAACTTCGGCCGACAGCTTGTTGACTCTGCGCCCCATTTCCTTCGTCCGTTTTTAGCTGTGTCATGTACGTTAGGTTAGATTTCAACCTCCCTTGATGGGATTGGTATTACGGAGACTACGTACTATAATAACCGAGATACATTGCGTCTTTCGCTACTGAAACATTGTATACCTGTGAGATTTAGATTTTCCCGACGTATCGAAATCTTGAAAATTTCTCGGGCGATCAGCCGGGTGACGTCCAATCTTCGCGATATTTCGGCAAGATGACTACTTGCCATCTTCAGGCGTCATCTTCCCGAAAAATCGCGAAGATTGGACGACATCACCCGACTGAACTCCCGAGAAATTTTGAAAAATGTATGCCTGTCTCGCCCAGAACATGGCGATCGCTGTATACTCCCTCCTCAGTTGTAATAACCAGAGACGTTTTACAAATTTATTTGTATTCCACACTCGAATACATTCGCGGTGGCATTCAAAAGGAAGATTGCAAACATTCTGGGAAAATAAATTAAGCGAAATAGAGGTTATGATAACTAATCTTCAATGTTGTCGTCCAGCACTGACAACGTAAAGCACACACAGAAAGTACGTAACGATACATACGGAATACCTAACAGAAACACCGCTCTATTTACATAAACACGCCAAGGAAATAGTCATAACTATTTGTAGACAGTTAATATCCTCTTACCACAACATAAACACTAGGATTGTACCTTCAAGTATTTCCAATAAGGAATTTGCCCTATTATGGTTTGTACGATTTCAGTCCAAAGATCCCGAACTAAATCTATAGTGACAATTTCCGTCATATGGAGGTTTTGGACTAAACTCAGCAGTTTCTCGATGTGATCGGCTGCATTAAGGTCGCCTTCGGCCAGTTTTGTTGAAACCGAGAGATTCGACACTACTGCGGCCGTAGCGTTGGTGGAGTGTCGAGAAAAATCACGAAACTTATAACTCCGCAACCTTTCTCTGGTACGTCTGTTGGGAGATCAGCATTATTTGTTTGCACCGTTACACATATTGTCACGTTAAGTGACGCCGGCCGCGGTGGCCGCGGGGACTGAGGCGCTCCAGTCACGGTCTGCACGGCCACTACGGTCGGAGGTTCGAATCCCCCTCGGGCATGGATATTTGTGCCGTCCTTAGTCTTAGCTAGTCCATAAGTAGTTTGTAAGCTTACTGATGACCCCGTAGTTAAGTCCCATAAGTTCTACAAACATCTGAACATTTGCAAGTCAAAGCAGGTTGTCCACCGTCATTTAACAAGAGTGCGTTAAAATAGACATTTCTTGTAAACTAGTGCCATGAAATAATCCACCTACTTTCAAAACACTCTCATACTGACCACTAGATCATAAAATGACCACTGCAGACAGTGCATCTTCTCCAACCAATTTAACATCTCGCGAAGTCCTCGTTCTCGTGAAACACCTGCTGCAGTTTGCTGATATCGCAATTTTCGGACATGAGACCTCTGTGCAGTCAGGACGTGTTCTTTTTAAGCCTTTTCCCCCACAAAACCCGCAAACAACTGAATTCTTCACACCCACCCTCGAGAAATATACCGTAGTTTCGTCCCTACCAGGTCTAAAATTCTAGCATTACGATGGTGTTGAGCTAAGACACTAAAACGCTGCAGGAAATTAGTGAACCTTTACTACCAAAGTCATTCAGAATCAGGAACGGAATTTTAACATTTAACTTGGTAATTTTCTGCTCCCGCCGAAAGATGTTTCGTGAAGTTCTTTCTGGACTTTTGAGTCTCTGCAAATGAGTCTTTGAAAATAAGTACTATCTTGGAAAACCACAACCCTATAAGCCAACTATGCAGCCTCCGCCTACAACTCATTTAGGAGGATTAAGGGAAAACTAAACCGCTCACCTCTGGGACTCGAGGACATCGCTTGCTGGTTCTGGAGAAGACAATAGTCACGTTACAAGTACACTGTTACAAATGTCACATCTTCAATATTTCAAGTACCTGGAGAATACGCTGTAACATCCCTCTTTGTTTATAGCTTAGCGCTACGAAAGCGAATCGTCTATTGAAGTGGTGGACCACCCAGTCCGACAGCACGTAGCGTCACACCGACGCTGAAATGTGAAAGCACCGGAGGCAAGCATGCCGTGAGATCTCTGAGAACGTTAATATTCTGAAGATTCCGTTGCACAGGATCACTTTCTTCGTCGATCAACACTTTGTAAATCTAAGGGACTTAACTACGTTGGTCATTAGTTCTTAGGCTTACAAACTACTTTAACTTATGGTAAGGACAACAACAACCCCCAACCCGAGGGAGGACTCGGAACCTCCGACGGCGAGCAACTGCGCGCTCTGCAGCTGGGCACTATAGAATCCTCAGCCACTTCACCGCTACTCTTCACGTTTCTATTCCAACCTGAGACGTGTACAATTGTTAAGAACCGCAACACTAATATGCACGACAGGTTTTGTGTATATTGTCTCGTAGAGATAAGGTTTGTTTGTCCAAATATCCGTCTGGCCATCCTGATTTAGATTATCCGTCAATTTTCTAAATCACAAAAGGCAACTACTGGGAAAGTTCTTTAAAAACATCGCGGGGCCAATTTCGCTTCCAACTCACTCTCTCTCTCTCTCTCTCTCTCTCTCTCTCTCTCTCTCTCTCTCTCTCTCTCTCTCTCTCTCTATGCATTTATGTATTTATTTTATGTGAGATATGAGTAGAAAGTAAAGCATTTTCATTTATCTATCAGTGGCCAGCAAGTGATAAATGAAAAGGCGTAAAGAAACTTTATGATGTCCGACAGCAACGTGCAAATGATGATTGTCGCGGTGGAATGGCCGAGCGCTCTAAGGTGCCATGCTGCGGAGCGCGCGGTTGCTCCCCGTCGGAGGTTCGAGTCCTCCCTCAGACAAGCATAGGGACTGATAAATACTGTAGTTAAGTCTCTTAGAGTTACGAGCATTTGAAAATTTTTAACGAATCTTGTTTCTCGGAAGTAAACTTGTTCTTAATAAATTTATTATACCTTGGGACGAACAAGAAGAGTAGGAATGGGTCAGAGATCAACGTTGGTGGTGACGGCGCAGTTTGTCGCCTTTGCGGTGTGTGTCTGTGGGCGGCAGTTGTCGCGGTGGCGCTCCTGGGCCGGGAGTTAACTCATCTGTGGCTGTGGCCGTCCCCGGGGGCGGCGCAGCCAATCTGGCCGCACGTGTCGCGAGTGGAGCCGTGGCCGCGCCTCTGGGAAGCCGTCACCACAACACCGCCTCTCCAGTTTCTTCTGCCTCCTCTGGCTTACTGCCCATTTCCGTTGTAAACCTAAACTCACTTCTTTTACAATCCTACCATTTCTAAACCAGCTGTATTGCTCATTCACTCGTTATTCTACATTTCATCCCTCTCTAACCTCCTGCCACCTACAGTTCTTCTCCGAAAGTTCTTTCAGTCCCCCCTCTTCCCCCTCCCACACACAAAACCACCACTACTACGACCACTACCACTTATTGCCACTAATAATAGTTAACAGACAATTTCTCATCGCAGTTATTTTTTAGGTTAGAGAGTTAGAACAACAGATCTCCGTCAGTTAGTGCCTTTTGCGACAACTGACCTATTTCGGATTTTAGACCCACTATTATTATATACAACAAGTTATTCATAAATTTTAAAGTACTCGATGACCCGGTGAAATTCGTATCACTTTCCTCTAAATATAAACCATATTAATTTAAATCCCGTGTATTTTAGACCCAGTAGCTTCATAAAGACATCATCAAATAGTCTTAGTGCCGGTTAATGTCACGTGCAAAATTTTATCGCAATCGTATGAATGATATTCGTATTCCAAAGGAAAGACCTCTTTCAGTTTTCCACAAATTTTAATATTTTCTGGTCAACTATTACAAACTTTTACTTCACTCAAACTTTCCTCTCGCTTTGAACGTCGAATGTGCAAAATTTTATAGCAATAAGATGAATGGTACTTATATTTCATAGAAAAATCTCTTTCTATATTTTCTGAATTTTCAAATTTTCCGGGTAACTTTCCTAAAGTTTTAGTTCATAAGAATATTCATCTTTCGTTGAACGTCAAATGATAAAAATTTTATTTTTGAGTACATTTAGAAACACATTGAAAAAGCAACTTGGGTCGAATTTTCCTTTTTAACTGTCCCTATTTCTTTTTTACTGAAAACTTTTCCAAGACCATAATGAAGAAAAAAATGCCCCTCTCTATCGTGTGAATAGCCAGTTATAGTGCTGAATTCAATCAAAAACATAATGAAAACCGCACTTTCAGTTTTTCTCAAATTTTCCAATTTTCCGGTAATTTTCGAAAAGATTTATTTCATACAAACCTTGTCCTGTCAAGCCGTACTGAAGTGATGCTCTTACAACCATGTGGCAATTCATCTTTATTCATAGAAAAATATCGCTTTCGTTTTTTCCTCAATTTTTCTGCTTTCCGGGCGACTTTTCCACATTTTTATTTGATGCGAACCTTCCTCTAGCTTTCAACACGAAATGTACTTAATTTTATCGCAATTGGACAAACGGTATTGATACCTCACTGGAAAAAAGGTGTTTCAGTTTTTCCCGATTTTCCTCTTTTCCGCCGGCCGCACTGGCCGAGGAGACTGAGGCGTTTCAGTCACGGTCTGCACGGCCACTACGGTCGGGGGTTCGAATCCCCCGTCGGGCATGGATATTTGTGACGTCTTTAGTATAAGATAGTTCATGAGTAGTTTGTAAGTTTAGGAACTGATGACCTCGTAGTTAAGTCCCATAATCTTAACAAACAATTGAACATTTGATCCTCTTCTCCGAACAACTTTTCCATATTTTATAATCGTTTAAACCTTCCCTGGTCTTACACGAATATTTCAAGACTAAAATTAGTCAAATCGGTTCAGCCGTTCTCAAGTTTAGCGTGACTAACGAACAGCAATTCATATATATGAGATTAGTGGGCAAACGTACTTCTTTGCTGTTACAGATAGCATTTACACTACCTACAAGAGAACTAAGAAACTTAAAAGCCGACTTGCAGACATTGAAATCAACTGCTGGATACGTCTGGGATTTTATTTAAATTTTATTGTAGCACCATTGAAGACTAAAATTTATAAGGAACGAACAGAAAGTTTCCCTTCGAAGGCCTTACGATCTAGAATCAATCTCCATTTTTTAAGCGATTGTAGACTGTAAGGCGCGTGCTTAAATGGATCCTGTTTGTTGTTGGTAACTGGTGTCACCCTTCAAAATCGACCAGCTTCTTGGTGTCGAATCGCAACTACAGGGCAATTCCCACACCATTCCACAACGTTGGTTTTCGAAAGACATACTGCCCCATACACACAGTCTTCAGTCCCCGATGCATTTCTGATATTTGTCCGTGATGCGCTAAAAGAGCAAAAGGATATTGTCCTGTTTGAAAGAGTAAAAGGATATTGTCCTGTTTGGAAGTAACGTCGCCACGGTTCACCTTTCTTCAGGTACTGCACGCACGTCGTAGAGAGACGAACACTGCACTCTTATCTTGCGTACATGCCGGTCCTTATGTACCCTCATCGCTGTCTCTGTACGTTTTAGCTACACTCTCAGACGGATACTGTATGATGTCTAAAATTAGTACGTGAATTTATCATTAACAGAAATTTTCACCAGCCAGCGAAAACCACCGATGGGTTGCCTAAGCAGAGGAATATCCCACTAACGTGGGACTGGTGTAAATGAGTAATGTTGGGACCCGTCAGTTTTAATTTCTGTTGCAAACACACCGTTCGTTAGACACTAATACGACCAGCGATGGTTGACGTGCTACCACAAGACTATCCAATTTAAACGCCGGCAGCTGAGGCCCCCCACTTGTGTGACTGGACAAGTTAACAAATGTTTTTTATACCTTTTCGTCGTATTTTGTTGTACAGACAAAGTAATTTAGAATTGTACTTTAATTTCGCTCTATTTGCATAAAAAGACTACGTCGCATTTATTCGCTTGTAGACGAACAATATACATTGTTTTATTTAAATTTGCTTTCTCTTACTGGTCTGTAGTTTTCTCCTTGGTTTTTTATTCTTCGTGTTATTAATTCGGAAATTCGAAACACTGTATCTCCGCTGTCTCCTTACAAAAGGTAGGTGTTTGAGAATTCTTTTATCTGCTAACAAGGAAAATGTGATAGGCAGTACAGCTGATACTTCCATTCCTTCGTATCCAACAACGTCTCAATAGTGGAATTATAGATGAGCCACGATAATTCCCAAATTAACTTTTTGTCTCTTTCATACATGAAATAAATTGGTCATGTCTTCAGTTTACTTCTGTTCTTGGTATTGAATGCAGTGTTCTACTTTTACTCAGTCTAAAAACAGATACTTTATGTAGGTGCTTACATTTCCAAAACACATCGCTGCCGTAGAGCAAGTACATAACCTGTATAACTGTTACCAAACATCGCGTGTATTCCCAAGATGAAATCATAATAACGCGTTCTGTACAAAAAAAGAGCGATACGTACATAATCAGAAACAAAATATTCACTTAAATAAATAATAATTCCTAGAGATAACGGTAGACTATTTATACATTACCGATAATGATCGAACGTACTTTTTGCTTTCACCGAGATAACCGTTCATCATAGTGTCCTCCAACGTCAATTATCGTTATGATGCTAAGATAATTGCCAGTTGGGCGGCAGGCAAACATAAGAAAGAAAAGGAACGTCTAAAGAGGTAACATTGAAAGACTGACGCTTTTGCTAAAGAGAAAACTGTCTGTTGTCAGACCAGTGATTGATATGCGAAAGCGTCAAAAGGTTTCCGCGACACCATTTACAGCGATGTAACTTGCCGAGATAATTAAATATCAAGAGTTAAAAGACATTTAGAAAATGTGTAGCAGTTGGTTCGTTACTCATCGTACAAATAAGTTCACGTTACAGAGCTGACGATTTTATGTAATCGTTCTTCCTGAAGGGAAAAAGTAGTCTGTTGTGGACGTCTCTTCCTTTTATGAAAAATAGTTTTTCGTAGATGAAATTTAGTAGACTCTCACTTTCAACATTAAAATGAACTTTACGAGGTTTACTTTAGTTTTTTTTTTTTTTTTTTTTTTTTTTTTTTTTTTTTTTTTTTTTAGCAAGCAGGCTGTACTTCATTTCTTAACTCCACAGACGCCACATTACCGTGGCAGAAGTTTTTTTACTATATACAATACAGTACGTATAGGTTTTAGATCGACTGATAGTAAAGATTTCCGGATGGACAGAGATGGCAAGAAAAAGCTGTGGATAGGTGAGACGTAGTGATATGCCTAAGACAATTATTTGTGCAGGAGAAAAACTTTCGTACAACCCTTCTCGTCACTAGGAGCATTTCTGCTCCATTCGCACGTCGGTATTGAAAAATTCTATGCATACGTAATTTGCAGCTTCTTATTCGGTTGTACTGAAGCAGTAATCCCTGATTATTCTGGCGCAGAGGAAGCTAACAATCAAGATTGTTGTCGTGGATCAATTCCTTTTCAAGGCATCACAAAGCGCGTTAGATCTCCAACCTCTCCATTTTGAGAGCGATTGAATCTGTTTCTATGGAAATCCCACCTGCCTCACTTCTTGACAATCCCCAATTTCAAGTCGGCATCAGAGATTTTCATAACGTACGTACTTATTTTAAACTCTTGACGTTGTTGCGTGTTGTAAGCCTCGATGCTATTACGATATATAAATAGTCATGAATTAAGTTCTGTGAAAATGAAAGCTGCCTGGGAAAGTCTTGTTGTCTTAAAATGTTCAAATGTTTGTATAGTCTATGGGACTTAACTACGGGGTCATCAGTCCCTAAACTTACAAACTACTTATGAACTACTTACGAACTAGGACGGCACAAATATCCATGCCCGAGGGGGGATTCGAATCCCCGACCGTAGCGGCCGTGAAGACCATGACTGGAGCGCCTTAGTCCCCTCGGCCACCGCGGCCGGCTTTGTTGTCATAATCCTTTACCTCCCAGTGACGCCATATGGCAACGTCATCTTTATCTGTCCCTCTAGCCACAACCATTTGTCCAAAGATTGAGCCGGCCACAGTGGTCGAGCGGTCTGCGGCGCGCCAGTCACAGTCTGCACGGCCGCTACGGTCGAGGATTCGAATCCCCCCTCTCGGGCATGTGGCCGAGGGGACTGAGGCGCTCCAGTCACGGTCTGCACGGTCACTACGGTCGGGGGTTCGAATCCCCCCTCGGGCATGGATATTTGTGCCGTCCTTAGTTGTAAGTAGTTCATAAGTAGTTTGTAAGTTTAGGGACTGATGACCCCGTAGTTAAATCCCATAGACTGTACATTCTCGGGCATGAATGTTTGTGTTGTCTTTAGTATAAGGTAGTTCATAAGTAGTTTCTAAGTTCAGGGACTGATGACCCCGCAGTTAAGTCCCTTAAGCTTAACAAACATTTGAACATTTTGAATCCAAAGATTGTAAACAACGTTGCAGTACTTTCCAAAATTCATTGTGTAGGATGTCTACACATTACTTCAAGGGAAAAGAGAAGATCATACTACAACGCATTGACAAAATGTGTATTGTTGCTTCATGTTTAAGATGGTTTGCACGCAGGAAGGCATTTTAATTACTATATCAAGGTAAAGGGAACAAAGTAATTCAAATTTTGATAGTGCTACACGCTTCTACTGACGTAGCGTCAGAAAACCTACTGAGAAAACTACTCGCAATCTCCAGATGAACACGAACAGAAAGCCCATTAAAAAGGTGCCTAAGAGTCGTACTTGCAGACCAACAGAAATTCTGTATTATTGCGAATTAACGCAAACCACGAGTTTCGAAGATGCTGTTTCATACATTCTGAAGCAGACGTATTTACATGTATTATGCCACTAACACCTAACCATCTTTGTAAATGGTGATGATACTTTCCGTTTTCTTTTTCGCGAAATCACTTGTCCAAAAAGAACAACAGTCAAAACAGCGACAGCGAAAATCCACAGAGATAGAACAATGTCGCTATTCATTGGAAGACGTGTAGTTTCCTTTGGAAGGTTGTCTGTTAGACGGTGCTGCAAAAGTGTCACTGGCTTGTTTATCCAACTGGAAAGTGTGACACAGTGCTGGACAAAGAGACTTTGAACGAAAGGCGCGTTGTATCTCGAAAGGTGCGTTCTTCCCAAGCTGGGAGTAACCTCCCTTTGCAAATAAGGGAGAGGGAGATAAAATTAAATTTACACAGGGTTTAGAGAGATTCAAATGTGGTTTAAACGCGATTCTAAATAATTTGTAAAATATAATCACTATTTTGGCTGACTTTCATATTAATAACATGTAGGGAGTGACTTAACGTACAACCTTCTTAAATGGGTTATGCTTACATTGTTATCCACTCTGATACGCGTCAAATCTGCTGTTATCAATTTTCCAGTGTGATATGCCTATCTTTACGTCGTCATGTCCGACTTTTCTTATTTCCGAAAACCGAGTGTGGAACCTTCTGGGGGGCATCTATCAATGATTAGCGTAGATCATGTACTCCTGTCCATCTCCGTTTCATTATGAATCATACTCAAGTCTTCTACTCCCATCACTTCCGTGATCAATTTTTGTTTTGTTGCTTTTTCCTGTCTCTCCGAACAATTCTCATCATGTATCCCTTCGTAGGTTTTTAAGAAACCGCGGTTGCTTGTTTTTCACCGCATTCCTGTGTCACTGTTATAAGTAGGCTACTAGAAATAATTTTTTATCAGTGTTCCTTTTGGTGTCCAAGCAATCGTATTAGTCAGCACTTGTCATCTAGTATAAAATGAATAATCAAAAGTTTACTCGCCGTTATAATTGAAGCAATCATGCCACCTACGCTCCATCCTGAAGATACTAGTTTGGTAAAATATCATGTCCTGCTGCGTGATCATTCCGTAACAGCCTCCTGCACATGCTCGTGCGACTGGAATAGTCGACTCTTCAAGGTCGAATGAGTGATAATCGCTTGGGGAGAGATTTGTTTTGTAGGCCGAATGCACCAGTATCGACCACTTGAGTTGCCTTAACGTTTGCAATAGGGGACATGCGCTATCATAAAACAGCAGAATCCCATGCCTCGGTTAACTGTACCCTGTAATTTCTCCAGAGTTGCGCAGTACCGTTCGCCAACGATGGAGACAGCAAATAACAGACGAGGCTAGCCTTCTAGATCGACCGTTGTCGAATGGTGATCTGGACGACAAATGGAGCACCATTCGACAATGGTAGCTGTCCACGCACATGCTGCTCCACGTCATTCTTCTGCTGCCGTGGAAGACTGCCTGTTGGTTCTTTGACAGCCAGTGAAAGAATAAAACACGTTAATCGTGTTTAGATGCATTTGATAATAGCGTCGCTGTAGTCCATGTTCCAACGTTTACCACACACACGTCAGAACGTCACGACATTCACAGTAGTTCCTTGCTTACATGTTGGTACTTATATCCTAACATCTTAGTCACGCCACATTCTTTATACGCTGCAATTGTGGCTTCAGACGGAAACTTTTTATCCCCCTTTTACGCATTCGCTTATCTTTACTCCGATTACAGAGTTCCTTTGGTGAATGTGCTGGCGCCCGCCAAGCTTTCTGCGGGGTGAGAGTGGAGGAGAGGGTGAGAACGGACTGCTACCGACAAGATTGGTGGTAAATTTTAACCTAATGCATGTATATTCACGAGTCATTATTTTTATAAAAATATCATGCGAGCAATACACCGGAAGTAATCTAGGAGTGAGGGTGGGGATAACAAAACATGGCACGTAAGATTATTGCACGAGTATCAACATAAGTGGTGAAGCAATAACTTTCATTAGTACCAAAGTAATAGGATTCTGAATCGTTTTATTTATTGATAACAGTGAGTATGTCGATTCTTTCTGAGAGATAGGGATGGTCGGCGGGGGTTGGTGGGAAAATATACCGTGTGCCATAGCTGTAACAGTCGTGTGGGTGAGGCATTGGCGTGGATGTGGATGCCATAAAAACGTGAATCAGAAACGACTGGTGTATTTTCTCGCACATTTGGTATATTTGTGACATATTATTTAGATAAAAATGCTGTGGGACTGAGGTAACCCTATCACAACATGGAAATGACGATCAGGAGAGAATGTGAAACCGTCCGAAAACAACGTGTTGGCATTTATTGCCCGTAATTTTTAGACTTTGATAGTTGACAATCATGAAAGGAAATCTGTCAGTTCCATTGTTCAGCAAGTAATGTCTCGGGGCCTAAGATGGTGTTACTTGACTTAGTACCACAGTGAGATGGATGTGGCGTCTCTAGAATGGTGTTGTGTACAAGAGCGGGGTCTGAGTTGGCAGCGACAGTTATTTGCGATGAAACTGCACCGGTTATTGGCAGAATTAAAAGTTCCCTCACAATTTAGATATAATTGCAGGTCGAAATTCACTACAGATATCATAAAATGTGTGCATGTGTCTGGAATATGTTAAAGCTATGAGAGTTGTATGTGTGTCTAGCTGAAGTATACGTGACATGCGCACGCAGCTGAAGCCGCGGACAAAACATTAGTCAATAATGAATTATGTACTATTATCGACAATGAAAAAGTAATGCCGCGTTGTAGTACCACTGCAGTAGAGCGTTACATACGAAATTCCAAGAAGTGTATTCAAAATTAGCGAATAAACATTTCAGCCGCGCAGCGAGGCTCCATGTTACGGATTGCATGGCCGCCATCGGAGGTTGGAGCCCTCACTCTGGCGTGTGTGTGTGTGTGTGTGTGTGTGTGTGTGTGTGTGTGTGTGTGTGTGTGTGTGTTGTCCTTGGCGTAAGTTAGTTTATGTAGTATGTAAGTCTAGGTACCAATGACGTCAGCAGTTTGATCCAAATGCTCAAATGTTTGTATAGCTTATGGGACTTAACTACGGGGTCATCAGTTCCTAAACTTACAAACTACTTATGAACTAGCTAACACTAAGGACGAAACAAATATCCATGCCCGAGGGGGCATTCGAACCCCGACCGTAGTGGCCGTGCGGATCGTGACTGGCGCGCCGCAGACAGCTCGGGCATCGCGGCCGGCAGTTTGATCCCCTAGGATTACGAACATTTGAACTCTTGAAACGTTTTACTTCTGCAGCGTAGATTCACCGTTAAGACGGCGATGCTTTGTGCAATTGGGGCTGTCAGAGAGGGGTACCGTGGTCATCGTCCTCAAACTGCTTTCACCACTGCATTAAAGAAAAAAAAAAAAAGAGAAAAAATAAAACTGAAGAAAGTATAGAAAAGAGGGAGGAAGAAGATGAGTTTCTGCTGATACTCTACTCATGTTGCAGACGCTCGGATTTTTCTCAGGCAACTCTTGTAATTGCTGGCAGCTGCGCCGTCTCCGTCACGCTCTAGTGCGAGGCATGATGTATCGGTCGTTATTTCACCAGAACAACAGTATTAAGAGGGTTACTGGAAAGTAAGTGGTAAATTGTCAGGAGTTAGGTGGAGTTTAGAGCGGTGCCGGTTATTTGCCGGCTTAGCTCGGAGTTATTAGGCGGCGGGCTGGCAGGTAAATAACGGAGGCTGGCGGCGCAATCAGCAATTACAATTAGCGCGAGGAAGCGGCGGCAAACAGCGGAGGAGGTTTGAGCAGAGGTGTGGCGGAACAAAGCGTGCGCGATGGAGAGGCGAGCGGGGCGGCGTGTAGCGGATGAGCGCCTGTCGCCGGCGCCGGCGGCCATCCATCACTGGCGCAGCGCCGCGCCGCCGATAGCCGCTCTGATGGATGGCCGGCCTAGCGCGCCCACCAGGCCTCGCTGCCCGGCCACCTACAAACTATTACCAGTATTACCTCGCACGACGTCGTGCTCGTGCATCCAGGCGCCGACTGCGCATAAAAGGATCTCACCTCAAACACCTTCCCATCTAAAAGTCAACACAGTTTCAGCCGACCAGATCCATACAATGGTTTACATGTATAAACCTTTACCTAGGTTTCGGTAAAATTAAGTTTGCCTTCTTCAGAAGTATACAATAAAGCCCACATTAAAAAAGTTGTTAAATGTGTGCTTTATTGTATAATTCTGAAGAAGGCAAAATTAATTTTGCCGAAACCTAGGTAAAGGTTTATACATGTAAACCATTTTATGCAACTGGTCGGCTGAAACTGTGTTGATTTTTGGATCGTGTTCAACCGTTGCTGAATTGCAGCCATGTTTAAAATTTTGACCTTCCCATCTGTCCACTTAGGATCCGGGTCCCACCCAATTACCAATCGTCGTGCCGGGTCGGACAAACATTCGCAAAGACCGCGAGAAATGCCTACTTCGGTACGACACTGTTTTGAGTCTCAAACTAGCTAAGTTTTCCATTAATCGGCAAGTGCTCTATCACCTGAGCTACCCCAGCATGACTCATTAGTACTGACTACGTCGCTACACATTTCGCATATCTCAGGACTGCCACGGTGAATAGACCGAGCGCTCGAAGGCGCCTGGCTCCGGAGCTAAAAAATGTTGAAATGTTTGTAGAGCTTATGGGACTTAACTACGGGGTCATCAGTCCCTAAACTTACAAACTACTTATGAACTAGCTAACACTACGGACGGCACAAATATCCATGGTCAAGGGGAGATTCGAACCCCCGACCTTAGTGGCCGTGCAGACCGTGACTGGCGCGCCGCAGTCCCCTCGGCCACCGCGGCGGCTCCGAAACGCACCGCTGCTTGCCGTCGGAGGTTTGAGTTCTCCCTAGAGCATGTGCGTCTGTGCGTGTTGTCCTTAGCGGAAGTTAAGTAGTTCGTAAGCCTACGGACGTTGACGAAAGTAGCACAGTCCCTTAGAATTACTAACAATTGAACATTTTTGAGCTGAAGGTCGTGCTTGTGTAGGTCAGTTCACGGAACAGCTGTTCTGCACACATCTCCCAAGAACTTTCCTATCGCCGTACACTCCGCTTTTATTCTAGACGCAGACAGATGTAGTAGCTCAATTCGGTATATGAAGAGTGACGATGTCTGTAAAGTAGAGCTCCGTTGAAATGGAACACTACTACTTCGGCTGGGATCAGTTGAGAATATACAGAGCGTCTTTAGACGCTAGTCAAACACCATTGTCTTGAAAATATCTATTATGCAGAGTAGAAAATATCTATTATGCAGAGTAGCTAAAACTTTGGTGTTCCCAGGACATATATTATACCATACTACGCAGTCCCCTAGGGGCTGATAACCTTTTTCGTTTTGCCGCGGTGGAGTAGCTGAGCGGTCTAAAGCACCTTGCTGCGGAGAGCGCGGTTGCTCGCCGTGGAGGTTCGAGTCCTCCCTGGGGCATGGATGTGTGTGTTTGTCCGTAGGTTAGTTTACCTAGGTTTAAGTAGTTTGTAAGCTACGGACTGATGACCACGCAGTTTGGTCAGATAGATTTACAGACATTTGAACCTTTTTAGTTTAGTCTCTTTCAAAATCAAACCATCCATCTCGCTGTCCACTTCCTCACCAATATCCTCTCTCTCTCTCTCTCTCTCTCTCTCTCTCTCTCTCTCTCTCTCTCTCTCTCTCTCTCTCTCTCTCTCTCTCTCTCAGCATTTATTCCTTTCCCGTCTCCTCCTTGCCCTCCCTCGGACTCTACCCCCCCCCCCTCCCCTCCGTCTCTCTCCCTCGTCGTCTGTCTGAGAATAGATCGGCTTTTCAGTTTATCTGCTACTCCCAGCTTGTGTCCTGTTAGTCACAACAACACTTTTTTGGCAGTTCCTGAATGTGGAGGACTGGAAACCCAAGCCCTCTTTTAGGATTGGGTGCTGCTACACCCATTCCAACAGGAGGTTTAAAATTATTCGGTAGATCCGCCTAGACAGAGCCCCGCATGCCTAGGTAAGCCTTATACAATTGAAATTCGGCAGTTTTCCCAGAGGTTGTTCGCTAGCGACTGTTCTACCTCAAGAACCATGCATCCCATCAGCATGTAGCACAGCTTAGAATTTTTTTATTTATTCTTTTTATTTTATTTATTTATTTGTTTATTTTTTAATAGAGGTATTTCCTTCCCCGCGACCTGGGCGATCAAGCCAAGATCCCCATTCCCTGGTACACACAACGTTTCACCACCACACCACACGGTGGTCGCGTAAGTGTGCCCAGAGGTTACGGTTGCAAGATAATTTGTGAACGCCAGAGGACCCAAACGTACATTTGAAAATGGCAAAAATGTCTAAACAAGCTTGTCATTAAATACAGTATTGTGAAAATTAGTAATAACCAATAAATTTGTAGCTACTATTTATAGTAATCAAAAGGAAAAAAATATTATGACGTCATGAATGCTGTGTGTTTAAAGGAGAAGATGTTGTTTAGTCTAATTTGAAATTTTTGGAAGCCGAGGTATCTAGCATAGTTGTTCGTATATGTGATTAACTAGCTGACACGCAGCTCGTATTTCACGACAGTTATATCGGTTGCTCTGGAATCGTAACGATCTTGGCGCGGAGCGGCGCCGAAATGTCTAGAACAAGTGTCACCATGTTTTAGAAAGGTTAAATTCTTCAGAATTTACGACTGTGAGAATTTAAGGGGTTTTATTTCCATACTTCCAAAATGTTAAAATGTTTGGAAATCTAAGGGACTGCCGCGGATATTAGCCCCTAGAATTATAAACTACTTTAACTAATTTAAGGACAACACACACACACAAACACCCGAGGCAGGACTCGAACCTCCGACGGCGAGGTACCGCACGCTCCGCATGAATACAGCGTAGAGCGCTCGGCCACTCCACCGCGGATTCTCACTTTCAATTTCAAACAGTTGTAAAAATAAAAATAAAATATGACGTATGGTACTGCCCACAGATCGTTGTTTTATATTCATTCATGCAACGTGTATCTTTTTGGCTAAGCTTTATAACATTTCCAGTTTAATGATTTTAACCAAGCGTAGCGCCTTCTATCCGTTCCACCATGCGCTGAGCTCCGCTTTACGACAATAGTTGGCACTGGCAGTTTCGCGACATTCAGCTGCACCCCCATAACTATTAGTGGGCTATCGGCTCCCGCGTACAACATCGATTACACACCGCGACGCCGCGCCGCCAGCAAATCTCATTCGCGATATCATGATGGCTCCGGCCAACTCGGCGGAACATTCCTGGCCAGACAACAATGTGATTCCCCGCGGACGTTCCGGCTATGGGCGGAACTGCGGCCCTCGGCGTATAGTTGGAGCTGCACATTAATCTGCATGCCAGGTGGCTAATGGAAAGCAATTATGGCGCAGGCATCGGCATCGGCAGCCGGCGGCTGGCGGCTGGCGACCTAATCCCATCAAGGAGCGGCCACTGCGCGCAGTTAATAACGGCGCGTCCTCTGCTGCAAAATTCACGCCGGCCCTAATTAAATGTGCCGGCACAACTTGCTCTGCCCCTCTTCCAGACGAAGCACCAGAGGTGGCGGGCTGCTGGCATAGTTCTGGAAGGCTAGAGCAGCAGAGAAAATGGCCTACTGTTAACGATAGCTACGCTTTGCGCCACTATCTTACCTTCAATACCACACGTCTTCGCTGTGTCCGCAAAAATGTTCGTAGGACCCATCAGTTGAATAAAGCCGTTGAAGCCGGCAACACAATCATCACTCGCATCCCCCCCCCCCCCCCAGCCCGCACTGTTACGAAAGGAGCAAACTATGTCGGCAAAATCTGATTTTCTGCCTCATCTCTCGTCACTAGCCACACTACCACGGCACTACATTGTACTAAAGAGGCTCAAATGTTACTGATATGAGCAAATGACGACAATGTATCTATGATACATCTGGTTATGCTCCGTAGCAGTGGGTTAGATTACTCTAACAGTATTTATGCAGAGACGCGTTTTCCGTTTTCAACCATCTGTAGCATCTCCCCAGAGCTTCGGCCGTGTACGTATCGGACACATATAGTGCACACATCTCCTCCATTGGTCCATCTCCCCCCCCCCCCCCCACACACACACACACTGACCATACACTGCTCCTACACTCTGCCAATCATCTCATCTCATCGTCTCTTTGCTGATCCTCTTCTGCCCCTCTATCTTCACTTCGCTCCCCCTCCTCTCTTAAGTCTCCCTCCCTCCCACTCTCTCTCATTACCTCTTTCACCTTCCACTCCTTGGTACTCTCGATTTATGTCTTGCTTTCCCCCCCCCTCCTCTATCTCCTCCTCCCCAGCTCTGTCGCTCCCTTACCCCATCCCCAAATCAATCTTCTCCTAAAACCTGTCAGAATCCATCTTCACATTCCTCTCTCTATGCTGGTCTTTACTGACCACTCATTCTGCTGACTCCTTCCTGCATCCCACTCACTGTTCCACCCCCTTTCTATCCTTGTCAACTACACTTGCGCATAATAGTTCGCGATCGGGAGCGCTCACTTTAGTTCGCGGCTCCGCTAACGATATCACGCAAACCAAAAGAAACAGTTTGTGAATAATTTCTCGCGTTTAAGTTAAGAGTTATCTCTATATCTTGGCATTATGGAATTTATTAGTCAGATACTGCAGAGTGCAGAATACTTCAAAGCATAAATTTTGTAGCACTGAACGATGTAATCTAGCAGACAGACGCTAACCTCGAAATGGCTCTCATCAGCAGAAGGCAAACACGTCATTTTTAATTCTGTTCGCGACCTATCACGCATATTTTAATTCGCTACGTATCGCGCATATTTTAGTTCGCGATCTATCGCGCATATTTTAGTTCGCGATCGGTAGCTCTCCTTTTAGTTCGCAGCTTGGCCGCGAAGTAGGTCGCTCTTTTTAGTTCGTCCGCTCGTTTTGGCTTTAGCTACCGCTACTAAAACTACAACGGAGCTGCATCTCAGCTCGAAATGACGGCAACTGGCAGAAGGAAATCGCGCGATTCTGCTCGCTCTCGCGTCCTCTCGCTGTTACAGGTCAGAAGCGGACGAACTAAGAGGCGAAGGATCTGCGAGTGTTCGCGTAGTTCGCCTGTGGGAGCGCTCTTCCGAAATAGTTCGTTCGCGAACTACACAAGACTATTGTCAACCCTCCCCTAGCCTTTCTCAACTGCTAATATAGCCCGCTACGCAACAGTCCGATGAAACTGAGCGATAATACTGCAACACACAAAATCTGTGTTGTGTAGGGAAGACCACAACCAAGCAGCTCGAACATAGGTTCTCTACCATTAACGTGTAAGATATCCTACAAAGCAGTTACGTACGTCAGGCGAGTACTACTATAACATGTCTGTCATCACGTGGTCTACCTGACTGACACTGCAAAAGTCTCTGACGTATAGGATACCTTACAAAACTAATCGATAATGCATGCCAGTATTATTCCAATACAAAATGCCTTTACATCAGGGGAGTTCCTATTGAAACGACTGTACTCAGTCTCGTAGGGATAGCAGTATTGCATACCAAGCTTCGGTGAAATCGATACTAGCACACCACACGTAATCCATGTCATATTCTGAAAATCGTGGCATTCTGCGAAAGGAGAGAAATCACAAATTTGTGCACCCAGAGAAAACATTATGCTTTCTGGAAAAAGCAAATAATAACTTTCTTATAAAGAAAGTACGATGTCCGTTTGTTTGTTTGGATTTTACACATATCAAAATTTTAGTCCGATATTGATGAAATTTTGCAAATTTCTGAAATTGCACATAATTGAGAGCGAAGTTTTTTTTAATCTATTACAATGCAAGAGGGAAAGAGATTATATATTTAGATGTTGACACGGTATATCCAGATCCGTGTTTTTCCTTCGTACTAGGCGAGCGCAGCAAGAGAGTAGAATTTTAGATGTTGCGGAATAAAGATGGACAGACCAGTACTGTGACAAGTTTCTTAGATTTTTGAAGGTATTATTTTGTTACTAGGACATTTAATAAGATGTGTAGAATGTTTGTCAACAACTGCTGCCAATGAGGCAACACACAGTTGATTATGGAGGTTGCTTAGCGAAGCAGTTGCATAAATTTCATCACTAGTTGTCTGATTATATGAATATAATATTTTATTATTTGTTATGTACTTTTACACTATTTTTTTTTCTTCCTTTCAGGTAAGCGATGGATTATGCAGCTTGAGAGTAGTGGGCAAGACTGACTATACACCGAATGACTGCGAAAAAGGGACACGAGGTAGGTGTAGAAAATAAGTGGGGTTTCACAACTAAACGTAGTCTATGAATTTTACACTGAGCGTTCCTGACCTGAAGACTATTTTGTCATCCATAGACCGCTTTGTGAAAAGACAGGAAAGCTTTTTAAAGCAATGAAATCGCAAGAGTCAGTATAAGTGATCAAATCACACACTTTCTTTCAACAAAGCACTTTTATGTCTTTACTATTCGAAATTTTACAGTAACCAAGGATGAGAGTCACAATTTGTAACCAATCGAAAAATTATTTTTGAACTAGATCACGCTATATAATATTTTCCAGGTGAAAAATATCTTACAAATCTACTACTGAAAAACATATCATCAGCAGAGAGAGCATCATCAAAGTTTGGTAATATGGACGCATCGAAACTCAGAACACGCGTGAATAATATGAACGGAATGGATTTTTCACTCTGTTTCGGAGAGTGCGCTGATGAAACTTCCTGTCAGGTTAAAACAGGGTTCTGCAACAGGGATTCGAACCTGGGACGTTTGCCTCTGGAGTAGAAAGAATTTTAACCCTGCGTCACAAGTAAACTGGTAACGAATATCGAAGTTTATTCTACGATTGTAGTAATGCAGGGCATTGATTCAGGTCTGCCAATAAACGTTTCCGATTAAGTCGGCAGAGCCTGACGCCGCGAAATTTTTGTAGATTGGTTGGTTGGTGTTGGGCGTTTAAAGGGGACTGAACTACTGGGTCATCAGTCCCCTGTTCCCAGCTAAGAGATCACAGTATTTCATTTACGGTTAAAAATAAGCACTCCGCATCAAGTACACAAGATATACAGGAATACAGTGTGGGCGAAAATTACAACAACAAAAAAAGAGAACCACAATAGATGTGGACCAAATAATCAACTATGCTAAAAATCAAAGCAGAGGTTGTTTTCTGGCTGATCACTAGGATAATAATGGATGTGAGAGCCACTCTGCACGTCCTAAAACTGCCAGTCGGAAATAGGACTGACAAGTGGCAACAGATTAAAACTATAAGTGGTGTATGCCTGGATCTTATGATAAAAACCAGCTGCGCGAACAAAACCTAAAACACAGTCAGCTATAGAGGCGTCGTCAGCTAAAATCGAAGGAAGCGCAGTAGGCAGGGTAAAAGACTGCCGCAATGCAGCTAAAAGTGGACAGTCCAACAAGAAGTGGACTACAATCAACAGAGCACCACAACGGCATACCGGCGGTTCCTCTCGACCTAAGAGGTGGCCGTGCGTGAGCCATGTATGGCCTATACGCAGGCGACAGAGGATGACTGAGTCCCTTCGAGAAGGCCTTAGGGAAGTCAAAAATCGCCATGAGAGTGTAGGCTGCGGCCGCTGTACTTGGAAGCGCCATCGCGGAAGCTTCAAGGGCAGCCGAGAGAAGTGCGTCATGTCGTCTCTACATCTACATCTACACATCTACATCGACATACATACTCCGCAATTCACCGTAAGGTGCGTGGCGGAGGGTACACTGTACCACTACTAGACATTTCCTTTCCTATTCCACTCCCAAATTGAACGAGAAAAAAAGAATGCCTATATGCCTCCGTACGAGCCCTAATTTCTCTTATCTTGTCTTTGTGATCTTTACGCGAAATGTAAGTAGGCGACAGCAAGATCGTACTACACTCAACTTCAAATTCCGGCCCTCTAAATTTACTTAACAGAAATTCACGTAAAGAACGTCGTCTTTCTTCCAGCGATCCCCAATTGAGTTGCCGGAGCATTTCCGTGACACTCGCGCATTGGTCGAACCTACCGGTAACAAATCCAGCTGCTCGTCTCTGAACCGCCTCTATGTCTTCCTTTAAACTGATCTGCTGCGGGTCCCAAACACTTGAGCAATACTCAAGACGTGGTCGTACAAGCGTTTTATACGCGGTCTCCTTTACAGGTGAAGTACATCTTCCCAAAATTCTCCCAATAAACCGAAGTCGGCTGTCTGCCTTACAACTGTCCTTACATGCTCGTTCCATTTCATATCGCTCTGCAATGTTACGCCTAGATATTTGAACGACGCGACAGCATCAAGAAGCTCACTACTAATGCTGTATTCTAACATTATAGGATTGTTTTTCCTACTCATGTGCATCACCTTACATTTTTCTACATTGAGAGCTAGCAGCCAATCTTCGCACTAACTAGAAATTTTGTCTAAGTCATCCTGTGCTATTACAGTCAATTACAGACGACAGCCTCCCATACACCACAGCATCATCAGCAAACAGCCGCAAATTACAACTTACTCTGTCCATCAGATCATTTATATAGATAGAAAATAATAGCGGTCCTATCACACTCCCCTGGGGCACGCCTGACGATACACTCGTCTCTGATGAACACTCGGCGTCGAGAACAACGTAATGCTTTCTATTACTTAGGAAGTCTTCCAGCCAGTCACAAATCTGTGAACAAGCTCGTATCTTCGTTAGCAGTCTGCAGTGTGGCACCGCGTCGAACGCCTTTTTGTTGTCGAGAAAAACACAATCCGCCTGTTGCCCTTCGTCCATGGATCGCAAGATGTCATGTGAGAAAAGGGCAAGCTGAGTTTCACATGAACGATGTTTCCTAAACCCGTGCTGATTCATGGAAAGAAGCTTTTCCGTTTCATTCGAACTGAGAATATGCTCCAAAATTCTACATGAAACTGATGTCAACGATATTGGCCTGTAATTGTGTGGGTCAGTTCTCTTTCCTTTCTTATAAACGGGAGTCACCTGCGGTTTTTTCCAATCACTAGGAACTTTTCGCTGAATTAAAGATTCGCGATAAATGCAAGCTAAGTAGGGGGCCAACGCCGCAGAATAGTCTTTGTAAAACCGAACTGGTATTCCATCCGGACCAGCAGACGTTTTCGTATTTAGCTCTCTCAGCTGCTTCTCTACACCGGAAATACCTATTGCTATGTCCCCCATTTCGGAATTAGTACGTTGATCAAATGATCTAAAAGTAGTTTCTGTTGATGGAAGAAATGCTGTTCTCTTTCAACATTTATTAAACGAATCTGTCGCTATGTACTACTACAAAAATGTGGTTGTGACAAACAAGTCTGTAAGCATTTGATGTTACTGCCCGTCGATAGCGGGATTAAAGACGTTATTTCTCGGGAGACTGTACAGATAACTGGAGTGGTTCAAAGACAGGAACGTGTGTGAGCTGCGGCGGCAGGGAGCAGTGCGGGAGGCTGGGGAGATGGGGCAGTGGGTCGGGCGGCTCACCTTTGGCAGAGGCGCCGGAAGGTCGCCGGGGAAAGCTGAGCGCTGGTGGGCGCGGCCGCAAATGCCAGAGCACACCGCCACCCAGGGCGCTAACAGCTGCATCCAGAACGGCCTATTTGCTTGTATGATTCCAAGTTCACTGCCCGCTCATCTATTTCCTACAGCTATGGGGCCCAATACGCACAAAAATCTGCCTTCCAAAATTACAGCATTTCAAATGTTTGTAAATCTATCGGACCAAACTACGTGGTCATCAGTCCGTAGCTTACAAACTACTTAAACCTAGGTAAACTATCCTACGGATAAACACACACACCCATGCCCCAGGGAGGACTCGAACCTCCACGGCGAGCAACCGCGCGCTCCGCAGCGAGGTGCTTTAGACCGCTCGGCTACTCCACCGCGGCGTGCATTTTTTCCTGGCAGCTTTTATAAAAATGGAGGTACAGTAAGAGCAAGGAGAAAAAGAAGGAAGATAAAGGGTTAACGTCCTGTTGAGTAGGACGTGGTGACCGTTTGATATAGAGGGGAACGGAAGGAGGGCAGACAGAGATGGGGGAGGCAGGGGGAAGAGGAGGAGAAGCAGTGACAAAGATGAAATAAATAAATAAATAAATATCTTTGCAATGCCGGTTTTCAGCTAGTTTCATTTACAACCGATGTGTCGACGCCATTCTCACTGCAAAAATCAATTTTTGGTGCGTCACTGCTGTACCCAAAAGCTATTGACATAGGTACAGATGGGGTTTACAAGACAGGAGATTGGTTTATTCGAATAACATCAGATTCATAATTTCTCATCGCCCCGTTGCGCCTATATGATTTTGTAGGCTCTTGCACTCGAGTAGACACCTAACAGAGTGTACTGCACATGTTGGAACTGCCAAGGAGTTACAAGCTCGAGCTTCTGCCTTGAGAAAGCTTTGCCCAACATGCTTTAATCAAACAAAATCACTATGAGGCCTTCCCGAACAGTGATACCCCACATTTGCATAGCACACAGGAAACGCTAAAAACCAATTCCCTATATCTGAGAATTGCATGTCCAGACACGTCAGACTTTAACTGTATCTGTGATGGTACCAGAGATATACATTATTCGAAGAAATTTACATACAGATAATTTAAAAAATGTTCAAATGTTTGTAAATCTATCGGACGAAACTGCGTGGTCACAGTCCGTAACTTACAAACTACTTAAACCTAGATAAACGAACCTAAGGACAAACACACACACCCATGCCCCAGGTAGGACTCGAATCTCCACGGCGAGCAACCGCGCGCTCCGCAGCGAGACGCGTTAGACCGCTCGGCTACTCCACCGCGGCTACAGCATTTCCACGGCGCTATTAACTAAGAAACATTTTTAGTAGATTAATATAGTTGCCTGAGGTACATATCTTGTTATCATGTAGTCTCTCGTTCGAATCTCCCTATTAGCAACTGCTTTTGGCTTTTAAAATGAAAGAGTTTAATAACAAAAAATTATTACAACATTTAACACAACATAATGTCTTTCCATTTTTAATTAGTTATCACATGAAAACAATTTGTCGCTTGTAGAAAAGATATTTTTTTTATATATGACCCAAAGCTGCTTTTATTTGAAATGCTGACGACTAGTTTCGGGCTTTGCCCATTTTCTAAGCCACCTATTACAGAGAACAAAGTGTGTTTTACATGAAAATACATTAATATGGCAATGTTATATTGACTGTACAAGTTATAATTACTTACATTATATATATATATATATATATATATATATATATATATATATATATATATATATATATGGTTAATGTTTAGGTCACGCTGTTTGTTGTAATTACTTTGGTGTAATTTACAGAGCTGTTGATCCAAAGATGTTTTTATTAAATGTTCTTACAACACTTTAAGAACCAATATCACACATAAAATAGAAAAATTGATCGCTATAGTCAATCTGGAGTTTACAAAATCGAATGCAGTGAATGTGACAAGCCTACATTGGACAGACAGGAAGACCTTTCAAAATTAGATGTAGAGAACATATAAATACAAGCGAAAATAATGTTTTAGCATTCGGCCCACACCTCAGAGAAAGTAAACATTCGACTGGGAGTATAGAAAAAAATCTCAAAATTTTACATGCTGAATGCAAAGGACAACTAATGGACGTTTTAGAAGAATTACAAATCTATACACATATGACTAATACCCAGAACAAATGTTAAATGAACAAACAGAAATGCGCAATAAAAAATTCACCTTGGCCAGCATATAAAGTACAATCCATCCTACCGTAATATACTTCCAAATATGCAACAAAACGCGATAAATTATAGTAGCACCGCAATATTATCCCCGTATTACAATATAGGACACAAATCAATTTATTACACTTAAAATAGTTCGGAATGAAATCTAAAATCTATTGTACGATATTTGTCATGGTACTATTTATGTCACACTGCATATAACCAATGATATTGTTACAAACAAAATTAAGCAAAGAATATTTAATAAAAAAATCTTTGGATCAAATGAATGTAAGTAATTACAACTTGTACAGTCAATATAACATTGCCATATTAGTGTATTTCAATGTAAAACACACTTTGTTCTCTGTAATAGGTGGCTTAGAATATGGGCATAGCCCGAAACTAGTCGTCAGCATTTCAAATAAAAGCAGCTTTGGTTCATATATAAAAAAAATGTCTTTTCTACAATATTTAAGAGCTGCAAAACGCGACAAACATTTAATTTGACGCTTAATGATGATTTACGAAATGGCTTGTTGCTATAGGACAAAAAAAAAAAGAACACAATAAAGGCTTGTCTATACGACGACACCAGGTTGCGACACTCGTTGCGTGAAGTGAGTTGCGCGCAATTGGTTTCGTGTATGTCTGTAGACACGACGCCAATACTACTCATTTCAGTTTCGTTGTTTTGTGAGTGCCGTAGTCGCCGTAGAATGAAAGTTTTGGTAGCTGTAGGAGTTGTGGCGGAGCTATTGTTTCTCTGTGTGAATTAGCTGCATAAGACTAAACATAAAAAGAATAAGAAACGTGTCGGTACGTGACTGGTTTAAAAAAGACGTCAGCTCGGTTGTTCAGAGTCCTTGTTGAAAGAAATTAACTTAGAATGTCACCAGAGCAGTTCACGTTCCTTTTAAATAGAATTAGTAATGCAATAAAAACAAGATACCGTTATTCGTGAAGTATTGTTACCAGAACTGAAATTACAAATAGCATTACCTTTCTTGTCAAGTAGATATTCGTCTCTACAGTATCTGTACCGCGTTCCAAAAGCCACAATTGCTATAGTTCGTTTGTATAGTTATTTCGAATTGAATGTATTTTAGTCTGCAATTCACTAATCGTTAACCCATCAATATTCAATTAACGAATAATTGATTCAAGAGCACTAACACGCCGTTGCTTATACCTAAAATTTTCATCGTTAAAATCGCACAAACACCAAGTATCGCAAATATGTCCAAAAAGCGAACTATTGTTTATAGTGTTTGTGCTCGCCAAATTGTATATATTGCACCATGGTGAAGCACAAACATATTTAAACACGACTCAGGCAGAATTCATGTTACCTGACTCTTCTTTAATTACGGTCGCCTTTTCTTGACGAGTGCCTGTGGATCGCATTTCTTTTCCAGCAGGGTTGTGACGCTAAAAATGGCTCTTTAGCTACCCCGACTTTAACTACTGAAAAAACACTCTTAGACAAAGTTTTAAATTTATACTGTATTCTGCCAATATTGTACACAACATTTAACTGTACTATACACAGCTGAACGAGCCACATATCATTAAAAAAATCGCATTAACCTTTCTTTTCTAGATTTAGCAACCAGAGCCATGATAATAAAATACATATCCTTCTTTTTTTTTCTCCGCCGCTCGATGTTCCGTGGCGAGCGCCGCTTTTCCACGGAACTGCCAATACGGATTTGCAGAACAGCAAGTGGCTGAACTGCCACTCTCTATCAGTACCTGCAGACACACATCCAAGCGCCCACAGCTTCTGTTCGGTATATTTCTGCTGCCGATCAATATTTTTGTAATTTTTTTCGTGTACTTGCTACATCTTTTGGCGGTTAACAATCAGAATGCAACGAGACCGACCCCTTTATGTGTCGTTACATTACAACCTTCCTCCCCCCGCCTCCGACAGCCCAGCCATAAAAAATCACGTTTTGATTTATGACTAAGACATCATGTTTTCAAATGGTGCCAGACGCAGCTTTCGGAAAATGGCATTGTACCTGATCGCCATTGTTAATCAGCCGCGGCGTGGCGGCCGAGCGCATTGAGACGCTATACTCCGATGCGCGAGGCCGTTCCCCGTCGGGGGTTCGGATCCCCCCTCAGGCATGGATGTTTGTGCCGTCTTTATATAAGCTTGTTCATAAGTAGTTTATACGTTTAGGGACTGATGACCCCGCAGTTAAGTCCCATAAGCTTTACAGAAGAACATTTTGAATGTTGATTAATAAAGCACTCAGCAATTAATAATGAAGTTATGATTGTCACTACAAGGTCTGCATGTACAATTCTGAGCTTCCGAAGACTTTCGAAAAATTAAACACGACGTGACAAGAGGGAGATATGTGTTTAGCAAATACTTCAAATCTCATTTAACTTCTACTAACAGATATGTATACAAACTGGGTTCCTTTATGTTCATATTCATTACAACAAAGAAGCAAGACATTTGAGTTCGTCATCAATTGTCACGTTCTGTACTTCCGGCCAATTATAGTTACGTTGAAATTTAATCCAATATGCAGAAAATGTTTAAATGTTTGTAAATCTAAGGGACTTAACTACATTGGTCATCAGTCCCTAGGCTTACAAACTACGTAAACTAAAAGTAATTTATGCTAGGGGCAACACTAATACCTATGCCCGAGGGAAGACTCAAACCTCCGACGGAGAGCAACCGCGCGCTCCGTAGTACATGGCCTCTTAGAACGTTCGGCCGCAATCTGCAGAGCCGGTATGTTCCAAATAATAATAATTAGAAGAAAAAGAAGGAAATAAAAAAAACTGAGACATGCCGTTACGGAATGTTACTGCCGAAATTAGCGCTGGTATAGAATTTATCATCCCCTTAACCAAGTGTCGTAAGAGGCAGAATATTAACTCCAATAAAGAATAGACTAGGAAAGAAGTCCTTCTTGTATTGAACCGCGTGAGAACTCACATTAAGTGATTCATTGAAACCACCAGAAATCTGAATACAGGAGCATGGACGCGAATTAAGAACACATATTTTCGATATCAACTCCTAATGGTTCTATTAGATAATTCTTCTAGATATTCAGTCACTTTTTTAACTAAGAGGAAATCCAGAACACCTGCTGTAGATTAAGTTTCGGTTACGTGTGTGAAGAGTAGTGCGATACCAAACTACGACTACCAAACTACGACTGTTGCATTCTTGTTCGTTGTTTCTGTACTATCGCCTCAACTATTGTTAATTATCATCCAGTGTTGCACACAGAGCACAGTAGTACTCACATTTTCTCAATTATATTTATTTTGCATTAATCAGATGCTAATGTTCCATTTGATTAGCAAGTATAAAGAAACCTTTGTGATGTAGCAATGTTTGGAATGTACCTAAAATTGAAAAAATAAAATGCAATATGATGTATTATAGTCATATAACAAATTTAGTCAAAAATTCTTTTTTAATTTTATATTATCCCATTATTATACCTTTCATCTTTTTCGAAGTATGAGAACATACATCAGTAGAGATTCTGTACCCATACTTTCATATAGTCTTTCCATGTGTGAAAAATAAGCGACTCAGTTATTCTTGTTCCACGAAAAACTGCAAATTTAGTTGTAGTATTTGAGGAGATGTTTCTTATAAAAGATATGTAGGGAGATAACAAAAGAGAAGAAAACCTGGTATAGGACGTCTGTTTCACAACTGAACTCCAGGTGCTTATCACAAGTTAAGAAACTGTCAGTGTCCATAATAAGACGTGA
Source organism: Locusta migratoria (assembly GCA_026315105.1). Classification (NCBI taxonomy): domain Eukaryota; kingdom Metazoa; phylum Arthropoda; class Insecta; order Orthoptera; family Acrididae; genus Locusta; species Locusta migratoria. The sequence continues at coordinate 464,970,568 of CM048747.1, forward strand.
TTACATTAGGACGATTCCGTTCTGCAATAATTTGTCATAATGCGAATGGAAATCATGTATCACCTACAGGAATAAACGGTTACTTAACTTCATTCTCTCTGGAGGACTTATTTTCCTTCTAACTGGTGCTCCATTTTCTGTGTGTTCTTATAGCACAAACCCTGTTGGAAATACCTGATTATGTTTTCATGTGCACCTGTAGAGATAAATCAGCAATTAATCAACGCCTTCCTAACTTTAGGATGAAGCATCGAATATTCCTAATATCCTAGCTGATGTTATGAAATACATTAATAATCAGTACAAGAGCACTTGAAAATGTAATTTGTTATTTCGAAAACGACTGAATTATGAAACGTAGTAAATGAAGTAATTGTTACAATTAAATTAATTTCATTATATACAACCATCGCTTGTTTTATCAGTTATATGTTTTGAACATCTGTCACCATGCAATGGCAACCTTAGATATGTAGTACATTGGACGCCTAAATGGTGAAACTATGTTCACCAAGCCTTGTATTCTGCTATTTACGTGAAATTTTGGTAGAACAGATTAGAGTTCAGAACCAGGTATGCTGATTAGAACGTCTTGGCGAGGGTATTTTAATTCAAAAATGTTCAAATGTTTGTATAGCTTATGGGACTTAACTACGGGGTCATCAGTCCCTAAACTTACAAACTACTTATGAACTAGCTACCACTAAGGACGGCACAAATATCCATGCCCAAGGGGGTATTCGAACCGCCGACCGTTGTGGCCGTGCAGACCGTGACTGGAGCGCCTCAGTCCCCTCGGCCACCGCGGGCGGCGGTATTTTAATTTATTAATGTGAGTTGTTCGTACACCATTCAGTGTCTTGACCTCGCTGTGCAGGAAGAATGCAACGTCCAACACCGCTGATCTCGTATTGAGAGCCGACCACGCACGCCAGTAATTACGTCAGTTGCGCGCTGGACATTTCGAGATAAGGAGACGCTGGTACAGGTCGCCGTATTCAGAAGGCGCGTCCTGGCACGGTCGCCATTAAGCGAACGCAATTACGCTAATGGAGTCGGAACAATGCCGCGGCAGCAGCAGCTGCTGCAGCTTTCTTATTGACGACGGGCGAGGCGCGAACGCTGGCGCCGCAGACGGCCGGGATTGTGCGCGGGTGCTCGCCAGCGGAGTTTTGGGTTTTTGTCGCGGCGCCCCTCTTGTCTGCACACCGCTCCAGGGCAAACACAGCTGCGCCTAGCTGCGAGTTTCCACCAGGCAGCGCGCCTCTGCCGACCCCAGCGATTCGCTCTAACTGCCGAGTGCCGCACACTTCCCTGCGCGAGGGAAACCGAAAGCGGCAAAGATGACATCTAATAGGCCTATATAAAAACGAATGTCCGCATGTCTGTCTGTATTTTATTTTCTGCCATACTGTTCATCAGACTGCGATAAAACTTTGTCATCATAGTGCTTGCACTTTCGTGGAGGCTAGACGCCTAATTTTATCACTGTACAACACATACGTGTTGTCTCAAAAGTTCACTGAATGGTGACTTATCTGAAAGATAACTTGGTGCATATGTGCTTACATGCGCGTGGACCTTCAGAGCCGCGGTGGAGTAGCCGAGCGGTCTAAAACGTCTCGCTGCGGAGCGCGCGGTTGCTCGCCGTGGAGGATCGAGTCCTCCCTGGGGCATGGGTGTGTGTGTTGTGCTTAGGTTAGTTTACCTAGGTTTAAGTAGTTTGTAAGCTACGGACTGATGACCACGCAATTTGGTCCGATAGATTTACAAACATTTGAACATTTTGGACCTTCAGAGAGTTGAGGAAAATCACTACGCAGCATGTATTGCATGTGAATGGCAGTGTAAACAGACTGCAACCAGTTGAACATAGTATGAGAGAGTTGAGGAAAATCACTACGCAGCATGTATTGCATGTGAATGGCAGTGTAAACAGACTGCAACCAGTTGAACATAGTATGAGAGGAAGTGTCACAGTTCAATGGAGGAACGTGTCAACATCGAGTTCTGCTATAAATTGGGAAAGACTGCAACGGTGGCACATGGAATTTTGATGTAGGTGTACGGGAGGGAAGACGTGAGCAGAAAATGTCTTTACGAATGGTTTAAACACTTTCGTGAAGGGAAGGAAACATGAGGACGAGCCACGTTCAGGTCGACCGCCGACAAGGGAACCCCAGAAATGTTCGCGAAAGTGCGACAAATACTGGCACAAGATCAGCCACCGACTCTCAGATTGATTGCGGAGGAATTCGAAATTAGTGCAAGGATAAGATAAAGCAGGCAACAATCCGAGGATTGGTTTGAACACCACAGTACTTTACTAGACGTAGTCATGTTTGGAGGTGGTATGCCGCTGCCTTCCTCCGACCTTCGAACTGACTTACCCAGCCAATTATAGGGGAACCTACAGTTTAACGTGTTTTCCGAACCACGGCGCTACTCGGTATTTTTCACATCAGCAACACTGCCAGAGGTGAAAGAAGTGGAAAATGAGAGATAAAAGTCATAGGACCTGGCGGGGATCGAACCCACGACCTTTTTAGTAGTCTGGCACTTAACCACTGTGCTACGGAGACGCACTATACTACGGAGCCGCAACGGTGCAAAATGTCGTCCGCGATGATTTGGGTAAACGGAACATCTGCTCCAGATTTCTGCCGCCCAAGCTCACAGACGAGCAGAAAGCAAAACGTATGGAAAATTCTGCTTACTTTCCATTGATTTTGAACACCATCGTGACGGAGATGAGACTTGGTGCTATCAGTTTTATCAGGAGCCAAATCGACAATCGAGATCATGTTATTAACCGTCCGCCCCGCGACCAAAGAAAAAAGGTGAAGCCGGCCGCGGTGGCCGAGGGGTCTGAGGCGCTTCAGTCACGGTCTGCATGGCCACTACGGTCGGGGGTTCGAATCCCCCCTCGGGCATGGATATTTGTGCCGTTCTTAGTTGTAGCTAGTTGATAAGTAGTTTGTAAGTTTAGGGACTGATGACCCCGTAGTTAAGTCCCATAAGTTTAAAAAAAACAACAAAAAGGTGAAAACACTGCTGATCGTCTTCTTCGACAACGCCATCATCCACAAGGAATTTGTTCCTGGAGGTCAAACCATTGATGCTGCATTTTGCCAGTCCGTTTTGAACCGATTGTTACAGCGTATCCGGCGAGTTCGGCCGAAGACAGGACTGGAAAATAGATGCAGCTCCACGGCAATTCCCCCTGCACACTTCGCTCTCCGTGTGCAGCAATTCTTGGCCCAAAAGATGGTAACTTTTCGTAAACATCCTCCGTACTCCCCCGATCTGGCTCCGGCGCACTGTTTCCTGTTTCCCCGCTTGAACTCAGCCAGGACAGGTGAACGTTTTGCGGTCGAGAACGCCATCAAAGACAGTGCGGCTGCCGTTCTGTGACCGATTCCACAGGACGTCTTTGCTGATAGCTTCCAAAAGCTGCATGAAAGTGTGTTCTAGAGGATGACGACTATTTTGAAGGGCAATAAAACCGTTTGTATCTTTTGTTTGTTGCGTGATAGCAGTCACTGAACATTTTAGACATACTACGTAGTTCAGAAGATACGTCGTCATGAAGAGTAAGATGCGTGAAAAACTACAGCATTACGAATGTCGGTAAAAATTTATTACTTCTACTAAATTTATTCGTAACATACTTTGCAAATATTATTTCTGCCATTGGATGCACCCACAAAATTATTTAATTGTACGGTGTATAATTTAGGGGTATGCAAAATAATAGGAAAGTCACTTTTTACGTAAATTTTGTACGGCACATGGCAGAGGGATCTCTACCTATGAACTTCGACAAAATCTACGGTTTTATTCCAATCTTTGCACACTTAACCTTCAAAACAAGAGGCACTCACCGTCTACCAAAGATTTCATACGGTGCGTGGCGGGGGTATCTTACAAGAAGCCCAGATTCCACTTCACTGATCACCAAGAAAATTAACAGAGGTATATGATTTTTACGGATGGACAAGGAAATGGACTGAGGAGGTGAAGATGGGCAGAGAGAGTGGTAGGAGGATTTAAAAAGATATAGGGGAGACGAAGAGACAATGAGAGAAAGAGAGAGAGAGAGCAGATAGACAGAGAGAAAAGGAACGAGAACATGAACAGATGGAGAAAATGGAAAGAGGGATGGACTGACTTAAGAATGGAGTATATAAGTTCCCCGGGCGATTCAAATGTTCAAATGTTTGTAGAACTTATCGGACTTAACTACGGGGTCATCAGTCCCTAAACTAGCTTATACTAAAGACGGCACAAACATCCATGCCGGAGGGGGGATTCGAAGCCCCGACCGCAGCGGCCGTGCAGACCGTGACTGGCACGCCGCAGACCGCTCGGCCACTGCGGCCGGCTCCCCGGGCGACGAGTATTCAGCTACTAATAAAGATTTGTCGTTCTGATACTGCAATCGAAAAATATCACATTTCGTATATACAGTAATATTTCGATGCCCACGTGCAGTATTCATATTTATCTGTCACGAACTTCCTGACGATGCTGAGGGGCGTTACAGCGGAGTGCGTGTTGTGCTCCCCGTCGGGGGTTCGGTCCTTTCTCGGGCAAGGGTCTATGTGTTGTTCTTAGCATCAGTTAGTTTAAGTATTTTAGGGACTGCTGATAAAGATTTAATGTCCCGACAACAAGCGTAGGAAACTATATGTATTTCTGCTTTTACGATCTGTGGACTTGTCCGGTTTTGAAAATAGACGCCTCAATTATATATGATTACAGGTAAATGATGTCCGTTCATTCGATATAATTCTCATGAAGTGCCACTCTTGACAATTGCTGCGAAAACAATTTCTTTTACGTCCACACACTCCACCATTTATACTGCGCACAGACATTTTAGGTACAGAATGAGGACAATAGTCTGGTTCGGTGCGGCAACGGAGGCACGGAAGCATACCGGCAATCTTTTTTTTTTTTTTTTCTCTCTTTCCGAAACATACGCGATTGGAATGGAAGGACGGAGTGACAGATGTACACATCCCGGCGTGCCTCGTGGATGTAGTGCGCAGGGCCACTATGGACTGTAGTGGGCTTGTGGACCTGTGTACGAATCAAATGTATTAGTACCCCTTGGACATTAGGAGTATCACTGAACTGCAGCTTATTATGAAGCTTCGTCGTTACTCGATATCATTCGTGCGTTATAGACCACTTACGACTTTTTTTGGCGTTAGAGAACTGGCTTTCCTGTTATCTGAGTCACTGATAGTCTACGAGTGATTATGAACGTCGAACACAAACACGTTGTTAACAATTCTTTTACCAGCCATCAATTTCGGAGGTTCTGCTTACTTACAGTACATCTAAATAATGTTTTTTCTGTTTTAGTCAAGTCTGTTTTATGGACGCATCGTCTAACACTTAGGATTACAACGTGATTTCTGTAGACGTAGAGCCGATGGTACTGGATAGGCGGATGTATGTAGTTGGTGAGAGGTGTGACAGCGCGTCAGCATCCGCGCCGTCGCCGGGTGGAAATGCGAGTCGGCGAGCGCGAATTACTGTGTCGGTGCATCAGCGGCGCTGCCAGGTGTCGCATGTTTTATTCATGTAACTCGCCTCTGCGGACACCGGCTCCTTGACGCTCCCGCGGGACCTGCCGCGCCGGGATTTCGCAGCCGAGTGGAGCACGAGATTGCGGCCAAGATGTCCTGTCACGTGCTCCCCATCAGTATTCCGCAAATACTGGATACATGAGGGGCGCGCGATGCCGTGTCGTTGATGTCGAGGGGTTTCTGTGCAAACAGACTGCCAGGTTCCTTAAAATATACTGTTCGTTGCCTTTCTCCTAGAGTAGTGGGCGGCAAACTCGCTTCTCAAAAGAGCCAAATTCTACTGGTATGGTACAATGGGGCTGTTCCGCTCACGTTGATGATCCACCTGAAATGATGATGGAATATTGCGCTAATTTCACCCAGAGTCAAGGTCGCTTTGCCAGCAATATGCGACAGCATATCTGTGTCGCAGCCTGTGCTTGTAGTAAGGCACGTTACTGTCACTTTTAATGTCATATCACACTGGACTTACAGTGGAAATAAGTGGAATAATTGCTTTATCCTACAATTTGTTTTCTCTGATAGACACAATTACTTTCTAAAACTCTGCTTTTATGAGTTGGTTAGAAGAACTAACAGCAAATAAATATAGAGATCACAATGAATAATAACTCTGTTTAATATTAGATAATATGAATAAACAATAATGGACAATGTATATTTGATGTATACAGTGGTGTTCCATTTCTTTGGAAAGATTCACTAAGTTCGCTTTGTATGTTGTTTTTAACTTCAGGCGTTGCGCTTGGATCAATTTGAATACTATAAGGAAAGCTAGTTTTCAAGAACGTTACAGAACTCTTCTCTCAGAAATATTTAGTAATTTTAATGTATCCAAAAAAGCATCGAAATTATCCAAAATCAGTCGATGTCAGGAGATAAAAAGGTAATTTGATATACTCCTGAGAACGCAAATATTTGATACGTAATACTTAAAAGAGAAAGAAAAAAAATCATCTCATGTTGGTGCTTCACATTCAAATAATGTAGGCATATAACTACTTGTAATACCTAAAATGTGACGAATTCCAAAAGTGAATACTCTGTGAAAAAGTTATAGCTATATAAGTTATAGAGGAAGTACCTGTGAGATTTGCAGCTACTTGAAAGATACAAGCAGCTTAATACACCGTGTAGATATTTTCATGTCGATCGCGCTCTTTTCTCCGAACACTAAACACACTGATAATTGGTTCCCTTGACTACCGTGTGTCTTGCGTACCTTTCCTGTGCCCAGTCTGTGGTACAACATAAACAATTTCCGTTCGTCTGCAATTAACAATCGCCGCAACAACTTTCACGACCGGTCTGAAAATACACAATTCAAGCACCTGTGGATGATGCAGTATGCAAACTGAGCAATATAGCATTTTCATTTCACGATTTATCGTCAAATAGACCTCTTTTTCTAAATCACTTCAATGGAAAAGCTACCAACACACTACATACTTGTCAATATAACGATATGCTGATAGTTTCATTCACGGGGTTTTGAGTGAAACTATTGTATACTTTTTTACAGTCGTATTTTATTCCGATACTAAATGGTAATATTTTTAACTAACGGACAGAAAAAATAGTGAAAATGATGCAAAAGGTATCTTTATTGTACTTTTTTATACATAAAAAATACAACAAAGCGACCTTCGGCCTATTTTCACTATCAAAGATCGTGCCCTGAAGATGACGAACTATACAGACACAAATTTCTAAATGCGAAACAGCTCTTCCTACTACTTCTAAAACTCATTCCATGTGCTTCCAAAAGGTAAATATGAAAGATGCAAGTAATCGATAATAAATTCGAAACTGACTTACAGACATATGTGCGAATGTCACAAGTCATCTTTTAGTCCAATAACTATGGCCGCTAGGGGAATAGTTTCACCGATATCCACTAACAAGAAAGTTTTCTTATGATCATTATTATTCACATTATTTTTTCAAAATACGAACAGCCTCAAACTACATATTTTTCTGTTGTAAACGATTGTAATCAACTTTACATGTTTTTCTACACTTTATTGCAGTTCAAATTTTTGTGTAAGCGATTTATTAATCTTATGACCTTATACCACTTTCACTGGTATTGATGAGGAAAACTCTTGTCATCTTTTCGTAAGAGGTGTATGCGAATGTAATTGTCTAATCTATCTCATGGTTACTATTGAGTGGCTTTGGAATTTTAATGAGAGTGAAGGACACTTTATCACATAAAACATCCGCATAAGCCTACTTCTGGTCACATTGTTTGCTTTTTAGTAAATGTCCGAAGTTTATAAACCTATGGAAGCAAACTACAGTGATCATCAACCGCTAGACTTAAAAACTACTTAAATATATTTATACTAACAATAACAACCCCCCCACACGCACACACACACCATGCACGTGCGCCTAAGGGAGGACTCGAACCTCCGGCAGGAGCGGCCGCGCTTACAACCACACAGCCATTCCCGCGTGGCTGTAACTAGTGTTTTGGTCCCTGATGCATTGCATCGATTATTCAGTTTGTCATCCGTGTGGGCCGGCCGCGGTGGCCGAGGGGACTGAGACGCTTCAGTCACGGCCACTACGGTCGGGGGTTCGAATCCCCCCTCGGGCATGGATATTTGTGCCGTCCTTAGGATAAGCTAGTTGATAAGTAGTTTGTAAGTTTAGGGACTAATAACCCCGTAGTTAAGTCCCATAAGCTTCACAAACATTTGATTTGATTTGATTTCATCCGTGTGGTCAGCCAGGCACGCACAGTCGTAGGCGTGAATATGTAGCTGGGCGTGCCGTTATTTAATGCTTGTTCAAATGTTCAAATGTTTGTAAATCTATCGTACCAAACCGCGTGGTCATCAGTCCGTAGCTTACAAACTACTTAAACTAAGGTAAAGTAACCTAAGGACAACACACACACATACACACACACACACGCGCGCGCGCGCGCTCCCCAGGGAGGACTCGAACCTCAGACGGCGAGCAACCGCGCGCTCCGCAGCGAGGTACCTTAGACCGCTCGGCTACTCCACCGCGGCGTTGTGCTAACAATTCATCTACTTTACCGTAATTGTGGTCTACATGTTAGAGTACATGTATTGCACCATTCTGAAAGGTAGATCAGTGGCAGCTAATGTACATCCGATTCAATTCTTTAGATTGTTCTCTGGTGACACGTCACACAAGCCATCACGTGAAGCGAGACAGGAACCTCTGGCAATGTTCACCGTTCGACGTCGTTTATGTTGCAGATGTCTAGCTGCCAGACATAGGTCTATTGCGAAATATTGCTGTCATGTGTCTCCAGCACAGCACCCATGTGTAATAGGAATTCAGAACTACCGTACATGATCTTACACATAATATAGAAGCGTTAATGTTTTTTACCACAGAGTGGCCAAAAACCTGATTTACGTCAATAGTTTTACCAATGAAATGTTGCCTTCTTTAAGTGTGCGGTGAACTGAATGCACGTCATACAGTTCAGATGGATATTTTATTTTTGACCAGGTAGGCTCTTATATATATAAGACGTATGGATATTTAACAGCTATTTCCTTTGACTGGTTAATTCGTGGGAGAAAAGAACAAAGGCGCAGACGACGTTTTAGCTGGAGTCGCCTGGCCGCTTCACGACTGCGCCATAAAGCGCACGTAGCCGCAGAAGACGCGAACGCACTTATGCAGCAGAACGTAGCGAGCGGCGAGCTTTGATCTGCGGGCGTGCCTGGCGGAGAGAGCATTATCCGGCGAGCAGTGCACGCGGCGGGCTTTCTCTGAGCGGCCGCGCGCACGTCCTAGACTTTACTCAATTACCCCACACTCCGGTCTCCACTGTTCCTCTGCCACTGCCCTACACCATTTGTGCCTGCACCCGAGAACGACATCCGCCCATGCTCTCTCTCTACTCATCTCTGTAATTAACCCAGATAGCGCGGAATTATTTTTGTGTGATATTTTTTTTTTCAGAAGCTATCAATTACCTTTATATAACAGCACAAGGTCACTGTACGAGATTCGTCTCACAATCACACCATTAGTTTTGCAAGACTGCCCTTCTTTCTGGAATGACGTCAAAATGAATGTTTTATTACTTTAATCTGATGAATAATTGTTACTAAAACAACATTTAAGATGAAATATATACACATAAATGTCTCTAAAATTGAAGAAAGTTAAAGAAATATAAACCCAACTACGAGGAAGTTTTCAGTATCTTTTGTATGAACCTCAAGTTTGCAGCTGTATCCAAACACTTTGCAATCGACAATACAAGCTAAAATTGATCTGCAATGAAAGCAGGCGATTCAAAGAAATAAAATAAGATGCTGTGCACGAATTCTTACAGACAATAATAAAAAAGTAAGCTGATGTTCTCGTCTTTCTGGAAGGACGTCAGCGCTATCTGGGTTAATAAGAAAGTGCCAGAAAGGAAACGAAATTTCTGAAATATTCATCCTATTTATTCAATCTGAAGCTTCCGTCGTCTTATCCCACTGAAGTGCAGTTTTATTTTACCAATACACCACGAAGCTGTTACGTATTATCCCACCCTGTGATGTGGTCCGAAACTTGAGACGTGTGTGAAAATGCGGAAACTTGCACCGTATGTGAAAACGCCAAAACTTGGGTCGTACGGGAAAACGCTTCGAGCGCCAAATGACATTGATAGTGGAGACAAGATTTTTTTTTTCTTTTTGGTAATCTGTGGCGTCCTGTGAGCAGATTAGGATGGCGATGTTTGAATGAAGAAAGGAAGGAAAAATTAGGGTTTAAGGTCGCGTCAAAGATATGGTCGTTCGAGAGGGAACAAGAGCTCTGATTGTTTTTGTTAAGGAGGGGAATCAAATTGGACGTGCCCTTTGGAATTTACCTGGATTGGAAGGGGGGAGGGGAGGATTAGGTAAAACGCAAGTCTGGATGACGGTAAGCGGTCCAGTGTGCTGACCACTGCACCAGATTAGTTGGCGCTGCTTATGAACAGCTGTCGCCCAGAAATAACTTGAAGATTCATTTCCTCTGCTACTGTTCGTCTTCCCGGCCGTTCTACAATCAGATAGGATAAGGTGGTGCAATTACGATCATTTCGGACAGATGTTATTGTAACTAAAAATGTTTCAAATGTTTGTAAATCTTATGGGACTTAACTACGGGGTCATCAGTCCCTAAACTTACAAACTACTTATCAACTACTTACGAACTAGGACGGCACAAATATCCATGCCCGAGGGGGATTCGAACCCCCGACCGTAACAATAGTGTCTGAAACCATTTTGGCAGTGGCGGGTTCCGAACCAGCGACCTTTAGCGTCATAGTCCAAAGCCTTGCCCACTACGCTACAGCTATCAATCTATTGTAACTGGAAATATATTGAGAACAGAAATTATTTTAACTATGGCACTTGTTCTTGGACGTTTAATGAATATGTAACGAAAATACGAGTCGCGTTTTTAAGTAAGTTCCGTTTTGTTGTAGGCACTAGTAGTTAGCGCACATACCGCAACGAGCGTGTGCGTCGTGTACCGGCATGCCTCGGGAACAACTGTGCTCAGTTTTAGCTCTGTAGCTAACCTGTACGGTTCTGTTCTGTGCTTTCAGAATGTTTAAGAATATCATCTCATGTTAGAGCTCATTTTAGTACGGATGAGGCTTCATTCCAACGTGATCAAATTGTAAATTTGCACAATTAACATGTGCGGGCTGACGAGAATCCGCACGCAATTGTGCAATCACGTCATCAACACAGATTTTCTGTGAACGTTTGGGCAGGAATTGTTGGTGATGTCTTGACTGGGCGTCATGTTCTTCCACCTACGCTTACTGGAGCACGTTATCACGATTTCGCACGGGATACTCTACTTGTGCTGCTAGAACATGTGCCTTTACAAGCACGACACAACAAGTGGTTCATGCACGATGAGCTCCTGCACATTTTAGTCGACGTGTTCGTACGCTTATCAACGACAGATTCGGTGACCGATGGATTGGTAGAGGCGGACCAATTCCATGGCCTCCAGGCTCTCCTGACCTGAACCCTCTTGACTTTCATTTATGGGGGCATTTGAAAGCTCTTGTCTCCGGTACCAAATGTAGAGACTCTTCGAGCTCGTTTTGTGGACGTCATTCTCCAGGGCTGCATCAGCGCATCAGGGATTCCATGCGACGGAGAGTGGATGCATGTATCCTCGCTAACGGAGGACATTTTGAACATTTCCTGTAACAAAGTGTTTGAAGTCACGCTGCTACGTTCTGTTGCTGTGTGTTTCCATTCCATGATTAATGTGATTTGAAGAGAAGTAATAAAATGAGCTCTAACATGGAAATTAAGCGTTTCCGAACACATGTCCACATAACATATTTTCTTCCTTTGTGTGTGAGGAATGTTTCCTGAAAGTTTGGCCCTACCTTTTTGTAACACCCTGTATACATGGGAATTCGATCCTTTATGGACTGGTTTCTTACTGGTATTTGATCTCGTCGCCGACGGGCCAGGGAAGTGGGAGTGTGTCGGTTTGGAGGAAGCAATCACATCGGAATTAACGCAGCCTGCTAGTTATGGAGGCTGGGTATTGATTAAATTTACACAGATGGGTTTTTGGTGGGGGCGTGTTTGCCGGCGAGTAATTTGGGCGGCGGCAGACGGCAGCGCCGGGCCAGGCGACGTAATGAAGGCTGATCCTTTGTGGACGCCACCGGCCACTAATTGCACCGCCCCTCAGCTGCCGGCGGACGCCCACGCCAACGCCTCCCAAACAACACTGCATCTCATTCACCTTTCCAGAAGTGTCCACCACCCGCAAATAAACAGAGTAAATTTCACCCGGTTTACCAGCAAACTTACAGCCTCCAATGACTGATCACTTCAATACTATACAGGGTGAATCTAAATTCGCGCACTCGGGCTTCGCAGCGCGATTCCTCACATGTCAACAATAAAAAAATGTCTCTCCTGCGCATATTTCCGGCAGTAAATGGACGTCGAAGAATGAGATGGGTGTGTGTCCCATATGTCAGTGGGTTTCAGAATTACACTACTACACCAACAAACAAGCGTCGAAGTTGCTGGAGGGGATGTCTAGCGGCAGGATCTCGTCCCTGTAACTTGGACTCTTCGTAGCGTCGTTGAATGGCGTTTCCCGTCATGGGTTCCCATGCTCACTTTGTTTCTCAAGACACCTCCCGCATCCGCAAGAAGTTTGTTGGTGTAATTCTGAAACACACTGAAATATGGGACACGCACCCATCTCAATCTTCGACGTCTGTTTACTGCCGGAACTATGCGCAGGAAGAAATTTAGTGAGAGACTTTTTTTTTATTGCTAGCATGTGAGGAGTCGCGCTGCTAAGCCCGAGTACGCGAATTAAGATTCACCGTGTATAGCCGTAATAGTATCCTAGGTCGCATGAAAGTTTATTGTTTTACGTTAGGAATCAGCATAGGTGAAATTAATGTCAATTCCAGCAGACTGTTCTGTCTTTAACTACATTTTTTTTTTTTTTTTTTTTTTTTTTTTTGCAAGCAGCGTCTTTGTGAACTTTTATGTAGGACCCTCTACTGGTTTTTTCCAGGTGTGTCCAGTATACATCACCAGGTTTCTTTACAAAATATGATGTGGATATTTTTCAAATCTTTATTGACGACCATTTCAAAGACGTATAAATTGATGTCTCGTGTTATAAACATTCGTTTTCTGAATGAATTATGATAAACTGCGGTGTCCTTGCAACGCTCCTGAAATCTGTTGAAACGAACAAGTGTGATTACGATCATTGTATGCCCTCTTGTCCCATTCCCCTTCCCTGTCGACTGTGTGGTCCACTGCAGCTGGTTATTATGTTTACCAACGATTTTGACTTCGATTGGGTTAATTCACAACACGAAAGAAAATGACGGACGGCAAAATACTCTTTTTTTTTACCGAAGAGATACCGTTGATTTGAAATCAGTTAAACGAATGGTTTCAATTTTCGTTCTCTGGTGCCCGCAGTGTGGAGTATGTCTTTGATTGACATGTTCAATACCACAATAATTATAAATTATTTTGACACTGCTTTAACTTTATTGACTCACTATAAGCTTATTTCGGCCTTAGGCCATCATTAGGTGTTCTGTAATACAAGTAATATAAAGGAGTTGTTATATATATTCTTATAACATAATTACATAAATGTTTTACAAAGTTTTACTTACATTACTTATAATATTGTTGTTGTTTATTTGCTGCCCAAATGATTATAGATGCTGATGTAATGCTGATCTGTGTATGTGCAGCAGCACTGGTTATATGATTAGATTGTTTATCAGTTTTCCATAGTGGCAGTCTGTGGTGGCAGCATCCAACGATATTATAAGTTTACATGGTTACCAGCAATTTACCCATTAATATCTTTGGTTTATTAGAATGGTTTCAGTAAATGAAACACAACACCTCAACATTCGATTAGGAAGTGAATGTGATTCCAAGAGTTGTCGATTTGAAACAGTTCCACTTATTTGCCCAGCCTGACTCTCGTAAGGCTTCTGAAGCCTGTGCGGTCGAAGTTCCAGCCAGTGTTTCCCATATAATAAGTGGTTACTGTGAATTGGTCTTGCACACTCCCGATCAGTGGCCAGAAAAAAATAAAGGAGATCGCTGAAGCAGCTGATCAGAATTGGTTTCCCTCGTACTGACAACGCGGAGAGAGTAGAGTGTGCCAAGGGCGTGGAAAGGATACCGTGAGGTAAGTACACGCCGTAGCGGAGCGTCTGCTATTTCAGCCGGGCAGCTTCACGCTCGGTTCGTAGCGGTCGTGAGATGGGCGCCGGCTGACAGCAGAGCTCGGTACATGGACTCGCGGGTTGCGAGCGCTTAACCCCGCCGAGTAACGGCATCGTGACGTAGAAAGCTGCAGCCCGGGAATAAATAGGAAGCGTGCAATACCGGCGTGTCGCAAGCGGCGTTGCGCAAGCGGAGACGCTCCGCGTGTAGCGCCGGCCGCGCATCGGCGGCGGCGGCGGCGGCGTCGCGGTGTCGCCACCGGCCGCGATTGTCCCGTTTCGCAAACGGCGGGGGAGGGGGAGGAACAATGGAGGCTGCCGGGAAGTGGCGGCCGGGTGTAGCGCCGGTGCCTGCCGCCTGCGCCTGCCGCAACCGCCGTCTCCAGGTGCACGAAACCTCCTCACCTCACGTCACCTCACCAATTTCTCCAGGACGTGTGTTCACCGCAAGCGCAGTCACCGAGTATCCTCTCCTACATTGCTACGAAAACGTTGGTCCGGTGTTGAAATCTCTTGCAGATCCATTTTAGCTACTTGTAATAGCACACCGTACCACTTGAAATTCGAGGGAACAAAGATCATGTCTGTTATTTGTGATTTCTAATCGGTGTATCTGCTGTGGTATTTATGATTAGCTGAATACCGGCGTTGGCTGTGTACTCATTTATTCCATACTCTAGCAATCCATCTCGCCCCTCCTCTCTCTCGGGAATAACAGAAGAGTACCCTAAATGTAGGATCTGTGATGACGGTGATGAAACTGCATCACATCTAATCTTCGAATGCATTGCATTGGAGAGTAAAAGGCACAGAACATTTGGGACAACCAGACCCGAAGAAATTGTGTCTAATAAAGAACTGGTAAAGGGACTCCTTGCACTGTTCAAGGGCATTGGTTGGCTTTACTAGATACACAGGGAGCGATACCACACAATAAACTTAGTTTCGGTGCAGGCAGTGGCGGGTTGGACCAAGACTGTTTTGGCTTCCCTGAAAAAACCAAATCAAATCAATCCTCTCTCTCTCTCTCTCTCTCTCTCTGTGTGTGTGTGTGTGTGTGTGTGTGTGTGTTTTAATTCTGCCTCTTAATATCTTCTCTTCCTTCCCCTATCTGTGAAAACTCGTAACTTTCATAGTGATCAGTGAAACATTGTCTAACTTTACTGCATGGCACTCTTTGCGATGCACCATACGCTGACTTGCAGTTTATAAAAAACACTCTCCCTTAAATTATTAGTATAACGGTGTCAAAGTCTGTTTTAAGGTACCCTCTCGTTTTTACGTTCAAGCGTGCATTTCCTCAATATCGGATCGAAACTGTAGATTTTATCTAAGTCAGCCATGCACCATACGAAATTTTAGATACCTTCCTCTTGTTTTGATGGTCAGGTGTGCAAAATTTCATCAAGATCGGAATAATACTGTACCTTTTTATGTATTACAAAAACACACGCAAAGTGACACTTCTTTATACATAACAGATTAGATTAAAAATTGTACTGCTGTTTTCGTATTCACGTATTAAGATACAGCAAAGTAGTAGCAGGCAGTGTGGCCATTTCTCTCCCTACGGGGGCAGCTCCCAACAATTGGGTATGGCGGGTTGTCTTCTGAGCAGTTAATTAGTGCTGAATTTTCTTATTATATTGGTGTTGCGTCTGTTCTTTCGGACATGTCCGAAAGAACAGACACCGCACGAATATAATAAGTATTTACACGCAAAGACGGACTTAGCTTCACCTACTTACCGCAGATGCGGCCATACGTACGACCTCGCACGGGGATCCGTAATGTCGAGTGTAGAAGGGCATGGACGGTAGGGGCGCTACAGCCACAGCGTGCGACTTGTGGAAGGTTCAGACGGACGGAACGCGATCACGGGTAGCCATGCGGTTAAGGCGACCGCTGGCCTGTATACAAACATTAATTTGCCAGAGATAATTTTCTAGTTTTTTGATTTTTCAGTTCTTCCTTTGAGTATTTTTTATTGTTTTACAAACCACTCCTCTATGAACAAAACAGAACCAAAAATGTTTTAACGCGCTAAGGCACTTCTGTATTTTAGCAAGAGTAATTCACAGCAATTCATTTCTATGAATAAAGATGTGTTTAACTCACGTTTTTACCTGTAACTTGAAGATGTGCCAGTTGAAACCTGAAGCATCCCGTCGTTCGCGTTTTGTATGTTCGTTGACTGTAAATATCTTCATTGTCTGTAGCTTTCGCTCAACGACTTTCTTGCTTTTTTTTTCCCTCATTCGTACATGAAGTGAAGATGGTTGGTAGCATGTTTCTATTGACCGTTATTGTAACTCTGGATGACATCTATCTACCTTCACTCGCTCTGCAGCACACTGCAATAATAATGGCTGCATCAGTACGAGATATTGTGAGGTTGACGTGTGGCGAAGAATTCGGTCCATCTTTGTTGGAGGGATAATTCTGAATTAGCCTGAAACTAACCTAATAGTCAATAGTAGAATTAGATTACATTGCGCGTACTCTGATTTGATCTGTGGTTGTCCAGAATGAGTGTCTGGTGCTGTAATCCCTGTGCATATTTTTTTATCTGAATCACAGTCGTTACCCAGGATGAATAAACAAAATTCCTGTTAGGTCTTGTGAACAATGAATCAGCTTTATCAGAACATTTCGCAGTAAGAAGATACGTCAAGTATAAGCAAAATTGCTGTTAGGCGTTGTTTTGAACTGCAAATCAAATCACCGTTTTCAACATATTCTGAGGTAAAACTAGACTATGTGCGGCGTTAAAATCACTGCTGAAATTCTTGGCTGCGCAGGAGTAGCCGAGCACTCTGGAGCGTCACTTCACGGATCGTCGGAGGTTCGAACGGGCATGGATGTTTGTGTCGTCTTTAGTATTCGCTAGTTCATAAGTAGTTTCAAGTTTAGGGACAGATGACCCCGCAGCTAAGTCCCATAAGCTTTACAAACATTTCAATTTTTTTTAAATTCTTGTGATATTTACACGACGGTTAAGGCTAGTTTACACGATGACACTAGATTGCGACACTCGTTTCATGAAATGAGTTGCGCGCAACTGGTTTCTTGTATGTCTGTAGACACGGCGCCAATACTACACACTTCAGTTTCGTTGTTTTGTAAGTGCTATAGTCACCGTAGAATGAAAGTTTTGGTAGCTATAAGAGTTGTGTCTGAGCTATTGTTACTCCGTGTGAAGTCTCTGCATAAGACTAAACGTAAAAAGAATAAGGAACGTGTTTGGGTTCGTGGCTGGATTAAAAAAAGACGTCAGCTCGGTTGGTCAGCGACCTTGCTGAAAGAAATTGTGATCGAAGGCCCCTGAAGCTATTTTAATCAACTCAGAATGTCACCAGAGCAGTTTACGTTTCTTTTAAACATAGTAATGCAACAAAGAAACAAGATACTGTTATGCGTGAAGCATTGTTACTAGAACTGAAATTACAAATTGCATTACTTTTTTTGTCAAATAGATATTCGTCTATACGGTACCTGTACCGCGTTCCCAAATCCACGATAGCCATAGTTCGTTTGTATAGGTATTTGGAATTGAATGTAGTCTGGAATTCACTAATCTTCAACCCATCAATATTTAATTCACGGATAATTGCTTCAAGAGCACTAACACGCCGCTGCTTATTCCTGAAATTTTCAGCGTTTAAATGGCACAAACAGCTATGCATCGCATATATATTCAAAAACCGAATTATTTCTTCCTTTCCCCCTTTATGCTGTGTTTTGTTCAGTATTGGTTATCACCTAACCTAAAAACACGCGCAATCAGTTTCGCCAAAGTTGGAAGCTGCCGAAACTGTTCAGTTTCGCCAAACAGTTGCGCGACTGCCTGCCGCGCATGCGCACTGGCCATTGGCGCAGTTTCATGAAACCTAGTGTCGTCGTGTAAACTAGCCTTTACAGTCACGACGCCTATATCCTGGAAGCGTATCTTTCCCTATGCCTTCTGAACCTTTATAGATATATGAATCAGACATCATAAGTGAAAGCTATAAAAAATCTTTATGTATTGTCGTAAGGAAATATATGTATATTTTCACGCCGGCCGCGGTGGCCGAGGAGACTGAGGCGCTCCAGTCACGGTCTGCACGGCCACTACGGTCGGGGGTTCGAATCCCCCCTCGGGCATGGATATTTGTGACGTCCTTAGTATTAAGTAGTTCATAGGTAGTTTGTAGGTTTAGGGACTGATGGCCCCGTAGTCGAGTCCCATAAGCTGTACAAACATTTGAACATTTGATATTTTCACGTAACTAAAGAGTATACGAAATTTGTGCCGCTCTTTATGAAGAACACTTTTCATCCTGTAGAAGGAATAGGAACATTGATTTTTTATTCTTTCTAGTTCAGACTCGAGAATAAAGGAAGCTCTCTATGAAATCTTAAATTTCATCGTTTAAAATCTCCTTCTGGAGAAAAATCTCTTACCATTCAACAATGTAAGCGAATCCCTGGATCATCTCATGTTCATTTCTATGTATAAAACTTAGTTTCCTGAACATTAAACTAAATGTTAGCAATGACTGAATTGAAATTTCAAATTACACGATGTACCTTCCCTTTCATTCCTTGAGGATGGTTCATGTCTCGCAGTCCATAGTCTCCTACAGTTTTTTTCTGTTTTTTCCTAATACCGATTTCGAGTCTCCCATCACGAGCAATTTTTCGTCTATTTATGGACATGTTGGTGTATCCCCCAGTTTATTGTGGAACTATTTGTCGCTGATTAGGCGCAGGTGTCCCGGCAGGGGACTGGGTGTTGCGTGTTGTCCTATAGTCGGGCCGAAAAGCGATGGTCCGTGGCTCCGCCTACTGGGCTGGGAGACCGGCCCGGCCGCGGAAACGGAATGGAACCATGTTGCCAAGTAGTTTTTTGCTGCCGGGCAGTATAGCTAACGGTCGCTGTTGTCCGACAGAACTGGCAAAAGTGCACAGCGCAGCCGGACTCGCGCATACGTAGAGCAACGTTCGCGTTTCACTTACTCCAATGGTCTGCTACCGCAGCCGGCGATCAAAGCCGATTGGCGCAAGCACCAGGGATCATCGTATGTCGGCTCCACTGTAATTATCGTCATCGTCTCATCATCATCTGCACGCAAGTCGCCCAAGAGACGTCAAGTAAAAAGACTCTTGCTACGTCGGCCGATCATTTTCATTCCGTAACAACAGTTTAAAAATACAGGCAGTAAAAGCGAACCGCGGCAGAATAGCCGTACGCACTAAGGCACTTTGCTGCGGTGCGCGCGGCCGTTCGCCGTTGGGGGTTCGAGCATGCTACGGTCGGGGGTTCTAATCCCCCCTCGGGCATGGATATTTGTGCCGTCCTTAGTATTAGGTAGTTCATAAGTTGTTTGTTGTAAGTTTAGGGACTGATGACCCCGTAGTTAAGTCCTATAAGCTATACAAACATTTGATTTTGTTCGAGCATGGGTGTTGGTGTTGTCTTTAGTATACGTTTCTGTAAGTAGTTTGTAAACCTAGAGACTAATGACCAACGTAGTTAAGTCCCTTAGATATACAAACGTTTGAACATTTGAATTTGAGTAAAAGCGACTCTTTAGTGTGTCATATAACATTACAAACATTACTTATGCCGCAAAGATTCACATCAGTAATTTTAACAATATAACGATTTCAAATATGACAAACACGCAATTTGATATAGACGTTCACAATATATGGCACGGTTAGCAGACGATATATAAGACTTTTTTTTCTGCCGCAATTTCGTATCGGCCTGATGCATCGAGCAAGATTGAAAGGTACATCGCGTTCATCCTACGCATTATGAAACAATAACTGCATTGTCGCATGTATGGTAATATTCGTAAGCCGTACACTATATAACTTTTCTGGACAATATTTATTGCTCTGTTTCGTCGTCTTTTCTCGCCACACTCACACACTGCAACACACCTTAATAAATTAGACACCTAAACCTTCCTCATGATCACACCATCCATCACTGAAAATCCGTTCAGTAGTTTCAGAGTTTATCCCGGACAGACAGACAGATGCGTCAGGAGGACTTTTTTTAATAATATGTACAGTAGATTCTGGGCAACGAGAAGACAGGCCACGGTGCGTACGTCAAGTCACGTAATCGAAGTATTCCTTAGCTCACTGGCTTCTCCGGCTCAGCAGACGCACGGCCCTTCTAAACCTTCTAAGCAGAATGTTCAAATGTTTGTATAGTTTATGGGACTTAACTACGGGGTCATCAGTCCCTAAACTTACAAACTACTTATGAACTACTTACGAACTAGGACGTCACAAATATCCATGCCCGAGGGGGGATTCGAACCCCCGACCGTAGTGGCCGTGCAGACCGTGACTGGAGCGCCTCAGTCCCCTCGGCCACCGCGGCCGGCTTCTAAGCAGAAATTTGGTGTCAAGGTAACATATTGTACATACGAAAAGGACATCTTCCATTGATTTCGCAATTTTGGAGCCTCGCTGATTACTAAAACTGAAACTACACACACACACACACACATCTTTGCATTATACTGTTATTTAAAGCCAACACGCGACATAAATTGTATTATTGCATGTTTACCGCTATCAGTCTGTCTTCATACAAAGACGTCTTTCCTATAAGATATAGTACCTCAAATAGTCGAAATTCATTTTGACTGATTTGTGTTGTAGAAGCTCAAACTGAACAATTTGATAATTGGTCTACAAAAATTTGAATTTTCTCGCGTTTTTTTAAATCGCAAAATAAAAACACAAAGGACTAAAATGTCTCCACAGAATCGAAAAGATTGTGGCAGAGAGGTTTTTTATTCGTTTGCTTTACGCCAAACGCGCGCGCGCGCGCGCGCGTGTGTGTGTGTGTGTGTGTGTGTGTGTGTGTGCGCGCGCCCTGGACGATCGAAGAAAGCTCAGGACTACCGTGATCACGTGACTTGACGTCCGTGCCAGGGACTTTCTCTTTGCCCTTGACTGAATGCTGGAATACCGGTATGGCAATTAGATACGCCGGCCGCGGTGGCCGAGGGGATCGAGGCGCTCCAGTCACGGTCTGCACGGCCACTACGGTCGGGGGTTCGAATCCCCCCTCGGGCATGGATATTTGTGCCGTCCTTAGTCTTAGCTAGTTCATAAGTAGTTTGTAAACTTAGTGACTGATGACCCCATAGTTAAGTCCCATAAGTTCTACAAACATTTGAACATTTTTGAATTAGATACACGTATTTATATTCTTATTCATTGCTCATGTACTACAGCAGTGGTTCCCAGTCTGTTTTAGATCAGGGACTACTTTAATGTCATTGCTGTGAGCAGGGGCCACAAGATCGATGAAAAATAAATTGTGTCAAACTAAAAATAAACTTCCAATTAAAGTTACAACGTATTCGTTGAAATCAAAAGTAGTATGTGGTAACAGAAAATCAAATTAGGTTTTTAACAATGTTATTTTATAACGTTCATTTTATTTTCAAGTTCGGAAATCCCACGACTGGATACTGTTGCTCAAATCTACATCCATATCGTTATTTACATTCAATCGATTCCTGGATTTGTTGTTAAGCAAATAAAGCTTGCTCACCTAAATTAATGGAGAGGAAAATCGAAAAATAACGAAAGATGATTTCCGGAATGGTGTTGTATGAGTTTGCCTTTTTGAAGTACACCTCTCCAAGATCATGAGTTCAAATGCGTTCTTACAGATTGTCTCACTACGGAATTCGATAAGCGTTCATAACACTAGTATACAAATGAATATATTTCAAATGGTACCGATGTTATCTTTTCTGTTATCGCTACTGATGTTTGCAAGTTATTATGGACACACAGTACACTTAACAAGGAATTAATAATTCGCATGAATCAAAGTTTGAAATTTTGTTTGTTTCGTGGGCCTTGTTTTACCGCTTGTGAACGACAAGGACCATATTTTCGCAGTTTCGGACCACAGGATGAATTCAAATGTTCAAATGTTTGTAAATCTATCGGTCAAACTGCGTGGTCATCAGTCCGTAGCTTCGAAACTACTTAAACCTAGATAAACTAACCTACGGACAAACACACACATACACACACACACAAACACACCCATGCCCCAGGGAGGACTCGAACCTCCACGGCGAGCAACCGCGCGCTCTGCAGCGAGACGCGTTAGACCGGTCGGCTACTCCACCGCGGCCCACAGGATAAGAAACTACCTCTTTACAGTAAGAAGTCCTTAAATACTTACGAGCTGCGAAGCACTAAATATGTAGGTGTTTCACAAATTTTCGTCTACACTAACCACCTAAACAATTTCTTTTATGTAATGACCCAATAGACGAATCTCTTCATAATATGCGAAGGCATTAGACAGTACAACTGATACTGTTGTGTCGGGTGTTGGGTTTGTGCCGCGGTAGTTTGTAACTATAAATACGTCACGGCAGTTCAAAATGTTTGTGAAGTCTAAGGGACTTAACTGCGGGGTCATCAGTCCCTAAACTTACAAACTACTTATGCACTACCATACCCGAGGGGGGGATTCGAACCCCCGACGGCGGACGGACGCGCGCACCGTAACACGTCGCTCCAGTACGCGCTCCAGTACTAAGGCGTCACGGCAGTAAGTAACGTGATTCCGCACACAGACTTTTTTTGCGTGTATACGTGGCAAGATGGAAGCGAATACAAGAAAGCGGAAGCAGTTAGCAGTGTAGGTGATGGAGCGTTAATTTTGAGATTGGCGTAATGAAAATGAGTGAATGATGGTGAGCGAGGGCGCCATTAAGCAAATTAGGGGCGGTCGATGTGCGCACCTGCGCCGGCCGCAGCAGACGCAGAGGCACACTGGCCCACTGCCACTGCCGCTGCCGGCCGCGCAAAAACTGCAGGGTGTCTGAGGCGTCGGCTACTGCGGGAGGTAACAGCAGCCGCAGTGGTGCGGGCGCGGGAGCATTACTAGAACACCCATACTGGTTAATTAAACTATTTGTTTAACCCACAAAAGCAAGTATCACGACTGGTAGAAGGGCGCTTACAATGATAACGCAAGTAAACGTTGCTACTTCTAATAAATTAAAAAACACAATTTTGTGTGTGTTCTACAAGTTCATTTTTGTTTACTTAACCGGTTTTCGGCTTATTAGGCCATCATCAGAGTATTTCAAAAAACTGGATTCCTTGTTTACCCCCACAGTCCCAAACACCTGTGTATTTATTTATTATGTTTTATTTTTAAGTTTTGTAAATTCGGTCCCAGTGTAGCCTACAACATAATATTCATTTTCATCTACCTGAATTTTTAGTATATTAATTTCATTAGACAGATTTGTTTAGTTTAATCTAATGCAGTAACTATTCATTCTAAGTTCTTGATTCCACTCCAAACCTGGCCTTACAACTGTCATATGTAACCCCATCTATAATTATAGTACAGAATTATTAACAAGGCACTTATATATATTTATTTAACAGCATTATCAGTTTGTTTGTAACAGTGGGTAGTTTATTCCTTGTTTTATCCTTCACACATTGTGTATTCTTGTATTACTGTTTAGTTTTTAAGTTGAAAACTGTAATGACACAATGCCAAAGAAGTGTTATACTATGTATGTCGATCTGAGTGGAGTTATTTGTCATTTCTTCCCATACTGTATCTAAACATGTAACCTCTTTGACACAGCAGTAAATACTCTGATGATGGCCTAATAAGCCGAAAACCGGTTAAGTAAACAAAAATAAACTTATACAACACACACAAAATTGTGTTTTTTTTTTTTTTTTTTTTTTTTTTTTTTTTTTTTTTTTTTTTTTTTTTTTTTTAAAAATTTATTAGATTATGTTCTACCAAGAAGCGACGGAAGAATCAGTCAAAATGAGTTGCTACTTCTTATGGCTGCCTCTTCAGGCTGCTGCTCGTAGACGGGTCTGGTAAACGATACTCGCGTTCTAACATGCTACAGATTTCCCGATACAGCGCACAGTATCGAACTGTTCCAACAGTCAAGTAAAAATTTCGAAGTAACTACGCTATTGCTTTGCTCAGAACTAATTTCATACGAATCACTTGTAAAATAAAGGGCATCAACATGAATAAACTGTGTATTTTGTTCAAATCAGTGCTTACACGAACTCTCTTATATCATTACAACATATGATCCATTTATTATATATCTGCTAGTAAGAACAGAACTAGCGCAAAGTTAACACTCAAAGCTAAAACAGTTGTCTTTCTGAATCTTTCTCAAGAAGAAATTGCAGTAAACGTGTTTATAAGAAATGAGTATTTCGTTTCCTGTTCGCCGCGGTGGAGTAGCCGAGCGGTATTAAGCCCCTCGCTGCGGAGTGCGCTGTTGCTCGCCGTCGGAAGTTCCACTCCTTCCTGGGACGTGTGTGTGTGTGTGTGTGTGTGTCGTCCTTAGGTTAGTTTACCTTAGTTGAAGTAGTTTGTAAGCTACGGACTTATGACCAAGCAGTTTGGTCGGATAGATTTACAAACATTTGTACATTTGAATTTCCTGTTCATATAGTACACTAACAGTTAAAAATGTAACAACCTTTTCTTGCCTTAAAAACGAGACGATGAGAGAAATAAAACGACTTTATTTACAAGGCGTCTTCAATGGAAGTTCGTGCACATGCTGTTCTACATGCGTTGTTGCCTCAGGTTGACTTTTTCTCTCTTCTTTTTTCTTACTGTGATGTTTATATGTAGCACTAGGCACGTGCCTACTTGTTTATGTGAAAGCCAGAGGCAAAAACACTTTAACAGAATTACACAAAATGCCAGTGAAGATGTCTGACAAATAAAGGCCTAACACCTAGGGCGCAAAAAAAAAAAGCAACAACAATTATTTCAGTTGCGTAGACGGTTCATATAAACAAATATCTGCGCCGTGTGAGTTGGCGCACTGCTAATACACTGCACTCGCATTCGGGAGGACGGTGGTTCAAATCCACGCCCCCCCCCCCCACCCTCTGGATTTAGGTTTTCGTGATTTCCGTAAGTCACTCCAGACAATTGCCGGGATGGTTCCTTTGAAAGGGCACAGTCATTCCCTTCCCTATCCTTATACAAAAAGAACGCGTCTAACGACCACACTGTTGACGGGTCGTTAAACCATAATTTCCTTTCTTACAAACACACACACACACACACCTATAATCGAAAGACTCGAACCTCCGACGGCGAGCAACCGCGCTCCGCAGCAAAGGTCTTTAGAGCGCATGGGCACTCCACCGCGGCGCAGGCTGATTTGCAGATATCTTATTCAGTATATCAAACAAAAATTTTGACAGTAGAAAACTGCTTACAGATGATTATTGGTGTTTTAGTGCGCTCAACAGCGAGGTCACCAACGTCCAAAAACCGCTTACAGTACTTTTGGTACTGAAATTTAGCAATTTTAGTAATTTTTCTTTCTGACGAAAGCTTCATTTATAGCAATGGAAAGAGATACGTCCAAGACATGGTATTATCACCTCATTCAGACACGTTGACACCGCTCGAGGTGTACGCTACGTAGTACTTTTCTACAGAGAAGGGTATTGATCTCACATTGCTGCTATGCATTCAGCTCAGCGGCTACCGCTCTTTGTAAACAACTTTCCTTCAGCGTGACTGGACGCAATCTATTCATTAAGCTTGTTTGCACACAATGTTGACGTGACAGCACAACATCGTGCAGCTAACCCATGTGGCGTCCAAGGCAGTTTGCACCCATCAGGCGTTACTGCCAAAATAAAAACACTGATGCGAAAGAGCAATTTTCATTCAGGAAAATTCAAATGTTTGTAAAGCTTATGGGACTTAACTGCGAGGTCATCAGTCCCTAAATTTACAAACTACTTATAAACTAACTTATACTCTTATAATAAAGACAGCACAAATATCTATGCCCGAGGAGAGGGGGGGGGGGGGGTGTTCGAACCCCAGACGTAAGGGACTCATTGCTCACCGCACCGTACGAAGGACTCAGCTCGCAACGTTTCCGACTGGAGGTCTTGTTACTGCACGGGTGGTCGCACCTTTCCAAATAAGTGTTATCCCTTCTTTTGCGTAACGGAAACAAATTATATTATTGGAAATATAACTTAAATTTTGCAGAATGAGAGAGTAGTCTAATGTGTGAGGAGCGCAATCCTTCAGATCGGTCACCAAGTAATTTTGGTGGCACATCATACTGAAAGCAAAAAGTAGTGCGGAGTTTAATATCAGTCCATTTGCGCTACAGAATTAAAAGTTTAACTTGATTCGATTGTTGGTTACGGAGCCCAGTCAGAGGAGACGAACACTGGCAGTTTACAGGTTAACTCAAGTTGCGGAAGGAATGTTGCCAGTCAGTGCAACTAATGATGGTTTAAGAGCGTTTTTACTCAAGTAAAGAGAGGCGCTGGTAAGTATCCTGTGTGCTTGTTCCCTTCACGTATCAAATTCCATGCAACCATCGTGACCAGTGAAACCTCGGGCTTTTAGTTCAGTTATGTACATCGCGAATTTAATTGCCACAGTAGTTTTCCATTCGTCACCGCGGACCCTTTCATCCTAAATGTCAATGCTCCTAGTTTCTGGGATATTGATTCCGCCCTGTACTAATCGGCAGTCTGTGAAATACTTAACACTATATTTGTATCATATGTTCTTTCAGATTAGTGAAATCAGTTAATTAACTATGATGTAAATGATTTCAACTTTAATTTCCGTAGATGGAACTAGCCTTTCCTCCATCACGGATTATTAATTTATGCAAGAAACACGCCTACTATTCATTTGTCACAGCAAACCAGTTTCTCAGTTCTGTTGCGCACAGCTTTTCACAATACATGTGTGTATGTGTGTGTGGGGGGGAGGGGGGGGGAGTCGGCCGCGGTGGCCGAGGGGACTGAGGCGCTCCGGTCACGGTCCACTACGGTCGGGGGTTCGAATCCCTCCTCGGGCATGGATATTTGTGCCGTCCTTAGGATTAGCTAGTTCGTAAGTAGTTTGTAAGTTTAGGGACTGATGACCAATGGTTAAGTCCCATAAGCTATACAAACATTTGAACATGTGGGGGGTGGGGGGGCGCTATATACATCGAGTCGATACTTGTTAGTAGTCGTTGGGGCGGTATGTACGTTTAGCCTAAGCCTTAGTGGCAGCTTACTCAATCTAAGTATTACATAGCCTAAAAATAAACTTGAAAATAAACGAGAAAAATAATAAAAAATTTGTCGAATAGAAAACAATAGAAATTAACAGTGGAGTGATGGAAGGGAGAGAGTTGATGTATTTTTGTACGTGGTTCAATTGGGATCGTTATTTTCGAAGTTAAGGTGAGGTTTCTGAAATAATATATATATATATATATATATATATATATATATATATATATATATTATTACTAATACAGTATTAGCTTATGGAAGCGTGAGGTGGTCTATGAATGCGAACATCTTTGGAAAATGGGAGCTTGTTACGGACGAAGGAAGAGAGGCTTATTGGCAATTACTAGCGGAGAAATGTTCAAAAGTTTGTTAAGCTTATATGACTTAGCTACGGGGTCATCAGTCCCTAAACTTACAAACTACTTATGAACTAGGACGGCACAAATATCCATGCCAGAGGGGGGATTCGAACCCCCGACCGCAGTGGCCGTGCAGACCGTGAATGGAGCGCCTCAGTCCCCTCGGCCACCGCGGCCGGCTAGATGGGCCTGACGTCCATATTGCATCAGTAGTATTGTCATCTAACTGCCAAACGTATAAGGTGGTAATTTGATTTTTATTTTGATAAATTACGCATTTTTTGACAGTTACGAACTGTCAAAAAGTACATAATTTCTCGAAATATAAATGTCATTCTCTGACATTTTTATTGCTGCTGGCCCTAAAGAAAAGTAAATAAATTTGAGAACAACCTGGACATTACAACGTAATTGTAGTAGTAACCAATAGGAAATGTTGGAGAGCAGGACACACAATCAGCAGACTGTAGGTGAAATGATGAAAGTCCGAGACAGCTTTCTCTTGAAAGATATGTTGATGATGTTTTAAATGTGCATGGTAAAAATGAATGTATTTGACTAACTATTGTAATCTGTGGAACTGTTTTAACGAGAATATGTGAAATGACTCATGAAAAATTTTATACGCTCATACAGACGTGAAATACAATGTTATACAATGTAGATATGCTCATTAACGGGAGTTTATTATTCTCCATTAAATTGTACTGAATTGAAACCAGTGGCTTCGCAACAGCAGTGGCTCTCTCGGCAGTGCACCCTCATTAAAACAAACTGTTATTTTCGGTTTGTCTTCCAACCGGACGGAAAAATTATTGTACCCCCAAAAGTGAAATGTAAATCATGCAGTTTGTGAACATGGGGAAATGGTTTCCGCAGCCATTTCCGACATAGTTTGCCAAAGTGTAGCAGGGAAACTAGCCCGCATTAGCCGAGGAATGTGGAAAACCATCTAAAAACCACATTCAGGCTCGTTGACACACCGACCTAAATCGGCAGTTCGCGGAGTGGATTCGAAAAGGGACCGACTCACCTGCCCAACCCGGAAAGTGGCCTTTAAACGTCTTAGTTAACCGGAGTCGTTACATTAAATTACTCTAGCGAATTATTATTATTCTTTTTGTTAGATGTCACCGTGAATCTTACGGTTTTAAGGATCATTCGTATTTTCCCCTGAGGTTGGAAATATTTAGCAGACTTAATATTTTGTCATGCTTGGATTGGGTTGTTTGGTTGGGATAGGGGGACTAAACTACTGAGGTTATCAGTTCCCCGGTGGGGAGAGGAAGGAGTGAGGATAGGAAAGGAGGGGAGGGGAAAAGAAAATGCAGTTTGGGAAGTAAAGAATGAAGGAAGACTGCATTAGCTCGGGGCCCCGTGCTCACCACGTACGTACTCACGATAGAACCGTGAGCCCCCTGGGGGTTTTTATCATGGCTGCTGCTAAACATTTTGCCACTCACGACAAACTCAATACAGTTGTGCATCCTATTTTGAAGTAATGCTGCGCGTTATATCATTTTCACAAGGCGGAAGTGTCGGCGGACATAGAAAAAGTTCAGAGAAGGGCAGCTAGTTTTGTATTATCGCGATACGGGGGGGGGGGGGGGGGGGGGAGGAAGTCACAGAAATGATGCACAAGTTAGGGTGGAAGTTATTAAAAGAATGGCGTCATTCGTTGCGGCGATAAGTATTTGCAAAATTCGTCTCCCCAATTTTCTCCTTCGAATGGGGACATACTTTGTAAGTACCAACCTGCACAGGGAAACATGATAAAATATTATGGGGGAAATCAGATATGAAACGGAAGGATTTGGGTATTTCTACTTTCCTCCCGCTATTAAATAATGGAACGGTTGAGAAATATTATAAAAGCAGTTCGATAAGCCCTTTGCCAGGCACATATATATGACTTTCAGAGGAAATATGTAAATGTAGACGGTGAAAGGTTAGGATACTAGGACTCACATTGAGGATAGTAGCGTTCTGGTTAGTTTTCCCTAGATTTCCTAAAACATATCAGGCATACATCGAAATACCACGGCCGATTTGCAAGCCGTCAATCTGGCATATCAAAATGTGCTCCTTCAGCAACGACATTCTCGCCGATGGAACGCTGAACCTTTCTATGTGGACTCTGCGCTGGAGATTAGTGGGTGGTGAGAATTTGGCAGTAGGGTAGGCGGCCGGCGCGGCGGTAAGCGATGAGCTGGCAGAAGTGCGCCGCACATCACAGGGCGCCGTGCCAGCGCGCCATCTAAATGCAAATGGCGCGCTAAACGCCCCTAAGTCAGCCCCAGGTAATTGACCGCGTTTCCCGGAAGGCGCCGGCGACCGATGGGCCTGCCCTCTCATCCCGCCGCTGGCCCTCTACAAACACCTCCGGCAACGTTTCTGATCGCGTGGCCAATACTTGCTGGGTAAGTTCACACCAAGCCGCACGATGATTACGTAAGAAGTTCACACAATTAGTGCAGTGAGTTTACATGTGCGCATTAACCAAAATAGTAATATTAATATTGTCCGATTTTTGATAGTTCAAGACGAGTCACATCCGTGAATGATTATGAAGATAAAAGTATATATTACGCACCGAAAAGCTGTGTAAGTGCTGGGGTGGACAGCACAATGGTGGGACACATGACTCATCCATCCTCCAAGAGATGTTCGAAAAGTCCCCCCAACCATCTCAGTTCACACTTCAACCAGTTGGAGGGTGTGTTTTATTGCACATGGAACATCTTCTGGGCGGTCTTTAATGTGACCAACAGCATCGGTGATGCGAACGACAAGACCGTACTCTTCCCGTTTTAAGCAGCCCCATAAAAGAAAGTCTAATGGGATTGGGTCGGATGATGTAGCAAGCCAGGTAATGGGTCCTTCGCGGCGAATCAAAAACCTGTTCAAATATTTGTAGAACTTATGGCACTTAACTACGGGGTCATCAGTCCCTAAGCTTAGAAACTACTTATGAACTAGCTAAGACTAAGGACGGCACAAATATCCATGTCCGAGGGGGGATTCGAACCCCCGACCGTAGTGGCCGTGCAGACCGTATCTGGAACGCCTCAGTCCCCTCGGCCACCGCGGCCGGCATGTGTATGGTATATCTCACCCGATTTCCCTAATTGTTTTCAGCAGTATAAATATAAAATGAATATTTTTTTAAGTACAAAAACAGAGCTTGCCTAAGATAGATTCAAAATTCTTTATTTGCCGATTTCGGCAAATCTAAATTATCATCTGATCTTGTACGATAATACAAGTTCATGACTCGTATGTCGAACAATTGTATTGCATCATAATAGCATGATGCTGGGAGCTTCGCCGTGTCAAGAGTTACGACAATGGCGACTAAGCTCACGTACCTTATGGTACGTCCCATGACGTCCACGGCAGTACCTTTCGTAAGACCGTGCACGTTCTCTGTATCATAGACTTCCGTTTTCAGGCGCCTAACCTAAACAAATTGCTTTCGGACAAAGTCGCTAGTGTCAGCGGATTTCCGAATTACTGTTCCTTATTGATGCTAGAGTTTTTTTTCCATTGTTGCCCTGCTTATGTACTTTTCTTTCTGCATCATGCAGTGGTCGTAATATTTACATCAGTGGTTGTCTGTAAACAATACTTGTCAACGTTTGTGCCATTTTTCTTCTGTTGAGAACGATCAGGATTCAGTGGTGTAGGCTCTTCCCCTGCTGTTGTCCAACACTCATTATTTTCTAGCTCTGTTTGCCTCTATCGTTAGTATTCAGGCTACGAAGCAGTTACAGCGGCTCGAGCTGAAGGAAATAGCCTATTGTCGCAACGCGGTGGCGCAGCGTTACGCCACGCTGCCTCCGCAGGCCTGCTAGCACGCTGCCTGGTCGGCGACCTGCTCACACCGTAACCGGGATGCTCCGTCACGCGCCGCACGTGTCGTCTGCGGCCGGCGCTAAACAACAGCGTGGCGCACTATAAATACCACCTGTCTGACATGGCTGGGCTGCCAATCGGCGGAAACATCGAGTCGGCGTCCGCTGTTCTGTGGGCTCCGACGAGACGCCGGTACTTTTCAGCGGTCACTCCGAAACGACGACGTGGCCGACGATCTACGCGCAGCACTTATGGGCCGATACTCCAACTGTAGCCTCCCAAGCCGCCGCCTGCCTGCGCCACACGCAATTTTGGTGTTTGTACCGGTGTGTTTTTATCGCCTGTCAGTCAGCCTCTGTTACGGCTAAACCCAAGTTAACACTGTAAGTACCACGTGGGTCATTTTTGACCAATGGGAATGTTTGGAGTGCCTTACCCTATCCATATTTATCGCATCACCAAACCCTCTCGTGACATTTATGGAGTTGTAGAACTAACCAAAATGTCCCCCCTAGGCCACGTAGAAGTATGAAAAATTTATCTCTTATACCAGTAGTTCCATGTGGGTCATTTTTGACCCATACACAGTTTAACACAATTTGACGTCAGTAACACCAGTTTTTAGACATGAAATAATTTCTGGGTGTGCCTCAATGTTATTCACGAGATGTTTGAGGATATTACGACACTTTAGCACAAAATTAACGTTAAAAGTTAAAAATTTGTACCTCGGGCGATGCCTTATATCAGCGTGGCTTTCGGTTTTCTGTGGACTCGCCAGACTTATGAAGTGCTACTGAGGAGCCACAGAGTAATCGAACCTCTGTCTGAGGCACTACTAATAGTTCTATGAAAGGACAGCAGAGGTCAGGAGCGTCACTCTTACAGAAGTTTCCTTTCTGCTTATCTCTGCCTTTGGTCAGGCCGAGTGGGCTGAGGCATTCGTGGTTGCAACATCAGCTTGTGGTTTATTTTCCCTCAATCAGCGTCATGTAAGCAACGGTGGCAAGACGGCGCAGTCTTCCATATACTGAGATTCTGTGCTATTTACAGTTCACCTACGCAATCGAGTCACGAATCCGATAGCGAGACAAGCGCAGAGGAGGATAACGATTTTGTTACAGCGAAATCTGCTGATCAAGTATTTCACATGCGTAAAATGAAAGGCATAAAAGAATCGCAAACATCTAAGGATGATTTGTCTTGCACAACGACGCATGTACCATTCTACCGACTCTGAACCACTGTTCGTCTTTGTTTGTTCTGCTCTTTAGATGTCGGGTTTATGGACCTCTTTATTCTAAGTAACGAAACTTCTGGAAGTAAGTTCAATGGCAATACTGAGAGTAATCTCCGAGAAACTGTGAAGTTTTAAAATGAAAGACATTACAGTGTGCGAACTGGCATCCACTCCTGGCCTGTGCATTTCTTTTACAGCATTGTTGACCTTGCAACGATCAGTGCTCACACAGTTTTTAAGTTATGTAGATCTAAGAAGATGACAAGGCGAGACTGTATTGTCAGAGTAGCAGATCAGCTTGCTGCCCCTTACAAACTGCAGAGGGGAGCCAACCTCCGCTTGCAAGCATTCGGTGGCGGCCCTGGCCAATATGGAAATAGAAGGCACTTTCAAATGCAGGATTCGTACAAACAACAAAAGTGGACTTAATACCAAACATACGTTTCAAGTGCAATAAATACGTTTTCAGTATGGAAATAACATGTCAGCACTTGCCTTATATACAAAACTATTAATAGTCGTATAAACCATACGTTTCGAGTCTGTTTCAATCTTTACATGTAGTTAGACATTGTAAAATTATTTTATTTACTTTTTTTTATTCTGTTTGACGGAAGGCTGTGGAATTTCTTTTGTAAAATTTAAATAAAATAATATTTACTCCTGAAAATGTAGTTTTGACTGTGAACTATGCACATTAGAGAACGGATACTTTTCTTGTACCGAAGAGTCTTTTGGAACGTAAAACCAACATGGTGAAACCTAACTCCATAAAAATACCAATAAAATGGTAGTTTGCTACTATGGGTCAAACATGACCCACGCGGTACTACTAGGGGTACGGGAAAATCTGGAACTTGTTGTGTTAAGCTAGCACCACCATTCGTCTGGGAATGAGCACTGGGTCACCTGCTAGTCGCATCATTTGCTGGCTCTGCCGTCGTACACGTCATGCACAGTGGTTAGCAGGTTCAGCGATACTCGCGATTAGGGCGCACACGGAGGCCATTTTTCCCGCGAACCATACGCGACTGGAGTAGCAGGAGGAAGTGTGAATGGTATTTAAAGTTCCTTCCGCCACGTACCATGAAGCGGCTTGCGGAGTGAGGCTGTAGTCGTAGAGCAGTACTCAGACATGGGTGTATGTTGCTGTTATAAACTGCCGGCTATTAAATCAAGCATTCTGTTGTCCTAGAGCAGCTTGCGATCCACTGCCCCCCCAATCACCGGTAGAAAGCGCTCACACACTACACTGTTGTCGACATCAGTTACAACAGTCTTCTTCAGCCATTCGTGGGTAGGGAGAGTTCCAATGTTTGTAAATCTAAGGGACTAAACTGCTACGGTTATCTGTCCCTAGG
This sequence comes from Locusta migratoria, assembly GCA_026315105.1. NCBI lineage: Eukaryota > Metazoa > Arthropoda > Insecta > Orthoptera > Acrididae > Locusta > Locusta migratoria. Next base: position 465,004,845 of record CM048747.1, read on the forward strand.
CTTACAAACTACTTGAACTAACCTAAGGACAAACACACCCGTGTCCGAGGTAGGACTGTATCTTCCGACGGCGAGTAACCATGCGCTCCGCAGCGAGGTGCCTTAGAGTACTCGGCCACTCCACCTCGACCCGTGGGTACGAATTACGGTTAAACACTCCTGGGTCATACAACTGACCGGACGAGTTTTTCACCATTATTTATGCAAGAATAAATACTCGAGCGACTGTGGAACTTAAGCTTTGGGTAAAGACAAAGGGTATGATTCATTCTCGACGGTGTACCGCGATCAATTCTATCCATGGTACGACAGTATGTACTAGAAACATATAATGCAATACGTAGTGGTCGATAAGGTCCATTAGATTATCTCCCATCGTAACTGAGATTTAAAGAAATTCAAGCTGTGAGGACGTTCAAAGACATTAGTGTAGTGTAGAACCACTGACAGCGTGTACTCGTTGCAGGAACTAGTGTCATACAGCTTCTAAGCATATGCAATTGCGTTCACAACAGTTCGTTGAGGAGGACGGAATGGTATGTGAAAATAAGTGCTAACGACACTGAGGACCTCCTGTACTGTGGACACACAAACGGATATCGTAGTTCACGGTGACCAATATCTTAAGAAGCATTTGGTTAAGAACTATGTAATTCTATTTGGCCAGGAACACTTCTTGGAAGAAAGTAAGACATTTTCTACATACCTAGTCGACAAGCAGGTGTCCTAGGAATGCGGGACCTAATCAAGGCCACGTGACGAGCGTAAATTATGGGGATTATATTTCGTTTATGTAGATACTTCCTACCACCCCCTCCGCCACACCCCATGTCTGGCATAGAATACAGTTCATGTACGGCGCTAAAAGACATTAAGAGACCAGCTAATTTATATCTGTGTGCGAGTAGACACCAAATAAGTACTGAATGTTTCTATGGTCAAGCAAATTTCTTTGAAGCCTATTTCTTTATACAAATTTTGAGTTCATTTTCGAATGGTTTAAGATAAAATAAACCCCTTTTTCATTATACCTTGTGTCCTCGTAACTGGATTACTCTCAGCTTCTGCTTGTCATTCTCCCCTGGTTTGGATAGCGCGAACGTCCGGCGGCATGACACCTTAGCCCACGCGCCCATTCCGCGCGGCCTTGACTTTTCCCTTTGGTTCAGAAAGAATTAAAGTTCGTAAAGCCTACTGATCGAGAATGAGTGCCTCTTAACCATGCGGCGCAAGTTTCAACAGAAAAAGAGGTAAACGTTCAGGACACGTAGCCTACCTCTCTAAATGGCGCAACGACATCATAAATATACCCACATTCCACGTATTTGCACCCCGGAATTTATTGGCAAACCGACAAAAGTTTTATCTCTAATATATTTCATACCTATCTCCTTTTCTGCTCCATAAAAAATCCATAGTGCTGTTAAAAAAGTTGATGTTTGTATATCACTGATAATGAAATTGCGGAAACCCTTGTGTTTAATTTCACAGCTCCGTGCTTCCAATTCTTCTAAGTAAAAAGAAATTAAGTATTTGTTTAACAAATGAAATTATTTTAGTTTGGAAAGTTTGGCGCATCACGCTGTAATATTCAAGGTACTTTGGATACGTACGGAAACGTTGCGTTTAGAATGTACGGATATTTTTCAGATGAAAATTCCTCTTCATTTTTTTCCCTAGCCAACGGTTAATGGTCAAAAACCCGTAATCCTTCCTGATCCTATCAGTAGATAGAGTTCCATTTCATAAAATATCTGCAAACGTCTGATTAAAACGAGTCCATGTTTTTAATTAGTTTTCCGCGCATGTAATTGATTATGACGTCATGCATCCTGTACTGGTGCCGTACTGGTAGTAGCGCATGCGGATACTGTCTGCTGAATGTGGTGAGAATACAGCTGGCAATAAATTAAAATGAATTGCCTGATGCAGTAGTTTTACTGCCTGAATGCGAAAATGTACTGCGAAATAAACACTTTTCATTTCAATATTTTGTTTGTCGTGCCACGGAAAAAAGGTTTTTAAGACATTCGAAATTACCTGTTAAGTTTGTTGGACACCTATAAGGGCTCTTTCACATATACTGGATGGATACAGTGTGGGAGTGTTGCGTGGCGTTAGTTACGATGAGTCATGACACACACAGTTTCTAACTTTCATATATGACTAGGCCACTCCCGTCGGAGGTTCGAGTCCTCTCTCAGGAATGAGTGTGTGTATGTTTGCAAATATTCGAACATTTTAATATACCTAACTTGTTTACATAAGATTGTACCTCTTTATGAGAATATAACGGCAGTTTTTATTTTCAGTTCATTCAATAATTGATGAACCACTCCACGCTGAAAGCCTTGTCACAAAATTTTCAAAATGAGATTTTGATGAAATCATGCGTTTGTGTGTGTTCGCCTAATTTTGATCAAAAGGTGTTCAGTTGAGTACTTGCAAGTATTTAAACTTAAGTTTCTTATTTACAGAGTTACAAAACAGAAGGAAGTTCAGTTCATTTTGCTAAGACACTGCATTCCAGCAGCGAAGTTGGACCGAAGCCTTTTCTCCATGAAGTGATTTCATACTGTAAGATTCAAATGTTCAAATGTTTGTATAGCTTATGGGACTTAACTACGGTGTCATCACTCCCTAAACTTACAAACTACTGATGAACTAACTAATACTAAGGACGGCACAAATATTCATGCCCAAGGGGGGATTCGAACTCCCGACCGTAGTGACCGTGCAGACCGTGACTGGCGCGTCGCAGTCCCCTCGGCCACCGCGGCCGGCATACTGTAAAAGATACTGAAAATCAAAGTTTAGTTGGCTCTAGAAACCGTTAGATAGGCAATCTGATCGGAAGGGGTGACCGGCCCACCGTTTTAGACGATTAATAAAGGGGTTGAAACATGTGGATGGTTAACATTGGATTCGAAAAGCACTGAAATTTTCGGCCGTCGCGCGGAATGGCTGTATGGTCTAAGGCGTCATGCTACGAACTGGGCGGCCGTTACCGCTGGAGGTTCGAGTCCTTCCTCGTGTGCGCGTGTGTGTGTGTGTGTGTGTGTGTGTGTGTGTGTGTGTGTGTGTGTGTGTTGTCCTTAGCGTAAGTTAAAGCAGTTTGTAAGTCTAGGGACTGATGGCCATAGCAGTTTGGTCCAATTGGTTGACAAACATTTGAACTTCGTTTTTTTTTTTTTTTTTTTTTTTTTTTTTTTTTTTTTTTTTTTTTTTTTTTTTTTTTTTTTTTGACCGTGTACAGTTATCATTGAGTAAACGTGGTGTAAATGGTACGTGTCCATAAAGAACACCTATAATAACATGTTTGTACTCAGGTGTGTATCTGCAGTTTGGGTCGTCGAGGACTCTATCCAAAGGAGTTGACGGGCTCAGTTGTAATAAGCCATATGCGGGTTTCCAGACCCAAGTTGGTGGAAGCTATTTAACTTCTTTACTGTCTTGTACTCTTCCCTTTAATTTGTACCTTCATTAGGCAGCCATGCTGTATTAATATTCGAGAGACATATAGTACGGGAAAAATAGCGGTAATGTTGTGCGGCGCTTCACTGCAAGGTGTTGGCGATGGCGTCCAGAGGGGAGCCCCGCACTTTGGCCGCTTGGCGGTGTGCGGTGACGCAACCGGCCGTCTGCTGCGCAGGCACGCTCCCGGAATAGCCGGCAGGTCGCATGACTAACACACCGCCAGCTGTGCGCCCCGGGCTGCGTGTAAACACCGGTCCGCTACCGGCGCACTAGGCCAAGCGGCCATCATAGGACTCTTCCGATAGCCGACCAAGTCAGCTGCTGCCGTGTCTATGCATTGGGGGGGGGGGGGGGAGAGTATACTTCGTACAAGTAACCGTTAGTGGCGACTTTCTGTCGACAACGCTGATCGCACAAACAGGTCATTACTCGATAAATAGATATTGCTCGTAAGTTATATTTGGTGGCTGGTATTTCTATTACCGAATGCACCACGGTTACTCTCGCTATTTCCAACATTTCAGAGCGTAATAGCCGCGTGGAAAGGCCGCCTGGTCCAAGCCGTCACTCTATGGACTCGACGGCCGTTCCCGCCGGAAGTTCGAGTCCTCCATCGGGAATGGATATATGTGTGTGTGTTGTCCTTAGTGTAAGTTAGTTTAAGAAGTTTGTAGGCCTAAGAACTGATATTCCCAGATGTTCAGTCCCTTATATTTACACACTTTTGAAATTTTTTTAGATTTTAAGTCCAGGGGTTGATGACCATAGCAGTTGGATCCAATAGGTTTACAAACATTTGAAGAAATTGCAATAGCACGTGACCAGAGCGTGTCGTTACTTTTCCCGGTGATGGTGGAGGAATGCATTCTGGAATAAACTTCTCAACAGGTGTACGCCCGTCACTCGCATGGGAACAGAGCACTCAACACAAGAGAACAGGTCGCCATTCCATTCTGCAGTTAACTTGTTGACGACACCACAGTAGCCGTGTCGTGGTGTGAAATACACAGGTGAGCTCAGGGTGTTAGGACACATGCTACTCCGGACATTTGCCACACTTTTACCTGCTCCGAAGGGTCGGGTGCCCTGTCTCTTCCTCCTCCCCCTCCCTCCTCCTAATCCTCCTCCCTCCCGTGGACGGTGTCCAGACACCTGCAGTTTCTTAGTGTAACCATCAGTATTGAAGTTATTAGGCCAAGGGCTGGCCTTTTCCCCATTACAATGGTTGCGAGTATAGTAAATAGAGGGAATCAAAGGTAGGTGTCCTTACATCGATGTGCTTACGCTGAAAATACGATCTATGCAAAGGAAAGGTGCTTTCGAAGGACAGAGAAGTATTTAGCGTATTAGAACATCTGTGAGAACCCCCTGACGACGCAACCTTTATTAGTTGTGTAAATAAAAAGTGTGTTTCAGGCCTCAGTATCCCTAAATAGCTTAATGATGAACCCATCTGGTGCCATTTCGGTTCACTAGCGTTTAATTAATATGCAGTCAAACTTGACTCAACTAAGCAAAAATATCACTCAAATTATCCTCCTGCAACCAGAATTTACAGTTACATCTACCGCTTTTCAATTTACAATTTATTATTAGGGTAAGAACACCTATAGTTGACACGTTAAGAGATTTTTTATATCTTATAAAATGTTGGCCATACTGTTAAATAATAGCGAGTTCGAAAATTATTTATTGAAACTTCAGAGTCGAACCAACACCTAAAAATGTCATGTTTTGTTAAACTTATGAGGTACGCTTTAGGCTATGAAAATATCTGAAGCTTTGAATTGCACGTAAAATAGACACCCTATAACAGATCCGCTCCTAAGGTTTAAAATTTCGACAGCGATAGTGTTGAAATAATTCCGATATCTCCAAAATTTAACAAGAATAAGAATAACTTAAGAGTGGATGGAGATGTCATATAGTAAATTTAGATATAGTCCTTAAAAATGAAAATTCCTTGCCATATTATCTTTAAACAGGACAGTAAAAGCTATTGAAACTAGTGTAGGAGCTTACTATTCAAAAGTAATTATTACAAAAAAATATCATAAATGTATTAGAAGTACTTTTCTTATATATTAGAAACTTTTTGAAAACATATTTGATCATTTTGTCTGCCACCGTCAGTTCAGACATCTCTACGGTCACTTATTTGATAGGGTGATTTGCTTTGCAGCATCAAGGATATCTACTTCTATGTTATGTTTACAGCAGTTCTCAATTTGAAAAGGGGAATATTTTCGTCGTCTTCTTTGGTGAAAGAACTTCGGAAAACTGCATTTAGTAACTCCGCTTTAGTGGCACTGAGATCAGCAACATTATCATCGCTATCGCGCAGTAAAGGCATTGACTGAGTCCTTCCACTGGTGCACATAACATAGGACCAGAATCTCTTTGGATGGTCCGGCACATTTCTAGAAAGAGTTTCGTTGTGAAAACTATTAAATGACTCTCGCATTTAAGTCAGCGCTAAATTTCGAGCTTCAGTAAAACTTCGCCAATCTTGAAGATTTTGTGTTCGTCTAAACGTAGTGGCTTATTGAGTAAGATGTGAAGACTGCGGTTTGGAAGCAGACAGCAGAAGTACGAGGAAGGGCGTCCGTTGCCTACGAGGGGGGGGGGGGGGGCTATTCAGCCTGCCTGGCGAAGGGTCAGATGTGGCAAATGTCCGGCGTGGCATGTATCCGGCATTCGGGCTGAGTGCTGCTGCAAGCAGACGATTCCCAGTCGATCCACCGTGCAACATGTGCCAAGGTTTAGCCCCTCGGCGATCATCGGTCGGCTACCACTCCTCGCAAAGTAGGTCGAAGTTTCCACGTATCTGTAGTACGCAGACGTCCGGAACCTGGTCTGTATGTATGGGACTGTTTCACAGGAAGCAACGACACGCCACCAATACAGAGGGGAGAGCGATGCGAGCACCGTCGCGGGGAAGGGTGGACGATTCATACTTTAAACGATAAACCACTGCTGACGAATGAGGCCATCACCGCCAGCATGCGGGATGTGGGGAGGGGAAGACCTTTACGACATGGGGAACACGGGATGTCATATCACGTTGGCTGCCGTGTGGCCGCCGGCGGCCACAGCAGGCGGCTCTGGCCAACCTAGATACAAGGCCTCACAGCAAGCCCGTGTCACGTTACACCGATAGACTGCCATCGCTGGCTGAGTGGCTGGCCTATGGGGCACAGTCCACTGCCTCGTAGCGCCAGCCACTAAGCTTGCGATGGCAGCCTATCGGAATAACGTGGCACGGGCTTGTTGTGAGGCCTTGTATCAAGACGATGTTGCTCTGGCGCGCATCTGACGTCATTGCGGCAGCGAACGTGTTAAATATAGTGACATATCGAACACGGTGAAAAATATTCAAGGATCGTAGACGATGATCAATAATTCCGGTTCTGATTTGTTGAAGTAGGCGTCGACAGTTGAAAACGGACGAACGCCGAAGATCAGCCGAATTGTCAATGCCTAAACAGCGGATGGTATGTTTGGCGATGAGGGGCGTAACGCACCCAGCAGTGAGGCCCGCCCTATAAAGCGTAGCATGTGACTTGTGGACGTTGAGAAACTACCCAATGCCTCACTAGAAGTCGCCGACCCACGCCAAGGCTACCCTGACTTCATGAACATTACGTATACAGATTACTAATTCGTCAGCATAGGCTGTGCAAAAAGAGTCGGTAGCTATCAATGTACAATGACACCGAACGTTGCCGAAGGCCACAGAGCAAGGGTTCCAAGGCGAAGGCGAACACGATCTCTGAAAGGGGCAATCCTGTTGTATAGAACGACCAATTACGATCGGTGGAGTTACTCTGCCATTCTAAAGGACTCTAGATGAAGCACCCCTCAGAAGGAGCATCACCACCGTAATGATCACGTCTGGGAAAACCATATAACATAGAACAGTCTTAAGAAAGGAATGATGTATCCTATCAAAAACCTGACTGAAATCCATCGACGCAAGTGCACCTTAGTGGCGGTGTGTCCGTGCTTCTGCACAGCCCATGTATTGAAGTTGGACTCCCAGTAAGACAGAGCACTGTCGTTAACTGAATTCCGTGTGTCCTCCGTTATTTTCTTGGGTGCCATTTCCCTTTAAATGAAAATGTTTGACTACAGACGGTTCCTGATTCTCTCGATGTTCACCATTTTGCTTACTCTATGGTATACAACGCATCCTAGCGCCAAAACTAAGGAAGCTCGACGCACGAGATTCAACATACATACTGTCAAAGGGCCACCATAAAATTATGGTTGTGCGGGGCATTACTGTAACTTATCTCGAGCTAGAAAATTTCCGACCGCTCCTCGTATGAGACAAGTGAAAGTTCAAAGGACCAAGCGCCTGAACCCAAAACGTGACAACGCGTTTGAACTGAAACGGGATTCGCGAAGGAGAGATTATTGAAGTGCGGAGCACGCGACGGGCGAGGGTGCGGGATAAACGGCGACGTGTTGACCATTAGGGCAGTAGCGGGCGCCCCGACACGGGGATTTGGGGCGCGTCAGGCACGCGCAGGTTGTAAGGCGGGCTATTTTTCGCCGCTAAGCCGCATTAGGCGCGGGCAGGCGCAGCCGCAGCCGCGATTAAGCCGCGGACGCGGACGCGGCCAGACGTGCCCGCTGCGGTAATCCCGGTTTGAGATGCGGCGCGCGCCCGCTGGTCCATCCCTCGCTGACACCGGCAGCGCAGCGCGCCTCTGCCCTCTTTGCATGTCGCCAGGATCCACTTACTCGGCACAATTTAGCAGCGTGACGGGAGGCCTCAGCGGCGCTTAGAAGGCGGCGCGCTGACAGTCATACACACAGAATTTTGTCGCTGCTGTTTAACAAGCGGACAGTAATCGCTTCGTGTGACTGCTACTGACTAGCAGCTGGTAAGAAGTAGCAACGACTGGAATAGAGCGCGTCCATTCTAGTAATCGAGAGTGGCGATCTAGTGACTTACGATGTAATCGAATTTTAAACAAAGAGGGCTGTCTGCCGCGGTGGAGTTGCCGAGCGGTCTAAAGCGTCTCGCTACAGAGCGCGCGGTTGCTCGCCATGGAGGTTCGAGTCCTCCCTGGGGCATGGGTGTGTGTGTTTGTCCTTAGGTTAGTTTACCTAGGTTTAAGTAGTTTGTAAGCTACAGACTGATGATCACGCAGTTTGGTCCGATAGATTTACAAACATTTGAGAGGGCTGTCTACAGGCTAAGCTGCGTGGGTGTACGTAAGCAGCTACCTCATTTTATACTTGTGACTTGTACCGGCAAGACCTTTTAAATGTATTTTATGATACGACGAAAAAAGGTTTCAAGCAGAGCACATCGGTCTTTTGTATCCCATCCTCGTCGCCACTTTTGTGTCTCGTTTCCGTCGTAGGTGTCGGTGGCCGAGTAGAAAGAGACCGACACAGGAATAAAGGATGCACGCTTGTGCAGGTACGGAGGTGACCAGCCAGTGGGACAGCAGAAACTAGAAACACTTAGAGTAAATTAGAACGAGATATGTATTTCATAGAGATTTAGTAGTACTTAACTTTTACACAGTTGTTGACTGCAGAATGCTGATACAGAGATTAGATAGTGGCCTGCCTACTGAGGATTTCTAGTGCCTATCCGATAGCCAAGTCTTAACTGGTGCCTAACTGGTTCCTATCTCAGTCCCAAGTGAACGATGTCGTTCAGTGGTGGCCACGAGCGGAGTTGCAGCAGAGGGCGCTCGTGGATGACGTCGTAAGAACGTCGCGTCGTGCGTGCATGGCGGCGCGCGGCGAAAGTAGGTGGCGCGCACTTCAGACTTGTGCGACACCAGAGGTCATCATGACTTGCAAATCTGGTGTGTAATTCCATTACATAATTGTAACATTCTTGGTGTATGTAATTTTATCTTGATTTTAATGTCTGACTAAGATACCTTATTTTTAACAGCACTCACTGATGACGTTCCATCATAGGGACGAAATCGATATGTTGTGAATTTTGATAAAATAAACATCTCACATCGCCTACCAAGCTAAAACCTTTTAATTCAATATAATTCTGTGGTGATCTGGCACAATATGGAATCTAATTATAAGAAGATAGTGTCTTGTAAGCAACTTTGAATAAATACTCCAAATTTAAGGCTATATTCACGTACCAAGTAATGGTAGGCAATTTCTAGTTTGGTCTTACACGGAATCGCACTTCTCATCAGTGTATGTTTTTTGATAGGTTCTGGTGCAACCCATTCAAGTAACTCATCAAACTTTCCTTCAGTCAAGCGCAGAGTATTTCCGTGCGCAAGTGGATCCTCTGAAGCTAGTTCTCTCAATAGCAACGCAGACGCACCCACTCGCCAACCTATTTCCTTTTTTTTTTTTTTTTTTTTTTTTTTTTTTTTTTTTTTTTTTTTTTTTTTTTTTAACGATGTCTTTGTATTTTACTAAATAAATGTTTACCTAATTCACCACAATCCGAACGAGTAATTCGTTTCAAAAGTAATTGAACTAGTTTGTTCCACTCATAAATGAGGAATGAGGTTTACGCGACATTCCCCTAGCTCCTACCTACTCGCACTAAGGAACAGCTCAGTGTAACCAGTTAATAACGGCATTACGAAGTGACGACCACACACGGTGAATAAGCGACAAAATTGTCTCATGTGATAGTACTTATAAGGGACAAGGTTCGCTATAGTTCACACAAGATTTTTAAACATACGTCCTCAATCTTTAGCTTCGGGCCACAGCTACGTCACTCTTCGGTTAACCGTCTTCTTGAGCTCGATTTACACGATCGACTTTCTGCTCAAAACTGATTACTCGAATTGCGTGCTCCAATCGTGCCCTCGTGTAAATCAGCAGGCAAACCTTCTCCTACAAGAGGCACGAAATATCTGACAACAGAAAGATGTTGAAGTTCCACACAGGAAAAACCTACATTCTGTATAAATATGCAAGAAAATAGTTTAAAAATTTCATAAAAATCATTTCAACAGTGAAAAAGTTAATTACTGGACGCAAAAATTTTTCCGATAGTACTGGCGATTACTAACAAAACAAGAGAGGAAAAATAAAGGAAAAAGGTTGTATTTATTGCCTTTACGAATTGTTTGAAGAGTTTGCAAATATAAATTTTCTCCAGCAAATAAATGTATACGTTTTGAAATCTTTGGATGATACTTTTCCTATTTGCCAGTTCTCGATAGTGCACAGAATTCAGCTCGTGATATTTGAAAAGAAGAACTATAACATCCCCTTTCGTCCCCTATAGTCATTGAGGATCCTGCGTAAAAAGTGCCCTCATAACCTCACCTCTTCGTTCAGGTGGGATTGCTGTTGATGAATACCATGCTTCAAGTACGACATTTTGCCGCTTGGTACGGCGTATACTCACTTTTGAGGCATTAATATAATCCGTCTTGGAGGTTGTGTTCCATTGCCGTCTGTTCGTGGATGTGAGTGTGAGCGTGAGTGTGGTTCATGTTACACGTCTTTGGTATTGTGGCGAAGATTATGCTAGCATTATTAATATGACAGTGTTAGCTATCAACAAAATAATGTCTCGACGTCTGTGTTTTGCATAAAATACATGACATAAAAAAACAATAGTTCGATCAAAAATTTTAAAAGACATACTTTTATGTTTAGTGCACTGTATTAATACAGAAAACACTGAATTTTAAGAAGCGCAAAAACAAACATCTGATGTTCCCGTGTTCTGGAATTTTGAAACACCAAAGGTCGTGTGAAACATGGCTCTCTTTATTCGTCCACGTGAACGAGTAACTAGCGACACAGGCTCCAAGGTCGGTTGCCTGCTGCCATAGCCAATTAATGCCACGTTGCACCATACTGTCGTAACGGATACGTTCGTCGGACGTCCCAACTTAATTTCTGTGTTGCCTGTATCTTAGCATTCACAGTGTTACCTGCCTATTAGCATTCGCAACACTACATATGGTATTCTTGCCACACATTTGCCTTTTTGCATCTTGGAATACTGGATTCCTTAACGACATTCCGAAATGAATAACCCATGCTTCTAGCTCCAGCTGCGTTCTCAAGTTTCTGAATTAGCGTTGTGCGACCCTAATAGCGTCGGAACCTTTTCCACATGAATTGCTGGAGTACAAATTATAACTCTGTCAACGTACCGTCATTATGTGCTTTTGTAAACGCGACACTGCGGTCTTATATGTGCGTATCGCCATTCCATGACTTTTGTCAGTTCCGTGTATATGAGCAAAAAGAGCGTCCACGTCACGCAACTCTGGCCTCTGATGAACACTCGTCATCCAATCAATGTAATGGTTTCTATTACGTAGCCTACGAGACACAAATTTCCAAACACATATTAAACAGACGAACCAAATTATCATCACCATCTGCGGAATAGAGTGTTACCAACACAACACGAACTCGGTCTGTCATAGATCCGACTAGTCCTTATTAGTCATAACCGATTTCAACGCACAGGTGACGGTAGCACCTACATACCCACAAATTACGGGACGGTGATTTGTAGCCTCTATCTGTACTCTGACAGCATTTTGGCGCGTTCCTTCGGATTCACAACCAGGGGAATTCGTTCCTGAAGACATCAAAACTATTACATATTCATGGACCTTTAATTACTGAGTCACGGGTCTCCTGTTGGAAAACGCCTTCTCCGCTGCCGCAGACATCGGGCAAAACGGACGCAGGTGTCCTGCAGTGACGCTCAAGCAAACCACAGCTCTCTTCATAAGTAAGTTACTACAACAGGTCTCACGAAAGCCCAAGTTAACCATCTTCCTATTTCCGTTGGGCGGTTCATGTTTCCAGTATGTGTACATATGGATGACAACGTAACCAGGCACGACCACTGAGCTGGTGCAAGAACAAATGTAATTCATCGGACCAGGTGAAATGTTTCCATTGATGCAAGGTCCAGTTTCGATCGATTCATGTCCACTGCATCCGAAGTTCACGATACCGTTGGGTCAACGAAGTTACACGTAAGGTTCGGTTCCTGTGGAGCTCCACGCTCAAACACTGCGCGCGACGGAACACGTTCACCAGTGCCTGCTCTGTACTCTTGCTACGGATCTCCGCCTATCCTACTTTACAGAGCGTGGGTTCGATTGTCGCCTACTCACAGGTGCTCAAGGCTAGAACGCGAACGCCCCACCAACTACGTCTTTGTTGAGGTTCTCCTTCCCAGGCGATGGGCTGGAATTATCTGATGGTTTTAAAGTCGGGTTTGTCACTGAATTTCCCAGTTTCCTGTTAGTATCATTGCTAGAATGATCCCGTTCGTTTGTGTTCGTGATCCCGTTCGTTTGTGTTCGGCCTACATATTTTCCTTACCTCGTCAGTGGCCGCAACACCACCAATCGGAATTTAATCTCGCGATGTAACGTGGCCATAATATTTTGGCTCAAAAATGTATCTACTGCGTTTTAATGAAGCAATTTGTTATACTCGTCTTAAATGAGAGTAATAGAAAGAAAACTGTGGAGTGTGCCACAGGCATGTCTTGACGGATGCGAGATTTATGCTACGTATTTACGGCGTTTCCAAGAACGTTAAACTGCCTTAAACATGTTGTCTATTGTTATCCTGAAATCAAATAGTTCTTTTCAATACCAGAAGTCTACTTGATAGAATGGATGTTTAAACGGTTTCTATAGTGCCATGAGATGTCCACCTAACACGAAGTGCCTGGTTTGGGTCATTCCTCGAGAAGTGAACAATCATTATATGTTATAATCAAATATATGTTCAAATGTTTGTTATTCTTAAGAGTCCAAATTACTTTGGTCGTAAGTCCCTAGACATACAAACTAGTTACAGTAAGTTAAACTAACCTAAGAACAACAAACACATCCATGCCCGAGGGGGGATTCAAACCCCCGACGCGGGAGGCCGCGCGATCCGTAACGTGGCGCTCCAGACCGCTCAGCTACTCCCCCACGGCTGTTATTAACAGTATGATAAGTTTTTCTCCCGCCGTTAAGTAGAAAGGAAAGTAAACAATCGATACTTTCAGGTCTTCTAACAGCTGAGGCGTTTTTTATGCGCTAGTAAACCTGTTGCAAAAGAGATAAGAAGAGCTTGGAAAGTCCTGTTAATGCCACTGCGACGATATCAGAACAGTATATTCAAATGACCGAGCCACTTCTGATGATTGGAAGTTCATGAGAGGAAGAGTCTCCGAAAAAATTTTTATGTCAATAATCGCAATAAATATCAGTAGCTGAAACATTTTGTAAAGTGATGACCTGTAACGATTGAATTTTCGTATAATAACCCTTGAGAACGTTGCACACAACCATCGAACTACTTACACAGTACAAACCTCCGTGCAGACCTCTGCAAGCAGTTTCATTAAAAGAAGAAGAAGAAGAAAGGTATAGTAGAGTAGGAATTCGTTCAAATTTCACCTGCAACATCACTACAAATTTTCAAAAATGTTCAAATGTTTGTAGAGTCTATGGGACTTAACTACGGGGTCATCAGTCCCTATACTTACAAACTACTTATGAACTAGCTAATCCTAAGGACGGCACAAATATCCATGCCCGAGGGGGGATTCGAACCCCCGACCGTAGTGGCCGTGCGGACCGTGACTGGAGCGCCTCAATCCCCTCGGCCACAGCGGCCGGCCTACAAATTTTGTCACATTCTTTGTGTCAGTATCATTTTATCAGCATACTAAATGTGTGTGATCTGACGAAAGCCGCGGTGGAGTCGCCGAGCGGTCTAAAGCGTCTCGCTGCGAAACGCGCGGTTGCTCGCCGTGGAGTATCGAGTCCTCCCTTGGGCATGGGTGTGTGTGTTGTCCTTAGGTTAATTTACCTAGGTTTAAGTAGTTTGTAAGCTACTGACTGATGCCCACGCAGTTTGGTCCGATAGATTTACAAACATTTGAACCTGACGAAAGCACACCAAATATTAAAAGCAATAGACAAAATCTATGAAATTATAAATGACATGGCGCATCCATTTCGTCTTGATGATGGTGACAATAGTAAGTTGTTCAAATGTTCAAATGTTTGTAAAGCTTATGGGACTTACCTACGGGGTTATCAGTCCCTAAACTTACAAACTACTTATGAACTACTTACGAACTAGGACGGCACAAATATCCATGCCCGAGGGGGGATTCGAACCCCCGACCGTAGTGGCCGAGCAGACCGTGACTGAAGCGCCTCAGTCCCCTCGGCCACCGCGGCCGGCGATAGTAAGTTGAGGTAAGGTCCCGATGTGAGTCAAATTCATTTAACAAAGACGAAAGTTGACCACAAGTTAATATTAGTTGAGTGACCTATGATTTCTAAAACCTATTTCCTTCATATATATCTTCGTGTCGGAAAAAAAAGATACAATTTGTTTTCCCTCAACTAAAGGGAAGGCGCTCCAAGCATATTTTGTTTGTTAAGCTTAAGGAACTGAACTGCGGGGTCATCAATCCCAAAACTTACAAACTACTTATTAAGTAACTTATACTACAGGCGACACAAACATCCATGCCCGAGGGGGGATTCGAACCTCCGACCGTAGCGGCCGTGCAGACCGTGACTGGCGCGCCGTAGATCGCTCGGCCACTGCGGCCAGCGCTCCAGGCATATACCGCTATGTCAAGTCTGCTGTGAGAAACTGTTTCGCCTTTAGAACTGTCTCCTGATGTTTCGGTAATGCCAAACACGTTTCTACTACGTACGAATAAACAAGGTCTCCACTTGAATCAAGCGGAACTTGGGAGTGGCTATGGCCTTAGCCCATGACAACGGGCCTAAGCATCGTCGCTAATAAATCGTGAGCCACGTGTTATTAAAATCCTCTACCCTTGGTGAATGGTGAGGGAGTTACGTAGGCTACTGCAGGCCATGATTCTGGGGAGAAACTCTCCGTGTCCGAGGACGTCCTCGCCACGTTACCGTTGAGCATCACTAACACGCAAGGCCATCTGGCCAAAGCCGGACGTTCTACGAGTATTACCTGAAATAACGGCAGGCGTGTGCTAAAGTGGCCGTCATATCATATATGAAATAGCTTCATGAGTTTTTATACAAGAATAACTATGCAATTAATTACTAACCTGTCGGACAAGTTAATAATGAAACAACACTGCCTATAAGGTTATGTGCATGTTTGGATACGTCAAGTCGGGATGCAATACAAAAACAGAAGGCCTTTTACTTTACAAGGTACTAAGGTATATCATAATGAGATTAATTTGCTCCATCAGTTGAAGTGTCGTTTGAAGCTCTGTTTCGGTGTGACACTGAAGCAAGTTAAACTGCGAAGCAGACTAGAATGGCAACAGTTTTACATCAGCATGATGCTTTTTGAGATCGCAGTGCCGACTGCCAGATCACGTAACGTGATCCCAGTGTTCCGTGCTTACGGTCTCAAAGATTTGTACGTTAGCCTCTGTTAAAAGGCAATTCCCAGAAAGAACCCAAAGCGAGAGGGCCAACAGAGCTTTATCTCGTGCGAAGGGTGTCTTGTTTCGAAGGCTACAGTTTATTAAATCCCCTCACTGCCATCCAGATTTAGCTTTTCCGTGATTGCCTTAATTTGTTTTAAGGTCAGTACCATGATGCTTCCTTTCAAAGGATACAGTCAATTCCCTTTCCCATTAACGAGTGTCGGTGGCGGGCCATTAGAAGTTAATCTCTCTTCCTCCTTTTCTTGTGTGACGGGAAAAGCGCTACACGGAGCTCTGGTAGTAGACATTCATCACGAACATCACGAGAAATGAAAATACCGTATAAAATTAGGGACCAGTATGCTTCGTTAGCTTCAAAGGGTGCAATATTCGAAGAAGAATAAGCAACCTATCTGCTGCCACATCGAATATCTCGGTATGAATCTGAGGAAACGAGTGGAGGCGTACAGATATTCTCCCTCGCACCACAAGTGAATGGAACAGGCTGAATGGAACGTGTAAGTAAAACGAAGTTAAATACTTTATTTCAAGAAGCAAGAGGCTCCAATGGAAGTTTCATTTCCCAAAAATTTAATCCTCGTTAATTAGCACCAGCATCCATCACTGGAATATTAAGAAAGAAGTCGTATGTAGTTTACGAAATTTTAAGCAGATGTCAACACAGTTTTTATAACTCGTGGCGTTTCGCTGAATCTCGTAAGAGCTCGTGCGTGGTGTCTACCTGAAGGAAGATTACACTTTACGTCCCGTCGATAGCTCTATCAATAGAGAAGGTTTGTTTTCGCTGAGCGCAGCAAAGAAAACTGGCCGTGTCCCCTGAAAGAAACGAATTCAAAATTTGCCTGGGGCGATTTAAGGAAATCGCCGACAACGTAACTACGGAAGAGACTCCTGGATGCTGACCTCAGCGCCACCCCTGTCTGCACTAAAGCATTATTAAATACATGGCGTTTGTTTTATCGAATATTAACAGATGGAACAGTGGTCAGTGCACTTGCCTAGTGAGCAAGAGACCCGAGTTAGAATACCGGACCAGCACCAATTTTCAACTTTCCCTATTGACGTCATTAAATTGCCACTGGCATTATATATCTTTAAAACATCTGACAAAGTAACGTACTCATGAAATTCGTGACTCCTACCTTGTACAGACAAGAATTTACTGCAGCAATATCGCCTACAGTTAACACGAACATTAGCATCACTGATTTCGGCGTGTCAACTGCTAACCTCGTATGCAACAATAATCCACGACTAGATTAGTCATAATCAATAAGCACTTGTTACATACGTATTGAAAATAAAGAAAATATATACCTTAATCATAGTCAGCAGTGTACCTTCCGGGACTCTTGCCGATTTCCAAAACATTTTGTACTTATCGTTAGTCGAAAATATTTGCTACCTTTCTCATTCTCTTAGGAATGCTATTAGTATGAACATATATTCTCCTTTACTCGGCATCCTTGTTACCTATCGTCATACAATCTTGTACAGCTTTGCATATCTCTTCTTGCCATATCTACTTTGCGATTTTGAACACACTGCCATTCTTAGTTTTTAGACGTGAGCACCCCCTTCTGTCTATTACATTTGCTGCATTTTTAATACTTTTACTTATGGATAACTAAGTTAAATATTTCGTGTGTTAGCCACCAAGAATTTGTACTAGACCTTGTCCTTTTGCTGGCTTCACTATTTCATCTTTCAAAGCTGTCCATTCACCTTCATGAGTATTCTTCCCTCTGTCTTAAACATGTGTACTTTATTTCACGTAACTATTACAATGTGAAGCATCTGGTAAGTGTTTATTATTATATTACTTTACGCTATCCATTTACAGTGATCCGAGAACATGGCGGAAGGTTATACACATGTTGAAAGTTTATTCTTTCTGAAGTTTAGGAGTTCAGTTAACTCACTAACACGGCAAGAATAAAAGGCAACAGTTTCGAAACAGAGCGATCGATCGTAGTAGTGTTTGCTTACGCTGTGTAGAAACGGGATTTTTCGATGTTGTGTCGTACAGAGATATTACTGTTAAGTTTCTCCTTGGAACGACCCTTTGTCACAAACAAATAACACGTATATCACGTTGAAGGTTTCTGGAAATGGGGTTTTCCATAAAAATTTATGAACCTGCTTTAGCATATATGATGCAAATTAAACGTAGAATGTTGAGAATGAAATACTTTCGTTTTATGGAAGTTTCGTGGTGAAGACAGTGGGAAGAACTGTGTTCCAGCTGTAGCTCACAGGCTCTGTAGTTTTCTGTTTCCATGGCGCATTTCCGAAATTAGTTGGGTAACCGGTTTGTACCACTATTGACTGAATAGTTACTCATATTAATGGTATTTCTTCTAACGTTTAATCTTTGTTCTAACTTGCGTCTTCTAGAAGGATAGAAAAACGTTATAATGAAGATATTTTTTATGTAGCAATCTGTACAACACAATTCCACAATTACATCGGAAACACACACACACACACACACACACACAAAGAAAAGATAGCACAAAATGTACCAAGTGGTGACGTGCAAAAAAATTTAAATAAATAAATAAAACGAAACGATTAAAAGACAGAAACAAAACAACCTGTCACCAAACACCAGCACATGTAGACCATAATATACCAATATTGTAAGTAATAACATCAAAATATCATTACCTATATTTAGATAACGCACCAGAACTGATTATAATCTAAAACACGAAAAAAATTAAAACATAATCATGTATATATTACAGGCCATTGAAGATGCCTTGTAAATAAAGACGAAATGCATACGGAAAAATAAACTTGTATTATTCAGTTGCATAGACGGCTACATAAATAAATATCTGCAGTATAATATAAAAACAACTCTCTAAAGAAAGTACGTAAAAGAACTAACAATAGAGAAACGTTATACCCACAAGATGAAAACAATCGCACGCTAGAAACTTTTACTGCATATATATTTTGTATCTCGAAAGCTGCTTTTTTTTTATTGAAATGCTGACTAGTTTCGGGCTTTGTCCATTTTCTTAAGCCACATTCTTTTATATTTGGACCTTGTGTAGATCACACTATTTGTTTCAAAATAAATGTGGCTTAAGAAAATGGGCAAAGCCCGAAACTAGGCAGCATTTCAATAAAAAATAAGAAGAAAAAACAGCTTCGGTGCAATATATAAAAATGTCTTTCCTGGAAAATTTAAGAGCTGCAAAACGTGATATATTAAAACGTTTTGTATTATGTGTCTGTTATATATATAGCTGTGAGAGACAAAAACATATCCCTAACTTTCTAAAGTCATTACATGGCCTAAATTACACGTTATTCTGCATTAGAATTGCAGCGTACGTCATGTCATGAACTCGCAGTGCGGTGGTACGTCATTGTGGCGTTGTCGATTTCTGAAATAATCTTTGCCTGCATATTTTAAAGCAGACGAGGCATAGGCTTGCTAATTTGCCTGGAAAATACTTCAACATTCGGCTACCATTTCGATACATGAGATGCATCTTCCACGACATGATCTCTGCCTGACTGTTAATGAGCAAAGAATGTTATTTATAACCATATAAAGTTGCGATTCAGTGAAAAACTACCAGACTTGCACAAGAAGAAACTAAATCACTATTTTGTTCAGGTTAGGAAAGGCTGTAACCATTCGGAACAAGATTTTAATGACATTTTTCATGTCTATTTTCCTGAAACAGATATGTTTTCATATAACCAACCTGTAATATGTCTCTCGCTTCTTAGGCATAATGAAAGAGCGCTTTCTACGATCACTACTATTAGTATAATTGTGCCCTTATTAACTCAGTCATTTGGGTAACTGTAAATAGCGTATGTTGCCTTACATCTAATAGAAACGGAAATTAGGCCGGTGTAATTATATGCTCAGTCACATCCGTGTAGCGTAATTTAGTTCACTTGTCAGCTTCGTCTCATAATGGAGTACGGCAGTCAGTAATGGACACCGCTTGGAAGGGCAGTAATTTGGCTTCAACATACATTCTGCGGTAATGGGAAAATGTGACAATGACGCAACGCTGATTAAACTCCGTATCAAATCCATTGGATTACGTAGCAGCATTAGCTAATCTCTACCTTTTTGATGTGAAACTAGTTCGACGTGCTTCATTCTAGCAGAGAAAGAGCTATCAGATCCTGTTTCTACACGTAGGCCATAGTTGGTGGCGGGATGGAGGTTTACCACAAAGAACGCTGTGTAAACAGTTCGGTTTCGCTTTCGCTTGAAACCGCACTCGTTTATCTGTACGTGAAACTGTCAGAAATGTTAGATTAAATCGAATGTTGGAAACGGCGAAGATAGTTTATTGCTTTATGTGCCATTACCTCCAAATCAAATCTACTTCTCCCGGAATTTGTAGCGCTTATTGAACCAGAATTGCACTATGAATGATAATTTTCATTTTCATATGTAGTTTTCGTGTCATTCCTATTTCTTTCACTGAGAGAGTTCCAACCAAAAAGCGAGTAGCGTAGATATAAGATTTGCATACACTAGTAGACAAAGTAAAGAGAAACACTCAAAACCACGTGAATTGGCTTTATAGAATTATATTATTATAGATAATCCTGTAGAATTCAACTTGAGAACTGCGACAAGAAGAGTTATATGTTATACTATAGTTATTACCAGTATAACAATAGGTTCGGTTCTTCTGGAAAGGCCGCTAGAACTTCTTAACCCTTTCGTGGTTTTTCCTCATTTTTTAGAATATCTTAAGTTATCTCAGCCGTTACAGAGTCTGATTTGGGTCAGGATTACAAATATGACACTCAAAAAATTTTAGCACATTCCATTTTTCCTAAAAAAAAAAAAAAAAAAAAAAGGTGGGACACATACGTCCCACTGATCATTTCTGGCACCGATTTACCTAAGTCTTTTTAAAATAATCTCTGAAGTTATCCTAACTGTCATAGGGTCTAAACAAGTACAAGATTCAAAAATTTGTAATACACAACATATTTTTTTTTTAAAAAGAGAGCTGTCTCGCAGCTTCTATAATAGAAAATTCAGATAATAGTAAACCACATACCGTGTTTTATTAGTGCAAAAATTTACAGAAAAACTTTTTTCTTTGAAATATGAGTACTATAATATCGCAAAATAAAGGCACTATAGGGCTACACAATGATCACTGGGACACATGCGTCCCACTAATTGTAAATTCACTGAAAACAACTTTTGAAGTAAAATGAGTTTTAGAAAGCGTAATGGTTGTCTGTAAACTTCTAAGAAACATAAAATAGCACATATACTTACTTCGGACATTTTCGGTAGCGAGGAAATGACGAAAACCGATTCAAGGCACAATAAACAATGGTTACGGCGCGAAAATTCACGCGGCAGCCCATATAAAAAGTCACAGCCTTCTACACTGTAGCAATTTCAGTTCCTCTATTTTGTTCCGCCTTCTGAAGGGCCACCAACAGATGGCAGCACTATGCAGAATTACGCAACTCGCCACCTTGTGGTACAAATGAGGTCCGAAGTTAGTGGGACGTATATGTCCCAACACCCACGAAAGGGTTAAAGATGAGCTAAGCACCTGACATACACAGAAAATAAGAGCAGTAATAAGGACAAATTATTATGATTATTTCCAGCTGCCTCAAGGGAATTATGCCGATGTAACTTATTTCTACGTGTTTTAGTTACTAGTTACCATTTCTAAAGTCACTAAATACGAACTTTTACAAGTGTTGATAATAAGGGTCAAAGTCTCCATTTAAACACAGTCAACAGTTTAATATGAAGATCATACAAGGAGAGGACAAAATAGTGTGAACACACAACAGAGTATTTATTGATTAGTAAGGATTTTGCGTACTATTTGGATTTGAGGACAGCTGCAAACCAGATTTGTAGTGTGTCTTTATAGTTTCCATGAAAATGTCAATTCTTGTACCAAAACATCCGTAGATGAATGGTGTTGGAGCTGTAAATTTGATCCTCACCATCTGCTCCATGAATCTCCGTAATTGTTCAGTTGTTGTCCACGGAAGAAGATTCATTATTTTCTGATGTTGTACAACGGACGCCTGAAATTTCCTTCCTGTGTGTGTGTGGGAGCATTATTTTGGAACATTAGTAATACATTCGTCATAGTAAGCCCTTTCTTGTCGATAATGGTAATAATGTCATTTAGTTTTCGCACCAATGAGAGTAATGATAGAAACAGTTGAATACCACGATATAGATGGCGAAATCATGACAGCCTCTCAATGTTTGAGTGCAGTAAGCAGGCATGCCCCATCGTAAGCTTCTTTTAGGATTTTCGGCACGTAATGTAAAATGTCGGAGGAAGGCAACGGCATACCACCTCCAAACAGGACCATGCCTAGTAAAGCACTGTGGTGTTCAAACCAATCTTCGGATTGTTGACTGCTTTACCTTTACCTAATGTAAAATGATTCATTTGAACATACCACATACTTCAGTCATTCAAGTGTTCAGATTTTATGATGTGGTACCACTTCCTTAGCACCTTTGCGATGCCTTCCATTATTTAGGATTCGGCAACCGCAGTCCTTCCATCAATAGTGCAGTTACTATAACCATACTGAATTATCGTAACAGTAATAGCATCACTCACGTGAATGTTGGGTTTTTCAGTCGCTTTTGCTGTGATAGTTTTATGTTGTTTGGCCAAGTTCATTCTTAACGGTCGTCTGTCGGTGTCAGGGTTAATTTAACTTGGGGTTTCTCTCATCGTTACTCTTCACGAATGATGTTCTACTTTGTTCTGTGTACGTTGTCATTACCGAGGATACTGTCGCTAGTAAAACGTTGAACATTGCAGCCGATTTCGACACAGAAGCTCCCAGTAACAGTGCACCAGCGAATTGGGCTCTTTGGAAAGATCACGCATTTCGTCGATCATTTGTGTTGACCGTAGCAGAACGAACTGTTTAATATCCTGCAAGGCAAGGCCCATGACTTCGTACATGAATTGCGCATTGCGGACGCGTCTCAGTACTAACACGTACGCAATGGCGTCATCTTGCAGCAAGCTGTAGCATACTACATGGCGTTAATTATATTTTGTCCATCCCCTGTTGATTTATTTTACTTTGCAGTGCGTTAATGAACGTAGCGCCAACCTCTAGAAACAAGTATGACTAGACCTTGACTTAACCTGAAAAACAACTAACAGTCAAAGTATTTACCGTTAGCCATTACGTTAATCCTGTGGTTACGAAGTTCATGGGGACAGAGTGAAATTGTTTTCGAATATCTGTCGAAGACTGTCAGAAATTGGTCACTAGCGTTTTTCACGGTACTAATTCGTTTATAGTGTCTCCTTCCCTGTACTTTATTACCACGGAGTGTGGGTTCTGTTGCCGAATTATGCTGTCAGAAAGTATGAAAATTCGCATGAATCATGATTACGATAAAATTTTCTGTAACTTAGAAACCATATTGCAATTGCCATTTCCTCCTCAGCGTAAGTATTTCATTCGAATAATTTTCGTATTGTGAGACACGAAAATGAAGGGTGGCGAAGAGAATGTAAAATATCTGAACCTCTAGTGGTACGAAACAAATAATTAAAGCGTAACGATGAAAAGCAATTAACTCTACTTCCTATCTGGAGTCCCATCACCGAAAACTAATTATTACCAGTGAACTGATCAGCGCTTTTTATGTGTCTGTTCCTGTCTTCGGTTTTCTTTTCACGCTCTTGTCCCCTCCGTAGACTCGTGGCTGAACCGCCGACAGTGAGGTAATTGCCAAACGTAAACGAAGCGTGCTCCTTCACGTGTCTTTACAACTATCCTTATCACCTGCGGGACAGAAAAGCTATATTTGTCAAGACTTGTAATGTGCCACCCGCTGTCCCCTGGGGGTCGGACTGTTAGGTACGCACGCACCTGTGACTCGCGTAATGCGTGACCGCTAGCTAGTCGTAAAGCACGCCGCCTGCGAACACAACTCACGCAGTCGCATGCGTTCTGCCAACTTTTACACTTCACATTGCTGTAGAAGGTTCGAGAAACATCCGCCATTATTCTGGGTTAACCCACATGTAGGCTTGTGACATTGCTGACAGTGAACAAAGTTTTTGTCGGCACACTCCTTGTTAACTGCAAATTACATTGCAAACTTCATTATCGGGACTAATGGTTGCCGTAAGCGTTTTTCAACCTATGGGTCACGACGAGGGTCGCCGTCACAAGAGAAAGTATTTGTTCCATAAAATAACTAGGGGTTCAGTAATACAAAAACTGAAGCCTAAGTGAAATTTATTTAATGTTAAAATTACGGAGTTACTTATGTAACACTGATTATGAATTAAATAGATCATAAATTGTTTCATAATTGAGTGACTTAATTATGAATAAGCACGAAACTGAAAACTGCTTTCAGGAACCAATCGATAGGTAAAAGAACATGATACTTTCTATACAGTGGGACCTTTCTTAATTAGCAAAAAATTTACAAAAGGAACGTCGTGAAACAATTTCAAAGAAAGATTTGTTTTCTTTGAGATAACGCAGTTTTGTTACGTTTCATGACGAGTAGTAGTTCCCAGATTTTTATTATTTTCATTTTATTTTTTGGGAGCGGCCGCCCGAATATTTTTTCTTGGATAGTAGTCGTTCAGATAATCTATCCGCATAACTTAAAACTTAATATACGAAGAAAAGCGATTTTTATTTTATTAAATCAAGGTAGATAACCTATTAGGAGAACCCGAATTTTTTTTTTTTTAACTAGAAACGAAACCATTTTATGAGTCCGGTTTCATTTCGCACAAAGTAATATTGTTAGTCGGTCTTTAACAGTTTCACCTAAATTCTGGAACTGAAACCTCTAGCCGAGAAGTCAAACATGATGATGGAAATTACTTCCAATATAATCCAGTTTCATCAGCGCTATAAATAGACATTTTTACCTTTCCCTTCGTTCATCAGACACAGTAAACGTATTAAGGTGCTCATTAATATCATTTACACTACACTGTGATTCGAACTAGTTGACATCTGGCACTTTAAGGTGCGGAGCTGCGTTGTCATACGCACTTTATGTAGGCAGTCACCTCAGCATTCTGCTTTCTGAAGCGATAAAAAATCTAGAAATGTCACGTGCTAATCTGAAATTCGCGAACTGTATGGATCTCTATTGTGTCACCAACCATATCGGAAACCTTTACTGAATTCAATTACTGATAAACGCCAATTTTATTTTGAGACTGCTGACAGTTTCTTGCACGGCAAAATTGTCATACTTCGGAAAACACCTGAAGCCAAAGAAACAACACTTTTTGGTTGCCTACCAAAATAGCTCACTCGGCGACGGTTCTTTCCAAAATTATGGTTTATGTGACGTCTTTGCGGTACACTGAAGTTTATAAGTATTTCTTCGTACAAAATTGAGTTACTCGTAGATGATGAGTTACTCATAGATGGAACAGGTCTAAGAATTTGAAAAATCTGATCTATATGTAATTTGGAGCTTTATCGAGAAATAGGCGACAGGCGAATAGGCAAACTAGTAACGCACTTCGTTTTACGGAGAGGAAGTGTCAATATACTGCAAAGGAACCGCAGCGGGCTCCACCCTGCTCTCTGCCAAATGCTAACTAATTTAAATTGAAATATCGGTTGAGACATTTAAGACAGCAATCGTACCAAATGATGGAAAAGTTGGAAGAAACGCAACACTTGTGAATGCGGTGTTATGAGTTCTCCGCCTGCTGCAACATTATTCCTTTTCTTCTATGGTGTCAGGTGTAACTGATTCCTTATTAAACATGATGCATTGCGCAGGTGTGTCTGCTGCATTAATAAGTACTTGGAAAACAAACACTGCGCCTGATGACCTTGTGTTCCTACTTAGTGCTGAAAGGAAGCAATTAATAAACATGTGCGAGATGTAACTAGTGATAGAATCTCGCGGAACTGGTTAAGAAGCCACTAGACATGTCTTCGGGTGAAACAAATTGAAGCCTGGCAATCTAAATTCAGGTTTTATGTGCTGTTTTTCTATTAAGGCGAATGGCTGATTCCAAAAAGCCACGTTGGACTCTTCTCCCCATTCTTCTCGAAATTGTCATCCTTCACATAAGCTTGTTCCAAACAAAGATTCGGAACGGGAAATGCTGGTTATCGCTGGAAATTGCCGTAGCCATATACTTCGCGGGAAACTTGTGCTTTTATTATTCGAAAAAAAAAAGGAATGACTTGTCACTGTATATTCGTTACTTTGCACGCTTTGCACGCACAGCACTTCTTAACGAAATTCAAATGTTTGTAAATCTTATGGGACTTAACTACGGGGTCATCAGTCCCTAAACTTACAAACTACTTATGAACTACTTACGAACTAGGACGGCACACACTGATTCCATTCATGTCAATACGTGTAATTGTATTACTAAATGTCACTTCAACGGAAATAAGTATAACCTGAGCGCCGACAGCCCGTGCGCTGACCGTGCATCAGAGAGAGAGAGAGAGAGAGAGAGAGAGAGAGAGAGAGAGAGAGAGAGAGAGAGAGAGAGAGAGAGACTCTCTCTCTTTCTCTCTGCCTCGACGGCCGAAAGTAACGTATCTCGACTGCCTGCGTGTACACAGCGAGCCTGCCTGCCAGGTGGCTATAGATGAGCTCGCAACACACCTATGCAAACTTTTGTTTCCTTTAATAGCAGAATCCTGAAGGACAGATAAGGTGGTAAGTGAATACTGTGTGTTGATTAGGGAATTCAAAGATGTTCTGGATGCATGTCTTAGCCAAAAGACATCCCTACATTGGTAACAACATGCAGATTCAATAAAATGTTTTTTATTAAAGAAATTCCAAGTGTGCGCACAAGTTTAGTTCTTCTTTTATTTTTCCACTACAGGCTGTTTCGGCGCATAATCGTTATTTTCAAGTGACTTGGCAGATTTAGGTAGTAAGTTTTACATAATATTTCGTAGTTTTAAATATAAATCTCATTCTCAAAGTAATAACAATGGTTTTTTACTTACGTCTAGATGGAATGACGTGCATATCGTATTTGACTGTCTGATGTATGTCAATTATCTTTCGGTATTATAAAAAAAAAATATTTCGTTTCTGACAGTTCCGATGATATATGTACAAATCATTTCATGGTGACAAAGATGTTTATATCGCTATCAGTTGTAGTTGCGGTATCTGGTTGTTACATTACGTTTAAATGCACCGATTTTGTAATTAATATATACAAACGTCGTAAAATCGGCGAAAAATAGATGTTACTGCTGTTGTGTAATTCTATGTGTAATCTTTTATCGTAGTCTGCAGTTTGGTGTTATACTTTCGTATTTTCGCTTGTTGATATAGCAGTGTTATTATTTGTTTAAGTTGTTGTTTCATCTAATGACTTAGTGATTTTGGTAAGGGCCATCTTTGGTTGAGCAATGGAGCAATGACTTAGTAATAGCCTTCTTCTTTCATGAGAATTTCAATGAAGTTTTTAACGTATTGTTGGTGTTTAAGCTCTGTTTGCTCATTCAGGATTTCTTGTGGTTGGTTTTTCAAATGAATATAAATTTCAAGCTCCTCAAGTAATGTATTCACAATTTCGCTTACAGTTTGATGATTTTGTAGGTGGAGGACGTAACTTGACTGGTTGTTTTTCACTATTTCTTATGTGTTCTTTAAATCTTACGTTAAAATTTCTTCCAATTTGGCCTATGTAAGAACGGTTACAATCTTGACTTGTGATCTTATATATTCCTGGGTTAACGTAAATTGATGAATTTGTGTCATTTGTTCTGAGTTTCAACTTAAGGTTGTTGGTGGTACGAAATGCTAATTGTATGTTGGTTGCTTTAAAAAGTGTATTAGTTTTATTGGAGATTCGTGCTAAATAGGCTGTGGGTATGTACTTCGTTTTCTGTTTAGTGTTTCTTTTGTTAATCGTATTTCATTGTGTATTGTATATGGGAGTTTTGAATTTATTGTATAATTTTGTGACGATGTTAGGGTCGAAATCATTTCTACGCGTTCTAAATGTTTTTAGTTCTTTCCGTATTGCATGATTTTCTAGTGGTAGGTTATGCAATCTGTTGACCATGAAGGGAAAGTATGCAAGTTTTAGTGACTTGGGGTGGCATGAATTAGCATTAATTATGCTGTCTGATGTAGGTTTTCGATAGATATCAAATATAACTCAAATATAGCTCGAACAGAGAGATTCAGGTGTTCTTTCTTCCCGCGCGCTATTCGAGAATGGAATGGGAGATAAATAGTATAATGGTGGTTCGATGAACCCTTTTCCAGGCACTTAAATGTGATTTGCAGAGTACCCCACGTAGATTTAGATAAGTTAATTGCGATTTTTTATAATGGTTAAGTCCAAGTAGTTTATAGTATTCTTTGTTTCGATTTCTATGGTGAATTGAATTTTAGGGTGTAAATTGTTTAGAGCCTGATGAATGTTATTAATGTCTGTGTGATCACCATCAATTAACAAAAGGATGTCATCTACATAACGACAATAATATATAATCTTATCCAGTATCTGTTCTTTGGGGGTGAAGAATTTTTCTTCCAAGTTGTTGAGGAAGATATCCGCAATTGTATCTGCCATGCTATTTCCCATAGCTACACCGTTTACATGAGTGTAGATTCTGTTGTTAAATTCAAAACCAATTTGATAAAGTGCCATTTCCAAGAGATGTGTAATTTCATGTGTTGCAGTAATTGGTATTCTTCTGAATTGTAGTAAATTTTGTTTGATAAGAGATATCAAATGAGATAAATTTAGCATTAGATGGGATTTGCTTGTCTTTAATATCTTTTGCTAGGGTTCTGGAGTTTTTGATTGTGTATTTTTTGCTGTATGTATAACATTTTTTAAGTATCTTATCAAGTTTTTTTTATTTAATAGGTATGTAGGACTGTTTATCAAATCAACTATCGGTGAAATAGGAATTAAAGGCTTGTGAGTCTTTGGTTGTGCTCGTAATTTTGGGGTACATGGATTCATGACAATGATTGACCTTTGCACATAGTCATTAAATAAATCATCACTTTTTTAGTCTTTGCAATACTCACATTACGATTTATGTTAGAAGATACGCTAAGGAAAGGCAAACCTACATTTTTAGCATTTGTAGATTTGGAGAAAGCTTTTGACAATGTTGACTGGAATAAACTTTTTTCAGATTCTGATGATAGCAGGCGTAAAATATAGGGAGCGAACAGTTATCTTCAACTTGTACAAAAAGCAGACAGCAATTATTAGAGTCGTAGGGTATGAATGGGTCGTAGTGGTGGGAAGAAAGTAAGACAGGGTTGAAGCCTTTCCCAAATGTTTTTCAATGTATACATTGAGCAAGCTGTGAAGGAATGCAAGGAGAAATTTGGAGGGGGAATTAAAGTCCAGGGAGAGGGAATGAAAACCTTGCGGTTTGCTGACAACATAGTAGTTCTATCAGACAGGAAAGAACCAGAAAGAGCAATAAACGGAATGGGCAGTGTCTTGAAAGGAAGGTATAAGATGAACATCAAGAAGAGTAAAACAAAGGAAATGGAATGTAGTGTCAGAAAATCAGGCGATGCTGAAGGAATTAGATTACGTAATGAGACAATAAAAGTAGTAGACGAATTTTTTTATTTGGGTAGCCAAATGGCCGAGGTAAAGAAGATATAAAATGCAGAATGGCAATGGAAAGAAAAGCGTTTCTGAGGAAGCGAAATTTGTTGGTATCCCATATCAATTTAAATGTTAGGAAGTCCTTTCTGAAAGCAATTCTCTGGAGTGTAGCATTGTATGGGAGTGAAACGTGGACGATAAGGAGTTCAGACAAAAAGATGGTAGAAGCTTTCGAAATGTGGCGCTACAGACGAATGTTGAAGATTATATGGGTAGGTCACGTAACTAATGAGGATTTGCTTAGTGGCATATCCTGAGTAAGAAAAGGGGTAGATTGGTGGGACACATTCTGAGACATCAAGGAATTGTCAAGTTAGCATTAGAAGGAAAAGTGTGGGGTAAAAATCGTAGAGGGAGACCGAGGGACGAATACAGCAAGCAGATTCGAAGGGATGTAGGTTGCCGAACGTATTCTCAGATGAAGAGGCTTGCACAGGACAGGGAGAGTTGCATCAAACCAGTCTGCGGACTGAAGACGACAGTAACAACGATTGGAGTTGGTCAGCGGACCATCCGCGCAGCGCAGTGGGCTTCTGCGACCGACGCTGGGAGCCAGCGGCAGAACCGATCGCGCCCGCCGCCGCCGCCGGCCAGGAAGTTGTCGCGTCCAGAGAACTGGCTTTGTTAAGCCCGGCCAACTGCGGAGTGTGGCTGCGAGCGACACGAGTTTAACGAGCGCCGTGGCCGCGCGCTGCGGGCGCCCACCGCGGTAACGAGGATCGATGTAGCTGCGCCTGGGGCCGCAGCACCGCGCCTAGCGTCAATCAGGCCCAGCCGCGCCGCGCCGCATCTGCCGGCCAGCCGCATCTGCCGCACAGCCGCTCCTCCTGCCATTAGCGGCTGTGCGACCGGCAACACGCACTCACTCCCTACTTATTTACACTATGTAGTTCTCTAAGTTGTCTTCAGAGGCGAAACCAATAGATGCTATCTGTCCGAAAGGGTTAGATTCTCGATGGCGATACCAGAGACAGATTTCTGGAGGGGAGATGCATCAACGCAAACATTCCTCACCAGCAGCTGTGGTGTCTGTAATAAATTAGATATATAGAACACTTGCAAATGAAACTTCACTCTCAAAAGTGCCTAATGGCCGGATGCAGAACCCGAATGAAAGTTTCAACAAGTTTATTTGGGAAAGGCTGTCAAAAGCAATATTATAGGTTGAAAGACTTTTGCGTCAATAATGGTGCTCAAGCTAGGAACTTAGTTTTCAGTAGAGCAGGGGAAAAAAAAGGAAACAAACGTTCTTCAGCGGCAGCCAATCTTCGACGGAGAACGTGTCATAAAATCTAAAGAAGACCTTCTGAAGAAAGCAGCAAGAATGTCGAAAAGAGTAAATTAGAACAGGAAACAGGATGAGGAATCAGAGAAGGGAAAGGCTAATTACCACGTTGCATGTTAACTGTCATTGATCATTTCATTTAACTTTAAAATGATTTTCTCAAAAAGCTTATTTTTATATTTTTTTAATGATTCTAAAATTACTTAGAGATTGCTTGAATAATTACTAGATGTTGCTAGTGGATTATTTACTGTCAATTCAAACATGTTTCGGGCTTAGCCTATCATCTGGTGACCGACATTATATTGAGCTTTGATGCATTCAAATTTGTCATTTAAAATACTGTTGTTATGTATTGTTAAAATAAGGATAAACATCAATTGTGATTAAAATAATATTTATATCTTAATCACAACTGACGTTTATTGTTATTTGGCAATATGTAACAACAGTATTTTAAATGACAAATTTGAATGCATAAAAGCTCAATATACATTACATCGGTCACCGGATGATGGGCTAAGCCCGAAACATGTTGTAACTTGACAGTAAATAACCCACTAATAACATCTAGCGATTATTCAAGCAATCTCTAACCAATTTTAGAATCATTAAAAAAATTATCATTAAGGTTGCATACCTCTACGAATACTTTCAGTCTAAAAAGAGTTTTATAAATTTAGCTAGACACAAAAACCGAAAATATTTATCAATGTGCAAATTTCGGCAGTTGTTATATGTAAGAAGATGAAGCCATAACTCTACAAGCATTCGTTTTGATGCAGTATTTTGAGAAATGAATTTTATTATAACAGATGAAATAAATATTTTCATTGTAGAGTAACATGAAAATGCTGTTACACACTCTTTTACATTTTAATTGAAAAACTTCGGATGTTTAAGTAAGGTATGTACGTCACACATTTTCTCTGTGAAGTACATTAAAATCTGATTTTTTTAAACTTTTCATTCCCTCCTCTTACGGAGAAGGGCGGGCTGTTTGAGAGCTTCTTTAATTCTGTTTTCAGCCATTGGGATTGGTAGTTTTATTGTTTTGACACTGTTTATTTGTTAGTTGTAATCTGATAAGTAGTTTTGAAGTAAAGTGAACTCAGGTCCGGAATGGAAATTTTTTTTTTTCATTATGCGTCATTTAAAAGATCAGTTAATAAAAACTCTGTAGCACAGTTAGCAACTCTTCGATTTCAGTAATTGTAAACACCTGATATCCCGTCTTTAGATGTGCGTATGTTCAGACGTCTGGCATTAATTTTGACAACATTATTATAATGTTTATTATAAAGTATCTAAGATCGTGTTTCAATCTGCATTCTCCTAGCAATTGACGTCCTTAACCCCTTAAGGACAAGGTCTGAACAGAAACAGTTGAACTGAAAGTACATTATAATTAACAGTGGGATTTATAGCCGTTTATTTTCCGTGATGACATTTCAGCATGCATGGTATCCATTCTTCACTTGATTAATTATTTACACGATGGGAAAATTCTTTACTGACGGCGTCGCAGAATTTTGCAACGGAAGTGTTTTAAAGAAAGCCATTGTAAGTCGCCATGAAATTATTCTCAAAAACTCCCGTTTTGACGTGTAATTTGTAAGCATAGCTTGTCGCGACAGGGTCCCATGCATATGGAAGCGCTACTCCAAAAACTAATCATGAATCGGTGTTATTGCTTAACGTAATAATCACCTCCTACTGACTCTTCAACATATACAGGTTCAGTTACCATATGTTTCGACCGCCATTGTTCACAAAGTAGCGAGACACAAAACACTTTTCACCCAAAGCTGACTAACTCATATCCACTTAGTCGATCCAGAACTAGAGAGGTTTCATTGAGGTCGTCGTGGGAAAAAAGGTACTTGTTTCTTTTAGGCCTAATAGCAGTGTAAACATGGTCTACAACAGAATACTTTTACTACCTGTTCGAATGTGGTGTGGTGGCAAGCTCAGTGCACAACCTCAGTAGGATTTCTGGGTATTCGTAACGTGCACTTAGAATGTACCTGTTCTTTTTCCATTGTCACTGCGCTCATTCTAAACGCTGTAAGATAGAATGCTGTTCAACAGTAGTAATTATCGAGCATGAACGTGACGACGAGTATTTTGGTACAATGTGGTCCCTTTATCCCGATCACTGCCATTACTTGGGCCATGGCATTTGACACCAGAAGTGACAGTTATTCGCGGTAGTCGCCTGGCTCTATGGCGCGTCAAACACTCGTTGTCTATACGACCTCAGACACAGCATCTGGTCACAGTCTCAAGCATTCTCATTGCACATTCCTCCATGCCACGCTTGTCTTTACTAACGGTTCTTCGCAGAAGAGTACACTCGTAATCCCTGTTAATTACTGTTTTTGGCCACGATTGTGAATCTTTTATTTATCTTTTCCCTTATTTGAACATTGGTAGCATTTCCTTCTGCTTTCCATGTTGAAGATGGGAGCTGCTGAAGAGGCGTTGGGGTGCGTTTGACTGCCAAGCTCCAGAATCTCGCAGAAGGATACACATTCAAGTGTTGTGGCCAGCTGACGAACGATCTCTCACGAAAAATCTCCATCTGGAGAAATAATATTTGTGCTGGTGGAGCCTGACAATACGCGTTTTGATTGCACATCTGCATTCTCAGGCTGAGCACTGAGCAACAATGTACAAGGTGACAATGCGGCACGCTGCTAGGGAGTAGGTCGCATTCACCACCAGCTGAAGAAACGCGAGGCCACGGTGTGTACATCGGTGATGTCTGAGCACTATCGTCGAGCTTCATCTCGAGGGATCGAGGAACTGTGGTGAATATCAGAAGGGCAGTGTCCAAACGGCCATTTGATGACCCAGATAATGAGGAGACTGCGTTCGATTATACCGTCGACGGTTGGTACAACATCTGACACCATATCCGTCACATGTTGCTGTTGTCAGTAATTTCTGTGTTATTTTCTGGACATTCAGGTACATGCCGTTAACTTAAATGTCCTTAACTCGACAAACGTTATAAATCGGACTGAAATCCTTTACTTTAGATGCAAACTTTTAGCCGTCGCTGGCAGAAGTTATTATATCCATTACTACAACTGAATATGGTAGATTGATAACGACCATGGCTTCCGATATGGTGCTTTGCCAGTAACGCGGATTGCCACCCCCCTTTTTTTTTACCTATCCCGTCTACTTGTCTTGCACGAGTGCGCACGCACACACACACACACACACACACACACACACACACACACACACAGCCCTTATTGGCGGCAGCCAGCTGGGTCCCTCTCCGATGTGCGCGGCACCACTTTACAAGCACGGAGATGAAGACGCAGAAAAACAGCGCGGCAGCTGTGGCACAGTGCAGCTTGGCGTGACGTCAGCGCGACGCGCGGCTAATTAGTTTGTCGGAGGGATGCAGGAGGTCCGCGAGGCGGCTGCAACTTTGGCGCGTCATCCGCAGGCGCCGCTGACGGTCCCCAGGTCGATATCCGCCGCGACCGTCACTTATTACCCAAAGCCAACACCACTGGTGCACGGGGCGGGAATGCTCTCCTGCCAACCGACCGACCATCTCTCTCTGTTAAACACACACACACACACACAGACAGAGAGAGAGAGAGGGAGGGAGAGAGAGAGAGAGAGAGAGAGAGAGAGAGAGAGACAGAGAGAGAGAGAGACTACCTGTTGTCCTTTAAAAAAATCGCACTGACGTGTTTTACGGCCCACTTTAGATTTGTAGTTTTATAACTTTATGCAAACATTTTGGACCAAAATAATAATCTAAATAACAAAAAATTAATTAACAAGAGTGTCTGAAACACTTTTAGGAAAAAAAATTAGGTAGAGGCGGGTTTCGAACCAACGACCTTTAGCGTCTTGGTCTAACGCTTTACTCACTACGCTCAATCTGAAGATGAGTCTTTTAATCTCATACTATTCATGGCCGTTGTTAACTGATGCTAATATGGCATTTGTAGACACTAGATTATTGAACGAAGAACTATGTGTTTTTGTTAATTCTTCAGTACGCCATTGGTTTGAAATGACAACGTGTAAGTTACAATAAGAAAATCATCAAATACGCAACACAAGATGCCAGAGAGAGTTCTGGGCGAAGAATGTCAAGGACATCCGAACGGCTGGTTTTCGATAATTCAATGGAGGGTGTCAAATCTAAGTTATTTTTGCAAATATGTCTCAAACGATACGAGATATGAAAAAAAACGTAAGGGAGATAAGTTGTAGAGTATTTTCTCCTCTACCAATTAGGTTATTCAATTTTTGAACGGTTCGTTTGCAATTACAATTTCATTACAAACGGCTTTTTTTAGGTGTAACTAACGTATTTTTTGTCCGAAAAATTTGAAAAGGGGAGGTTCTGGTCTCTGGAGGCCTACAATCATGTCTGTAAAATTTGGTGCTGATCGGTTTAACGGTTCGTCTTAAAAACAGGGAACACGTTACGGTCAGACATTCAAAAATCGCCGTTATTTTTGCAAATATATTTGAAACGCTACGAGATACGAAAAAAAAAAAAAAAATACACAAGAGAGCAAATTTGTAGAGAATTTTCTCCTCTACAAATTCCTACAAATTCGGTTATTCAATTTTCGTGTCAGATGAATAGTTAAGCCGTTATTTTCATTTAAATTTCGAGCTGTCAAAAGACGGTCGCAAAAGGCCACTTTTAGTGTTACTACCGTAACCTAAAGTGGGCCAATATATTATAAACTCTGAGGAATCAAGTCCGCAGCCAGTGTACCGTCAGACTATCAATGTTCGTATATGATGAGGATATAGAAAATTATTTTTCTATTATTCATGATCCAAATCTCTTGCATTGACACTGGTGTTCTGGCAGTTGTGGCGCTCGCGTTTTTCTTTAAGGAGATTTGTCAGACGTGTTTTTAATCTTACGTTCAGAGGGAACAAATCACACTCTAAAGTACATGTGTTTACTGTTACATAATTGCAGGAACTTTCTGTGCCACCAAAAGAATAATAAACTACTCAATAACGTCTTACATATGCATTCTACAGAAGTGACACGATAAGAGAGAGGCTGTGTAATTAATGTTCCGCATCAGTCTCCGCTCACAGAAATATTGCAGTTCAAGAGTTGATGGCCCTGTCATGTATGTCTGCAGTAGCCAATGGATTGATGGCATCACCTTCATCTTCCGAGGGCCAGATAAAGTGTTCCCTCTAAAGTTCGTATTAGAATAGTATGATGAACTTAAGAGTAAAGACACGTCTGACAAACCTCCTCAAAGAAAAACGCGCAATTACACAGGTATAAATTAGTAACTGTACAAATATTTACATCTCTGCGTCTTGTCGTTCGGACGTGATAAACGTACACCGAACAGACATTCATATTTATAGTTACAGATGACTTAATTAGGATTTGTCACGTGGTGCTACTGGCTGTAACTCGGTTATAAGCGACACAAACATGGCGGGATACTAAAAGATAAAGCTCGTCTGCACCTCATAAATTTCACAGGCTCAATTGTGGACCCCAAGCCAATGTCAAATCTCTCAATAGAACATCTCAGAATGCAACCCAAACCGCTGCTTTACGATTCTCATTCTATGTTGTTGGAGACTATTCACAAAAATACATTTCCAGTAGAGTCAAGAGAAATATTAGAGCAGAAATGTCTCCTTTCGTATGTATGTATGACCTTGCACTCACTTGCGATTATATTTCTGGCTACGCCTATGTTTATACTCTGTTGTTATCGCAACGACACCGTTGTGAAATACGGAATCTTCTGCCGTCGAAGTTCCAAGATGAGAGTACATAGTTCTCAGGTCGTCGTGCGTACTGCCGATCGCAGCGCTGTGGACCGCCTCTTTGAAGAGTAGTAGACATTGGTAAGTGTTTAACAATTACATTTGCGAACGGAGCAAACTGTAATAACTTTCTTTAATTATTCCGAAATGTAGAACTATACTCTTCACCAAGTGTCGAAAACATAGTAGCCAATGAATACAGTATCACTGAGACAACTAGAATCGGTAAACGTATTCAAATGCAAAGATGTAACCATTAATGCACATCTATATCTATAAATGTGAATGTCTGTGTGGTGTACGTTTATCACGTCTGAATCACAAGACATAAAGAGCTAAAAATTTGTACAGTTATTAATGTCTACCCGGGGAAGGCGTTAGGCACGGTTTTATGGCGATCGGATAGCTATTTATCTATGTATATTAATGTGAATGTCTGTTCGGTGTACGCTTATCACGTCCGAACGACAAGACGCAGATACTTAAATATTTGAACAGTTACTAATTTATACCTGAGGAAGGTTTTAGGCACGGTTTTATAGCGATATGATAAATATTTAGTAATTTGAAGAATATAACGCGAAATGCGGAACAATAATTACTCTTTGAAAATTGCTTTTATTGGTTGCATTGTTGCTTGAGGTTGATAATCATAAAAGGGTGGAGTATATTGGGATGGAAAGTTATCGGTGTATATAAAATTCTACGTGTGTGTGTGTCTGTGTGTGTGTGTCTGTGTGTGTGTGTGTGTGTTAATATTTCGCTCTGCAGTGAAAACTACAGAACGCAAACGATTGGTCTGTGTGTAATTGTTGTCCGAAGTCTCCCGTTGTACACCATAGCAGTTCCATGCCGATAGCTATAAAGGGGTGGAAGATATGGTGGTTGAAAGTCGTCAAATTATTAAAAAATTCGGACTGAAGGCCAGTGATGACGTTTGCGACTCTATAGCAAGGAAGTTATATACAGCGAAACGTGATGCCACAGACCATATCTTTAGTCTATGTGGGCTACAATGTCTTCAGCTCTTTCTCTGTCTGCACGGCCACTACGGTCGGGGGTTCGAATCCCCCCTCGAGCATGGATATTTGTGCCGTCCTTAGGGTTAGCTAGTTCATAAGTAGTTTGTAAGTTTAGGGACTGATGACCCCGTAGTTAAGTCCCATAGGCTTTACAAACATTTCTTTCTCTGTAAGGATAAGCATACGAATAAGGAAATACAAGAATAAATAAATAAAGCAGTAAAAACGAAATTTCTTTTAATACATCTGTTTAAAAAAATCGCAGGAATCCATTTACAGCCCTCGGGTTTGTAACATGGTCAATTATACGTCGCTTGCTCAAGTGCGGGCAACCCAAAAATTTCTACATTTACGCTCCAAACAATACTATAAACAACGTAGTTTACCAGAATTCCCTAAAATGAAATTAAAATGAATTTGGACATTACTCTCACCCTACGTGTTGAGATATTGCAAACAGGCTATAAGGAATAATGTTTGTATTATTTATTGTAAATCATTACGCACTTCACATAATATTTTTTTTAATTTGAATGTTGATTAAAGATGTTTGTTTCTAAAGAAGGTATTGTATTTCATCTCATCTTTCAAAACCAGTCTCATAGCACACTACTGAAAGTTAGCCATTCTATCATAATCAACCAACACGCGAGCGCAGCCGCAGGTTTAAGCTAGTATCAAATAAAATATTCGAATAGACTCCCCATAGGTAAATGAGGTGACTGACTTCGATATCGGAATTCAGAGGAGATTCCTTTATCCTTTTGTAAGCAATGGGACGTGTCACACATACAAACGTACATCCTTGAGTTAACATAGATATGGACGAGTGCAATGTAGCGTCGAATGTATTAACTCATTTGAGTCAGTTGCTTCACTATTTGGCACTTGGCGCGCCAGATGTATCTTCATTATTTAAGTTGTGCATTTCGTACCTTCTATTTCGCCGGTTATATATACTTCTATCTGCAGCAGACGAGCTCAGTAAAGGTATATACTGTTGTTTGCATTGTCTCATAGTAATATACAGATTTGTCTACGTATTGATTGATAAAACACTTTTGAATCCTTTTACTGGTTTTCGTTCATGGCCAGTATGCATAGAGAATTGCTATTTGTGGTCTTACATGAGTCTACATTGAGCATTTATATATTCGGTGCTGTAGCCGGTTCATCCAGCGAAGGAAGAGATATGTTGTGGACAGTAGATCACTCAAATGGTGGTATCTTTTTTTTCTTTTGGGAGTAGTAGTAAACATTAGATACAGAACAGTAAAACTGGAGAAAAATGTTACTTATTTCCTTTTTCCTTGCTTTTATAAGGCACTTTCAACCAGGAGAATTATACATAGAAGAGAAATTTAAGTATTCATCACACAAAAATCGGAGTAAGTGGAGTTGTTGATAATATGCTCTTGTACGCATTTGAAAAAGAAGCGGATGCAGAGCATGCAACACACTGGAGCAAGAGATAAGAACCAGTCCAGATGTAACTACTGCCAAGCACCACTACGTACTTGGCCATTTCTCTAAAACGTTAACCTGTTAACGAATTAATTTATTTCACCTAATAATGGTATTTACTTTCTTCTATTTACATATCCTCATTATGTTCAAGTGTTTGTCAATCTGTGGTACTTAACTACTACGGTTATCTAGGCTTACAAACTACTTGAACTAACTTAAACGTAAGGACAAAACATACACACACACACACACACACACACACACACACACACACACACACATGCCCAAGAGAGGAGTCGAACCACCAACGGAGAGCAACCGCACGCTCCGCAGCAACGCGCATTAGAGCGACCAGCCATTCCAACGCGGCTTATTGATCCAGATCCCTAGTAAAAATAACTGATTCCATATATGTATTCGTCCTGGAGTCCAGTGGGACAAATATATGCCATTTAAAAGAGTTATAAAACTATTAACACCCCTCGAACGTTTAGAAACATGGTCTAAGTACCTATTCGTAAAGAAAGAAACCTACTTTGACAGTAATATGTTCTCTTTTAAGTAAAGGGTTAAGAAACATTTCTGAGGAAGTTTGTTTGGCCCACGTGACAGCAGCACTGACTCAGTGAAAAACCTGAGTTGGTAAACGCTTGACGACGGGTGTCGACTGGTCTGCAAAAAGGAAGGGGTGATGCATAGACAAAGAGGTAGGAACGTGAAGGATATCGACAAAGATAACGGGGGTAGGATAATGGCAGAGATACGGGGTGAACACACGCAATTCTCATACAAATTTAGCAATTCCGAACTATTGCTGGTTCGCTAGTGAGAATAACGAGCACGGGGGAACTGCGTCCATACTCTGGGCATAAGTTGACTACTTGTGTCGGGTAGTCTGTGTAGTTATCGTAGCGACCAGCGCAACGTCCTAGTAAACAGGAGACCCGGGCTCGAATCCAGATCCCGCACAAATTTTCAACTTTCCCCGTTGGTAGAATTCAGTGCTTCTAATGCCTGTAATGTGTATTCAAATGTTTGTTAATCTTAAGGGACTTAACTGCGGGTTCATCAGTTCCTAAACTTACAAACTACTTACGAACTACCTTATACTATTATACTAAAGACGGCACAAACATCCATGCCCAAGGGGGGGGGGGATTCGAACCCCCAACGGGGAGCGGCCTCGCGCATCGTAGCATAGCGCATCCAATGCGCTTGGCCACTACGCCGCGGCTTTAATGCGTGTCTTCGTTTATAATTGCTGCAGCATCAAACTACGTCTGTTCTTTCGGTCATTTTTTTTCCTTATTTTGGTCTATAATACCTCATAAAATAAGCGCAGCAAAGCGGTTGC
Organism: Locusta migratoria; assembly: GCA_026315105.1. NCBI lineage: Eukaryota > Metazoa > Arthropoda > Insecta > Orthoptera > Acrididae > Locusta > Locusta migratoria. The sequence continues at coordinate 465,045,331 of CM048747.1, forward strand.
TCAACGCGAGATGTGTGTGTCACAGTGTTGAAGATGAGCAAGTGCTCATGACTCTTCAGGTATGCAGACGAGTCCAGGTTTACCAGACATTTCCGTTGTTTTGATGTAAGGTACCTTCCCCAAAGTTTTTTTTTGGGGATGCTGCGTACATTCTTAGATGGTGGACGGTATGTTCAATTAAGAGTTTGTTAGATCAGAAGCGAGTAGCGGAGAAGCCGCATAGCAAGGAGATTACGACATCACGCGTACGCCGCAGAGCGCAGCTTTAAGAATGTGTGGAGGAAGGACGATGAGGAAGTTGGGCTTCCTGGATGGAGCGAGGCCCCGATTGGGCAATGCAGCGTGCAGGGGCCGGCCGCTCGATCGGCCTTCCGCAGCACGATCGCATCGCCTTGCGCCACAGCGAGGCGCTGGCGAAACGCCGTGCAGGCCGTGCTCGTGATTCTCAGCCCTGCCTATAGCACGCACTTCTCTCTCACTCGACGCTAACGCTTCTGCCCTCTACAAGCTACAGTTTCACTTCCCCATTTGTAGCAGCAAAAGAAACAGTTTTCCAGATACTTGTTGCGTCCGAGGAATACTAAATGACACCCCACTTTGCCTTAGTAGGCGGAGCTGACTGCTGTAATCTGTAAACAAGTCTCTATGAATTTTCAAGAAAGTAAAAAAGAAATTCCCTAATGATTTCCTTGGGCTTGAGATGTGCTTAACTTCCGTACCGCTGAGTTTTGAATGACCTTTCGGACTTGAAGAGGTACTTTATCAGTCAACAGATCCCCTACAAAATTCTTCATCCACTGACAACTGTTTCTATTTCGTACATAACATATCCAACGTTAATTTCGTTGTTGGGTCTGTAGCGAGGAGGTTAGAATACAGGGAGACGCCCTTACGCTGAGAAAGTGAAGCCTGCCTCCGCCATATTGCTACGTTTTGGAGAAGTGTTCGTATTCTATACTACATTTATGTCACATAAAACAGGGATAAAACTTCCTACGGTTTTGACGTGTTGTACGTGTTAAAAGAGGGCAAATTAGCCGTTAAAACGTAAGTTTTCATATATATTGCCGCGGCGGGGTGGCCGAGCGCATTGCGGCGCTATGCTACGATGCGCGAGGCCATTCCCCCTCGGGCATGGAGGTTTGTGCCCTCTTTAGTATAAGCTAGTTCATAAGTAGTTTGTACGTTTAGGGACTGATGACCCCGCAGTTAAGTCCCACAAGCCTTACAAACATTTGAACATTTTTCATATATATATTATTCAAGAAAGTGTATTCTTTGAAACTACATACTTTGCAGTGACTGTCAATTCAATGCATTAAGAGGATCGACTTAACGCATAGTTTTAACAGATAAATAGCATTCTAAAACTGACCAAGATGCGGGACAGGCATCAACCGACATATGTGCTCGGCATAGATAATCCCTTCTCCCTTTATTTTAACCTCCTTGGTCTTTAGTGTTAACGGGTTTGTAGCCGTCTGCAGACTGCAATTGTTTTCAGAAATCAGAGATCATTGCAAATAGAATATAACTTCGTCACTCTGGACCATCGTCTGTGTTAAATATGCGAAACGACCAGTGATTCTTCAAAGAATTGATAATTTTTTAAAACAGTTCCCATTTAAGAAAATTGGAATTTTTCACGAATTTCAATTTTTATGATGTCATGCTAGCTGAATTTTCAGTCCTACAGTGAAATAATTTTGCAGATATATTCAGTGCTATATTTGGATACTGCCTGCGAAAACTACAAGCAATTAGTGAAGAAATAATAACACGTCATGTCTGATGCTAAAGTAGTACTAGATGAACTTCGGTAATGTAGTACGCAATAAACTTTTTTTCTTTTATCATTTTGTTTGGCGGGGGAGAGGGTGGCATCAGAGAGCAAACTATTCTCAAATACAGAATGAACATATTCTGGACACTTCGCGTATCTTGAGTTTGCACTGTCTCAAGTCATACACACTGTCTTTGTGGTCCCTGAAAACTACTGGACAGACAACGTACAACAATAATCGAATGGCTGTTTTGTGTGTTTAGTAATACAAAAATACAAACCGTCAGTAGTGTATTTTCTGAGGAATAATGAAAAAGAATCATGTACCTGCAGATAGAATGGAACAACTGTAATTGGCTGTCGTCCAAGGAGCAAGGAAATGAAAGTGCACGGCAGTGGCTGGTCTTGCCTATTGAAGTAATTATTGAAGATCATCCATAAACATTCGTGTTCCTCCCTACATACTGTACTTGTAATAAAGGATTCTGTGTCAGGCTGAAATTGGCGCTGTAACCCCCGTTAACTGTCCCAGGAGCTTTGAACTTGAAAAGAACCCTCAAGTTTTGTAGTGTGTGTATCTTGGCAATTAAAGTGCAATGAGAAAGAATTCATTAAGTGATTTAAACGCTGGATTCGAATCCCCGGGCACTAGTACTCAAATCCTCATACGTACATCGTAATTTAAACTTTCTGTAGTTTCCGTAAAAAACTAATCTTCAGTAGGTTTCTTAAAGGGAACGAAGAAAAATTCATTCTCTACACTTCTCCAAATGACTTTCTGCGCTAACTTCTTGGTCTGTATAATAACAGTATGGTACGTAAAAGTTTAACTTTCCATTACTCTTAATCTTCAAAAACTAAGGCAAATGCCGTTGTATGTCGACCCAAGTCTGGAGGAATTCTGAATGAGCGCACTGCTGAGTTCTGAGTGGCACTTTTTGTATAATGTATTCCTTATTCTTTATTCATTGGTAGGCACTCAATTTCGAAGGTGTTAATGCTACAGGTTTTGGGAGAGATTCTCTGTGACGATAGCCACAAAATTTCCGGCTGACGTTTATTTTCCGTATTAATTAGTTCCAATGTAATTATGTATTGCAATTGAATCGAACTATATGATGTGAACGTTTAATAACACTCGAAAACAATTTCCGGTAACACTCCTCGTGAATTTGCAAGGTGGTTTGTTTGTGTCTGAGCCGAGCGCCCGTGGTTCGCGAGTTAATTACAGCTGCGGCGTATATTTGTAGAGGCTTCGGCGAGAGACTTTGAACGGGAGTTGGTTGTGGGCGAGCAGTGGGTAGGTGTGGCGGCTTATCTGGGATTCGGCGTGCCTCACGGCGCGTGCGCTGCGCACGGCGAAAGTGCCCTCTGCCAGACACCGCCACTTTCCCGCGCTTATTTACGCACGCCACGCGGCGAACAATGCCCTCGCTATCATTAATATTGTGTCTCATACCGTGTCGCTGGGTTCTTGCTCTTGGCTCGCCACGATTTGAACGCCTATCGTGGCTACACAATTGCCCCTACTAAACCACGTCCGCCGTGGCGGAATAGCCGTGCGCGCTAAGGCGCCCCGCTGCGGTGCGGTCGGTCTTTCCCCGTCGGGTGTTAGAGTCCTCCCTCGGGCATGGGTGTTTCTGTTGTCCTTAGCATGAGTTACTTAGTGTAAGTAGTTTGTAAGCGTAGGGACTAATGACCAACGTAGTTAACTCCCTTAGATTTACAAACATTTGAAATCGGGTCCATGTAACTTGAGAGTCTCGTTTTATTTTAGTCTGTGAGGCGATTCCAGGGTTTACACCCTCACCCTCAGGCTGATTAGTGGTTGATGTAAGTTCACATTTTTCACAAGTGGACGTAGGGACCAAACGTTTTATCCTCTTTTACTCTAGAAGATATTCGCTACACAAAATAATAAACATTTTTAAAATTGAGCAAAAAAAAAAAAATTAAAAAAAAATAGTAGTGCGGCCAAGTGCAGTGCTAGTTCAACCTCTGAACAGTTGTTTGTCCAAGATTGACATCGATCTATCGCGCACGTCACTAACACTGTCCTAATCCTCCTCTTTACCGTACTGCACCACCACCACCACCACCACCACCACCACCAAAATCATCATCAAACACAAAGTAAGACTGAAGTTTATGAAGTGGGATAGGCTATATCTGTTCCACTGCATAGCTGGTGCTTCATGATGCTCTGTAGCTAACAACGCGCCTGGCAAGAGAAGATCTTTAGTTTCCTTTACACTCTTAATTATTATATTAAGAGTGTATCGATAAAGCATCGGGTGCTAATTACGAAATGGTTGTGACACAAACAAATAATAGGTTGTTTGCCAAATGTGGATGTAGATGTAGATAATGAGAATTGGGTCAGACATTTGGCAAAAATTACCCATGAGTGATTTGAGTATATAATAGTTGGACGAGTGGCAGTAAGACAAAAACTTGTCAGGTAAATTGTTGACTCTTTACTGCATAGTGTAGCTGATCGACTACATATATTATTTTTCTAATTATCTCTCAAACTGATCAAAAATTTTACCATAAATTAATTTGTATCTGCTTGTACACATAGTGTTACATATGCTGCTAACTCGCCCTAGAAATTATAAATTGGAGAGCGCTACTGAATCATTTCAACAGTTAGATGCATTGATTTACTGCAACTTGTGCATTTGTTTACATTAGTATTCGTCCTTTGCCACGTACAGGTAGTCAATCACATACTACTGGTGCATTATGAGTTACTTTCTGGAAAGATGAGAGGCACAATAGTGACATTTACTGCTTCGGATACATCATGGAAGCACTTTATAGCTGACCAGCTATGAACTGTTTGTAGTGCATAATAATTTTTAGCCACATTGAGGCATTCTTTTAACCTACCAGACGCGCTACCCTTAGTTTTAGACGACGATGCCTCCACGGCTAATTCTGTTCTAAGTTTTATTCGCGCGGCTGGATTTTACAACTCCATCTAGTGGTGGGTGCTATAGCCTGATGCCTCAGGTCCCCACGTTTCCAACGCTTTCAACGACTTTTTAAGACCCTTATGTACACTACCTAGGGGTTTTTAGTGTGTACAGAATATCTGGGTCATCCTGTTTTATCTCTGTGATCAGCCAGCCATAGTACTCTGCTATCCAGTTTCAGTTGAGTTAATGACTTTGTTTTACCTCTTGGCCGGCCGCGGTGGCCGAGGGGACTGAGGCGCTCCAGTCACGGTCTGCACGGCCACTACAGTCGGGGGTTCGAATCCCCCCTCTGGCATGGATATTTGTGCCGTCCTTAGTCTTAGCTAGTTCGCAAGTAGTTTGTAAGCTTAGGGACTGATGATCCCGTACTTAAGTCCCATAAGTTCTACAAACATTTGAACATTTTTTACCTCTTGTGTCTCTTCGTTTTATGTAGTCAGCGAATTTCCCATTGTCAGTCAGTCCCTTTTGTAAGTTTTTTATTTTCGGAGCTTTGTTTTATTCCTTACGTTCTTGACAGTGGACTCTTCGGTAGGAACAGGGGACTGATGACCTAGCTGTTTAGTCCCCTAAAAACCAACAAAAACAACAACAAATTTTAAGGATTTTTTTTTCAATATTTTTCTCAGTATATACCAGCTTTGTGCGCCTCGGTTGCACAGTGGTAGAGTGCCAGACTACAAATCCTAAGGCCGTGGGTTCGATCCCTGCCAGGTCCTGGGATTTTTATCTGTCACTTTCCACTTCTTTCACCTCTGGCAGTATTGCTCATGTGAAAAATACCGAGTAGCACCGTGGTTCGGAACCCACGTTAAACTGTAGGTCCCCCTATAACTGGCTGGGTAAGTCAGTTCGAAGGTCGGAGGAAGGCAATGGCATACCACCTCCAAACATGACCATGCCTAGTAAAGCACTGTGGTATTCAAAGCAATCTTCGGATTGTTGACTGCTTTACCTTTTATACCCGCTATACATTAATCGTGGTAAATTTTATAGCATCAAATAGAAGGTCACGCATTAAAGGGTTAAAATATTCTTAGGATAGGAACAGCTTTCAGTTAGAGAGACGATGCCCCAGGAAGAGGAGACGAGATCAGCAGTCCTGCAATGAGATTTTGCACCTGTTTGCTGCAGCAGGTGTCGGAAGAGAATCCCGCCGCGGCCAGGACGGCACATTCCGAGGAGGCTAATATGCCGGCACGGGAGGAGTTGTGGACAAGTTGGTAGCGTGTCAGGAGCAGGGCTGCACTCCGCAGCAGTTAATTATGTATCTGCGCCCGCCTGCTAAGCGGCTTTGGCGCTGCACCGCCTCTCTAGGGGAGCGCGCCATTGTTCCCAACACTTGTGCTGAAAGCTGCCGAACAGGCGCATCGCCGCGGCGGAACCACCCACCTGCCCGCCTCCCTGCGATCCACTCAAATTACCGATGCAGCTGGCAACTTTTACGTCTTACGACACGGGCTTCTGCCTAACTTGATCGCACAAAATGGAAAAGACGCGCATCTCCTCCACATTGTCGATACTACTTCATCACATAATAGAGCAGTGTGCTGAAAGCATGGCTCCCCAACACCACATACTCTTAACCGGTAGATGCCACGGCGGCCTGATCGCGGAGTTCAGGAATTTGTTTCCGCCATCGGGAACTCGTCTTTGGGATCACCTTAAACTATACTGGATCAATGAATTATATCGCAGCTACGGGAAGCAGTCAATGACCTATTCTTCAAGTTCGTTTTTGCCCGTACCTCTTACACAGTACACTCCTTCCCTAGCAGACTTTCTCAATCGCCCAAGTCCGTAGCTGTGCCAGTATTTTTTTTAAATTTCCGTATCATACAAATTGCTCTGTCATAAAACTTGATTTTGATCACTCATAAATACATTGTATATCAATAACTATTATTATTATTTTATTGTTATTATTTATTTATTTATTTACTCGAATTGGCCAACTAAGGACCGCGTTACAAATTTTATTTCATATATTAAGTATCTTCTTTCTCTTCTCTAGGGCTGCTCTTCTGCCTGCTTTTTGCCAGATGTTCAACTGTCAGTTTCCTGTTGGTCTTCTTTCTTGGGGCCTCCTGAAAAACCTCGAATTCAGTTACTGCCTTTCTGTAACCGACCCTATTCATCGCGTCCATTTCTGTGATTCCAAGTTCCACGAGGTCTTTCTTTATTCCTTGCAACCAACAGTTGGGTCTTTTCCTCTGCTGAATTAAATTGAAGATTTTCTTCGTTAATCTGCTGTCATCCATTCTCACCAGATGACCGAAGAACATAAGCCTTCTCTTTCTCTTTTCCGTTGTAACTGGTTTAATAAATTGATAGACCTTCTCATTGCCCATCTTTACTCATGTTTCGCCAATTTTTTGTGTCCACCAAGAAGTTTCCTCAATATTGCCAGTCCAGTGCCAGCTGTCACCAGTGCCACATCGTAAACAGCGCTAAGTATCTGAATTTAATTTGTGTCAAATTTAATTTGCCAGTCTAGTTCATTTTCGGTAGTACTGTTTTAAGAGGTTTATTCCCGCGTACTTGCAGATTTCGTTTGTACTACTGTTTTAATTGTTTATTCTATCGTATTTGATAAATACCGTTGTGTTTAGTCTTCGTCTCTGACCGGTGTATTTCAAAACAAGTCAGAGACCTTTACTAAGCTCGTTATCAGTCAGTCCAGTGCCAGCTGTCACCAGTGCCACATCGTAAACAGCGCTAAGTATCTGAATTTAATTTGTGTCAAATTTAATTTGCCAGTCTAGTTCATTTTCGGTAGTACTGTTTTAAGAGGTTTATTCCCGCGTACTTGCAGATTTCGTTTGTACTACTGTTTTAATTGTTTATTCTATCGTATTTGATAAATACCGTTGTGTTTAGTCTTCGTCTCTGACCGGTGTATTTCAAAACAAGTCAGAGACCGTTACTAAGCTCGTTATCAGTCAGTCCAGTGCCAGCTGCCACGAGTGCCGCAGCGTTAACAGCGCTAAAGCTGCCGGACTCAGTTTCGTTGATTCGACAGTGTAGTTACCACTGACCACAGTTAAGTCAGCTGCCAGCCGCCTTCATTAGAGTACTAGGCTTCTTTAAAGTTGTTAATTGCTGTTAATTGTATCGATAGGATGGATATGATGTGTGCCTGCTGTGTGCGGACGCAGGAGGAGTTGGCCGCGGTTCGCGAACAGCTGAGCGTGCTGTTGGCTACGGTCAGCCGTCTTCAGGCTGCTGTCTCGGGGTGCAGCGATGGTGGGGAGTCTGGTTCGTCGAGTGGGACACCTCAGGTGTCTCACGCTACGCTCTCTGTCCCTGCTACCGACGCACCTTCAGGTGTACCGGACGTCGTCGAGCCGCCTTCTCCGCAAGGGGAGTGGCGGGTTGTACGGCGTTCGCGTCGCTCGAGGCGGAAGGCCAATGTGGAGGCTGGACGTCCGTCCGCGCCCGTTCGTCCTGTGAGTGGAGGTGTGGCCACTCCTTCAGCAGGGTCCGAGCAGGTGCACGGGGGGAGGGGGTTATTAGTTATTGGGAGCTCCAATGTCAGGCGCGTGATGGAGCCCCTTAGGCAGATAGCGTCCAGATCTGGAAGGAATTCCAACGTGCACTCGGTGTGTTTGCCGGGGGGCCTCATCCGAGATGTGGAGGCGGCCTTGCCGGCGGCTATCGGGGGTGCGGGGTGCAGTCGACTGCAAGTCGTGGCTCACGTCGGCACCAATGACGCTTGTCGCTTGGGTTCTGAGGACATCCTCAGGTCCTACGAGCGGCTGGCGGAATTGGTGAAGGCTGCTGCCTTCGCACGCGGGGTGCAAGCAGAGCTGTCGATTTGCAGCATTGTTCCCAGGGTTGATCGGGGTCCTTTGGTTTGGAGCCGAGTGGAGGGTCTGAACCAGAGGCTTCGCCGACTCTGTGACAGTCATGGCTGCAGATTTCTGGATCTGCGTTATCGGGTGGGGAATTGTAGGGTGCCCCTAGATAGATCAGGGGTGCACTACACTAAGGAAGCGGCTACTCGGGTAGCAGAGTACTTGTGGAGTGCACATGGGGTTTTTTTAGGCTAGGCACTAACTCTGATGAGCACTCGCCTGTCAGCATTCAAACAGCGAATTCAGGCCACGTTCGAAACAAAAATTCGAACATAAAAATATTAGCCGCGAACTTACAAAGTATTAGAAACAAAGTTCCCGAATTTGCAGCGCTGCATGGAAGTTATTGCGCTCAGATAGTTTTAGGCACCGAAAGCTGGCTAAATGATGATGTGGCAAGTTCAGAAATATTTAGCGAAGCGTGGAATGTATATCGGAAAGATAGATCTGATACAACTGGAGGAGGAGTGTTCATCGCTGTGGACAAAGATATTGTTTCTACTGAGATCGAGGTTGAAAGTAACTGTGAAGTTATCTGGGCACGCATAACAGGTCTAAAAGAAGTAAAGTTAATAGTCGGGTGTTTTTACCGGCCCCCCAGTGCTGCTGTAGCAGTTTTAGAATCATTCAAGGAAAGTCTACACCAGGTAGTGCATAGGTATCCGGGCCATGCAATATTAGTCGGAGGTGACTTCAACCTTAAGAGTATAGATTGGGACCTCGCTAGTTACATTTCAGGCGGTACAGACAAGCAGTCTTGCGAGCTACTTTTGGACACATTCTCCGAAAACTGTCTTGAGCAGTTAAACCGGCAACCCACGCGCAATGGAAATATTCTAGTCCTTATAGCCACAAACAGGCCTGACCTTATTAACGATGTCTGTGTAGAGACAGGAATTAGTGATCATGATATCGTCATAGCGTCGATGGTAACCAAAGTTCATAAACCAGTCAAGAAGGCTAGGAGCGTGCTTTTGTTGGGAAAAGCCGACAAGCAAATGTTACGATCGCACTTAGAAAATGAATGGGCATCGTTTAATTCCGGGACTATGGATGTAGAGGAATTGTGGGCTAAATTTAAGTGCATTGTAAATAAAGGGTTAGAGAAATATGTGCCAGTAAAGACGATTAAGGATGGAAAAGATCCACCGTGGTATAATAATAATGTGAGAAAGCTGCTGAGAAAGCAAAGGCTGTTGCACTCTCGATTCAAAAAAGAACACGCAAATGATGACAGGCAAAAGTTAGTAGAGATTCGTGCGTCTATAAAAAGATCGATGCGTGAAGCATACAATAATTATCACAGCCATACCTTAGCAAAAGATCTTTCCGAGAACCCGAAAAAATTCTGGTCCTATGTAAAATCGATAAGCGGGACAAAGCCCACTGTCCAGTCACTAGTTGATCATTCCAGGGCAGTAATAGAAGAAAGCAAACGGAAAGCTGAAGTTCTAAATTTAACCTTTAAGAAATCTTTCACGCAGGAGGACCGCACAAATATACCATCATTTGATCAACGTACTAATTCCGAAATGGGGGACATAGCAATAGGTATTTCCGGTGTAGAGAAGCAGCTGAGAGAGCTAAATACGAAAAAGTCTGCTGGTCCGGATGGAATACCAGTTCGGTTTTACAAAGACTATTCTGCGGCATTGGCCCCCTACTTAGCTTGCATTTATAGCGAATCTTTAATTCAGCGCAAAGTTCCTAGTGATTGGAAAAAAGCGCAGGTGACTCCCGTGTATAAGAAAGGAAAGAGAACTGACCCATACAATTACAGGCCAATATCGTTGACATCGGTTTCATGTAGAATTTTGGAGCATATTCTCAGTTCGAATATAGTAAATTTCCTTGAAACGGAAAAGCTTCTTTCCATGAATCAGCACGGGTTTAGGAAACATCGTTCATGTGAAACTCAGCTTGCCCTTTTCTCACATGACATCTTGCGAGCCATTGACGAAGGGCAACAGGCGGATTGTGTTTTTCTCGACTTCAAAAAGGCGTTCGACACGGTGCCACACTGCAGACTGCTAACGAAGATACGAGCTTATGGAATAGGTTCACAGATTTGTGACTGGCTGGAAGACTTCCTAAGTAATAGAACGCAGTATGTTGTTCTCGACGGCGAGTGTTCATCAGAGACGAGTGTATCGTCAGGCGTGCCCCAGGGGAGTGTGATAGGACCGCTATTATTTTCTATCTATATAAATGATCTGATGGACAGAGTAAGTTGTAATTTGCGGCTGTTTGCTGATGATGCTGTGGTGTATGGGAGGGTGTCGTCTGTAACTGACTGTAATAGCATACAGGTTGACTTAGACAAAATTTCTAGTTGGTGCGAAGAATGGCAGCTAGCTCTCAATGTAGAAAAATGTAAGGTGATGCGCATGAGTAGAAAAAGCAATCCTATAATGTTCGAATACAGCATCAGTAGTGAGCTTCTTGATGCGGTCGCGTCGTTCAAATATCTAGGCGTAACATTGCAGAGCGATATGAAATGGAACGAGCATGTAAGGACAGTTGTGAGTAAGGCAGACAGCCGACTTCGGTTTATTGGGAGAATTTTGGGAAGATGTACTTCACCTGTAAAGGAGACCGCGTATAAAACGCTTGTACGACCACGTCTTGAGTATTGCTCAAGTATTTGGGACCCGCAGCAGATCGGTTTGAAGGAAGACATAGAGGCGGTTCAGAGGCGAGCAGCTAGATTTGTTACCGGTAGGTTCGACCAATGCGCGAGTGTCTCGGAAATGCTCCGGCAACTCAATTGGGGATCGCTGGAAGAAAGACGACGTTCTTTTCGTGAATTTCTGTTAAGTAAATTTAGAGGGCCGGAATTTGAAGCTGAGTGTAGTACGATCTTGCTGCCGCCTACTTACATTTCGCGTAAAGATCACAAAGAAAAGATAAGAGAAATTAGGGCTCGTACGGAGGCATATAGGCATTCTTTTTTTTTCCTCGTTCAATTTGGGAGTGGAATAGGAAAGGAAATGCCTAGTAGTGGTACGGTGTACCCTCCGCCACGCACCTTACGGTGAATTGCGGAGTATGTATGTAGATGTAGATGTAGATATTACCCTTTCCTTTCTTTCGAGCTCATCTACTAGTTTTTGTTCTTGAGGGAGTGTGTTTCTGCTGCATATTGTACTTCTGTTCTTGTCACTGTCTTGTAGTTTAATAACTTCGCATTTCGAGATAAGCATTTTTGTTGTACTGCTTCATTGTTAAAATTTGCGCCCTCTTGAGTTTAGCTACTCGAAGTTTGACAGCTTCTTTTTCTATACCAGTATCCGTTATTGTTTCTCCCAAATATTTAAAGTGTTTGACCCTTTCGATGCATCCAATAATTGTGTGCAGTTTGTTGACTTCCTTAAATTTGTTCGACATGAATTTAGTTTTTTCTTGTGATATCTGTTATTATTATTTAATAGTTTGTTTATTTCACATGCAATTGACGCAATGGCGACGATTTAATTAAAAGGTATCAGTACATCGACTAAATTCTCAAACATCCAGATCAAATATTCTCAAGATGTTAAATACAATTACGGTCTTTTCCCACAGCTTTATTTCGACCCTTATAACAATAATCAACTTGACAAATATTGCTTTACGCTTTTACAGTAGAGCGCATTAAAACGACTGCCAAAAGCAACATAATTGGAATGAAAGGGCAACCACAAACTATAAATTACATTAACACTAATTATCTCTTGGATATTATTGCTCTTTTATCACGTTTAAATTTTGACATACTGTCTCATGCGAGATAATGATAATTACATTTATTTTTTTCGAACTACGTTGCAACACTTTTTCTTCTTTCGTAACAAGTGGGATTTATTCCAGTGCGAAAAATTATTGCAATTCAGTAACATTTGAAAAACTTGTAAGGAATGATAAAGAGTGTCTTTGGTTAAGAAATACAGTTCGTTGTACATGTCACTCAAGTGATACACAAAACTAGAATGTTTTCTTGAGTCGAAAATTAGGCCTAGATTATAGGTTTGGATATATAATCATTTATGTATTTGAGAACATACCTTGCATTATGCTAATATATAACATATACAGGCATAAATGTGTAATTACGATTTTTTCCACAACCTTTCATCTGCAAAACAAAACAAACGATGTTGTCTTTTTATCGTTGCCATTATCCTGTGCTATGTGCTTGTTTCAAAAAATGTTCTTCTGTAAAGCTATGGAACCTAACTGCAGTGGTCATCGGTCCCGCGAGAACAGCTGTGTTTACTTCTTGGATCCATATATTTTCTTTTATCATTACTATGTTCTGTCTATGTAATAATATATTTGAGCCTGAAATCTTCATGTGTGACCGGATGATTATATAGGCTATGAATTACGATATTAATCACAGTAGATTTCATCTAAATTTTTAATTCGTGTTTGTTGTTTTTCGTCTGTATGATGATTTCATTGGAGTTCAATCCTCGATCTGTTCTTATGTCAGTGGTGAATGAATTTGTGGATGGATGGCATTTACGTCCTTGTGTAAGTCTTTCATAGAAGTGGTTCATCTACCAGACAAATTACGTGTCCTGCGTTCTGGTAACAATGACATACTGCTTAGAATTTTAGAATGTTATCAAAAATTTGGTCTTCAATGTTGTTTGATAATGTTTGCCAGGAGACCACTTGTGTGTAATCCCACAGGTAATTCGCGCGCCACATAACAAACAAACGAATGAATGAACAATGAACACGCGTATCAAAACATAAGAGTGGCCGAAAGCAACATCTACTTGCTAATGAGAACAGTGACGTAATCTGTTGTGATAATATAAATAAAAATGTACCTGACACAACGAGAAATCACCCTCTGAAAAATATAAACTCCTCAACGAGTTGAATATTTAAGGACTAAAAATTAAATGAAAAGAATCCGAGGCAACAAGATAAATAACGCGGGTTTCGACAAAACTAGGAGAGAATCACGAAACACAAATGGTCTGGTTTAGTTTACACATAATAGTCTGTAAGAAAACATACGGTAACTATAAATCAATTCATAGTATGTAACTTATTGTTATATTGTAAGTATGTACAAGAAGGTATAAATCTTTATTATTGCAAACTGGTAATTTACGCCACAGCAAAAGCACGACTTTTTCATGTATCACTTAAGTAACATGTACAGTTAACTACATGTGTAAAATTGATTCCATCATTCGTTCACATCCATGTACGTAACTTTAGATGTACTGAAATCTTCTAACGTGGTGATGTCTCGTCGAAATGTTTCAAGTTTCGTTCCTATCATCTTAGCCGAAAGATTGGAACGTTGCGATAACGCCATTAGACGAAATGATATCATTGGAATACGCCGAGAAAGCTTGAAATCACATAACTTTCAGTGTATTTCAAAATATGTGTATGTATTAAGATAATTTTCAGACTGCAATAAATACAGTCTACTGATGATAGCACTCAAGTGATGAAACATGGTCATAGAAAAGGTAAAACTAATTAATACACCCGCATCGGAGATTCCAGTCCTTCCTCGAGCATGGGTGTGTTGTGTCGTCTTACCGTAAGTTAATTTAAACACTTTGAAAGTTATGACCACTGCAGTTTGGTCCCATAATTTTACAAAAATTTGAACATTTTGAACTAATTAAGTGTCCTAAAAATGGGGAAGGGTATCAAGAGTTTAGATACCTAAATTCTTTAACAGTAACCATTAATAAAATAAATTCCACCTATGGCTTGTTTTTGCAACGAAAGTTGGCGATCAGCAAAGCACCAAAGTTAACAATGAAACTATGTAACAGTACTATACACTAACTTCTGTTTTATATAATGTGGAAACTTATTTGGCAATTAAATTGTTTATTTACTTTTACTGTCAGATATGAGTTGTGCTTGTACTTTCATGCTTTTTTTCCTTTTAAGCAGGTGTTATGATGAGCTGAGCCTGGAACGCATAAGCAAATGTTTTTACAAGCATGAAATTTTGTTGTTAATGGCCAAATAAAGCGGCGAAAAAGGACAGACGTACTCGGTTTCGTCGCGGCTTAATGTCTGTTTGAGACTGTGGTTGCCAAGAGATGGAAGGATGTCCTATTAGTCACACAGTTTTGGGATATCCGGTGTTCCATTTTACCACAACAATATCTGCAAACTTACATTTGCACATGGATTTTGCCTCATCTGCCATGTCTATATTTAAAACGACTTCTCATTGAGTTGGTTTGTAAATTATGGATGTTGGGTACAGCGATAGCATAATCAGCGTTAATTGATCACTGGTTTGTAAGGTCGATTACAGCCGCCTGTTTTATCCGTTCCAGTAAAACTTTGAATTTTTCATTTTCTGCAACAGGTCGCATAATTATGTAGTACTATGTCTTTTATGAACAGAAGTTGTTGTAGTAGCGTATGGTGGATTAGTGGACTATTTTGGCAAAGTCATTATTGTAATTGACCTTTATACCCTTTACACTGCTAGTATAATGGCTTATTTATTCATTTATTTATTTACTATGAGCTCATTTCGGCTTTTAATGCCATCATCAGGTTTTCTGTAATACAAATGAGGTAATTCATAATTAGTAAATTACTTCTAAAATATTTTGGATGTGGTAGGGCTTTATATCTAATTGTAAGGTGTGAAATGGTTTCCTTCTGATATCCACTCTTACTTCTGCCCTTGCGTATTCCTATCACGATATATTTTCGGTGCAAAAGTGAGGAAGGAAGTGGTATAAAAAGATGCTCTATCTGATCGGTGATGGAAGTGAACCACTGAATTTTTTTATCTGGTATTCGCCTTATCAGCCATCAAGAACAGACACATAGAGCCGGCCGCGGTGGCGCTCCAGTCACGGTCTGTACGGCCACTACGGTCGGGGGTTCGGATCCCCCCTCGGACATGGATATTTGTGCCGTCCTTAGTCTTAGGTACTACATAAGTAACTTGTAAGCTTAGGGACTGATGACCCCGTAGTTAAGTCCCATAAGTTCAACAAACATTTGAACATTTAGACACATAGAAATGGTCAAGAAGTTATATACGTTTCAATAAACAAATGCAAATTTCGTTCGTAAGACAACTGTCGTGAATGTGATGTACAAAAGTAACAGCTCCCTTTGAAAGACCTTACCTTAACCAGTAGAGAAGGATCACTTCGAATTGTAAAAAAAAAAAAAAAAAAAAACGTATCAGTTTAATTTGAAACACAGTAAACACCTTTAGTGAAAGAACACCCTTTAGTCTACAAAGTAATAAAATATTTTTACTTATCACGTGCTTGAAAAATTGTATTTTATTTCGTCCTTCAATACGAAAAGTATTCCGGTATTCTTCCACCCGTTCCCTCCAACAAGCCCTTCAATAACCTTTTTATTTTATTTTATTTTTCATTAGCGGAGCGCGCGTCTGTACGCTTCATTAATATCGAAATGATTCAGCTGCCTTTAATACTCATTTCGGCGTCACTTCCTTCCAGCGCCAGGAATTTCACAGTTCTTTGATTTTCTATAAGGTGAGGCGTAACAGGCCTTTCATTTGCAGTAGGTAACTTTTCATAATGGGCGCGAATCTAATTCAGTGAGACGCAACAAAGGTCCCGGCGCCCTTTCTGCGCGGGCCACATTCTTGCCGATGTAGCCGGGGCCAGCCACGGAGGAAATGAGGCCGCGGCGCCGCGCCGCGCGATACGGACCACCCCTCCCACCGCTAATGGAAGCCATTCCGGGCCCGGCGCCGGAATCACTGCCTCGAATTACGCCGCCTTTTATTGTCTTCGCCGCTAATTACGTCTGACAATTAATTAAACTACATCGGCGTGCTGGGCCCGCCCCGCAGTCTAATTCTGCCCGGGGCGACACTCTCTTACCGCCCCTCCCCTCTCTCTCGCCCTATCGTGCACCCCCAGGTCTAGCTGCAGGTCTTCATTGGACTAATTTGCCTTTTCTGCCGTTACTGCAGCCCACTAAGTTGCAAGTGCACTCTCGGACTAGCCGTGCTCTACCCGCTGCCTGCCGAGACATAACTCTTACGAGGGACATCACTAAATTGCTCTGCACTGTCTCTTGGGTCGGTGCCGGTCAAATGAACGTGCCTTGCAGATTTCAGTATGTCCTTTTCGAAGGGTTACCAGATGCCAGTCTTCAAAAAAAGAGACTTCCGAAAACGTTATAGTTCTAATTAGAAATTATTAGAAACCTAGGTATTTTGCATCGTTGCATGAGTAATGATTTTAAGTGTCACCTTCAGGTCGTATCTCACGTTAATTGGCAAGCTAATTATTTCATTTACTCTGAAACCTGTATTTCAGCTCTGCCCGGGGGCGATATAGAAGGAAAGAATATTAGGGTTTAACGCACCGTCGACCCGTCGACATTATGGTCATTAGAGGCGGAGCTGACGCACTTATTGATTGGTTAAAGAATCATCATCATCATTGGAGACTGATTATGCCTTTCAGCGTTCAGTCTGGAGCATAGTACCTCTAATAAAATTCCTCGCCGGCCGCGGTGGCCGAGGGAACTGAGGCGCTCCAGTCACGGTCTGCACGGCCACTACGGTCGGGGGTTCGAATCCCCCCCCCCCCCGGGCAGGGATATTTGTGCTGTCCTTAGGGTTAGCTAGTTCTTAAGTAGTTTGTAAGTTTAGGGACTGATGACCCCGTAGTTAAGTCCCATAAACTATACAAACATTTGAACATTTTTGAAATAAAAATAAATAAATAAAATTCCTCCATGATCCCCTATTCATCGCTAACATTGATGCCTCGTTTGATGTTATGCCTTTTACTTCAAAATCATTCTGCACCGAATCTAAGTACTTTCTTCTTGGTCTACCTCGACTCCTCGTACCCTCCGCTGCCGAGCTCACGAGTCTCTTAGGTAACCTTGCATCTCCCATGCGTGTAACATGACCCCACCATCTCAGTCTATTCGCTCTAACCGCTTCATCTATTGTGTTCATTCCCAGTTTTTCTTTGATTTCCTCATTATGGACACCCTCCTGCCATTGTTCCCATCTATTAGTACCTGCAATCATTCTTGCTACTTTCATATCTGTAACGTCTACCTTATGAATAAGGTAACCTGTATCCACCCAACTTTCACTACCATACAACAAAGTTAGTCCAAAGATAGAGTGGTGCAC